>JAWNPQ010000156.1:6697500-7897500 GCA_035047465.1 Drosophila sordidula | reverse complement strand
TGCAATCTCCGCTGATTTATCGCACAATCTGCCGTCATCTTTTAAGTGGGCAACCATTTAAGTGTATTCTATTTGTCTCACAGTGGGTGCTAGCAGTTAGCTCTTTCCGCCTTGGCAATGCACAAATTCTTAACAACAAATCAGACGGAAATCTGTAATAAATTTATTATTATGTAGATGTGGCCCCGGCCTAACAAATGCAGAAGGCCGGGCTGGAAGGCGCTGGCTACTGGTTATGAGCACGACCAGAAAGAGCACAGTCCGCAGTCGATGGGCTAAATGGGTCCTGGTCCTGGCAGCGGTCGACGTCCGAGCTGCCGTCGCCGTCGCCGTCGCGGTCGCCGGCGCAGTCGCAGTCGCAGCGTCGGTTCATATCGTGCAGATTGTTGGCAATTATTAAAATGATAATTGCACAAATCTGGCTATCAATTAACGACCATCGAAGACCTTAGACCAAGCGAGACCAAAACGAGCAGCCCGCCAGCGAAAGCCGCAAACAAAGCGCCCGCAGCAGCCACTCGTAGACGTACATAGATCCAAAACGCATGCGCAGCAGCAGCCCCGGCGCGGCAGGCAGCCCAGGCAACAGGCCACAGCCCCAGGCCCCAGCTCGAGCTCCAGCTTGGGCCAACTCTTTGCTGTGGCCGTTGTTGCTGCTGGTCTGCGTCTTATCATGTGGCGTTGGTGCGGCTTGCAGCATTTTGCAAACGTTGACAATTTGGTATTAATTTAAGACAACAGCAACAAGCCTCCCGGGCTGCCAACTCCAGGCCCGACAGTTGCCCACTTGGCCACAGCCGCCAGGCCGCAGGCAACAAGACGGACATTTACATGCTGCCCCCGCTGCCGCTGCCGCTGCGGCAAACAATGAAATCTGCGTAGTTTACTGTTGACCCAAGCGGAGTAGGACAGCCGTGCAGTGTGACCAGCTGCGCTATTGAATGCTGCCAGTTGGCCAATTGGCTGGCGACTCTCAGTAGTATGTAATGTTATTAAATATATTTTGAATTTTATATATATTAATTAACTTAACTTAATACAATTATTAAAAACCCTATAATAATTATTTAATTTAAATTTATAGAAGCCTGTAAAATTAGCATCAGAAATTAATAAAGCAATTTTAATTAAAATAAAATAATAAATAAATAATTTCAATAAAATAAGAAATTAATAAAGATAATGTTTTTAAATGGTAATTATATTTAACATAATTTATTTCAGTTTTTATTATCTCTTATTAATTTTAGCATAATACAAATTAATAAAATATATCATAATGTAGAACCTTAAAATGAGTGCATCTTTCAAATTAATAAAGTACCCGTTTTTGTGTTTGTTACGCCCAGAATTTGGTCACACTTTTGGTGCTCCAGCGTTTCAGCTGCGCACAATTATAAAACAAAATTGATAAAATTATTGTTGAGCTGGGCAGAGAGCGAATGGGACTGGGAACACGATGGCGATTAGCCGAAAGCCAAAAGGTTGAAGTTGCCCACTGACCAGCGCCAAGAGCGACCGGGCGAAAGCTGCTCCACTGGCAGCCGCCGGTTGCCGCTGCCCGAACGCATGATGAAAATCAGCGAGCCCCAACGAGCAGCACAAGGAACTGGAGTCGCAATTGGAATGGGAATTGGGTTCAGGTTCGGACTGTGTGTGGGTATCGGTATGGGTATGGGGTAATACGGTAGCAGAGCTTTGTGCTCTAGGTGGCATCGCATTTCTGTTTAAATTTATTTCAATTTCATTTGATATTAATTGCAAATGGCCTTAAGATTGAATTCCAATGTTACCATTTCGGGGAAGGCTTACAAATGGGCCGCGCTCTTCGCTGGCGACCCCTGCCGGCCTGGGCCATGTCGTCGATGTAGTTTGCGAGCTTGTTAGGATCGCCGGACTGCGCCTGCGTTTGTTTTCCTGTAAACCTGGCGCCACAAACAATTTGCTACAAATAAGGCACCGACCGGGCCGCAGCCTGGGCTGGAGCTTGGTTGGGGCTTGGTTGGGGCTGGGGCTGGCTATTCGCCCGCACAAATCTCTGACAGTTGAGCGGCGCTGCTGCTGTTTGTCGTAATTAGCAGCCAACGGTCGCGGCTCCAACTGCAGCCAATTGGCCAAGTATTTTGACCATTTTGGGCTGTGCGAAAGTTCAACGGCTGCTTCGATGCCGACTTTCCAAATGGCAACCCACACGCTGACACAATTAAGCCAAACACATGTCGCCCCACGAGCAGATAAGCCATTTATTAACTTTTCACATGACTCTAAATGATGCCATAATCTCCGCATACGGTTAGACATATGAGAGAGCTCCAGCTCCGGCTACCCCGGGCGCACAAAAGATCCAAAGATATAAATAAGAAAAGGGACCGCATTTTAGCTGCTCTGCTCGAATACCCTTACTCCACAAGTGAGTGCACATCAAAAGGGATGTATTTGTAAATATATTTGCCATTTACTTTCACTTTAATTTTTGGTATAACAAATTCTTACACAATATTTACATATTGAAATGTTGGTAAAAAAATATATAGAAAACGATGTTGTTGAAATAAATAAAAAAAAAAACTTAATGCAGGAAAATATTTCATGAAATAAGAAAAGAAACAAAAGCTTTTTATTTGTAATTTAGAATAAGTACTTCTGATCTCCGATATGTGAATTATGGAACCTTGCTCAAGCTAGGAAATTTGTATCTCGCCCAGATTCTGGATTTCTTTTATTAGACAATTGTAACTTTAAGGTCACATAGTCAGTTTTGGTTTGTCGCAAGTCGAGCGCCGGAATCAGTAGGCCCTGGGCGAGAGATAAGCAAATGTGACGTGAACTACTGTTTGGGGGGGACCTCCAAGGAGCGCCGCCGCTTGACAACCCCAAGCCCAGTCAGGCCCAACAATTGAACTGCAATAAAACAATTTACCCAATATAGCGCAGGCCAAGAGCAATCGCAGTGCCAGCTATCCAGCCACAGTACAGCTATCCAGCTATCCAGCCCAGACCTGGAGCCCAGCTCCCCGAACATTTATCATTGAAATGTGGCGTGCTGCTCTACGCAGCGACTGCGGCGTCGGCGGCTTTGCGGCACCAAAACGAGACCCGATCACAGCGTCTTGACTTGGCGGTCGCTTTGCATATGCTGTGGCCAGTCCCAGTCGCAGTCCCCAGTCCCAGTCCCCAGTACCAATTGCCAGTAGCCACTGTGCGCCCTGTCGCAGTCTCAATCTCTGGCCGAGGCTGGGCGGGCGATAAACTAGGCGCTCGTTCCGGGGCCAGTCGCGTAAGTCAGTGTCAGCGATGCCCATAGAAAATCAATTCATTGAACTGAACAGATTTCTCTGGGCCCCTGCCAGCCAGCCCGCTCTCCGTGTCGCCTGGATCTAGCTGCGTCTTCATAACAATTGTTGGTCGGCCTAATTTGCATATGTTTTGGTAGTTGCGACAAAGGCTCTCATAATTGCTTGATTTAGCGGCCCATTCATGAGCGAGCGACGTGGACGTGGACGTGGACGTGAGAGACGACGACGGCGCCACACGTTGCTGTTGTTGTTGTTGTTGTTGTCGCTCCCGTTGGTGCAAATTGCAGACCCGTCCGGGCCCCAGGAGGAAGTTAGCCCACTCCACGTGCGCGGGTGTCTCAGTTCTGTCGCGTAAATTGCCAAGCAATTCATAAATGTCAACGCGTGTTGCCCCAACGCCGCAAATAGACGCCAGCCACTGCCCCGGGGAGATTTATGGGCCAGCTCTGGTTGGACCTGCGGCAATTAGAACCGTCTGCGCCGGGAGACTGGGGACAGCTGTGGAGCAGCAGCTTCTTAGATTTCGAACTGAGCAAGCATAAAGTACAATCGAGAATTATCATATATGATGGAATCGAACTGTATATTTTGAAAGCAATAAATAACATTTAAAAACAATGTCAAAATTAACCACATAAAGTTAAGAAAAATATGGATTACAAAAAGTGATTGCAAATCTAAGTAAAGAAACTCACTGAATACATTTAAATTCATATTTATTTCTATGCAAATCAAATCTTAAGCTAGCTGCAAAGATTTAATTAAATCTAACGTATTTCTGAAATACAAATATAAGGCAACAGATAAGCCAGTTTTGATATTATTCGTCTGGCGTTTGCTAAGCAAACATTTCAACTGTAAAGAAAAAAGAATTTCACAAACTTCTGCACACATTAAAAATTTAAATTAGAATATTAGAGTCGAAACAAAAAAAAAATTAAATTAAAAGACAATCTACTTTATTTAACGTTTAAATAATTAACCACATAAAGTTAAGAAAAATATGGATTACAAATCTAAGTAAAGAAACTCCTTGAATATATTTAAATTCATACTACAAATCAAATCTTAAGCTAGCTGCAAAGATTTAATTAAATCAAACGCATTTTTGAAATACAAATATAAAGCAACAGATATGCCAGTTTTGATATTATTCGTCTGGCGTTTGTTGAGCAAACATTTCAATTGTTAAGAAAAAAGGAATTTCACAAAGTTCTGCACACATTAAAAATTAAAATTAAAATATTAGAGTCGAAACTGGAGCACTTTGCACTTATCATATATGATATAATATAATCCAACTGTATATTTTGAAAACAAAAAAAATACAATTTCAAAAACAATCTATTTTATTTAACGTTTAAAAAATTAACCAAATAAAGTTAAGAAAACAATTGATTACAAATCTAAGTAAAGAAACTCCTTGAATATATTTAAATCCATATTGCAAATCAAATCTTAAGCTCGCTGCAAAGATTTAATTAAATCAAACGCATTTTTGAAATACAAATATAAAGCAACAGATAAGCCAGTTTTGATATTATTCGTCTGGCGTTTGCTAAGCAAACATTTCAACTGTTAAGAAAAAAGGAATTTCACAAAGTTCTGCACACATTAAAAATTTAAATTAGAATATTAGAGTCGAAACTGGAGCACTTTGCCCCTATGACGTCAATTGAATATAATGCATATCCAAATAGAGGCTTTATTTGGGAAAGCCCAAGTAAACCCAAAAGTTCTGCTTTCTAGCTCACTCGTATTTTCACACATTATTTTCTGGCACAAAAACTAGATCTAGAATAGATCTAGTAAACAGAACACATAATAAATAATTTGGCTAAGAGCTAACCGAAACCGGGCAATACTTTTGGCCCGGTCTCTACCGCATCTCAGCGATGGCTTTTGGCGTTTTCGTCAATTAAAGCATTATTCATTGATGCTTCGAACTGTCCTCGGTCTGATCAAAATATTTGCATAAGCCAGCCCGAATTACAGTTGCTGCACGGCTCAACAGACCCCAAACAAAACAACAAAAAAAAAGGCCATAAAAGAGAAAGAGAACAGAGGAAAACTGGTCGCAGCGACGAGAGGTCGAAGCGTCAGCCGCAACAAAGGCAGCGTCATGTGTTGGCCAGGGACCAGGGCTCAGAGCCCTCAACGACGACAGCAGGCACGCGCCCCGAACCAGGTACACAATGCCAACAACAACAACAACAACAACAACAGCAACAGCAGCAACAACAATGCAAGCAGAAATGCGCAGCAAAGGACACGAGAAGAGGCTCGCAAATGCAACTGTTGAGCCGAGCTGAGGGTGAATAACCCAGCGGCAGAATCCCGCTCTAGGACGCCCGGCCTGGCCGGGCCGGGCCGGGCCGGGCTTATAATTTGGCAGGAAGAAAAACTTATGAGATGCTATCTAATGTCTATCTGAGCGCTGGCTCTTTCGATCAAATTACAGTTCCGGCATGGTCAAGATTGCCATTTAGTTCCGCTACGAACTTGGGGGCCAGCTGATGATCATTGTGATCGCGATGATCATCGTGTTGATGGGGAGCCAGCAGCCTAACCGTAAGGTTAATCATTTAGCCCAGGTCGTCGCTTGCCGTTCGCCTCGCCTTCGAGTGCAACATATGGCGTTCTTTTCGGTGCGGCTTCAGCACAACTGACGCAGGATACGCAGGATCAGCGGCGTTGCTGTTGCCGTTGGTTTTGTTGTTGTTGTTGTTGTCGCCGACCTACCTACGCTCAGGCGACTTCCTCCAAAAAGTGCATGCGCATGCGCTCATTGCATACACTTAAAGGCATCTCGGTGCAGCTCCAACTGCAAGAGATCAATCAAAAATTGCTGAGGGTCGCTCGCCGGCAACCCTCGTGGCCGGGCCTAGAAGGACGATTGGCCGCGCGTCTACTAGGACTCGGACTCGGACTCGAACGAGTGTATCTTGTAGTTGCTTCTCTGTTTTCTGTGCACGCCTTATGCTCCTGTTGTGCGCGCCTGTGTGTGTGTGCGTGTGTTTGTGTGTGTGTGTGTGTGTGTGTGTCTGCGCTTTGTTCGTTATGCCGATGTTAGCTGCACCTGCTTCTGCTCCTGCGCCAGCAGCAGGACGCGCGCGTCTTTTGACCGCAATCGTTGCAGGTCGCACAAAAAACAAACAAAAAAAAAACGAGTAAGAACGGCTGTCACCGACGGCGCAATACTCGTGCCCAGCACAAAACTGTCTGCCAAAATTGGTAACTCTATGTTGTGTGAACTTTAGAGGACATTTAAAGCCGAGCCAAGATATATCGAGTTTATCGATTAGCCAAGCCTCCAATTGGCAGTATCCAAAAAGTGTGCCTGAAACTAACGTTAGGCATCTAGCCTTAAAACTGAGTTAAATATATCGATTCTTATCGATTTGCATCTCAGATTTTGCACGAGCCCAATATGCTCTCTTCACTTAGCGTGCGAGTGTACAACTGAACACAAACAACAGAAAGCCGCTTACAACAGCAGGCGGCCAGTCCAAATCGTCGTCATCATCGCTTAACTGTTAAGCTTGGCGCGCTTACATGTGGAGCGCACAGGATCTGCGGCCGTTTGCTCGTGCCAAGAAACCGCACGCCGTTTGCACAAATCCCAAAAAGTCCGCACTCAATCCCAGAGCCTCGCACCCGGGCTCCCCTCTCCCCACCCCCCTCTCGCTCGGCGCTCTCTTGAACTGCTGGCTGCACCTCTCGTTATCCTGCGCAAACCACTTTCGTTTATTTTAATTTAGCTTGCGGTCGTCGTCAAGCTGGGGAGCGGGTTTCGAATCCACACAGAGTCGGAGCAGAAGCCGCAGCCTGCTGCAATCTGACAAGCCGCTAGCCGGCCTGCTGCATTTAATAACTGTTTTCGTTTTTGCCGCTGTTTTACTCCAACTCGTATATTGGCCCCCGAGTGCTCACGACTCCCGTGCCCCGTGCCCCGTGCCCCGTGCCCCGTGCCCCGTGCCCCGTGCCGTTGCTGCCACGTTCCACGTGCCACTTTTTATGCGAGTTCGCTTCTAGACTTTGCAGCTTGCCACATAATGCGGCACCGGTCGCTTTTGCTGTTGCTTATCGCATTAAATGACGCGTCCTAAACTTAATTAACTTTTATTTATGTTAACGAGCCTTCGCCATTTAGTTAAATCAAAGCCCGGCCGGATTCCGCTCTCATTTCAGCTGATCGAACGCCTGCCGCAGCATTTGATTGCAGAGCGCCGCAAAGGGATTGATTTCCACCAGCTGCAAAGAACAACAGAGTTCAAAGTCAAGCGGAGTGTTCCATCCAAAATAAGACCTAGTATATAGAGCTAGCTAATTGCCACTCACCTGTTCCCGGGCAAATTTACTGCCAAGCAGTGCAGCGGCCTCAAAATCCGCACGCGCCGCATCCAAATCGTCCAGTTTTCTGTGCAGGACACCTCGTTGACAGTGGGCGTGGCATTTGGTGCGCGCCTGCCGTTCAGTTGCCAGTTCCAGAGCGCGGTTCAGATCGCTGAGCGCCTCTAGAAAGACAAAAGTGGGGCATCATCTTAAAAATCTTAAATATCCCTTAACAGCTCAACGATAATTGCTATCGATATATTTACAATTTAAATCTAACGTGCACAGCTGCACTGCTTAGTTGTTTATTAAAGAATTTAAAAATACTGCAAGTCAGGCAAAAACAAGCATAAGCTTAAGCTCAATAAATAAATAAATAATATAAAATAAGTCAATAAATGAAACTGAACGTATATAATAATTGATAAATGTTTAACATGTTTTAATATTTGTTATCGATATATTTAAAATTTAAATCTAACGTGCACAGCTGCACTGCTTAGTTGCTTTTTCAAGCAGTAAAAATACTGTTGGCTATAAGCGCCATCTATTGCTTAATATCCAATTTAATAGATGGGTGCGAATCTTGGCTAAATTCAACGAATTCTTGGACATGGTTTAATTTTTCAGTTAAGCAAATTGAGTTACTTAGAATTATTTCCTTGAGAGTGCAACTGGAAAATATATATAATGCAGGCCCCTACCTTGATCTCGCTTGGCCAACCTGAGGGCCTGCGCCCGATTGTTCAGGACAGAGGCGCGTTCAATCAGTTCCAATGCCCTTCCAAACTGCAGCAACGCCTCCTCCAGCTCTCCACGCTCCGTCAGTCGCACGGCCTGCAGCTCCAGAGCCCTGGCGGCTTGCAGCAGCTGCGAATCGGGCTCCTCGTCCACGAGCTCCAGTTCGGCTTGGATGGCGGCATTGTGGTCAGCGATGCCGCTCAACTCCAGGGGATTGAATATGGACTCCAACACCTGCTGGTCATGTGGGCTCAGCTTCGGATTGGCCCGCGGCATGGCTGAACTCTCCGTTAGTTCCGTATTGAGCGCGTTGCGGGACCAAACTGAGTTGAGTCGGAATCGAAACACGGCAAAACTACGTCGGACTATGCAAAGTAGGCCGTTTAACCGGTTGATCTGTTTGGAAACTGTTTAGAATCGAAAATGAAGCTGGCGAACAGCTTGCGTGCACTGCAAGAAACTGGTTGTTGTTTATAAAAAAACGTTTTGTTTTTATTTCTCTTTCTTTTTGTTTTTATGTATATGTAAATACCAAGGACAATATCATTTGTTTACTCTTGTTTTGCAATAATTTAATTAATAATATAATAATAAATCAGCGCTTCTTAAATCATTTTCAATTTATATATAAATACATATATATGCATGTATATATATCATATATAATTTGTATTTTGTGTTTTTTGTTTTCAGATTTCCATTGCTATGCTAATGCCTTTACTTGCTTTTAATTTTGATAAATACAATTACATATTATTAATTCTCAATAAATTGTTTTGCTTTTAAATGTTTAACTTTATGCACTGCTCAATAGTTCTTGTCTTTACAATATACACAACTGAAATATCATTTAACACTATGCACTATGCAGTTTAGCTCGATCTTTTGCGTTTATGCCTGGTGTTCTCGTTTTCGCCTAATATGTGAGTTACGTGATTAACCAAGGGGATTCTGGGTACAAAAAAAAAAAAAAACCTCAATTGAAATCAAAGAGATTTATGTCTCGCATTGAACTGAGTGTAAGTATATATATATATATATATATATATTGTATATATATTCACTGAGAAGCTGAAGCAATTGCACTACAAAGCTTCGACTAGTAACGAAAATTGAAATGGGACTTTGCTTGAAGTTCTTGACAAGTTCTATAGTTAGATATAGCGTCTATACTTTATAAATATGTTCCATCAATTAAATGTATACTATTTCTTTTTTTAAATTTTTTTTTTTTTGTTGTATTTTTTGGTTTTGTTGTTTAGTTTCGTTTTGAGTTCCTTCAGTGTTGCGTACGGTGCCTTGTTTTTTTCGTGTTCTTGATATATATATATATATATATGTATGTATATATATATAGTATGTATGATAAAAATATAAAAGTGAGCATTGAGATTTGTTGTTTTTGTTTTGTTCTATATATGTATATTACAAGTCGTATTCTTTCATTATGTGTCTATATATATTGCAGATATATAACTGTTTGTTGTTATGTACTAGGTGGCACAGTTTTGTTTGTAGTTGTTTCGTGTAAATGGTCTGATCTGGGTGTCCAAAAGACGAGTACAGGTTACTATAACGGAATTGAAAAATTTGAAAATGATTTGCTTTGTTTCTTATTACGTAATTATCTTGTAACTGGGTATAACTGAAAAGCGAGACCTTTTTTAAATTATAAATATAAATGTTTGGATTTTTTTTGTTTTTTTTTTTTAGAGTACATTGAAAACATGTTCATATTTTTAGCTTTTTTTTGTACACATTTATCTACAGCGTTCGATTTCAATTAGTTAAATATATATATATTTATTTATATATATATATATATATATATATATATATATATATATATATATATATATATATATATATATATATATATATATATATATATATATATATATATATATATTTATATTTATGTATATATATTATGCACGTAATTATGTATATTATAAACATTTATGTTTATCCCATTTAAAAGTCTAGCTCAATCTTTTATACAACAAGTTAGCTGAGGCTGCAGCTCGGCTAATATCAACTAGTTTATGCTATTGCTATTTACGTTACGATATTACGTGGTACGTGTTTGTTTTTCCATTTTCTTTCATACTGTTATTTATTATTTGTATTTATGGTATTTATAAGCTGGTTTCTTTTTGTTATGATTAAATGCCTTTTACCCTTTAGCATAGCACAGAAGCTTTTGTTGCTTGTATTTACTATATATATACTTATATAGCGTCGTCTTGTTCGTCTATAGCTTTTACGTCATCGATAACTTCATCGTATTGTTCTGTGTTCATGTGTTAAATATGTTTCTGAAATTGAAATTGTTGTTTGTTTCGCTTGGTTGCTTCAAATTGCTTTTCATTGTCGTTACGTTAGATATAGTTAGTATACGAGTATGCTCTATATATGCGTTATATGTATGTATAGCATGTATGTACTTGTACTTGTATATAAGTATATCATATTTATAATGTACTTGAGTGAATTAGGTATTATGTTATGTTATGTTTAAGTTAAGATTAAGTAAGCCTTTTATCAGAATTTGCTGCAATTTACAATCGCGTTCGTGCGCGCCAAGTTTACACGATTTGCAATACACGATATCGTACCGCTTGCCACGCATAAACGCTTCCAAAAAATGTTTAACATGTTTTAAGTTACCTTTGTGTTTTTTTTTTTTTTTTTTGTTGTTGTTGACCAATTCAAAGTTAAGTTTAAGTATCGCACAATACAATTTCGAAATTTTAATTTTTTGTTTAGTTTTATACACGAACAATTGATTTATATAATAGGTTACTAACAATAACTAACAGCATGCGCTTGAATTTGTTTTTGTTTAATAGATTTCTTATAGTTTTCCCATTAGTTTCTTTGGGGTTTAGTAATGCCGCTAAAAATTTACATAACTAATATACATACAGCAAAGCGTTATTACATAATAGTCAACAAAAGTACAATTACAATATCGTTTAACATTATTCAAAAAAAAATTCTTTTTCCGTTTTGCTCACTAAAGTTACACATTACATATAGAGAGAAAGGGAGAAATAGAGCTTAGCAGACAGTTTGTTGTTTTTTTTAGTTTTTTAGTTGATAATTAAAAACAAGCCAGGCATAAATATTCTGTATAAATAACTAGACACAAAGCTAACTTGTGGCTCAATTATCAGAGCACTTGACTTAGAGAAATATTTGCTCTTACGACATTCAGAAATCGGAGTTCTGTTTCTTTCCAATTCATTTTTCCTTTAACTTCAATTCATTTTTTGTTTAAACACTAGCACACACAACAAACAAAATCAAAGATTTGCCAAATTATTTGGGTACAAAATGTGTGTTAGACTGAGAGAAGAGAGAAAAAGAGAGCGAAAAATTTTGTAATAAATTTTTGTTTTTTTTTTGTTGTTGTTGTTGTTGTTTTTTCTTTCATATTAAAAAGATGTTTTTTGTTTTTGGTAATATTTTACAATAAATATATATTAAATTCTTGCACAAATAGTTGTTGAGTCGTGCGTTAGGTATTTGTTGCTCGTTATCGCGCCCTGTCGGCCTTTAACATCGTTTTAACTTGTCTTTAATGCTTTACTTAATGCCAATCAACCTCAAATTTTAAGCGTTCGTTTTCTCTACTGCATATTCTTGTAAATGGTATTAAATTTGCTAGTTGTTTAATGGTAGAGTAGCGTAGCTTTTTGTAGTATTATAATTCGTTTACCGTTTGTTTTTTGGTTTTTTTTTTTGGTTTTTGTGGATTTATTCGTGAGAGGAATACAATTTTGCAGCTGTTGTTGTTTCTTAAAACATTTAACAAACATTCAAAAAGAGTGCAGTGTGCAGTTAAAATTGTACTAATTACGGTTCGTTAATTTCATTTAATTTTGCGCCATTATTTGTTGCTGATAAGTATTTGCTTTGATACATGTTAATGCATTTTTTGCTTTTCGCTTTTCAAGTGTAACGGCTGTGGATCGCACTGCTTGCACTACGTCTGCTTTATCGACACTTTGCCTGCTTGTGGTATTAGGTATTTGGTATTTGTTAATGGTACTTTCTTTCAATTTACTAGGTTTAAATTTTTACACATGTATGTATGTATGCATGTCGTTTGTTCGTTAGTTTGCGTGTATTACGATTATTTTTACAAATTATTTGCTTAGGTGGGCTTTATACTTGTTTGTTGATGTTGTTGCTGTCGCTGCTAATTACACAAATAGACAAGCTTTATGCGTGTTTGTTAGTTGGTGCATGTGGAGGCGTGTTTTGAGTGTGTGTGTGTGTGTGTGTGTGTGTGTGTCTGTGTGTCTGTGTGTTATTGCATAACAAAAGCTGATCATTATTATTCGCTTGTTTTTTTTTTTACAGTGTCTGTGGCTGTTTCTCTGCTTCTCCTGCATAATAAATGTGTTCTTACGGTTAAGGGATTTTAATTATAACTTTTTAAGCTCTGGTTTCTTCATCTTATTTAATTTAATGTATGCCATATTTTTTCTTGTTGGTTGGGTTTGTGGGTCTATCTTTTGTTTTAGTTTTTTTTTGTGTTTTATTTTTTTGTTTTTTTTTTTTGTTTTCGTGAAATTAAATATGTTTCCATTTGGTTTTTGTTTAAATAATGTTTTAACGACTAACCATTTAGACTAAGTTGCTCGTTCATAATCATATTATTAATACATAATACAATAACATGTTTTACAGTTACAGTTTTACACGTTAGCGTGTGATGAGATTTTTAGAAGTCCTAAGTACAGTTACAGGCTCTACTTTTGGTTGTACTAAGTAATCGCTGGCTAAAAAGGTGGCGAGCTCTGTAGGAAAGAGGTTGCACCGGGTTGGACAGAGGGGAGCGTGAGAAGAAGAGCTGCTCTACATTTTATTTATTTAATTTGCTTTTTTGGCAGTGTGTTTATTTTAATTGATATTTACGAAAAACAAGACAAGAGGGTTTACATTTAAATCATACAAAATATCAACACTTTGCAAACGAAATTGGATATGTATTCAGAAAAGAGAACTGGTCGAAAGTCAACTAAATTTTAATAAATAAATATATTTTTTGTATTTTTTGTTTGTTTTTTTTTTTTTGTAGTTTTTTCTTTATAGAGCAGCTCTTGAACTACAACAAAGGAACACAGGCGTGGGCATACACATAGTTTATGGGTTGGGACATTTTTTACGAGAGCTCATACAACAACATTGAATTGCATATTTGTTTACAGCATTTCAAAAAGTTTCCAATTTGTTTGGGGTTTTTTTTCTTCATTTTTTTTGTAATGTTGTGCCGTAGCTTTAAGCGCTTGGTGCGTGAGACGTGGTACAGGGACAGGGGGAGAGAGAGAGAGAGAGAGAGAGAGCAAAGAGCGAGAGACATTAGCGTTTGGGGAATTGTTGCAAATTTGTTAGCACAATTTAACTGTTAACTGTTGAAAGCCGTTTGAAAGAATGTTCCAAAATTGTTCCAATTTAGCGGTTATCGTTGTTGTTGTTGTTGCTGTTCTTCATCATTTGTTTTTCACTGGTAAACGGAATTATTATGAGTTTTGTAGCTGTTGCTGTAGCGTTGTTGCTGCTGCTGTTGATAATGCGGCGATGATTGCTGCTGCTGCTGATGATGATGCTGGTGTTGGTGTGGGTGTGGGTGTGGGTGTGGGTGTTGGTGTTGGTGTGGGTGTTGGTGTTGCTGCTCGTGCTGGTCACGATGGTGTGGATGATGCGATCCTCCGTGTCCGTGAGGATGCTGGTGGTGTTCGTGTTGGTGTTCACGTTCACGTTCGCGTTGTTCGCGTTGTTCGCGCTGCTCGCGCAACTGTTGTTGCCGCTCGCGCGGATGTTGCTCCCGTGTTGGGTGTTGCTGGTGTTGGTGGTGGTGTTGCTGTTGCCGTGTTGGTGTGTGTGACTCGCACGTGGGCGTGGCATGCTGCTCACGCGTTGGTGTCGCCTCGCGCGATCCTTTTGCTGGTGTGTTGGTGTTGTTCAAGTGTTGCCTGTGTTGTTGTTGTTTTGTTGTAGCTGTTGCTTGTGTTGTTGGCGTGTTGGTGGGTGTGTTGGGATGATAGTGTTGTTGTTGTTGTTGTTGTTGTTGTTGTTGTTGTTGCTGATGATGATGATGATTGTTGAGCGCAGTATTACTGCCGTAGTTGTTGTTGCTGCTGCTGTTGCTGTTGCTATGTAGCTCATGAGGCAGTGGCGGTGGATTTTTAGCTTTTGTCAGCGGTATCGGTGTTGGCATTGGTTTTGGCGTCTCCGTTAAATCGATGCCCCATTCATAGAGGAACTCGAGTTTTTGTCGTTCCAATGGGTCACTAGCCGGCAGGGCAAGCAAATGTTAGGCTTCTAAAAATATTAACGCTGTTGGCTTCGGTTCCAAATTTGATTTTTTTGCTTCGACAACTAAGAAGGTTATTTCAGCCTTTTCACGATTTGCAAAGCATTCGGCTATTAATCGAGCAACTTCCTATAACGTTACAAGCAAATGCCAATTATTGAATATAAATGCCATTTTAACTGATATATATATGTATATCGACTTTACCTGATGATGTAGACCTTCCACTTTGGTGCCGTCTACCTCCAGTATCAACTGCCCGACTTCCAAGCCGCCCGCTTCAAATGCCGCACCATTTTCCTGCGAAAATTCATTTAGTTAGTTACGAACATTTCTCGACATCCTCTGGAGTACTCACATGGATATTGATTATCCTAGGAAGCGGGTGTTTTGTATTAGCACCACCTTCGATAGCAATACCTAAAATTGGTTTGGTTTTCTTAACTGTAATGTGTAAGTTGCCTCTATGATCAGGTACGACGTTTGGATTGTGTTCATGTGTTTGTTCAGTCGTTGAACCACCGTTCTGCTCAGCTGACAGACGCTGCATGGACTAAGGATCATGAAACGAGAGCCAAGCATAACACACGAATTGAAAATAAAACCAGAAATACTTCAACATAAAGTTCAGTTATGTTTTCAAAGGGATTGCATAACTTGCTAATATATTGCAGCAAGATATATATATATATATGTATATATAGTAGATATATAGCCTACATTCACTAATGCTTAGGTATGATTAATAAATATAGAAATTCGAATGGTGTTTATCAAAAGTTAAAGAGTATATAAAATTTGTGTGTTTTCAAAAGGCAAGCAAAGCTAAGTTTGGTTTTTCAAAGGTACTTTATACAACAAGTTGAGAGTAAAGGTTTTTGTTATTGTTGTTATTGTATTTTGTGTACGTGGAGGGGGGCAAACAAAATGAAACTTTAATGCTGGGGTAAGCCAATTTAATGAATTTCATAAATATATTGGGTTATTCAAGTATTTAAGTATATTGTGTGGGAATGGATCATGAGATGTTGTTCGTTGTTGACCAAATTGAATAAATTTCTTGGCTCTAATTAATTGTATTGTGTGCATTTGTATGTGTTTTTTGAAGAGTTTCTTGAAAAATATATTTAAGTTTTTTTTATAAATAAATACTGACAGCATAAAATTGAGATTGAGCGAATTTTAAAGTCAAACCGCAAACATTCTTTTATTTAGTTTATATTTGTTGGCATTCTCTGCTGACGTAGCTCGATAAGTACGAGTATTTAACTATTTTATTTTGGTATATTTCATTAGTATTTTTTCTGGTATTTAGTGTGCGTTCATATCGCACTAAATTGTAGCACTCACCTGATGCCTTCGTACACCTTTTTCGCCCAGCAAAGTGCCGCCTTCTTCCTTCATATCGAAACTTCTTGAGAGTTTTGTGGCCAACTCCTAATTTTTTTTTTTTTTCAATATATTTGTTTTGTGTTTTTCATACGGTCACATTTTTTTTCATAATTATGGCCAAATATTATGCAGAGTGCGCAAAGTTGTAAACAATTTTGATTTTTGAATTTGTTGTTTGTTTTTTTTTTACAATAAGTTGAATGTAAAATGAAAGTAGTAGAAATATTTGCATAAGAATTGGTTGAATTTGTACTAAGAATTGTTGCTAGATAAAAAACGTTATTGTCTTTGTAATTGCTGATGTTGTAATATTTTCGTGTAGTTTTGTTTTGTTTTTGTTTTTGTTTTTGTTTTTTTTTTTAATTTATTGCGTTTTTCTGAACTTCGCAACGACAAGACGATATTGCGTCCATGTGAAATGTTGTTCTTGTTTATTGTTATTACTTTTGTACAATGTACATTTGTTTTAGTTTGTTCACTTGCAAACATACAGATAGAAAGTTGATTGAATAAAGTATGACAGTTGAATATATATAGTATATACGTAGTTGAGATTAAAGTGGAACGTACTTTTAGAGTGAGGGAGGGTATCGGGAAGAGTGGTGGTGGTAGAAATGCATTTAGAACAGCATATGCAAAAGCTTTCTGCGTGCTTGAGTGAATCGATTTGAATTGAGAATTGAATTGTACTGTGAACACTCCCTGTCTTCCATTGATTGGATTTCATTTGCATACTATACGAAATCGGAATTGATACACGATACAAATGCATGTATATATGATTGGCAATTGCCTGTTTGGACTCAATTTATCAAATCCATTGAGAACACAACATTTAGTTGAGACACTCAATTGGCGAAACTTTCCCAAAGGGTTTCCTCTGTTGCACTATTGAAACGAATTATTAAGATTATTTTTTGTACAATTTGTGAGAATATTCATTTCAAATTTGCAAGTCGACTTTTATTTAGATCGAATAAATTACATGCCATTGGAAAGTATTAGATATATTCAGCTTTTTGCTGCACAAACTTCTTAGCCTTGAGAAATATGAATTGGAATGCATTATTCATATGCAATATTATAGAATATATTTGGCAGAGCATCTCTCTGAGAATTCAATATGTTCGCAATGCATAAATGCAATTTTCTTTGGCTGCTAAGAGAATATCTAAAATTGAATTGCATTTTTGAACAGCTACTAAAATTGCGGGTTAAGACCCTTTCAAAAATTTGGACAACTATTAGAGTAGAAAGAGGGTAAATATATGGTGATATATAAGAAGTATATTTTTATAGTTATTCTGTCGTTATGCATGTCAATTTGTGTATTATAAAAAAACAATACAATTAGGTGCCCTTTTAAACAACAGAAAGACCCAAAAATTATTTTCGATAATGCAATGTTATCGGATGCACAAAAATCGATATATATGTATATTGATACCGCACAATTTGACTTTTCAACAATGTGTTTAACAAAAAAAAAAAAAAAAAAACACAACAATCGTTGTTTTTTTTCAGCTAAGCTTAATGTATATTTTTTGTATTTAATATGACAGTTACCTAAGTGTGTGTGTGTGTGTGTGTGTGTTTCTGGGTGCAATTTATGAGAATGCAAGTGCTGGTGTGTGTGTGTGTGTGTAGAGTGTAGGAGTGTAGTGTATAGGCGTTAGAGCTATACAAAATGTGTAATTGGGATGTGTTTAAATATAATATATATAGAGTGTATTTTACGTAAAAACGGCTTGCAAAATGGCAACTAAGACACTTAGATTTTTTGGCTAGATTTTCAACAAGACTAATTATTTGGCTATGGTTTCAATTCGTATTGGGTGTTTAGAAAAGCGCTAACTAAAACTTCAAAAACTTGAACTTATTTTACAGATGTAAATTTCTAAGAGTTTTAACTACAACTATTGGTGTACGTATGTGTGTGTGTGTGTTAATGTATATCGTGTGTGTTGAGGGCGGCAGCAGCTAAAGTTAATACGAAAAAAATTGATACAGATAAACGCAAATGTACAAAAGTATGAGGGGAGTTGAAAATCTAATTACAGGGCAAATCAAAATACCATATACATATATGTGTGTATATATATATACTACAAACAAAACACGAATAACTCGATGGAATCAAAATCAATTTTAGCATGTGGCGATGTCGTTGGTGGGGGGGGGGGGGAGGGGGTTAGTTGTGGTGGATTTTGGTGTTTACAAATTAGGTTGACTCATGCGTAAATGTGCAAATGTATTTTTCAAGCTTTTTCTTTGGTTTTTGGCATTTTTTTTTTAAAGTTTGTTTAAGTTGACCTTTTTGCTTTAGTTTACTTTGACGTTGTTTTAGACGTGTTGAATTATTTAGTATTATTGGTTTTTTTTGCATTTTTTTGTTAATATACTTACATTGACAATTACTTTACAAGAGACTAAAAACTCTAGTTAGTTTAAAAAATGTAAATAAATATATTTAGTTTTTTGGGTGCGGCAAGATAAAAACAAAAAACGAACATTAAAACATAGTTAGGTACGTTAACGTTTGCGTTTTGATTCGGCTCTATGGGCTAAATAAACAAATGAGTTCAAGTCAGAGTGTGTGTGGGCAAGCAATTAGTTAAAATTGAAATAGGAAAACAATAAACGAGACGAGACGAGACGGAACGACGAAGACTAGACGTGATCGAGGTCAAGAACTAAAACACAAATCCTACGATTACAACATAAAAAGTGTGTGGAACAAATGGAAATGCAAATTTGGTTTTATTAATTTGTTTATTGCACTCGCATTGTGCTGTTTCTTGCAAGGCACATACAAACAGTTAGTTAGTTAGTTAGTTAGTTAATTAATTATTTAGATAGAGAGAAATAGACAAAGAGAGCGTATTTAGAGTGAGAGAGTGAGACAGAGCATAAAATAACATTTTAGCAACAACACTATATCAGGCTAGATTTGAGTTATGCGCCGAAAATGCAACGAGATGCAAATTCAAAAGTCGTTCAAACATTCGCAAAGAACTGTTCAATTTTGTTGTGACACAATTTATGTTTTGTGGTTGCTGTTTGTATTTCTTTCCATTTAATTTTGGTTTTCAGTTTTGATTTGTTTTTTTTTTTTTGTTTTTGTTTTTTTTTTTTATAGTTTACTTTCGTTAAACGAAAAATACATTGGCACTTACAAGAGGTCGTCCCCAATACCATGATTTGACACGTTGTGTTAAACCACCCAAATGTGAACGTAGTCCATCTAAGTAGCCGCCCTGAAATGCACACAAATGAACAAACGAGAACAATTTCGGGGGGAGAACGGGTAAAGGTTAAGGTAGAGAGCACACAAAATACAAAAAAAAAAAAAAAGAAGAAAAACAATGAAAAAACAACAACTCAAACAGAAGAGAAATTAAACACTAACCGAAAATCATTGGACTATGCACATAACCGAGTTAAAACGAATATGATATACATCTGTATGTATGTATATGTAAGTATGGCTGGGTGGTATAGAAACTGAATGTGCTAATGAAATAAGAAAGTGGTCAAAAGAATCGGTGTCGCTAACAGAACTGAAAGTTAAAAGGGTTCTGGAGCTGTCTTATGTGGTATGTGGGATTTGTAGAGCCTTTAGCTGCTCTCTTTTACATACTAATAATATAGATATAAATGTAGATATATACGTTTACGTTGTTTATTGAGTTTTACGCTACGTATTTATATACTTTTTGCTAATTAAGTTTTTATACCAAGATTACAGGTAGTTTACGAGTGTTTCTAAAGTTTCTAAATTTTTATATATGTATATATGTACGTCTACATGAGATTAAACACTGCCCTGTAGAAATCCATATGATTTTCTAAATATAATGATTACAGCTATATAAAATGATCTTCAAAAAGTTTATATTTAATAGGGTTACTAAAATGTTGATCTACTCATTGATATACATATTGCCATTTTCTATTTTTTTTTTTGTCGGTGCAGAATCATCAGAAAATAATGTCCCAACCAATATAATCAACAGGTTTTTTCTACGATATTAATAATCGCAAAACTAAAAACTCGTCATACTTCTTATATATAATTTGCATCTAATTTCTAATCGCTTATTGATCGCTGTCAATTATTCGATCTGTTTCTAGCTACAATGTTGCTATCTCTCGATGTTGCTAAGCCTAATGTTGCTTTCGTAAATGTTGCTAACTTTAATATTTCTGCGCCAAATATATGTTGCATACTTTTAGGCGCACACAAGAGCTTTATAGCTGCTGCAGAGCGATTTTCCACTTTAAATATGTGTAAAATTGTCATAGCTAAAAACGTTGTCTATTTTCTCACTAGCTTGATTATGCCTGCAATTTTTGTTTGTGGACATTTTCATTTTTGGTTTTTTGGTAACAATGCTCGGTGCAATGGCATGACAATTCGCATTTCCGCGGCCAAATACAGCTGCAGCTAATGCATAGGAACCGTAGATATTAACAATAACCAGAGGGAAATACATAATAAAAATAGCGCTAAATATTTACAACGCTTGGCCAAAGACTTTTCAGCATGTGCAGCTAAATTGGCTGCTTCCTTATTGTTTTTGGTTGTTATGAAGCTATTTATATATATATATATATATATATATATATATATATAAATGTGTGTGTGTGTGTGTGTGTTTGTGGGAGTGTTGATGGGTGTTCGGTTGAGTTTGTTGTGTGTGTGTGTGTGTGTATAAAATATAGTTTTGAAAAAAGTGCTTAAATTGTAAGAAACGACGACGCATACGAAAAACGAATGCAAAGCGAACGCAAAGCGCTTACCTGTTCCTGTTTTTGTTTCAAGTTTCGTGCGTTGTTTTGTTGCGCGTCCGCGAGGAGGTTAAAGAGAATGCGAGAGAGAGAGAGAACAAAAAAAGAGATAAATGTAAATAAAGTTGAACAACAAATGCAACGGTAAATGCGCAAGTGCCTGTTTAAAATGCCAACAATTAGTCTAAAGTTACCCAAAAAACAAAAAAGAGAAAACAACAACGCGGCTCATCTCTTTTCAATGCCAAGCGCTGCTTTTGACCATCAACTCCGCCAACGGACAGCAGCAACAAAAGAGCTGAAGCGATTTTCTGTTTACGTCATGCAAGAGCAAAACAAAAACGCCGACAAACTGCGGCGAGCAACAACAAGCAAAAAACCAGCCGCAGCCGCAGCCGCAGCTGCAGTGTGTCAGCTGCAGATACAGTATCTCATAGATACGTACATAAATGCGGCGGTCTCCTGCTGCTGGTCATTGCGTAAAGCTTACAACAAACCGCTTACAACTCACTTATGTGTGTAGTGTGTGTAAGTCTAACTTATCTATACATATGTGTATATAAATATATTTACGTACGAAAAATGATATACTTATGTATATTTATGCATTATTTTTCTATAATCATTTTCAGCCATAAATATTGACAATCTTTTGGACAATCTGCACCATTTATAATTGTTGTTGTTGCTTTTGCTTCGCTGTGTCGCTGTGTGTAATTGTTTTTTTTTTTTTTTTATTACTGAGCCATAAAAAGTAACTGAAACGCGGAGACAGTCGGAGTCGGAGTCGGCTTAAAGAAAGCCACACGCAAAGTAAACTACAAGATATTTAAAAGTTGCAGCGTGGACAAGGCAACACTTGAATACCCTTACTTAACTTACTTAAGTTAATGTTTTTCTATCGATAGTTGGGGTTCTGTAAAAAATGTTTATGGTATGTTTATATGGGAAACTGTTTTGGGTAGCGCTAAAGACAGAATCATAGTCATGTTCATTTTTCTTTAGCTTAGCTTCAAAATAATTAATTAAAAAAATAGTAAAATGCCATAAAACGATCTTCAAGCGAAACAGAAGTTTCTTAAGCTTTTAAATTTAAAATAAATCTTTAGTTTGATCTCAATTAAATTGAATTGTCCAACTTAGCAAGGTTTTCGCTGTACCCCCAACCTAAAGTATATTTGAAAAACAGCAGCGCTGCCGACGTCGACGGCGCCGCTGACACCGCAGTTGGCTGCTGTTTTTGGCCGCGTCTGCATTTTCAGTTTTTAGTTGCGCGTCGTTGCTTGAAGCGTAAGGTTGGCCCAGGCTCAACCAGGGAGACGAACACGGAGAGATAGAGACAGAGAGACGAACTGGAGACGGCGAGAAAGAGCTTCTTCTCCGGCTGAGTTCACAATTTAAGATACAAAACGTGCGTATAAATAGCAAATTACGTGTAAATACTAAAAACTTAACCAAGTTGCTGCCAGTTGTGGAGTTGACAAATTTCGCGTCGTTGCCGCTCATTTCGCGCTCTGTTTGCCACAAATTGTTGCATAAACAACCGACTCGAACCAACAAATAAACAACGGCAACAACAAATTGAAAGAAGTTACCTGGCTGCGTTTTCTTGTGGCCAGGCGTCAATTGCCCCAGGGTACGCGGTGATTTTTTTTTTGTTTTGTTTTTTTTGTTATATCATCATTGTGTGTTGTTTGGGTTTTTGCAACACTTGCCGCAAGGCGTCTGCAATCTTGGCTCACATGTGTCACAACCGAAATGGAGATGAGGACGGTGATGCAGTTGCAGATGGAGATGGAGCTGCCAGTGGGGAGGTGGCGGGGGGTTGGGCAGAGACACACACACACGATGAATGACTGCGGCAACTTTTTTGCATTTGCATTCAATTAACTTCTATTTCTCACCTTCTGCCAGTTTTGGTCGGTTTTTTTGTGTTGCTGGCGCGCTAATTTCTTTTGTTTATGGTTGTTTTTTAATTGCCTACGGCCACAGGCTATGCCTCAACAGCTACTTGAGTTCAGTTTTTTCTCTTTCTTTCATTTTTGCTGACTGGTTTTGCAATTAAGTTAAGCTTTCAGTCACTCGGCTGACGGAAGTCGAGATTCTAAGACACAAATCTACAAGAAGCCGCTAAACATTGCGACCTAGAAAAGGCACTAACCAAATACCAAAGGGAAAGCAGTTGCTGGTAGGACGACTAATACACTGAATCAGCGCTAGAGGAAGAACAACAACAACAGCAAAAAACAAAAGAAAAAACAGCTGGCAGTGGGGAAACAAATTTACTTTTCCTAAAAGCTTTCAGTTAAGCAAGTAACTAATTGAGAGTTTTTTTTTCGATGAAAAACAACTTGAAAAATATTTGGAAAACGTTTTCAACGTTCAACGATCATTTTAAATTTTATATATTTTTTCGATAAATATATATTGAAAACCTAAGACTGTAATAATGCATCCAAACAAAAACAAGATCATTTGTTTGCACTTACATATGGGAAAATAAAGATTTTTGGCCTTGAAAATAAGTTTGAAATACCCATCCGGTCCAACTAGTTAAGTCAATAACCCAATAAATTGGCAACATTATCAAACCCATATAAATGGTATAATATGCACGCACATATATCTCTCAATGCGTATCTAATGGCAGTTGGGCAACTCTGGCCTGATGCGAGCGCAATTTGGTGCGGAGAGCGAGTATCTGTGAGATACGCAATACAAATGCGGCTTCAAGCGCTACGCATTGAGGTCAATGGCATGTGTATCTGTGAGGTTGTCTGCGCTTGGATTTGGTTACAAATCCCAGCCAGGCTACATATATGCGACGAACCGCTGTGAAGTTTGCAAAGTCATAAATTTGATTGATTTTAAATTGTTGGCCCTAAGCGGCTTTCAAAAAATAAAAACTGCTGACTGACAAACGCTCTGGCTGAAAAATTGGTCTCAGCAATAATAATAACCGAGAGCTAGGACAGCTAGAATACAGTTAAATGGGTTGGGCAATTGACGTCAATTTCATTATTGTTACTGTTGGAAAATTCTCTTTCGGCTTGTGAAAGTTGTTGCCGCCTCTCGACGCGTTTTAACTTTTCCTTCAATAGAACTCAAGTCGGCTTTTTGTGAAACTTTTCAACGGCTGGTACTGCCTACTCCCCCCCCCCCCCCCCCCCCCCGTTTGTCTCCGCCAGCGATTACGATTCCGAATCCAAGTCTAACTCTGTCTATTAATCTTTTGTAGACAAAAGGTGAGCAGCTAATTTGCTGTCCAATTCACACCATTGTTAGGAAGCAGCTTTAGCCCACAGCCAGAAGATCATGCGAACATGTATTGTGACACTGTCTATTTAACTTTGAGTAGCTATAATACTCCTCGCCGGTGGAGCGGCGCATTGACCCACAAAAAATAAAATTAAAAAGAAAAAAAAAAACGAAAATCTTGACAGCTGTCAGCTGACCGATCGCTGAGTTGTTTCTCAAAGCCGAAAGCCCCCGAAACGATCGTTGTGCAATATGATTAAATGTGTTATTGAGCTAAGTGGGTCACAGTCCGAATAAGAGGCACAGAATGAAAAGAAGATGATGTCGAGATGTCTATGATATGGGAGAATCAGACAATGTGAAGATTATGTATATCAAAACGCTTTCGCCGAAATCATTTCAATGAATGCTCAATGAAATGTGAATTCAAATCAATTTTGCAGAGTATTTTATAATTTTGTATATCAATTGTGGAATATTTAATGCAACTAGAAATATATTTATTTAATTATATCTAAATTTGAGTTCTTGCATTAAAAAACTTTGATGGATTTTAAGATATCTAGACTTTAAGAAATTACGAGCCAACATTTAGGCCATAATTTCTTGCAAAGGTATAGCTGTTATATAAAGAAACAATCCGTATTCATTTTAGTGATGGATTTAGTTATAAGGAGACTGAAGGAGACTTAAATATCTTATCTACTGACAGCCAAGATTATAAGAATATTTTGAGCATTGACAAAAGCGTTTTTATCTTCTCTTCCTCATTTCTCTTCTTGTGTTTAATTCTCGAAAAGTTTTCATTGCCAATTAAATCGGACACTAATCGTGGTCGCAAACACAGCTGAACAGCGATAACGTCGTTAAACCTATCAAAACAGGCAGTTAACTGTGGCCGCAAGATAAAAGATGCCCACAGATGCCTAAAGGTTTAAGATGTGAGAACTTAAATGTGGTTTCGACAGTCGAAAATGTACGTAACTGTAAATTAACTTGCCAGAATTGACACTACACAACACAATTGGCTTCATTAGCTAACTGCTTATTACTGTTTTTTCTTTTTCTCGTTTTTTTTTTTTTCTCTGACGAGAACATGGCGAGAGCTCGTCATCTTCTGCTGCTCCGCCTTGTGCTGCTTCTTGGCCACAGCTCTCTGAGAGACTGGCTATTAAGTGTGTTGATTATGCTTTACACCTATTGAGTTTTTAGACCGGATTTTGAATAGGTTCGTTGCTGCCGCCGCTACGCATCAAAATGATTTATTTAACGTCTATTTACATTGAATACAGCATTTTGTGTTGTTTTTTTCGGGCTGCTTATTTGCCGCTTTCGTGGACGGCAGAAACAACAACAACAACGACAACAACAACAACAACAAGAGGCGCTATTTACTTTCCATTTATGCAGCTCGGCTCGCTCGGCCTGCTCTTGACAAAGTTTTGTACCTTATTTAGTACGTTTCTCTAATGACCCACTTTGAGTTTTGGTCTTCGCTTGCCTGACTGCCTGCCTGGCTGCCTCCGCATGGACTTGCTGCTGCTGCCGTTGTAATTTCAACAAAAAGTGAGTGTCGCATTGCCCAGACATCCACTTACAACAACAGCAGCAGCAGCAACAACAACAACAAAAAGTTGTTTGTCTGTTTTAGTTGAAATCAAACTGGTTGCTTGCTCAGCCGGTCGCTGGTCACCGCTCGACGAAGTCGAACTTGTCCCCTCGAAGCCCCGTCGAAAAGTGTCAGCTGTGTAAACAGGGCTAAGCGAGTAGATGACTCTCCCCCCCCCCCCTGTCCCTCTCTCTGCACATTTGCAGCTACCCATATTACAATGCATCTACCAAATGGCTTCTGACAGACAAGCCCAAAGAGTTAACACACATTGAACTTGCAGTCGATGCGTTGATTTGGCCGAACGCCTTTTGCGGAAATTATTGCAATTTTCGTGTCTTTTGGCAACACAATCCAAGTACAACAACAACATTTCTTGCTGCTCTTGTTGCTTTTTCGTTTCAAGCGGCAAATTTACTTTCACTTTTCGTATACTCCTTGCAAAGCGGCATAATAACTATTTAGTGCGGCTTGTTGGCAGTTAAATAATATATCCTATATACAGAAATGGGTGTAAACTTTCGAATATCTAGCTTATATTTAACACTCGAAGTGCAAATTGTTGAAAAACACTTTTCATTTCTACAAATTCACCGTGAGTGGCGGAAAATGTTTCCACACATAAACGATTAAAATACATTTATTTAAAATATGGGCTAGGCTAGTTTATGGTTCTTAACCAATGTCGTTGTTTAATGCTGATAATAAAAATATAAATTACCTTTGCCTGACAAGTAAATTGGTAATAATTTCTTGTATTCATTTTTTAAAATATAAATTGGTTTTAAAACAGCTGAACCCCTTTCTATATGTCAGACCCCACACATATATATTTCTAGCACTTTCATGTCAGATTTCGCTGTCCAATTGTTTGCCCAATTCAATTTGCCATGTGTTTGACTTTGGCTTTGGCCAAGAGCCGACAACCGATACTCATTTCACACTCGACAACATTTGCAACTTGGTTAAAGAACAACAAATCAGACGAATCATTAAAACAACTTAACAAATCAACAGGCGGACAAACAGTTGGCGCTCCAGCATGGAAACCTATTTGACCGAGATCAAACAATTGCGCATACCACGCCCGAAATTCGAGCCGAATAGCTGCCACCAGCAGCACCAACATGCAACGGCAACGGCAACGGCAGCGGCGGCAGCGGCAGCGGCAGCAACCGCGACAGTGACACCGACGCCCCCACAGCACCATCATCATCATCACCATCATCAGCCCCATCATCATCACCACGCCCATCATCAGTGGCGACACTTTGTGCGGCCCTTTACACCGCCGCGTGATTATCACTTGCCAGTTGTTGGTGGGGCCGTCGCCTGGTCGCCGGCGGAGGACGGCGGCGCGACGCTCGACAAAATGTGAGGGGCGTCGCGGGGGCGTGGCGGAGGTGTAAGCGATGGACCGGGTTCGCGACTCTGCGGTCTGTTTGAGCTGAATTGGATTGCATTGGCGCTGCCTTTGGCTTTGCCGTGGATGTTGATGTTGACGTTGGTGTTGTCGTATTGATTACACTACTTATATGTAGACACACACACACACAGACACAGACACGCACGCACGCACGCACGCACGCACACACATGCTATATAAATATAATCTATCAAGAGTTTAAAGCTCTATTGCATAATTTAGTGCTTAAGTTTAGTGTTTACTGTGGTAAGTTTAGGTTTCTCATATTAGATACAATAAAACGAATCAAAGCTGGTTAAGTGTTTGAATCAAATTTTGTGGTACTTGAAATTCTGAAATGGCATTGAAGAGTAAGTATACGATGTGTGTGATTTCAGATATTATATATGTATATATATAAATACGAAAAGTCATCTGTGTGTGCTGACAATGATATGAACTTCATGAAATGACACTCAATGATGAGTTGATGTCGATTTGAAAAAGTTCCCCTCGACAAAAAGCAGATACTCTTCAATTACTCAAATGCCTTAACACTTTCACGCTCTGCGTATATTTGACGATCGTAAATCGGGTCTCGCTTGTTGCTTACTCACCGCATCTTGTTCATATTCCGGTAATAGGGTTTCGCTGCCCCGGCGAGTTCTATGCTCATCACAGCCGTATTCCTAAGCCGGGTAAGAAAAGCGAGAAATCATTTTTGAGGTTTTCTTTGCGTATTTGCATATTAATCACAAAAGCCAATTTCAAATGGCGCTTTAAATTTGGTCAAATATTCTACTACGGTTAGCAGCCAATTAGACAACAGTTAACAGAAGAATATACAAAGGAAATAAACGAAATCAATTGAACGATTAGACATACACAAAACATTTAAAATTAACGTACATATATGAAAAAATAGACGAAGAAAGATGAAACGTAAACACCACAAGGGACAAAGGTCAAAGGACAAAAGACAACACACAATAAAAAGCGGCTCGAAACGCGCCGATTTAGACCCGAATGTCAATTTTTCTTATATGCAATACAAAAATAAGTTAAAACAGTAGAGAGAAAGTGAGAGCAGAAAAATAAACCACAGATATGCATAACAAGGCCATAGTTCAATTAGGATTAGAGACGTCAATCTAAATCTTTTTCAAAAGTTGTGAAGAGTATGATAAAAGACTATTTGTTTAAATGCCCTTTAGGACTAGAGGAAATATAGTGGAGATAGCTTTAAAAATTAAAAATAAATGCTAAAAATAATTTTCTTTTTTTTTTTGTTTTGTTTTATCTAATACGAAGTATTTGATTGGTCTGTGGCCAATATTTAGTGAGTTTTTGATGGCATTTCTAGTTGTTGCTGGCTACTAAGTGAGAAACGATCGATAGTTGTTGAAAGGCGTTAGCAGAAACAGAGCCAGGAAAGAGTTGAGAGTGAGAGAGCTAAGGGGTGCCAAGCGCCGAAAGACGCTTCACGCAAATTCCTGACCTGTTGCTGATTGTCTTTGGCTTGCTTGAGTTTGAATTGATTTGGTCCCAACTGCTGCTGGTGATGATGACGCACATTTCCAACGACGCCACCAGGGCCACCCAGATGACGCAATGAGGTATGATGTGGTGGATAATGTTGTTGTTGTTGTAGTTGTAGTTGTTGTTGTTGTTGTTGTGGTGGTGGTGGCTGTTTTGGTGGCGGTGATGGTGATTGGTTGCTTGCTGCATGTGATGTTGCTGATGTTGGCTGATAATGCTGTGAACGATGCAGTATTGGTCCCGCCGACATTGGCCGATAGGGCAACTGTAGTGCGGGTCTATCGACGGGTTAACGAATACAGAGATACAGATACGCAAAAAGGTCAGTTCTTGGTTGTTCTGGGATCTAATTGAGTTAAATGGTGCTCAGTGTTTAGGTACCGTTTATGTATATCCGTTACGGTCATGCCCAGCCCCGAGTCCGACGAGGGACTGCGTCCAGTTGCGGCGATTACTTCCATATCGTCAGCTGTTACCTGTTGGGAATGGAATGGAACGAACGTTTTGTTGCATACGAT
The DNA here is from genome assembly GCA_035047465.1 of Drosophila sordidula. NCBI lineage: Eukaryota > Metazoa > Arthropoda > Insecta > Diptera > Drosophilidae > Drosophila > Drosophila sordidula. Next base: position 7,868,288 of record JAWNPQ010000156.1, on the reverse strand, counting down.
TCAGAGACAGAGAGAGTGAGAGTGAGAGTGACAGTGAGAGTGACAGTGACAGTGAGAGTGAGAGTGACAGTGGCAGTGAGGGATTCAGAGAGACAGAGCGAAATATGAAATAGGGTTTACGCTAGGCCTGAATAGGTTTATAGAGCCTTCTACTGAGCATAGAGCGCAGACAGAGTGTGTGACAGAGAGATTCGCTGAGCGAGAGAGAGAGAGAGAGAGACAGTATGGTGATATTATTTGGTGATCAGTGCATATGTTGTTCAGGAATATATATAGGTTTATATATATTTGTTTACAATTCTTTGTCGATTAGTGCTTAGTTATATTTTAAGCAGCGTTTTGGGTGAGTTATCGGTTTGTTATTTTGCTTTAGGTGCGCTTTGTGTGGCAGTGTTACTTTATATAGATTTATATACTATATGTACTTATATCCGATTATACATGTTTCAATTTCATTTTTTACAATTAATTATACTGCTTAGATATCTAAACCTAACCAATAAACGCTTTGTCGCGCAATAACGGCGGTTATCGAAGTATTCTATTATCGATAATTCGAGCAATGCACAGTTATAGCTTCTGCGGAAGCAACTGTACCTGCTACTTATGCCTAGAAGAGAAAAGAATTTGTGCAACTACAAAAACGGCATTGTTCAATTTAGTTATTAAATTTCTTTTGGATATTTTTGGTTTTGTTTTATTATTTTTTGTTGCTTTTGTAAAGCAAAGTAAAAAATTGACATTCGTTTTGGTTCGATTTTTGTTTGCTCTGTCAAAGAGCAAGGCAAACAAAATCTAAAGCCGAATCAAAGAAAGCGAGTTTCAAAAAGCTTCTCAAATTGAAACCAAAGGCTAATCGAGGAGCATGCAGCAAACAATGGACCACAAAGCATAAACTAACAAGAACAACAAAAAAAAAAAAAAAAAAAAAAAAAAACAGAAAAGAGGGTAAGTAAAAGACAATTACATAAACATTTTCTTACTCGAAGAACAATTAAACTACAAGTTTTGCTTTATCTGACAAGTGTTTTGTATTTGCAGTGTATTGAGTACTTTTATAAAGTAGTTAGTTTATAGAATCTAGGAAAATTAAACTAAAAATTACAAACAACAACAGTTAACGACAACAATAATGTATAAACAAAATTAATTTTCAGAACACACAGTAGAGGGACAGAATTGTAGATACACATAAATATATATATATTATATATTTGTAAATGGTATTCAAGTTGTTTGCTAAAAACTAGGCGAGTAATTAAGTTATATATTTTGTTTTGTTTTTCGTTTTTTTTTTTTGTTTTAGTTTTGTAGTACAATAGTTTAACATGCGCAGCGAATTAGTTAGTTGCACATTTGAACTTGCTAGGTATATAATGTGTCAGTGTCGTAGAATAAATCTTCTAAAAAGCTTACCGGCAAATCACGTGCGGGGTCTCCTTTACGCTGCAAAGAGCCAACGGAAATCGCATTAAACGAGTGCAAATCGAGGGCGAGCTTACTCTTTCTTACCCTATGCCTATCCACGCTATATGGATCGCGTTCTCTGCGATACACAAGCTCATCGTAACGTGTACGATCCTCCGGAAAAACGAGCTCGCGAATTTCCGTCACTAGCGTGTGCTACAAACAGACATCCGAGTGAGCATCACTTTGATTAAAACGTGTTCACGTGCATTACCTTTTCGTACGTATCTAACATCTCTAATAAGACGGCAACAAAGGCATCTATGGTCATTGCTTTCACACTATATTCCGCGATATAATACGAAAGACTTGCAAAATGATGACGTGGCAACAGCGAGCGCGCCTTCTCCTCCACCATGGTCGCGATTTGACCTTTTCGGCGTGCTCTGCAAGTAGAAAGTTGCTCGGAAATATTATTAAAATAAAATAGATAAATAAAAAATAATATTAAAATAAAAAATGGTATGGAGAATGATTCTAAGTTGTAATTTTTGGCGTGCTCTGCAAATAGCGCACAAGTTGCTCGAAAATATTATTGAAAGGCCAAAAAATAATATAAAAATAAAAAATGGTATAGGGAAAAATTCTAAATTCAAATTTTAGGCGAGCTCTGAAATAATTAATATAAAGTAATATAACAATAAAAAAAAATTATAGAGAAAAATTCGAAATTCCAATACTCTTCAGTTTTTCGAACAGTTCATGATTTTGACATAAACCAATTTAGAAAATAGTTTTACAAGAAATTGCGTAGTTAAAATACTTTAGTAAAACATCTTATTTCAAATAAAATCAAATATTACCCCAACTTCAAAAAATTTCCCAAATAAAAACTAGATTATTATAAAATAATATAAAATTGTTAAAACTGAAATGATTGGCGCTTACCTCGTGCCCGTTGGGCTGTACGCATCCCAGGGCTCCATTTCGATGGATGTGCAGGAATGCGGCACCTTGCCCACGTCACGTATCACCAAGGACATGCGCTTGTGATACTTCAGCTGACCAACGGCCTCGTCGTGCGTCACGTCGAGAAACGACTGGCCATTGACCTCCAGTATTTCGTCGCCAATCATCAGACCGGAACGATCTGCGACGCTATCCTTATCGACGCCCGTGACGAAGATGCCCAGGCCGTACTCAACGCCGCCGCGTATCATCAGCCCCAGCGATTGGCCGGGCTCGATGAGCAGCTCCACGCGTCGTACCCTACAGAAGAGAGCCAGCGATTAGGGGCCTCCTCGAGATGTGCGCCCTTGGCGATTCACTCACCGATCCCGGCGCTCGTTCCGCCTGCCGCCGTACTCCATGGGCGGTGAGGCCGGACGGCCGTGTCGATCCATCCAGGAGCAGGTCTGTCGAAAGGGCAGACCCGATCCGCCGCCGCCGCCGCCGCCGCCCCCGCCGCCGGCTGCCGCCTGCGCCGCTGCGGTCTGTGGCAGGAGGGGGGCCATCGACGCGTACATCGGATCCCGCGAGGGTGGCCCAAAGCCGTGCAGCGGTGCCGTCGAGTTCAGCGTGGGCGGCGCTCGCACCGTCATACTGATTTGACGTGACGATTTCAATATCTGCACACATCTCTGCGTTAAGAAAAAATGTGGCAATAGAAGAGACACAAAAGAGAGACGGAAGATGCAAGCAAAACGAACGAACGGTAGAAAGGAGCAAAGAGGAGGAGAGAAAAAACTTCTAATCGAAACGAAAGCGTGTGGCAGAAACTTGAAAAAAAAAACACAACAGCAAAAGAAAAAAAAAACAAATAATAAATATCAAATATGAAATTTAAATAAATATCAACATAATTCTAAAATCAAGGGAAACTGGGCGTACATGTTGCTGTTGTTGTGGGCGTGTCCGCCTTATTGCGGTTTTACTGTACAGTATTGCATTATTCAAATAGCCATTATTTTAATTGTTTCTGACCAGAAACTCATATGAGCCTAATTGTGCATATTGTGCGGGACTAGAGTGCGACTCTCATCCGTATTCCACAATAATCCCAACATTAACCACATTCCGTTTTGTTGGCATTGCGGTTCGACATTTGCACCCATTTCTAGCTCCCAGCCGGAGAATTGTGTGCCGTTAAAAGCTCTTTGGTGACTTTTGTTGAGCCTTTGACGCTGTGTCAACTATTTGTCCACTTTATAGTTTGGTTTGCATTTGCATTTAATGGTGAGAGCTGCCTTCTATATCATTATTAGATACAAAATGCTGTTAATTTTAAATCAGGCTCGTACTTAAAAGAAGCGTGAATGGAAGTTTGCGTTGTCTATTTAAGTATTTTATTTAAGAAAGTTCTTGATTTAAGCATTTTATGCTCGTGGTAAGCACTTGTTTAAAGTACAAAAAATTCTTGCGTTTTTTTCTGTCACTCTATCAATGTTCAGTGTTATTTAGTTTATTCATTCAAATGTCTACTTTCTTGTGCTTGTCATGTGGAAAGAGTGGTATATTAAAAAATGTTAAAGAAATTGAGAAAAGCAAACAAATCAATGAATAAAAGAATTCTAAGCACAGAATTAATTAAATAAAAAACTTCTATTTAAGAAAATTATTTTACAAAAAAGTGAATTCAATGCGACTAATCTATTGCCAATTTTTTCTCAGTGTATATTTGTATTAGTGTTTTTAATTGCTTTTTTTTAATTTGTTAATGCAAGTTTTTGCATTTTTCGTTTAGTAATATTTATACAAAATGTTTCAAGTTTCATTATATGTAAAGTGCACGGTATCGAAAAAAACTACTAAAAATCGTTCAGAGCATAGAACGAGTGCGGCGAATAGCGATAGAGAGAGAGATGGAAGAACATATACTACAATAGCTCCACAATTGTTACACAAATATTGCCAAACTAGTCGCAAAGAGAAAGTTTAAATTGCAAGGCAGCGTGAGAAATGGCACAACATGTGATAGCCCCCCCCCCCCCCACACATACACACACACACAGACAGTACCCTACTATGTCACGCCAGCGTAATGTCCTTTGATAGAACCACGCACACTGACAGCAGCTACTGCGACTGCTACTGGAATATGAAGAATTATATTGACTATCATAACGTGTCACATAAAATATTCCACAATAAATTGACTTTCGTTGTCAGCCAGCTGCTGTCGAACTCGGGTACTGTTCGGGCTATAAGTGCTAGGGGGTACTAGGGGTAGGGGGTAGGGGGGAGGGGGGCTGCTTGCGATTTAGGTACTTTGGTACAAGTGGCGCACATAAAAGACGACGGCCTATTGCTACTCAAATGCAGCGCCCCTTATCGCAACTATTAACAGGCAAACAAGCAGCCTATCGAGCACAATCACATTAAAAATCAATAAAGTGTACAATTAAATTATCTTTTGAAAGGATGATTTTGTCGTGGTGTGAGCGCAGGCTGAAGGACGTGCTTAAATTGTTTGCCTTGTCCTTTTAGATCATTTCTTATGGCCTTGTTATAGTCCCTAGATGTTCCAATAAATACACATTTTTAGCGCATGCGGCAGAAATGTGACAAATAATAGGAAAAAAAAAACTGCTTCTATTTAAATTATATTATATTATAATATTATAGTTCCCCACTGTACCAAAAACTGCCCTCGCTCTAGCTCTCTCATAATATGCTCTAATCGATTTTGTTTTATATAACAACATTAGCTACTGAAATATATATTAAAAGACGGTATTGTAGCATAATATTTGCAGTTTGCTCACCTTAAGCGCCTCCTCGTGATTGATTGAGGTGAATGGCGTGCCGTTCACCTCTAGGATTGTATCACCGGGTCGCAGGCCGGCGCGTTCCGCCACCGAATTCTCCTCGATGCGTGAGATGTAAACACCTAAGCCTGTCGATACCACCGAAAAGAAGAGGCACACACAAAAAAAAAATCAATTAGCAAGCCGTGCGCATTAAACTTTTAATAAGAACACACACCACACCACGCCCAGCACCGCCCACGGCTAGGCCCGTTTTAATACCCTGTACCCATTAAAAGTTTGTACAACTTAAGGGTATATTGGAACTTTATTTATATATTTGCAATATAGGTTAACGTATATGTATATCTTTTATAATTCCCCCCTTTTTGCACAATCGATACATATTAATTTGCAACCCTTCAAATTTGACTCTCGCTTAGCTTACACTCATGAGGTATACTTGACTATTTTAATTATTAAAATATTATATATAGCAATGAACAAAAAGAAATACCTAATTTTTGCAACAGCTACTCGCAGTTGAGAATAGGGTGTTTACTAGTCGACCACTTTTGACTTCTTACTTTGTTATATACTTGTTCACGAAGTTAAAAGAGCATATTCGCTTTGAACAATGTCCGTCCGTTTGTTCGTATGAGCGAAAATTTTCCCCTTTATTGAAGCTAAAGACTTGAAACATGGAATATATACGCGTGTATGGTCGCTCCAATTAGGGCGTGGCAATTCGATCTAAGCTATAAATATATTTCACTCAGTTTTAGATCTAGATATACCAAACATCTTGACAAGTAATGCTCTCGGATCCATAACTTCCATATTTCAAACGCCCATACCTTTGTGAAAACTGAACCGATTTTCATGTTTTATGGCATTTTTTTCATTGTTTGTCCTCTAGATTGATTCTGCATTTCAATTATATTCATTATTGAAAATAACATTTTTTCCATTTTTTTTGTCAAAAAAAAGCATGTACCCCCCCCTTACTCATTTTCGAAAATTTTATTTTTTCAAAATTTAGAAATGCGAATTTATATTTTTAATCGATTGTGGTTGCCACAATTAGTATAAAAAACAACATTAAAACCGATTCTGAGGGGGTCAAATTTTTTGTCAAAAATCATGCGAAAATTGACAAAAATTTTGACAAGTAAAGCTCTCGGGTCCATAGCTCCCATATTTCAAACGCCCATAACTTAGTCAAAACTGAACCGATTTTCATGTTTGATGACATTTTTTTCATGGTTTGTCCTCTAGATTGATTCTGCATTTCAAATATATTCATTATTGAAAACAAAATTTTTTCCATTTTTTTTGTCAAAAAAAGCATGTACCCCCCCCTTACTCATTTTCGAAAAAATTTTTTTTTCAAAATTTAAAAATGCGAATTTATATTTTTAATCGATTGTGGTTGCCACAGTTAGTATAAAAAACAACATTAAAACCGATTCTGAGGGGGTCAAATTTTTTGTCAAAAATCATGCCAAAATTGACAAAAATTTTGACAAGTAATGCTCTCGGGTCCATAACTCCCATATTTCAAACGGTCATAACTTTGTCAAAACTGAACCGATTTTCATGTTTGATGGCATTTTTTTCATGGTTTGTCCTCTAAATTGAATTTGTGAATAAATGTGAATGCAATTTTGTGTTTGTACAAATAAAACGAGGGTACATGTCTTGGCTATAATACCACTATAAACGAGTATTGCGCTGTTGGTTACACCCGACTGCAACGTTCTTCCTTGTTTTATTGTTTATTTTTGTAAGCCTTTTTTATTTAACATGTGTGTGTGCGTGGCAGCCATTTTATGCTTAATTTATAAAGCACGTGTGTCGAAAAGCAGGCAGAAGGAGCGCACATTGTGAGTTCATGGATACGATATATTGATAGATGGAACGAGCCCGCATACGGGGCTGGGCGACTTAAATAGATTTCTTTTTATCGATTTTAAAACCGTCGCACGTTGTAGGCTAAAAATAAAACGGCCCGACAGTGAATGGACGGACGAGCGTGTGGTTGAAAACGCGGGCATGGGAGAAGGGGGGAAGGCGGAGAGGGGGGGATAGGAGACGGAGTCATGGACATCACAAGGGTAGCCAGGTGCAAAATGCGCTTGGAAATGTCAAACCTGCTGGCGTTTTCTAACACTTAAGCGAATGTACGTAAAAACCGACAGACAATGGAATCGAATTGAAAATTAAATTGCATGAAATGGTCTAAATGCCGGCCCAATTGGGGTTCCACACATCGTCACACACGTGAGAGACAAGCAATTGAGCTGCGAACCGACTGGGCGTATAACATCGCATCAACCAGAAACGCCAAGGAGTTCCGTGCGCCGGCAAACATCCTTGCAAACTGTATATACTATATGGTATTTGATTCAAGTGTATTCCAATGACAAACAGCTATGAAAATTGCAAAGTTTCGCACTCTTGAGTTTGACAAGGATACTGCGAGGACCCCACTTACACTCTATGGCCAAAGCATAAAAAAGTTGATTGGCTTTGGCCAATATTCTTCTAGCTGTCTGTTTGTGTCTCTCCAAATTGCGTCTATACAAACACATAAACTCACTTTGAGAGTGTTTTGGGCTGTCCTGTCAGAGTTCTCATTTCAAAAGTGTACATTTTGAAAAAGGATTTAAGCCAATTTCTATGGCAACTAAATGATATAGTGATCCAATCAAGTTATTATACCCCCTGCAAGGCTAAAAGGATAATTACGTTAATAAAGAATTGTTTTTTCTTATATTTAGAGTAGTCCTCGGCAGAGTTCTCTAAGTGTTTAGGCATTTAGGCAACCTGGCCTACATTAATAGATAGTATTCTGGTAAGCAGTAGTATATATACTATATATATTTGAAGCATACACCTGTTGAGAATTATAATGTTTTCGAAAAACAATTGTTAAAGAAACTACTTCACCCTTCTTCCCTAAACTGCCGCCAGTTAATCTATATTATAATTTATACTATTACATATAAAATTTCATTCCACTTTAGCAGAAAATATTTATCTCGGATTTATAAGCCAATCTTAATACCAAGAATCTTGTGGATCAAGTATTGCATTCTAGAACTCACCTGAGTCTTTGCCTCCTTTGACGCATATGCCGAAGCCGTGATCGACTTGCTGATCACGCGACATTGAAACAGTGCGCGTCGTAAGTTCATGTATATTGGGCACACTCCGATCCCGATCCCGCTCGCGATCCCGATAGATCTGCAAGCGAAACGATCATAATTAGCTGTTGTCGGGAACGGCGAACACGTGGAGCCTACCTGATGCGTCGTCGAGGGCGGACTGCTGGCCGGACTGCGTCGGCCAGTGCGATCCCGATCCCGGTCGCGGGTGCCGCCGTTGCTATAGTGATAGCTACTCGTAGGAACTGAAGACGACTGTGTGGCGCCGAACATGCGCAGCACCTGCTCCGGCGATATGGGGCGCTTCTTGTTGCCATTGCCCATGGCGGAGGCGCCATGGCGACCGCTCGCCGCCGTCGACGTGGGCAGCGTGCCCGCCGTCCCGGCGGCCATGTGGCTAGACGGCGAGGAGCTGAGATACGCCGAACCGCGGCCGGGCAGCGAACCGCCCTTCGTCGGCACACCCGCCGAATTGTAATAGTAATGCGGCGAGTGGGGACGCTCGACGATCGTGTACGATGTGCCCGGCGGCGAATAGTAGAGGCCGGAGCGACCGCCGCTGGCACGCAGCGAACTGGTGCTGTTGCCGACGCGGGAGCCGATCCCGGCGGAGCTGATCCCGTAGTGGCCGTGGCCCTGCCCTTGCCCGTGCCCTTGGCCCTGCCCTTGCCCGTGCCCTTGCCCGTGCCCGCTGCCCGGTGGCGGACTGATCATGCCAAATGCCAGGCCAATGTCCTCGGCCTCATAACTGTTTGGCGCTGCTGCGCTGCTCCGTAAATGGTGTGCGGTGAGCCCGGCCGAGCCGCCCGTTGGCACGCTCGACGATGATTGCGTGGCGCCTCCGATGCCGATGCCGGCCGCATTCGCTGCTGCTTGTGTTGCATGGTAACCATAGGCGCGTGAACTCCAACGTGATGGTCCAAGATCGCATAATTCGGCATAGTCGTTGCCAGCTGCGCTCATTGTCAGGGGGTCACCGTCGTATGGTATACCACTACCCCCAAGGCGCATTACACTGTCGGGGCTGGTGCTGTGGCGAGGGGAAAGCACAGTTAGTTGTTAGTCAGAACAAGTGAAAAAGGTCCCTCCCCGCCCCCCACGCCCCACTTGGCCACATTACCATGTACGGCGACCACAGCTTTTTGTTTGCACTCGCTCATTGCAAACGCAGCCGTTAAGCCGCCGCTCAGCCACGCGCTAGCTGCGGTTGCCATTACAAACAATGGCTTAATCTCCAGAGTCATATGTTCCCTCACACACACTCACACATGCACAACTATGGCCCATTTGTTGGCTGCCATCCTTTGTTTGCTGGCGTACGCGGCGTATGCGATTTTTGTTTCGAAATCAATAGGAGCACACACACACACACGCACACCCCGCGCTACATTATTCATGTGCATATGCTAACTTTGGGCCAAACAACTCAAGTTCGCCCCCTTCCTTCCCCTTTTCCACACACATTAACATTTACATATGAACGGGGCTATGAAAACAACGGAAAGCATCGCTCATTAATTCATAGACGAAAATTGCGTTGTTCAGTTGGCCACTTTTGCTCAGCCGGACAATCCAGCTTCCAGAAGTGGCATTGTTGGAAACGTTATCTGATGGGCAGAAGCAATAATTAACGCTGGCCTCGCGAAGACCTCATTAAGCAATAAATACATATCAAAAAGGGGCATATGTGCTGTGAAACGCGAACAACCCCACAACCCGACTGCACGTGTGCTGAAATGAGGGTCTATAAATCATAATGAGGAAAATTCAAATTGTAAATGAATATTCGAAAATATTTTATGATTATTTGCATGGCGCCTGGGTACGTCAGTATAAAAACAAATCATTATTTCGGTTGGTATCACTTTTAACAATGTCCCAGTACTAATTATTTATATCAAATATAATAATTTTGATATTGTGTATTAAAATTGAAGTTTAAAGCTTTAAATTAAATGCAATAATCTAATCACAGTCTTAGCATTTTTATTAGTTAGTTAGTTTAGTTTCGAACCATATCTTATACTAAAATTAAAGATAGTAACTAAAAGGCAAAGGCGATATTTGAAAGTGAACGAAGTTTCGTGTTTGTAAGACAACTTATTGTTACGGAATAATAAAAACAAAATAATCGTAAAAAAAATGAATTGAAAATATTCGTATTTTGTTTAAAGAATGTCAAGAATGACTTTTATTTACTGACTGTCAATCAAAATCAATCAAATCAAATTATTTTTTCACTTTGACAATTTGTCAATAATCAAATATATTTTTGCAGGCTAGAAATTAATAAAAATTGGCTAGCAAAACGAAAAAATATTTTTTGGCATATTTATTTGAAACTACAAAACACTTTTTAATTGCATAAAAGTTGTATAACTGCAAAGTAATGTGCTTTAAAAATGCATTTAGAATGTTGTTCAAAACGACAGTATTTACTGATGAAACTAAAAACTCGACAATTTGCTTCGTCATTATTTGATTTTTATGCTTTTTCCTACATCATTGAACAAATATTTTGTTGTTCCTGGGGCGTATACATAATGGACAGCAATAGTGCTTAGCTCTAACAAGCAGCCAATAATGTCCTTTACGGATGATTTACGGATACAAATTTGCATGTTTTCCACTGCAAATTGGCAAGCGAGCGCTCCATATGTTCACATACATATGCATGTGTATTAGTGAGTATGCATATTTTATAAATACATAGACATATGTGCATTTGTATCAATAAGAAGCATCAAGCTGCTCGATTTCTTATATGTCAGATCTGGTGTGTGTGTGTGTACGTATATATGTATACATACATATGTAAATTCATTTGTATATTTGACAATAAATTGCGAGTGTGTGTATTTTTTTTGTGTGCTCGGCAAGGCTTTGTTGTAGAATAAACAGCATGCTCCAGCGTATTTACTCATGACCTTGCTTTGCGAAAGCCAACAACAATGCGCACACACACACGAACACACACACACACACACACACACACACACACTGGCTGGCGTCGCATGCCGCTTGGCGCTGTCCCAAGGACATTTTTCATGTGCGCAATGTGACATTTTTGGAATTTGTTACTCTGGTTTGTGCCAGGCGGCGGTCGCACAGTGTAGCAAAAAAAAGAAACAAAGGAGGGTTCGAGGCAGTTGTCAACGAAATCAATTAATGCGTCGCTAATCGATTGCCAATCGATAAATTATTATGCCAATCACACACACACACACACAGTTGCTTCGAATTAGTGATGTGTCGATGTCGATAATCGAATTTTTACCAAGTCGCTTGTTTTGAGCAAAGTCTGGCCATAAATTTTAGCTCCACTGTGCATGGGTTTTTTCTATGGCCTTTTTGTTGTTGTCATTGTCAATGGCCGCCTGGTTTTGTTTGATTTGAAAAGTAACTGTTCTGTGTACACACACATTCGCTTATATATGTATGTATATACATGCATATTTGTGTATGTATGAGTGAATATATGTACATAAATGTACATGCATGCATATTTATGTGTATTTCTGCACTTCAGTTATTTGTATACCCTTGCGAGAAATTTTATACTTGAGGCCCTTTATGTCACATCAGCAGCCCCATAGAGTTAATATATATGCTTGATCTGTATGAACAGCCGAATATAGTCATAGTCTTAAATGTATCTAGATAAAGCTAGCAAGAAATATGTCAAAATAGTTGCCATAACGTATATATGCAATAAAAAATTACATTTTTGTGTTACATAATTTTTATAAAATATTTTAAATTGAAAAATTATATTCCCTTTCTGTGGTTAATATCTCATCTTTGGCTTACTAACGAAAGCTTAATAATATTAAACTTTTTTATCACTGAATATAATATAGTTTTCTCAAGGAAAAATCTGTAGTATATTGCACATGTGCTATACGTCGGCAAGGGTATTTAAATATCGGACTGAACAGTATTTTTGTTTTTAAATTTTTTTCATTTTGGCTTGGCATTTGCATTTGGTTGTCGTCATGAATGTTGTTGCCTCGTTTTATCTGACGTTGTTTTATTTATTCTGCGCCTTATCGCATTGTGCGGTGTTCGTGACGCCAAACTGCAATTCTCGCAGTTGTTTTTTGCATTCTTTCTTTTTGTTGTTGTCATTTTTTCCATCTGTTTTTTTGTTGTTGTCGTTGTTGTAAATTTGCAAGCGCAATTATGTTCGGGCATTTGTTGTTGCCTTGTCGCCTTTGTGTCCCTCAGAAGTATGCTATAAAATACTTTGCGCGTAAGTGGGCTGCGCTTTTAGTTATAAATAATTGATGCTTTATATGTGCTTGGCACTTAATGCGCAGTCCTCTTAATAGTTGCTGAAGGCATATTAAAACATTAAGCAGTCAGCGGGTTTTTCCCCTTTTTCTGATGTTTCTTTTTTTTTTTTATAAAAAATTATCGCCTTTTTTTGAGGGGTGTGTGTGTGTTGGGGTCTGGGCATATTTGGTTGGGGGCAACTGTGCGCCTCGGGCTTTCATCAACATTTTCAGCAATGTTTTGGCAGGTCTGTGCACAAATATTCTGGGAAGTAATTATGATAAATGCAGGATGTGTATGTGTGTGTGTGTGTGTATCGCTGAGTTTGCTTTGCGGCATGTCGAACTTGTAACTGGGTTAATTGCGCGTAAAAAAAGGTAGCGCAACCCCCAACCTCACACACACCCACACACACACACACCAATACACATGTAGGCATGTTTGCGTACATGCTTTGTGCGTGTGTGTGCCCATTTCCGCTTGATGTCAATAAATCTTAAAGATCTAAGAGATTTCCAGAAGCCATAACAACGAAATTGTTGAGTTACGCACGAGGCATAATAATACCACAATCAGGTTTTACCAAGAACGCATTCTATTAAGGAATCATTAAACAAACACAAGAAAGGCTTTTAGAATTTGAGATACATGTATAACACCACAAAAGAATTTTTAACAAAATAAAACCCATTCGCAACTTTAGCACGAATTCCAATTTCATATTTATGCGTTCAAAGTTAGAAAAGATACGATGCAGAAAAGAAATTATGATATATCACAAAAGCACACAAAGTCATCTGCCATACAAATTGATTTAAAAGTAGAGCTTCGGAAACGCTTTAAAGCAAATATGATTAAACAACAATCGCAACATCTCTATACTGTTTTGTCCCAGACCAACGATAATCAAGGGGATTTAGGCCGTCAACCTGCGTCTAGTGGGATAACTTTGTCACATAAATAAACTCAACTGGGCAGAAGACAAACGACAGCATTGAACAAAAATAGACGCAAGCCAAACAAAACAAAGCTTCATAAAGTTCACACAGATACACGCACACCCACACACATATGTATATGTAATGCCCTGTTACATATATTAATAAGCTTTGAGCATGTTAAAGCTCAATTGCCTGCACAAGGGCCGTTGGCTATTTAAGCCAACGGAACTCAGAGTTACGAGCAGTGTGCGAGTATGTGTGTGTGTGTGTGTGTGTGTGTTTGTTTGTTTGCGAGAGTCTGCTAATAATAATAACGAAGTTTACTGCAACTACACGTGCCAGGTCGGATCAAAGTTGTCTTTAGCAAGAATGACAACCGCACTCAACTTGGACAACAGCTCAAAACACGTGCACTCAGAGAAAAAAAGTTAATAACTTCTTGTACATCGGGATTAGAACTTATATAAATTTATGCAACAGATTAACAGATTTAAAAAGTATTCGTAAAAAAAAAAAGAGAACAAAGCCGTTCAGATTCTCAATGAATGTAGAAGGATTCACAGATTAAGAACTGTATCTAAATGTGAATTTTAAAAGTTGCCAATTTTATAACATTTGTGCTGGATTTGATTCACACTTTAAATTTGTATATTTATATATACATTATATATATTATACATAAATGTTAACTAACCAGCACAACTATATTTTATATTAGATTGATGAGACATTAAATGGGAAAATGCTTGATATTTTTTATTATACTCAAGTGTGAAACAATCAAATGAACTAAACACTCTTTCTATCGTTCCCAAGAAATTCAACACCTGGGTGGAAATGCTTTTATATAGATGAATGTTGAAAGTAAAAAGGACTTTAAATAATTCACCAATAGTGTCGATAAACGGGTGGAAAACTAATTGGGACGAGAAAATCGGATAAGTCGTCAGATGTGTCTAATAACTATGTTATTGTTGAAAAATGAATGAGTATATCATTTAATAATTAATGCGCATGCATAATGAAAATATATTCACAATTGACTGTCAGTCATTTTCCAAGCTTTTGCTGGAGTGGAAGTCTGGCGACTTCTATGCGAGGCTCCCGTTAAATATGCAACACATTTTTCTTTGCCTTTTTCAATTTTCTCTTTTGCAAAGCGAAAGAAAGTGTCTTGTTCCGGGGATTTAAAAGTGGGACGTCACGTAGGTAGCGCCCAGAAAGAAAATCTGCTGTAATAAGATATGCGCGATGCATATGCATAAGTCAAGACAGAGAGGTATTTGAAAAGTGTACAAGAGAACAAGAACAGCAAGAAGAAGAAAAAACAAACACAATAAGCAACAACAAAAACAGCCACGAAACGTCGCTGACTTACATGTCAACTATTGATTTTTTAATTAAATATTAATGAAGCACGAAAAACAAAAAACAAAAAAAACACACAGGGAAAAAAACTAAAAGAAAAGCGGCAAAGCCGAGAGCATAAAGGCACGCTCGAAAAGCGGGACACTCGTTCAACTGCCTCAAAATGGCGGAGGCTCGCCCCTAACACGGTGCGCACCCTGGCGTGCCAGCACGCCTTAAGGTATGCCAGGCTAAATAATGAAAAGGCACATAACACAAAGAAAGCGATGTTCCAAAAAACTGAAGAAGAAAAATAAATAACTGAAATACGAAAAAAAAAAAAAAAAAGAAAAAGAAAAGAACTAGAGACGGACAGAATGTATATACGCTGGTAAATTACGAATTTTTAATCATACGTCGCGTTATATAAGCCGAGGGAGAAGGGCGAAAAGGAGCAAACCAAATCAAATAAAATAAATATGCAAGGCGGCGTCTCGCGGAGTAGGTCGACGTCGGCGTCGACGTTGGCGTCGCTGTCTATGCGCAGACACGCAAACAAGCCAAGAAGGAAATGTGCGAATGTGGAAATGTAAAAGGCAAACTTGCAGGGACCTGGGCGGGAGAGCGTGCGCCAAGTCGTGCCAGCGAGGAGCCAGCCCAGACGGGACGGACGGCCAGACAGCCGGACAGACAGCCAGCGCACTTTGTCCAGTCACGAAAGTTAGTTTAACAACTCTGACTGCAGGTTAGCGCGGCGCACTCAAGCCACAGACGATAGACAACTATGGAGTACTATGTGTACAATGTCTGAGAGTACAAGAACTCACGCAACTTATAGGGAAAAGCGCGCGCGCACACACACACACACACACACACACACACACGCCCAAGCAAATAGACAAAACATTCGCGTAGGCGCAAACAGCACAGAACCAGGCATTACGAACAGTCACGAGCCTAGCCCAAAAGGAGGCGAAGGCGGGAGTGGGAGGGGGCACAAATATGGTTTTCCTTCCACTCATTCCGCATGTTTGCCACGAATTATGCGACGTGGCAGTTGCTCTCGTGTCTGCTCATAGTTTTATATTTCCACAAATTTATCCTGCCTGCAGCCTGCCCCCATTGTCTTGCCACATGTGCAATATTTTACGTGGCTGCCTCAAATTCGCTGTCGAAAACAAGTTGGCGTGCTCAAGTCAAGAGTAACCGACTGGGAGATACCCTGCATCCAGCTGCTTATTCCCTCAGGCCTACACAAATATTATTATTATTATCCCATATAATATAAAGTGCAGGTATTTTCTTTATAAAATCTTATATCTTAATTATTGATTTTATATATTAGCTACATTAGGATTAGATTTGGATCAAGAATATAAGTATATATTTAATTTGCTTTGAGATGCCTCCTCGCAGCAACATCAAAGATATGCACAAAACCAAGATACCTCCTAAAAATGTGTAAAGGGTATAAAAAGCCGTAAGTGGCCGTCGTAATATGGAGAACAAAATAGATCGACTCCTTTTCGCAAAAATATCGTATGTCACATTTATGCCATAAATGGCTTTTTGATGCAAAATAGTTTCAAAGGCCCATTTCTCATTGCCTGGTGGATTATTGTAGACAAAATCGTTATAGCTATGCAAATAATTCACACCACATTTTGGCTGTCTACTAAAAAATGTATTTCCGATAGCTTACAACGTTCTATGAATAGATATTAATATTTTCAGGATTGGAATTGAATATTGAATTGCTATTAATATTTAAAAACACTAAAAGAAAAGCCTACTCTGGGAAAAACTATAAATAAATTATAAGAGATTGTTTTTGTTGATGACCTGTCAATTTTATATTTGAGTATTGGGCCGACTTGAGGTTTAGATTTCAAGAGAATTACAATATAACTAGGTTCTATATCATTTGCTTTAATTTAAAAGCATCCCTCCTTTTAAGAAATGTGTCTAGAAGTTTTAAGCTCTTTACAAACTCAATTGTTGATGATAAATAAATCATTGCTGTTACTTATTCTTAATATATAATATAGCATTGAGCTTTATTTAAAATACTTTGATTAGGCGCAGGATTCTACCATATTTATTATAACAAATCAGCCTGGGGCGCATTTAATTTAAACACATTTCTTATGCAATGATATTTTAATGGGAAATCATGTAATTTAATTTCCCTATACACACACACACACACACACACACACACACACACACACACACATTGTAATTACAGGCAAACCCAGAAAAGGAAAAGGACATAAAGAAATTACGCCAATATTTGCCGTGCTTTATCACTGGCAAAGCCTTGGGCACAGCCACAGAGCCTGGAACTGCCGCAGGACACCGCAAAATTTGCTCGAAATCATTTAGTGGCCGCCTTTGGCTCGATGGCTGGAGGTCGGGCTCTGGCCACAAGGCGTCGGGCTGTGCGCCTGCGGCTGGATTGGTTACTCCGCCGGGCCATAACAATCAATCTAGTTTTATTAAAAGCGCCGAGCGGGCCGCACACTTGAACTTAGACGCATCCAGGAAACGGAAACGGAAAGAGAAACAGAAGCGCCAACTGACACTGACTGGACACAGGTGGGTAGAAAAATCATTAATAGGTATTTGCTGGGCGCTGGCCGGGGCCGTAAAAGTAATCCGTTTTTATTTACGAACTCAATTCCCGAACACTTCGCACGCGAAAGGGTCGCTCATTAAGCGCAAAAAGCCTTGAGATCCCAGAGAGAAATAACGAGGTAAAGAAAACGTTACAAGTTTTGCTCTTAATTCACTTAAGACTTTAGTTTTTGGCCAAGGGCGGTGGGGAGTGGGAAGGGGGGAGCTGACTCGGTGCCGCCTTACAACATCATTTGTGTTCGTCCTTTAAGTATCTTGTATTAGGAAAGTTCTCGGCATCTCAGCCACTCAGCCTTGGCGATGCCATTGAAACTGTAACTCTGAATGCGAAATGGGAATGTGGCAAATGAACAAAAGTGGAAATATACACACACACACACACACGCTCATGGAAAAAGAAAAAAATGGAAAAATACGATTTGTAGCCAAGTGTGCAGTAGTTTTCCATTCAGGGCCCAGAGCTGAAAACGCATAGGCAAATGGAAATATTAATAAAAGTGGAATTGCGATTTGCCCTTCGCCCCAACAACTTTTTCAATTTGATTGCAGGCCCAGACAAAAGGAGGACAAGCCCAAGTCGAGCTCGAATTAGAAAAGGACTACGCCACAGTCGCCGTACTTAGCATGCCAGTCGATTATACTTCCTTGTCGCCTGCCTCACCAGCATATCCTTTGAGCTTAAATTAACACAATGCAAATTGCTTGAAATGAACGCCTTGGGCTACAGCTGGCGGCGGCTTTATCAAATCTATCAATGACACTAATTGCGGGCTTATTATTGTATTATATTATATTATATGATATTATATTATCCTGCCGCTTCTGCTGTTTGCTCGAGCCACGCGAGTAAGCGATTATTACTTTGTTTATTATTTGATGTCACAATGGATTGTGCAATTTCTGTTTTCGGGCTCCTTTTCTTTTATTGATTTTGCATTATTTTGTACCGCTGAGTGGTTTATTGTGGGTCTCTTTTAACAACGACTGTTAATCTATTGCCATCTGCTTATTACATGCCTTTAAGTAGATTTTGAGTACATCAGACCTGGGTAAATGGGCTGTCTCAGCGAGCCCGAACTATACCGAATACTTCCAGTAAGAGCAATAATAATAATGATAGTTTTAAACCTGATTAAAAGAGACACACAGGGATGGCTATATCGTCTCGGCTGCTGATACTTTTCGTGACAAATTATTAAGACCCTCTGCAAGCGTATAAAAATAACAGCATTCACAGTTCAAAGTTATCTGCCAGACTTGTAAAGTCATGTAATACTGTATTATGACAAGATTGTTATTTTTGTCCGAAATGTAATTAGTTTTTATACACACTGCAACAGTGCATAATACTTATGTAACGTATTGATTTTTACTGCAGATATATCTTATTGCATTCATTTTATTTTGCAGTCAGCTTCTGTTTGTTTTCGTGTTAGCTAGTTGTTCATTTGCAAAGCAATCTTAATACAAATAAATAGCTAACATTAGAATTGTCGGTCGAATTATATTCTTTATATTTATATTATATTTTATCAAAACAGATTTAATGCCTTACGCAAGTATATAATCATAATTAACGCTTAAATAATACATTCCAATGCACACTAATTTATAGTATGTGATGTATCTCAGAGGACTAGGTGTCATTAAAACGGTTGCCCGGGAATTGCTATGGCAACGAAATTTATCGATTGGATTTTCTCATAACTCGCCTCGAATCAGATTCACTTCAGTTAATTATCCACGCGAAAAGCTCTCGTATTGCGCTCGCATTGTTGCCGTGCGACGGCAATTAAAGCACGTCTTCACTTGCATAAATTGCACACTAATTGGCGCCAGGTCCGCACTCAGTCCCGGCGACGCCGCCCTCAAGTCTCCAATGCACTCATAACCACAACTTAGTTGCAATTAAAAGCTCGACCATCAATTAAGGCGAGGAAATAAAAATTAAAAAAGAAAACAAAAATATATTGCATACCCTTGGGGGCATTAAATGAAATGCAAAAAGCGGGTATCACGAAACTAAAACTATGTGCTTGTGTGTGTGTGGGTATTTTTTCATGTAGCTTAAAAATGGCGACATAACTGAACGCATAAATCAATCATGTGAAATATTTCCGCAACTCCAAATCAATTTTATTTTCCAATTAATGGTGAACGCAAATGCAAAGGGAAATGCAAATCGGACTAAATAAACAAACGGCAGACGGCAACCACTAAATAGGCGCTTATAATTTGGCATCGTGTTGCGCAAAAGCCCAATACACACATACACACACACAGTCCCATAGACAAATATTGAATAGTGGAAATGAAAATCACTCATACGCCTGGTGGGCCTAGTAATGTCCTGTCAGCTGCTCAGTTCAGCTCGGCTCGCCTCGCGTTTGACGTTTAATTAGGCGCAAATTTTAATTAAATGCCATGGCGCCAAACAACTTTTTGGCCAGAATTCCGACCGAAAACTCATTAAATAACTATTACTTATGCGCCGATGTCAGCGAGCAACGGTTACGTTATTAATTTTCACCCACGACCAACCCAACTCCCCCGCCCTCCCACTCGACTCGTGTGTTGACAACGTAACATAAATAACACCTAGGTAGGTCTGGATGATAAATGGTACAATGACGAAACCATATAAAGCGCCTAGTTACCTATGAAAATGCTATTGATTTGTGAAGCGCAAAATTCCAACGAACAGCAAATCAAAACATTATGCGATAAAGAACTGAATAATACCCTCTCTTTCCTGCTGACTTAACACGGGATGTTGTAAGCGGCATATTCAAGATTTATACATATATATGTTAAAAGCTAAACAGACAAAACATTAGACTGCATGCTTTTAATAATCTCTGACCACCATAATAAATAAAGTCCAACTATAATTGACTACATGGAGCCATATAAAGAAGAATACCAAGTAAAGTACATATTTTCGATCAGCGCCAAGAACTTAATCTTAAATAAACTGTTAGTATTAGTTAACGTCGTTTTTTTTTTAAATCAATAAAAACCTATTTTCAATCAAGCAACAAATTATTAGAATTATTTATTTTGATTTTATAAATACCGAATGCAAATACTTTGTATGTAATCGGAATGGATCAGGTCAGTTGAGAGCTCGGTCTAGGGTATCTTTTACTATAATCTCTTCGCTATAATCTCTGATGGGGATATAACATTATCCGCGTATGGCACCTATTTTACACCTTTATATAATCGAAATAATTGAGGCAACTTTGAATGCTGTTCATAAAATCACGCTCGTCAAACGTTAAAAGATAGCCCCGTTCACGACAAATCGATTGCAATTAATTGCTTGAATGCAGCCATTTCGTTTTTAACTGTAATCAATTATGTCAAACGTGAAACTTTCGCCCATTGTCGGTCATTTAATCGCAGTGAAAAACATGCGCATTTTGTCGCTGAGTTACTTTTAAAAAATATTTAGGCATTATCTAAATTGTGCAAAAAAAAAAAAAAAAAAAAAACGAGAGAAGAGAAAACTTTGCTGGTCTTTTAGTTCATTTCCTGTGCTAACATAGAACATAGAACTTTTTTGTTTGTTCGTTTTTTTCGTTGCTAGTTTTTGTTTTTTGTTACTTCCTCAATGAATGTCGCTCACCTGTTTGAAGTTCTAAGGATACATTTAAATTGCGTTGCGTGTGTGCTCGGCCTGTATCCTGTGCCAGTGTTCGTGTTGAAGGGGCCCTATTCAATGGCTGCGACAGGCAGGCAGGACCGGACTGTCCGCTTCACTAATGCTGTCCGTCCTGGTGCTGCTCTAGCTGTCCGGCCGTCCTGGCACGCTTCCTGCGCCAGTCAGCTGCTGGCATGCAAAAGTTTTTTTGCTGCTTTGCTGCTGCGGATATATTCGTGTTGTTTAGTTTAGTTTCTGTGGGCTTTCTCCAGTTTGCTGCGCACGTGTAGGTGTGTGTATGTTTGTGTGGTGTGTGTGTGTGTGTGTGTGTTTGTGTATGTTTGTGTGTGTGTGTGTGTGTGTGTTTGTGTGTCACTTTATGCGCTTCCTGCTCGATGCTTTCGCACCGCCCGCCGCCACGTTGTGCCGAGAGTGAAAGTTTTCTTGAACGCTGCCAGCGGACGCTGAGAGAGGCCAGCGCGTGGTGAGTTTCGTGCGTCACGCTCTCTCGCTCTCGCTCTCTCGCTCTCGCTCTCGCTGTCAGAGCTCAGAGCGGCTTGAGTAATTTCTGTTCCTTTTTTTTTATTATTTATTTTTCACCTTGTTTTTTTTTTTTTTGTAAACGATGCTTTTCGATAATTGCCGTTTCTATATATTTATTATCTTTGGTCACACTTTGATGTTTCGCATTTGTTTAGCCCACGGGGCATTGAGTTGTTGTCGGCTGCGAACTCACCACGGCAGCAGCAACAACAATCGCTGGGCCACTTTGTTATTGCGGGTGGCGGACCCTTGGCCCCGCGAGGGGGCAGCGGGGGGAGGCGGGGGCGAGTGTGAAACTGCTTTTAGTTGGTCGCACGCCTATAAATCGCCAACTTGCGTGCTGCGATTCGGTATTGGTATCGGTTTTGATATTTTCGGACTGCGAGTCCGAATCGCTGTACGTGGCGAATTTCGACGGTAGCCGTTGCCGTAGTAATTTAACCTTCTGCCCTACTCTAGAATGCGTCATCGAGCGTGCTGTTGTTGTTGTTATTGTTGTTGCTGTTGCTATTGCTGTTGCTGTTGCTGTTGCTGTTGTTGTTGTTGTTGTTTTTGTTGTGGTTGTTGTTGAATGCCACATAAATACGCGCTGGAGCATTTGCGTGCATTAATTTGCTTAATATTTTATTTGGCACCATCACATACACATCGATAGCTAGCTAGCTCACGCACACGCACAAGTGGCATGCCACACACACACACGCACGCACGCTGGGGGCACACACACATGTGTGCGTGTGTGCGCGGAGTGCAATGTTAAAACACAGCTGCCTCGCACATTTGCTGCATATGTCGAGCCAACGCATTCATTACCCATACGCCATGTTGGACGGCCGTGTTTTTAGTGCACACGCACCCGTGCACGGCGTTTAGTTGTTATTGAACAAGAAGTTGTTGTTATTGTTATTGTTATTGTTATTGTTGTTGTTGTTGTTGTTGTTATTATTATTATTATTATTGTTGTTGTTGTCACAGGCGCTTTCAAGGTTATTTTCCGTTACAAAAAAAATGTTTCATTTGCTGTATTTTTGTGCACATTACTTTGATTTATTTTAGAGAACTCCGCCGAGTTTTCCCATTGGAGCTACGGCTGGTGCTGCTGCTGCTGGTGCTGGTGCTAGTGCTAGTGCTGCTCTGCACATGGCTTTAGGCTCCACAATGTATATACATATTTTGTGCATTCCAAACTGTTTCACAAAACTTAAAAAAAAAAAAATTTGCCTTTGGCTTTTGCCATGGCTGGCGCTTCAACACTTTATTGAATTTGATAATTTATTTTAATCTATTTTTTTTCTTGCTTTCCTTCTTTTTTTTTTTTTCTTTTGCGTTTCCAAGGTGCGCGATTTTTGCTATCTTGCTGCGGAGCGCCCCGTCTGGACCGTGTGGCTCCACTACTCTGACTACTTGGGTCCAACTTTGTCGTCTTCGCAGCCGTGCTCGGGCGCAGAGCTTTTCCCCAAAATGTAGGCTTTGTCTGGCTAACGAATCGGGCACGAATAGGCCGAACGAACTGAGCACGACACACCCGCCTGTCCCCACAGACCCCCCCGAAGCCCACCCGCCGACTCCCCGCTTAACTGGCGACTGACTGTCGAGTTCAAATGAAAGCTCCGGTCTGGAATCGGTTCACGGGCTCAGTCTCAGTTACAGTCTCTGCTTTTGTTGGGTTTGCACTCGAAAGTTTGCGTTGTTTGGATTTTGTTATTTTAATGTGAACGTAGCGTAGTCTCGGTCCCGTGTGCTTTTCGAGGATTTCCTTCGTGTAATTGTTTTCGTTACGTTCGTCACATTCGTTACTTTTATTATGGGCGCCAGAAACAGAAGCAGTAACAGAAACAGCACCAGATTCGGATAAATATAGACATAATTGTGCACTGCAAAGTTTTCTTTTTTTTTCGGCAGTAGGTTAAATTATCTTTATAAATAAATTTATTTTATATATCAAGTACAAACAATATGTGAGGGTGCCAGACTAGAAGACACTCTGTGGCCGAGTCTAAATTAAAATGTACATATATGCAGACAAACAAAACTATTATCACTAAAACAAATATTAAGATCTGCAGGCATTAGCTTATTTTTTGAAAATCGCATAGAGAGGCTGTGCGAAAGAGAGAGGGCGGAAGAAAAGAAAAAATGAAAAAGTAAAGTGGGAGAGAAAGAGAAAAAGAGAGAGATCGAGAATGTGGGGAAAGAAAAAGAGACAGAAAGAGGGAGACGCAGGGAGTGAAAGAGAGAGAAAAAATAGACACAGAAAAAAGCGAGAAAGAAAACTGGGAATGAAAGAGAGAGAGAGAGCGAGAGCGAGGGAGAGGCAGATCGTGAGAGAGAAAAATTAAATTTCATTTTTTATTATTTAAAATATAGGACATAGCTATAAACTAACAACCTAACTGCGTGAGGAATATTTGTTTTATAAAATCACACACACACACGCACACTCAACTTGAGTGCTTTGTTCCGGAGTTGGTAACAAAGGGCCATTCCCAGATAAAAAAAAAACACGAAGACGTTTTAATTGATTATGAATGCGATCCACTATTTCTTTTAGTGCCCCATAAAGAGCATGCAGCAAACGGCACGCAAGCCAAATCACCAACAGAGCTCTCAACCACCCAGTTACCACACCCACACGCGAACCCGCACCCGATTTTTCGGTGGCTCCTGCACAAATCTCACTCAATAGTCCGAAAAAAAAGAATAACGAAGCAGCTCGTAAAGGCCAGGTAACGAACCAGGCAAACAACGACTGTGGTGAAAGCTCGCTCGCTCGCACGCTCGCTCTCCCTCCCTCTCCCTCTCAATCACTATGTCTGTCTGTCACACTAAAAATGTGCTCTCTCATGCTCTTCCCCACATGCAGAATTCAACACTTGGCAGTGCGAAACGTCAAAAAGCGCTTGACAGCCAGGCGAATGTCGAAGGCAAAGCGGGCAATGGGAAAAGCAAAGTGAAGTTCGCCAGGTAGCCAGGACCATGCCCGTGCCCGTACCCGCAACCCTTATCCCGCACTTGGAAGCTGCGCCTTGCCCGTAAGCGTGTACGCAAACGCGCGAGCGAGACAGACGGCATGGAGGTGTGAGTGTGAGCGACACGTTGTTGCATTTCCCACACACAGCGCACAAAAGCGGGCAGCAATTTTTTTGGCCACGAGCAAAAAGAATCTCGGGCTTAGGCTGGACGAAGGTTGCTCCAAGGTGTTGATGGTTATAAACGAGTACACGTGCTATCCGTGGGTTGGGGGCTTGGGGTTTGGGGTTTGGGTCTTGGGACTTGGGGCTTGGAGCTTGGGGTACGGCTGGGTATTTACTTGAAGGATAACCGATGTGCTGCCGTCATGGCCTGCACCATGGAATCCGTCGTTAGCCGTGCCAAAAGTTTTCTAATTGAATTCTATGCCGTTGGGCTGTTAACGTCTACTCACTTGGCCTAGTGCGAGCGTCGCGACCCCCGTGACCCGTGACCCGTTGCCTTATCGGCGGCTGCTGCTGCCGCTCATTGGAATTATGTCACGTTGGCTGCGTCATTGTGTCTGCCTAGGCTATTGATTATTCTCGTTTATGACGAAATGCGTACGCCAAAATAGTTTGCACACACAACTATGACGTCATTGTTAACCCCGGAGCTTTTGAGCCGCACACAACAACAAAGCGTTGCCCTCACTTTGATGTCAACTTGTCGCGCCCCACACTACACAGCTTTGGCATTGCCCCCACCCCCCCCCCTCGCCTCCCCCAACCCCCCTCAAACCCCTTGAGGCTATCATGAAAACGTCAGCTCAACTCATTTCCATTTTCATTTGAGGCTTGAGCATTTTTCACTAGTTTGTAAAAGTTTGCACGAGAGCTTTTCAAGCAGTCACATTTCCCACAATCCGCCCCCCCCCGCCCGGCCCCACCCCCCGCAAACGCTTTCGGGTTTGGGGCCCTCAATCTCAATTTGTTTGGCTGCTTTTATTATTGCGGCAAAAGATTTATGTTTGTCATTCGACTGATCTAATTAAAGTTTGTGTGGACCAAATTATATCTGAAAAGGGGGCAAATTGTCCGGATTTGTTTTTCCATAGCAGCGCGTCCAACTTTGATTCGCTGTGTAGGTGTATCTTGTTTTCGCCTAGCCCGGAAAAGTTGCTAAAAAGCCAAAATAAAGAAGAAGAAAACAAGAAAAAAAAGTAATTTATTTTACTGTCTTGACGTTCGTTTGGCAACTGTAATGGGACGTGCTGACCCGTTAACTCGAATACTGGCATTGGATTTCCACGCAGTCTGGCGAAAGGGTTTTGTGGCTCCGGCAACGGACGGATGACAGTGCTGATATCGTAGACGGCAAGGCAACCCTCTTCAAATTAAGCCTAGAAATTTCGGAACCTTCAGCAATGCGAAGCGGTTAACGAATCACCCAATTTGGTTATAATCCCGGCGTAAGCTGATTGCACGGCCCAAATGTATGCAAATTCCTCAGAGTAGCTATTTAGGAACCTCGGCAAGCACCCAATTAAATAATTAGATTTAAATTAAAGAACAACTTTAAATGCTACGAATTTGTCATATTATTATAATTACATTCCATGATTTGGGTTAAGTCGACCTGTCTTATCGATCACTCGGGCATCCCAGGCTTACACTTGACTTTTGTAATTAATTCAAGTACACGGATTTTCAAAATTTAACCGAGGCGCAAGTTTTTCAACTTGGGAACGAAATTTTAATTATTCAAAATTCCCAAATTATGATTTCAAAATACAACACCTTATTTAGGAAATGTTGAGCTGGCAATTATTATAAATACTTAATTTGGACATATGCCGAATCCTTGTTATACTCTGAAATGTTTTGTGCAAATGTATGTAACAGGCAGAAGGAGGCATTTCCGACCCAATAAAGTGTATATATTCTTGATCAGCATCACTAGGCGAGTCGATTTATCGATTATTATTGATTTCCGAAACTACAAAAGTTACAGAGCTGAACTTAAGCTTTTCAAGTTTATCGATATTATCGATCCCTATCGCTTTTTTAACCGGTTGTTTGAGCATATCTCAGAAATTATAGGAGCTACGACGAATGGATGTGTGATTTGTGTATGTCACTAGGAATGAAGGGGGTTGACATATATGTAAAGACAGGGTTCAAGGTATCCCCTAATCGGGCACTGCCGACTAGAACTTCCTGCCTTCTTTTCAAAATAATTCTAATAGGATTAGAAAAACTAAATCATTTTTATAAGATGCATACATACTTAAGAACTCCTAGACAAAACTTTTCATCAAAGAGCTAACAAAAATATTAATTAATAATATATTAAATAAAAACTGAAATTTACATTCAAGACTGATATGGAATGGTTTTTACTTTTGATTTTAAGTTTTTAAATATGGATTTAAAAATAACTTGTGTAATTAATATAGGGACTTATTTAACAAAATTTTTTAAATGAATTCAAGACCTGAATTAAACGATTTCCCACATACATTGTACATACTTGTAATTGATCCTTAAAATTGATGCTGTGTTTAAGAATTTCGTTTTTAATAAATAAATTTAACTTTCTAAACAAATGCTTTCTATACTTACTCATTTTATTCAATTTTAATACAGAATTGTAAGTTTTATTGGTTTCTCGACCAAAAACGTAATAAAAGACTTGCGTATTTTTGGTTTATATATTTACACACATTCTTTTTAATGCATTTGACGTGGTTTTGTATTAAATAGGTCTCATATTTAATATGCCTTCGTATAAGTATGGATATATGTATAATTCTTTAAATTGTACTGCTAAATATACACACAAATACAATATCTTAACTAACTGTAAAGTGTAGAGAGCTTACAAATGGTTATATATGTATATATACATATATATATATATAATTTTTAATTGCGCCCCCACTAATTATTTAGTTACAAACTTGTATTGGTGTATATATATATATATATATATATAGTTATATATACAATACACGTACTGCAATAAAACATCTATACAAATACATATATTGTTGATTTGTTGGTTTGTTTGTTAAAAAAAAAAAAAATAAAGTACGTAGTCGTACACCCTACGAATCCAAGTCGTTTGGTTCCACAAAAACTAATATCGATTCTACCATCAAAATTATTGTACTAAATTTTGTATATCATTCGCTTAAACAATATCAATATCAGTAAATAGTATATGTTTTTATAAATATCAGCAATTATTCCAGTTTAAGAGTCTACATATATGTTTATATATATATATATATATATGTATATATATATAATGTGCGTGATATACAGATCCTGATATCCACGGGAGAAATTAACGGAAACGGAGATTACAAAAGTTGCGAGCTAATTGACGGGTTGATCGATAACCAAATCGGTATCGACGGCGAGCTGCTGCACTCGTCTTCAATCGATCGATATGTGTGTATCGATAACTGTCTATTGATATAATAAATAAATTATGACATTATCAACTAAAACTTTTACTGTCATGTACGGATCGGGTATTCAATATACTATATACAAGCGTGCCACGATCCTGCTCCGGCAATTCCCGGCTCGCCACGCCCCTCACTCCTCGCCCTCATATCCCAAGCACCACAACTGGGACAGGGGCACCGCTGCGGACTAGCTGGCCCCGCCGCCAGCGTCGTCCTTGCGCGGTCGCAATATAAAATTGAGATTGTAGTTGGTGTTCACGGCGTAGTAGACGTTCGCCGTTTTCGGCATGACCAGCTCCTTGTCCGGCAGCACCTGGGCGAGCGTATACCGATCGGGATCGTCCTCCAGGCCCAGCTTGAGCATCGCGTTCCTAATCACCTGAGGCGTGCGCTCGTTGTTGCCCAGCATGATGCTCTTGTAGAGCACAATGCCGTCCAGTTCGATGTTGTCCGTCTCGTACGTCACCCGGATGATGTAAAAGTCCGGCGCCGATTGCGTGGCCACCCCAGCCGGCTGGACCAGCTGGGCGTTGATGTGGTTGTGCGGCGAGCCGCCGTTGGTGGTGCCATTGGTGAGAGCGGCGCTCTTGAGGCCATTGCCCAGGGACTGGGAATGCGTGAGCTTGCTGTGCGCCGACTGGCGGCCGCCGGAGTTGCTCGAGTCCATGGACAGATTGGAGGTGCTGCTCGAGGCGGACATTAGCGATGCGTGGTGCGCGTCCCGGTCGAGCGAATTGTGCCGGGAGCTGTTGCTGCTGTTCAGCTCGCAGTAGAACTGCGAGCCGGCGCCGCTGCTCGAATTGGAGTGTATGGAGTCAGTCTTGCGATGGCCGTGCCCGGCGCTGCCCATGATGGAGGCGGTCGAGGAGGCCGTCGTGTTCGTTAGCGATGTATTGGTGCTGGCCACCGATTTGCGGGGCGCCGGCGGCGGCGCCTCCAGCTGGCAGCTGAGCGCGAACGCCTGACGCTCGTCCAGGAGCGGCATGGAGCCGAACCAGTGATCGAAGAGCGCGTCCTCGTGCAGATTGTACGTGTTGGCGGCGCCCTGGAGCAGCTTGATTTGGGCCAGCACCTCGAACTCCTTGCGCTTCTTGTCGAAGTTGATCAGCTTGTCCTCCATGAGGTAATCGGGATTGGCCGTGTGTATCATGGTCAGATCGGTGAGAAACGTGCCCAGATATGGTATGGTCCCGTGCGACGTCTGCGTGCCCAGATTCTGTATCAGCTTCTGCAGATGGCGATCCGTTTGATCGCCAGCCGGATCCGGATTCTTGGCGGTACCCTCCCGCTTCAGCACCTCGCGCAGTGTCCAGGCGTTGTTGTCCTCGGAGCAGATGCGCGCGAGCTCCGTGAAGATTTCCATCTGAAAGCGAGGGGCGAGAACTAAATAAATAAATTCCGGAATTTCAAAAAAGAAGACTCTGCACGGAATTTACAGTGCTGTGTGTAAAACTAAAAGTAGGTAAAGTAATTCCTGTCCCTATTATCAAATTTTAAATACGCTTTAAAATACAGCATAGATATAGAACTATTCGTGGTGCCGAAGATGAAATACCCTTCTTTTCATATAGTCGCATATTTCCACTGAAAGCCTTACTAAATAGTAGTTCGATATTGGTAATATATTAGTCACAATTAGCAAGTTTAGGTGGAATATCTTGGAAAAATAAATAAGCTTATAATTGCCAAGTTTAGTAAGAATATCTTCGACAATAAAAGTATTTTCCATACAAAAACTACTTTTTCGATCAATTGTTTCTATGGCAGCTATATGATATAGTGGTCCGATATTGATACTATTTAATAGTGACAAACTCAATTGGCCAGTTTGGGCAGAATATCTTGACAGAGATACAACATTTATATAAAAAAAAACTCTATATGATATAGCTATATGATATAGAGCTCCGAGACTAGACAGACGGACTGATTAAGAATCTATATATCTTTATGGAATCGAAAAGTTCTCCTTTATAGCTGTAATCATGTTGCCAACCAACAAGTTTAGCTTGCCAACAACTTACGCGCTCTTTGGGCAGAAACTCCCACACTTTGGACAGTCTGTATATGGAATTGGAATTGAGGCCCGAGATGATGGCCTTGAGGGAGCTGAAGTTCTTGAGCATGCGCAGCTCCTGCGCAATGTCAATCCAGCGTGAAATGTTCAAGGCGCGATCCTGCGTGAAAAACAACAACATTAACCAAACGAGGCCCGAGGGGTTCCTTATAGGGAGCACTCACCTGGGGCTTGAGCCGATCGATGAGGATGCTGGAGACGACGCGGAAGAGGACCGCGTTGAACTGATTGATGGTGGCCACCACCGTCTCGGAGCCGCCGCTGTCCCGGCGGGCCCACGTGTGGCCGAGGCACTGATGCGGTATCAGGCGCTTGAACAGCTCCGTGTCCATGCGGGTGAGCTGCTCGGCAAAGTGGCGCACGGGCACGTGGGGGAACCGGAAGGCCTGCATAAAGTGCGTGGGTCCCCGATAGATGGGCGCCAGGTAGAGCCCGCTGAACTGCTCGCTCAGATCGTAGGTGGACCCGCACGGCGTGTGCATCATGAACTGCGTCTGCTGGTTACCCTGACTGGCCAGCCAGGGCAGGGCCGTGCTCTCCGCATGATTGCCGGCGCCGCCGCCGCCGCCTCCGCCGCCGCCGTAGACCTGCTGCCGGAGCAGACGCTCCAAGCGGTTGAGCACCTTGATGTGCAGATCGGAGCGCTTGAGACGCTTCGAGGCGAACGCGAGTATCTGCTGGAGATTGTCCTCGTGCCAGTCCTCGGGGAAGCCGTCCAGCCAGACGTGCAGCGCCGAGACTAGAGTTTTTTTGTGCTGCTCGTGTATGGAGGCGGGTGAATCATAGCCGGTGGACTCGTCGACGGCCCCATTCTGTTGGACCAGCTCCAGCTCCTCCATGTGCTTCTCGTGGAGCGCATCGTAGCGTTGCGTCAGCAGGCTGAGCACCTGTTTCGGTGTCGAGAAGGTGCGATAGGTGGACAGGAAGACGTTGATGAACGTCGACTCCAGTTCCCCGTCGTCGGTGGCCAGGGCCTCCACGAGGCGCGCCAGTGTGGCGGCCTTCACAAATCGCACGCGCACCGTCTCCCATTCCAGGTGCGAAATTTCATCATCCGAGTCCTGCTGCAAGTGCCAAGGTGGCAAGGGCAAGGTGCAAAGGTTGAGGGCAATGGCAATCAAGGTAATTGCTTTTCGGTTTCAAACTTACGTTGCTCGCCGTGGGCGTGGGCCGATGGTAGCGCACCTTTTTCAGGTAGACTGTGAAAATTGCATTCTTCTCGATCTCCTCGCCCCAGAGGCGCCAAGTGGGCTACGAAATGAAACCAATTAAAGTGTCAAATTAGTAAAGTGCCGAGAGCACAAACATCTTATTAATAATCCTCTATATATACAGCATCTATATATGTACATATGTAAGCGTGTGTGCGTGTGTGCGTGTGTTTTATTTTTTATTGAGGCTTATTCGATTCATTACCACAATTAATCACTTGGCTAAATTTAGCACAATTTCCGACTATTTATAAATCATTTAATTCTCTTAATACGAGGCACGAATTTTAAATATTTTCAATATAAACACTATGTCAAGAAAAGCAAAAGAAAAGCGCCGGTCTGCATGGAAAAGCATTTGAAAAAGTGTTGTTCTCGTTTCTTTTTTCCACGATGTTTATTGTGACGGCAACTGGCCGACATTTCCCTTTTTCCATTTCCCGTCGACGATTTGGCAATGCCAGGCCAAATATCATTTGTTTCTGTCCATTTTAGATTGCTACAATTCTCCATTCGGTATTTTAATTGCTTAATAAATATCTGGCTAATAGTCCGCGAATGTGACTAAGGAGGCAATGAATGAAAACATTTGAATTTCAACTTCTAACTGAAGGCCTGTATTGTGTATTTACTTTTTCCAAATGTATTTTAGTTATTTTTAGCCATATAAATAATATATTTCCTCTCAAACTATTTACACAATGCACATATATTTTTATGAAATGTTTAGTTATTTTCAGCCAACATATTTTCCATTTTTCCTACGAAAAGTAATTTTCCAGCTCTGAAACTATTCCTCGTAAGCAAGAAAACTTCCCCTAAGATATATTGCTCAAGTAAAATTACGCTCTTATAGATAGAAAATTATATATGTATATATAAATGTATTTATTTCAAAATATTAGAGTATAAATACATTTGTAATTGTTCCCCATAAATGTTAAAAGCTGTTGGTTGAAAAGTTTAAAAATATCTTATATATTTAAATGCATTTTGAGGCTCTTCCTATCATTTAATAGTTCCGCAATAAACAAATATAAAACAACATGAGTTAAGTCTGATATGCACACTTTACAATGTCGGTCCATCAATTACACGGCCACTAAATTGGCATAATATACGAGTATGTGTATTTACATATCTATGTGCATAAATATTTATGAGCTTTACTCATCGTGCATGGGAGGCGCCCAGATATACTTTGGATATTTGCGTCCAATCAGCAACAGCATAAAATTCTAATTGGGAAAACATGCAACAAATGAACTTACAAAATGCCTTTTGTTTATACAAATACACAAACATGTGTGTATGTGAGTATGTAAAAGTGATGTAAATTGAACACGTGCGAGTTTGTGTGTATGTAAACGTGTATGAATGTACACTCAGAGAAAAATGCTAAGGATTTTGGACTTAAATACAGCCAAGCTGGAAGTTTTTTTAGCCAAAGAGTCTTACTTTAAATGTCAAAGTTGCAGTAAAAGATTATATTTAATATCTTTACTATAAGAACATTTTTTAAATTCAATTTAAGATTATTTATTATTTATTTAAAAAAAAGAACAGGTAAATATGGACATATTTTGGCGTTTTTCTCTGAGTGTAGGTATACTTAAAAAATATATATATATATTTCATTGCAACGTACAATGCTAAATGAATGAATAAGCATGAAGAAAATTAAATAAATGGGAAACAAAAGCAAAATCACGCAATTTATAAATGTATGTGTGTCCGTGTGATTGTGTGTGTAGCTGCTTATAAACTTTACACTGTTAAGCCACAAACAAATTATAACGGAGCAAAAGCCGCACGCTTTTTTTATTTCTGTTTTCCAAGACCCCCTCCCATATTACGCATATAAAAAGATTTGCCCGGAGAGCGCGATGACAACGCTGCTGCTGATGTTGCTGACCTCACCGTGATCCCGAATATGCGAAACCTAAACATGATCAGTACATATGTATGTATGTATATGTTTACGTAGTACTCGCATACGGGCTTGCTGGTACGTCGTTTCTTGATACGTAGATCGTTAGTTAGACTGCCGGACAATGGACATGTACACGAAGCTCATGTTTGGGCAATTAATTGCCCGCATGCGCTTTCATTACACGTACTGAATTACAACAACAACAAATCCTGTATTTAAATGTTTCGTTTACATTTTTGTTGTTGGCCCGGCCGTGTCTGAGGTCTGACCCCATTTCGTAAAGTTTCGTGGATTGTTTGAATATTTCGTAAAACAAATACAACAAAAAACATTTGGGCGTTAAGTGGTCGACGCAATTTGTTTTATGATTTTTATACACTCGCAGTGGGCATTTAAGTTTTTTGTCACGCATAAGACTTAAAAGCCAAATCCAAATTGTTGTTAACTTAAGCAATCATATGATCAATTTGTGTCTATTTAATTTTAGCTATTTATTTAACGCGCTCTCTGTCTCTCTTCAAACGTCGACTAGTATAAATTGAATAAAATATATAATAAAAGCAAATGATATATACTTTATAAATATCCTGTTCTTTGCTAATTGACTCAAATTTTTTTTTAATACTCATAAAAAAGGGTATTTGCACTTCGACCTAGCCTTGTTATTTGTAAATGTGTAATAGTGCATAAATTTCTCTAAACGAGATAGCTGTAAACAGCTGGCAGTGTTCATAAATGCTTGGGAATAAATAACCTTGCCAAAATTTTTGAAATTTATTTGTTATTTAACACTGTACCATACTTTTTGGGCCCTAATTTAACTTACAAAATAATGGCGAGTTTAAGTGTTGTATAATTCAGTTTAACGACTTTCATTCAGTTGCTGAATTTTTAAAGACAACACTACCGTGTTGAATTTATTTAAAAATTGTTTTATAAACACAAAAAAACAACAGCTGCGAAAACATCGTCGCTGACTGCTTCCTGCAAAACGCAAACGCGAAGACAAAATGAAAGCAAATTGCAATTATTTTTTTTTTTCTTCTAATTGCTGCGTATTTGGCTTGTGATTGTGTTCAGTATGTTTTTTTTTTTTTTTTTTTTTTTGACTGGTCTATACATACTACTTCCCAAATAAATAAATACATTCATCTGTATATATAGACATAAATGTGTGTGTAGGGAATTTGAAGGCAACTTTTAATCAATTCACGGGGAAAGATCAGCCAAGTTGCTTGACTTTTCTCGTTTAGCGGCTGCCAAAATACGAAATTTGCTGCCACTAGCTGTGCACACATATATAAACATTTATGTATGTATGTGTGTATTTATTTAATTTATTTGTTATTTATTTGGGATTTTGTATGTTTTCTTTTTTTGTTTAAATGCTGCTGCTGCTGCTGTACATATGTTTGCTTCATTTGTTTTGTAGTTTAATTAATGACGCACTATGAAAGCATCAGTTTCGTTTGCATCAAAATAACAAATATCAATTAAAAAAAACTCAAAAGCAAGATATCATTTAATAACGGCTCCAACTGCCAGCGTTAAGCAACATTTAAGCCATCGAGTAACAAAGCGGGGCATCGATAAGTGTGCGCTGTATCGATGCTTATGTGCATAACAACTGCAGCCTGCAAGTGTTTAAGAAAGGTATCGATACCAATGGCATCGATACATTGGCTTAAAGCGAGGCCAAACAAAGCGCGTTCAATTTGTGTAAATAGCAAACAAACAAAAATATTAACAAATATAAAACGCAAGAAGCGACTGACGTCGATCGCAATAATATGTAAAGGTAAACAGAAAACGAACACAAGCCGATGGCAATTTAAATTGAAACGGTACAACGCCAGGAACACATACGCACATGCATATGTAAGCATTCACATGTGTGTGTGTGTGTATGTATTTAGAGTTGTGCAGCGTAGTTCAATTTAAAATTGACGTTCAGTCGTTCACTTGGTCGTTTCCAATATTTTTCAGTATGGTTAAATTACCGATATAGCGTAATTTATTTATCAGATAAAATTATAGTTGTAAATATTATATATAATAATTCTTATTCCTTTTTTACTCAAACGAAAGCTGAACCATAATCTGGAAAATAGTTCGTTCGCTCAGTTACGTGAGTAGTTCAATCGAACTCACTCAGAACGGTTCGTTGCAACTCTGTGTGTATTATTATCTGAGTCAACATGCATTTCCCCAATTACCTTGGTGTAGCTGTAGTTCTTGGCATGCAGATCTTTCGTCTTCTTTGACAAATTGCGCAGCGTGGCGCCCGTGCAGGCGCACAGATACTTGAGGCTGGCCACCACCTTGCGCTCCGCACTGGCGACCGTCGATGTGGCGTCCAAATCGTCATAGGAATGATACGAGCTATTCCGGCGCTGTTTGCTCGCCGAGGACGTCGACCGTGAACGTCGCTGCTGCCGGCATAGCGTTGACGTTGGCGTCAATGTGGGCGTGTGCGCTGATGTTGCCGTTGATTTCCTTTGACGCGGACACGTGTTGTGATGATACTTTGTCTTGGCCAATTGCTGCTGCTGCTGCTGGTGCTGCTGCTGCTGCTGATGATAGCCGCAGAGCGTGGTGCTGTTGTTGTTGACATAACGCCAGGCGCTGCTGAAATCGGTATTGTCCAGCGGCGGCATCAGCGCCCGATTGTAGCCAGCCAAATCTTGCAACTGATAGGCGCAAGTGTGGCTCTTGATTAGCGTGGGCTGCTGCTGCTGCTTGTGCTGTTTGTGCTGACAATTACAGTTTGCTTGGCTTGTGAAATTCTGTAAATTGTTTATAGTTTTTGACTCAGTTGGATGGCTTGCTAATGGAACGGGGCGGGTGCTGGAGCAGAAGCTGCGTTTTGTACTTGATCATGGTTCATTGATTGGCATTGGGCGCTGACTAACCGTGAAACGAGTTCATTCACACACACTCGCACTCGAGACTCAAATCGAGTTGAGTTTTTGACAATGCCGAGGGCTTGTACGCTTGTGCCCGCCCCTGACCTTGGCTACAATTTGACTTAGGCACACACACACACACACTAAACAAGTACATAAATATATTGTTCAGCTGTCTTTCGGCATCTTTATAAGCGGCGGCAGCAAATAGACAAATATAGGCACAACAACAACAACTACTACAACGAGCGATTTTGACAACAACTCAAGTGGCGTCTCGAGACGCCGCTCGCCCGGCACCTACCATATTTGGTTAAATGCTTTCGCTTCCCCCTCCAACTGCAATTAGAGGCAACTGCTGCGGCGCGTCTTTGTTTAACAATTTTACATTGTGCTGCCCCGCCGCCCCTTCTGGCCATAAACAATATAAGGTATTAGCCTGGCCAAAACGTGCAGCGCAACTTTTCCAGGAAGTTGTTATTGTGGCCGATTTTGTTGTTTCACGTTCATTGACAGCTGCGTTTTCATTTTGATACCCTAACTCCGACTGGGGGCTGGCAAGTTGTTTAGAAAGTTGGTTGCAACTTGAATGAGTTGTAAAGCAAGGAAATTTCAAAAATATACGAGTCTAGCAATTAGTCTGGTCAATTCAATATTTCTCCTTTCAAGATATTATTTTTAATTTCTAATAAACAACCCATCAACCAATTTATAGAATACTTTCCAGTTGCTCTCACAAAATTATTATTCAAAAAATATATATTCAAATGTAATAGCAGCCTAATCATTTGAGCAATATATTTAAATATTTGTGCAGTCAAAATTCTAAAAGAAAATTAAAAATGCGCCTAAATTCTTATAATAAAATATATGTACTGTTGAATTTTAAGGCAATATTAAGTCGACTCAAACTCAAAAACGCCAAAGTGTTTGAATTCTATTTATATTAAAAATATATGTACTATTGAATTTTAAGGAAGTTTTTAGTAGACCCAGACTATAAAATGCCTAAATATCTATACAAAAAGAAACGTAATTTATGTCATAAAAGGTAATTACTGTTGAATTCAGAGTGCTTGTTAGAGTATTTAGACTGCAACTTGAGTGAAATATGCAACTTTGCATTTTTTTCATACATTTTTGCTATTTTTGTAAGGAAATCGTTGATGGAAATGCGTTGCGTTTTCCTTCTCATACTAGTTTTATGGTGTTTTGCCTTGGTGCAGGCATTTGCCTGCCCCGTTGCTGATGTTGTTGTTGTTGTTGTTGTATTTCATATACGTAAATACATATTTGTGACTGACTGTTATGGACCTGCCCATTTCATGTTGAATTTAGTCATAAATTTAGGCCAAAGCAAAAAGTGTCCAGTGTGCCCAATTTGGAGCCGAGCTACACTGCTCCAAATTACATAACTTGTTTTTTTTTAATGGCAGCCATTTCCTATGAAATGTCATTCGGCCGGCCAGTTATCTGAGCAAACAGATCAGCAGGTCAGCCTGGGGTCAGGCCCGTGCGTGATGCGAGAGCGTGTCCGAAGGTCCATGGCAACAGCTTCCATATGAAACGTGCCACATTTTGCGGCGCGCAATAAATTGCAAATTTGACGGCTCGACATTAAATTTAACAAATATATCAACAGCAAATGTTTGGATCGTAAACGCCCTGGATTGCCTCATGGAATCCCAAAATAAACGCATTAAACATTCAACGAAACCGCACACAAATCCACAGTTCCACAGTCATAATAAAATTAAATCGCACGCAATCAAATATATAAAAATTGCCAGTTAATCTGGCACGTTCCGACACATTCAGCCACAAGACAAAGAAGCTGCCCCAAAGACTCATATGTAAAAATGGAACACTCAGAATGGGCGTGCTACATTACAGCTAAAAAAAAAAAAAAAAAAAAACAGCGCCAAAAGCTTAAAAAAGTTCTATTAGTTAAGCGGCTAGAAATCTCTTAAGACTTATTTCAAATGAAATTCTAAAACAGGAAGATCTTAGGCAAATAAATCTAACAATTAAGCTTTTCTATATTAGGCTTTAATATATAGAACTATATATTTGTGATATTTCGAGCGATATTAAGAGCATAGGAATAACGAAAGAAAAACAAAAGATTTTCTATATAAATGCATTTTCGATCGATCGTTCCTACAGCTATATGCTACACTATTCCGATATCGATCATATTTTGCAGATATGTTGGCAGCATAGTGACACTGTTAATTATCAAGTTTGGTGAAAATATACATAAAGTTTATTTTCGGCCGAACGTTTGAAGGTATAAAAAGATGCTTGAATTTAATGAATGCGAATCGGAATTCTACCCGCCGGGCCCTTGCAAATTCCTGGAAAGGCCAAGGTGTTATGAAAGCAGTTGCCTGTTTGAGCAGCTGTTGTAAATCCCACAACACTGGGTTAATGAGGAGTTTAAAAAAAAGCAAGGAAAATTACACAGAATTGAATCTTGAACCAAAACAAAGCAGGCAACGGATATATATATAAACCCGTTTAAAACAGCCGGAGATGAAGCTGAGCAAAGCGGAAGTGGACGTGACATAAACATTTTTGGATGCGTCTTTCAAACAACTAAATCTGAATATCTTTTGACGAGTGTGTGTACCAAGACTCTTCAGAACATTTTAAAAATTCAAGATACATATGTATCTATTTGTACGAACTCAAGCCTTTCCCAAACAAACTAGAGAACTGTTATTATAACCAATTCAACTTTATATTTATTACAGTCGCGTCTATAAATGTGTCTGCTAATTTGTTTATATATAGCTATACTCGGTTCAGTTAATGTGCAAAGTCTGATTAACACTATAAGTGAATAGCCCAGACCTAGATCCAGTTCGATCGTATAATGCTAAAGTGAATCAAAATCTCGCATATACCTGTACATGGTTAATACTCGTATATCATTTGCCTTACCCCCTAATCAATATGCACATACATTGCACTCAAGGGAGAAAATCACTCAAGTTTATTGTTACTCATACACTCAGCGAAAACGTACTCGAACTTTGTACTTCAATCAAGTAAAAAACTAAAATATCTAAGAAATATTGTACTGCAGAATATTCTTGTAAGAGTATTTTAAGAGTTTGGTATATAGTATTCAACATTAATAGTCAAATAAGAAATTAACAAATGATTCATAATCAATTAGGGAATACTCAAAAACGATATTTTTCGAAAACAAATTCTAGACCAATCGCACTTGCACTTAGAACAGCGGGTTTTTCCGAGTGCACGTATATAGTATATATTTATTGGAATAATGCAAATCGAGTAGCCGTTATTAGTGGTCGACCCTAGCGACTCGCCGGCGTCATTTGCATTCAGAACAGTTTCAATTTACGAGCCGAAAAAAAATGAATCATCAGTCGGGGAAACAAACGCCCAAAAAATATATATGTACATATGTATAATAAGCGGCTAATTATAAAATTTAAAAAGAAATACTATGTTAGGTATTATATAATTTTCCATGCCAATTGTCAAATGTTTCTTGAGTATTTTTGTTTTAAAAGCAATTATAAAGACATAAAGTTGAATTATGTCAAATTGCTCGAGATGATGATGATGATGATGATGATGATGACGTGGCATTTCACATGAGCTTTCTGTCTATATATAGAAGTGTGGGATTTGAACTTTGTGCGGTTTGATGGCTAATATTATTGAGCGAGGTGTGCGTGTGTACGTGTGTGGGTGGGTGTGTGTGTGTGTGTGTGTGGGCAGCCTTTGCCACTTAATTGACTTAGCTGCGACGCAAATGCAAAAGATGTTGCAAAAATAGCAACCACGCCCCCAGCACGACACCACCCCAACGAGGCAGTGGCAACATCAAAGCAAACAATCGATGGGTAACCTGGGGTTGGCCCCTTCTATTTATATAGAGGCGACCCCAAAGCCCTGCCACGGGCTGGCTCTTGCATTGGTAAAAACAGCAAGAGACAACCAACAACAATGCAAATGCACAAAAGCACAAAGCAAAATTGAAAACTATTGAAAACAACAAAATATCAAAATGTAAACAAGTGAGAATATGGCAAACGGGTGCAACTGACTGCCCAATACGCTGTTCAAAGTTTGCAAACTAAACTGTAAACTAACTAATAGCAGTCACTGTCAAACTGCGACTTACAGAAATAAAGCTTTTGGTGACTCGATCTTTAAGTTTAGTCCTAATTAAGGTCGCAATATGCAATCGTAAAAATACCTTTTTTAAGAGAATAAAGTACTTTATTCAACAAACGTCTTACTTCCAGTTAAAATGTTTTAGGCTTATTTCAGGTGCAAAATTATATTTTTAATAATACAGCATTATGAGTCGATTACGAACTCTAAAATGATTCATACCTAATTGAAGAATATTCAAAAACGAAATGTTTTTGAAGTTTGAAGAACAAAGCAGCTAAAATTAGCATCCCTCTCATATTCAGATTTACAAAGATATTATTTTCAGGGCATACATAAGCTTATAGCTTTAATATTTTGAGAATGTAATTTCAAAAGTTTCTAAAAGAAAATTGCCTTCTAAAGACAACCAATATACTCTTTTGTTCACATTGTGTGCAGCGTGTTAAAATAAAACTAAAACTGAAACGTTGACTGCGCATAAGTTGCACTCGTTTCGTGTCTCATGTTTGACTGACTGACTAAATGAGTGCTCAACGTCCGTTGGACATTCGTTTCGTCAGTTACAACTGAGTGCATCCGAAGCACTCGCCGGTCTCTCTTTCCCCCGCGCTTTGGGACTTACCTAGTGCCGTCTCTATTTGCTGGGAGGCTATTATCAAACCACATCCGCTGTGCAGCAGAAATGATATATGTGTATGTATGTATGCTTGTGTATATTGTAGGCAACAACAAACAGCGGATATAAAAATATCAACTTGAATTAAAGCTTGAAGCAATGAGCATAACAAGAAGCGAAAGCAAAATCGTAAAATATTTTTGTTGCATTTTTTTTTGTTTTTTTTTTGTTCCCAGCTCTCAATGAATAAGTGTGGGATTAAGAAATATGTATGTGCCTATTAACATACATATACATAGGTATATGTCTTTAGTATGCAAAACTTACAAGTGTTGAATGAAAATAATATACATGAGATTAGTGAGCGTATGAAAATTGTACATTCTTGTGTGAATTTGTACTATACTAAAGATTCTACCGGAAAATCTGAGTTGACAGAGGCTGGTTCATATTACGTTGCCATGACATCTTATTTAGCTCAGTGAAATAATGCTCTCGATTACCCATGTACATACATTTATTAACCGCCTACACAGATCCTATATAAATGAATATTTTTGTTACATTTATCTACAGATATGAATTGAAAACTTCAGCTCGAACAGATATTCTTTCAGAAGCTTTGGAGTAGTATTTAAAAAAAGTCTGTTTGCTCTTCTTCTTAATTGATTTTTGGCAGTTAAATTTACAATTTATACATCTATTCTAACTAATAAATAATTAAGTAAGTTAGGTGTTGACCATTGACCATTGTCAAACTAAAGCACTCCTGTTACTCTTAGCTCTCTAAGAGGATTGTGCTTCTGGAATCATCAGCTCAAACTGTCACAAGGTTACAACATTAAGTCAGACCTTCGGGTCGGCTCCCTTGAAAGTGTTCTCAAGTGTAAATACTTAATATTGATTGTCAGTGAAAAGCTTCCAAGGCAACCTACACACTAATTTTCCATGCCACTGGATATGTCCATAGTTTCGTGCGTATTTACACATAATTGCTGTTGACATTTCCCAAGACACGCACAACAACAACAACAGCAACAACAACAATTCCATAGTATAGGGTATACTCTTAACCATAGGCCATAAATAGCCTGTCCAAATGCTATCAAAATCAAGTACAAAACACGCTGATTCCAGTTGGGTTGGGTTAATGGTAATGGGGGGGAAAATATATATGCATATATACAAAAAGATGTGCGCATAAAATTGGCGTAGGCTCTATTTGTATTGTTTGTATTTCTTTTCTTGTCGGAATTTTTGTGGTGGGTTGGGTTAACAAAAACAACAAAACCCAACAACAATAACAACAAGAATAAATAGCTTGTGGTTTTTGCTTTATGTGCTCGATACTCTTGCAGCTAGTTAAAAATATTGAGACGATTATTTACGCATTTCGTTGCTGAATCAAAAAACTGAACCGGAAATCAATAAAGGAAAATATTTAAATTTCCTATTTTTCTGAGATTCAATTTAAATAATTTGCAAGATATTTGTATCCGAAATCATAGCTATTTATATCGAGGAATTTAGGTTTCATAACAATAACGGTCATCACTATGAATATAAGTCTGAATTTTATACAACGAAATTTACTTTACAATAAAACCGGAAATCAATATTATAACTAAACGTTTTCAATTCATAGTTTAATTTTCAAGATGTTTTCTTAAAACAGGTATTGTTAACGTTTTATTACAATGTGAATTTTAATTTTCTGTTGCCTTCTGTGAAATATTGACTAAATTATTATAAATAATTGGCAATATTCGAGAAAATAATAAATTGAAAATAATTCTAATAAACATTAAGTTCATTTTATAATTTTTTTTTATTGTATTAGTTTATTATACAATAAAATGAAGTAAAACCAAAAATCAATTCAAATATTCCTCTGAATTTTGTACTTTCTTTGCTTGACAGATATTCAAGATTTTTCTGCAAGAGTATCGAAACTTCGGCTTGGCAAAGCCTCTTTTCGTTTGTGTTTTTACACCTTTCTTGTCGCACACTTTTTATGCGCACGCCTTTTTGTGTTTTTGTTCGCAGACAGTTGGGTTTTATTCGCAGTTTTACCATTTGAGATTGACTTTTTTCCTTGGGAAAATGCCGCAGAGATGTTTGTAATTTACACGCCGTTCCAATTGTTTTGCCTGGTTTTAGCCTACGCTTGCAATTCGTAATGGATTCGATAAGATGAATGTAAAAAGCAAAATCAATAAAATCGCTGCTGGCTTTTATTTTGTAATATATTTGTAAGCTGAAGCGAAATTGATGCGCATGTGGATACAAGATGCGATAAGATACGAGACGCTCTAGCTTTTAGCCTTAACTCTGGCTTTTGGGCAGTTGTATTTATTTCTGTTCTTATTTTCTTTTTCTTTTATTGTTGTTGGCTACGCACCGCCCGCCAGTGCGGTCGCAGCGCCAGCTTCTCTGCCCTGGACGCTGGGGATTGGCGATGAGTCAGTCAGTCAGCTGTGGACAGGAGGGGGGTTGGTTCACTGGGCTGGCAGACGTACAACCCCCGTTTTATGAAGGGTTCGGGTTCGGGTTCGGGTTCGTTGCACTACGTTCAATTGGCAGGCGCGTCCTCCTTACGTTTATGTGTCTGTCTTTACTCAGCTATTGCTTTGCTTACACACACACACACACACACACACACACAGCCAGACATACATGAATTATGTATTGCCCTTTATCACTTTGTGCGCCTTTTGATCACCGCGTGGCGTCTGCTTGTCAAGTTTTCCCGATTTATTTATTTATTTCCACCTTCTTTGCATACACAACACAACTAGCTATAGATTTTGTGTGCATTTTACGCGAAATCTTTTCTC
This sequence comes from Drosophila sordidula, assembly GCA_035047465.1. NCBI lineage: Eukaryota > Metazoa > Arthropoda > Insecta > Diptera > Drosophilidae > Drosophila > Drosophila sordidula. The sequence continues at coordinate 7,824,408 of JAWNPQ010000156.1, read as the reverse complement.
TTACACGCATATTTATTGTGCACAAAAAAAAAAAAATTCGGGGTTGTGACACGGGGGTTTTTTCGGGCTTTCGTATAATACACGGCACAAAACACTGAGGGATAAGAAGTTCTCTGGCGAGACGGTGACGGGACAACCGACGCCAACAACTGTTGAAAACGCACTCAGCGGGCAGGTCGACCCGAGGTCCGTGACAGCCCCAACATTGCCATACACACTGACACACACACACACACACACACACACACGCACAGGCAGCCACTCGGCTTTTGTTCTCATTCTCTCTCTCTCTCAGAATAACACGAACGAGGGTTGTTCGAGCGACCTCTGCCGACGCTTTGGCGTATTTACAGTCCCTGCCTCCCTCCACTGTTTGCTCTCAGGTAATTTGTTTGGGTCGTGGGAATTTAGCACCCACTCGTGTTTTCCCCATTACGCTCTGTTTATGTTTTGATGGACGCCTCTCGCGTTCGTGCGTTCTTATTAGAACTCGCGCACGCGCTCTCCTCTCCGCTCATGTGTTTGTGTGCGATTTAAACAGAGTGGAAAAAGCTCTCGTAAAAAATGTTTAGCACTTTGTGCGTTGCTTATTTCAACAATGTAATATTCATGTTTTATTTTTGATAAGTATTTGTTGAAACGATCATATTTAAAACTGAAGTTTCTTTTATTTGCTGTAGGTAAACTTTTCGAAGGTAAATCCCATCTATTTTATAGCTAGTTTGCGTTTTCCATTCACCAACTGACCATCCCAGGAGCATATTCATACTTCTTTTCATTTATTCAGGCGCTGTTCAACAATATTTATGAGTCTCTTAAAATCTCAAGACAGTCAGCTGGCATTTATTCAAATTGATTTATGTGATAAAAAACAAACAAAAAATTAAATACATTTTTCCACGTTCCGTTTAGCGTGCCAAGTGACCGCAGATATGTGAATTCAATGATATAATTATGTTAATGTGCATAGCTAAGCATTGGCCAGCCCGATTCGGTATGGCCTAGTCTTTTATACCCAGCATAAAAGAGAGAGCCATTCAAATATGAATACAATAAAGCGAAAATACAAAAATTAATAAACCTTAATTTACGTAAGCGCCAATCAAACGATTTGTTTTCTTTTCGTTAGGTAAAAAATCGGACCACAACACAAGTCAATTGATCAATTAAAGATGCACTGACAAAAGCCAACACGGCCAAACAATGCAATCAAATGATGCACAGCCCGAAGAAAATTGAATAGTCGAAAGGAAAATTACAAACAACTGTTCCACATGAAGTAAATAAATGTAGACAATAAAAGCTCTATTTCTTAAAAGAACACTCTAATTTTAATTGACTCTAAAATAAAAACAAATACATTATTACAGATAGTGAGATCTGCTCTCACATTCTCTCCCTCGCTTAAGGACTTCACATCGCCTTTCTATGCGATTTTCATAAGATAAACTTTTGCTTGCAACTTTCCTTTTATCTCTTTGCAATAGATTTTGGTGTGAAAGAGTGAAATACGAAAAAGGAAGTGAGAGCGAAAGTGCAGATAAGAAGAAAGAAGAGAGCGAGTGAGAGAGAACGAGGAAGTGAAGAGATATATAATGCAGACACAGTTTTCCTTATTCTCAACACATATTGCTTATAATAATATCAAAGTATTGATGACACAAAATCGCAAAGGAAGTTAAAGACAAGCTTATAAAATAATACAATAAGCAGCAATAAAGTTAAACTTTTCATAGTCAATTTTACATCTTTTTAATTGATACTTAAAATGGCATATAATAAATTATAAAGCAAATATTTGGTTTATGTATTTAGCGAGCTTTGGAGCTCCACTTTCTGCCAGACAGTGACTATTTTTAAACCACATTCGATATTAGCCAAGGCAATTAGCAGCTCAAGTGGGTCGCACATGGGGCTGGGGAGCTTACCTTTCTAGAGCTGCAATACAACTGGTGAAAAAGCGCCTGACCTTAGAGCTACTTTCGAGTTACTTTCTATGCATATTCGATATAGTTTCTATGGAATTTCGATGTGCAGACACACACACACACGGGTACATAATGTATACATAAGAAGTATATAGATAATAGCTACTGTGGTACTCACCAGACTGTCGGCCACATTTTGACTCATTATACGGGTACACGAAGGCGGCCAGCTGCTGCAATTACTTCAATGTGCGTGCTTAGGCTTTGGTAAGATGCAATTGCTGTTGCCGATGATGATGATGATGATGATGATGATGACGATGACTGGTATCTGTTGGATACGCGCATTTTGACTTGGCACAACGCTAACATCTAACGACGACACACAGATTATATTGTATACACAGTTAGACAGATATATGTGTGTTGGCTGGAATTGTGCAACTAGCGCCGGTTGCTGCCAAGCGGATGTTGCTGCTGCGTCCGAAACTTGCAATGGGTTCGATGCGACGCACAAAATTTCAAGTTTTCTTTTGTAACCAACTGTAAGAAAGCGACGAAAAAAAAAAATATTTAAAAAAAAAACACACACACAAAATACAACAACAGCATTGGTAAAAGCAGTGAAAACCATTTAAACTCGCACAGTTAACGCGTTTTCTATGCGCTCGAAGGAAAGTGCGCGACGTCTGTGCCGCGCAAATGAAATGGCCAATAAAACGCATACGAACATTGCTGGCGAGCCAAAGATCACAGCCCATGCACAGTCCAGTCCATAGGCCCCGTGCCGCAACGGATTGCCAGACCCAAGCGACTCTTAGCGCCCCACAAAAACAACTAAGCGCAACGCGCTGCGCTGAGCCGAACGTGATGAGCAGCTGATTTACGATATTAGGGGACAGAAAGTAGCAGCCGCTACTGCGCACAGTGGTGCCAACACGTACGAAACCCAAAGCTAAACTGCTTGATAGTTATTTTACTTCTGCATCATAAATTTGATATTTTCAAAAAAGTTTTTTTTTGAAAAAAAAAAAAAAATATGTTGCAAAATTTACAATCTCAAATTTTTAATTTAATTTAATTTAAAGATCACACTTCCGGCATTTTAACCGTGGCTTAACAATTAATTAGTTCTCAAAAAAACATCTTATGAGTCAAAAAAGCCAATTATACTGTAAGTGAATTTGCAATGTTCTCTTTTTCAAATCTAACTGGATTACAAATATTTATATTTATCCCTCTATCGCAGATTTAAAGTTTTTTTTTCAACAAATTGCTCTACAAAATATTTTTCTATTTATAGATTTGCTGTTTGCTGATCTTGCTCCACTGTGCAGCTGCAATCACGCGTCAACGGCGACGCTTGTCAGTCGTCCGAATGATGAATTTCTTTTTTACCACTCGTAATCGTATTGCCTGTCGTACGTAGTACCAAAAGATAGCGGGGCTTGTCAAAATGTTTTAACAAACACAAAACGCTAATGAAAGTTTTTGGTTTTTTTGTTATTTTTTTTTAGCCAATCTTCGCTTGGCTTTGGCCAATTTCACATGTTGCTTCACTGGTATGTGTTCTGAATAGCTGAATGGGACACATGGAAAAATGCGAAAAATGTTTGTGCAGACAATGCCAAAGCAAAACAAAAGAACCAACAGGTAGAGCTCGGTTTCAGGCGAATATCGTAAAAAAATGATGAGCACAGCAGAGAATGAGAGAGCGAACATCAGGTGAGTTTTGTTTTTTTTTTGCAGAGCATAAACGCAACTAAGCCGCATAAGAGAGCGCTTAAGCGAATACCGTAATTTTAAAAACGCAATCTAAGCAGAAAAAGAATGAATATCGTATTTTTGAGCGCAAAGAGCAGACCATTTTCTGTTAAGTTCTTAATACTCGCTGACTACAAGTTAAGCTTTTTAGGTTTTTGATTTATTTTGGCATTTATGTGATTTATATGCCTGACCCGAGCATCAACTGTCATTCTTTGTTATAGGAATGTTGTCATTCTATTTTTAGCTACAATTAATTATTTACGACTAGAACACTAGAAACATAAACTGTAAGCTCCTTCCCGGTACTAACTAATCTCCGATACTCTGTTGCATGGTCATTAGGGGCAATTCTTTTTGCCCAAAACAAGCCATCATCAACCTTGATTACCTTGAGAGCTAACTGACCCTTTTGAAAACAGAAAGAAGCGGATTATGCGCCAGATCACGGCCAAGACCTCTTAATTATGACTGGTAGCCGTCGCTTCGAGTGTATATGTATGTGTTCTTATACTGTTTATAGCCATTTATGGGCGATCTTTCGTGAAACTACATCGCATCAATTCATTAGCATTTCAAATTTAAACAAAACCTAAAACAAGCTCTGCTGCCGCTGCCTCGGGCAGTTCTCTCAGCTGCGGAGATTTTTGTTTGTTGCAAAAAACAAAAAACAAAAACGTAGCAAATTAATAAATAAATAAATGACGCGCGCTTTTTTGTTCGTTGGCTTTTACACCTCCACACAGACGGAGTTCCATATACGATATAAGCGCACTTATACATATACCTAAAGATACATATAAACATACAGATAAACGTGTACATAGTGTTCTGTTTTTTATATTATTATTTTTTTTTTTTTCTTTTTCTTGTCACCGTGCAATATTTTGAAATGTAAACGCATTTTATTGCTTTTATTATTTCGGCCAACAACAGTTGGCCTGGCCTTTTACGCTCCAGCAGAGCACGGCTTCACAAATCTTCCTCTCTCTCTCTCGCTCTCTTGTTAAGTGAGAGCACAGAATTCTCTTTTAATGATCTCATTGTTGGTATGCGTGTGCAGCTCTCATACTTATTTACGATATCAAATTGCTTTATTAGCCAAAAAAAAAAAAAAAAAAAAACTAAGCCCAAAATACAACACCAGTTAAATCTTTTATATTCTCACTACCTATATAGTTTTTGTGGATTTTTTGTTGTTGTTATGGTTTTTTTGTGCTTTGATTTGTGTCTTAACACGCGTTTCGGACGTGTTTATATTTGGGCACATATCGCGATTGGCCAACAAAGCAGTTAAAATACTTCAGTAAAATACATTTTCATTAATTTGTATCTGTTCGTGATTAAAGATCTGCAAGAAGTGTTCTCTATAAGCTTACTGTGTTTTAAGATATTCTTAAGTTGACTATGTTAAAGTACTTTTTACTAGCCATCTTTTTTGGCATATAATTTATAATTTTAACATTATTATGCATTATGCATTACTTAAAAAAAAATGTAGTCGTTGACTTTTGTTTTAAATTTAATTATTTATTTAAGTTAATTGAAGTTTTATTTACTTAAAGTGATTTTATTGTATAATTTTGTTTTGCTTTGTGTTGTTATGTTATTTTTAAATCTGTTTCATATTATAATAAATCTAAGTGCATTTTTTATTAGCTATTTCAAATAGAATTTCCTTTGATTTAATTTATTCATTTTTTTATTAAAAAAATAAAAATAAAAATAAAAATTAAAAAAAATGGTGTCTCCCAGTATTTTTATATAGTCGCACCTAGGATTGTAGTTTTTTTATGATCGTCTCTTTGGAAAAAACAGAAAACACGTTGCAATTGGCAACTGGTTTACAGCTATGCAACAACACTCACACAAACACACGCACACTCGCACACATACACGGTGCAGGTGAGTAAATGGCAATTTACCATATTTTTCAACTATAATTTTTCTCACACATTTTGAACACTTTGTTGGGGGGGGTTTTTTTGTTGTTGTTTAAAGGCGCGCACACGAAAAGAAAAAAAAATTTGCAATTAATTTTAATAATATAATTTTAGCTGTTGCAGAAACTTTTCGTATACCTTTTACATTTTCATTTTTACCATTTGCTGTGGCTGCTGTTCGGCTACTTTTGTGCACTTTTCACACACAAACTCGAAACAGAAAATGCCATTAATGATATGTACTTGTTGTTGTTGTTGTTGCCGCTTTTGTTGTCTTGAAAATTTTCGTTACGCTTTGGCAGACATTACGAGCCACTCTCCGCACTTTCGCGTCCCGCTCTCTCTCTCTCTCTCTCTCTCTCTCTCGCTCTATAGCCCAACAACGCCAGTTGGCTTTTTTGAGACCGAAACGAATACGCGACCCAGCAACGGACCCGTCTGTCTTTGGTTACACGTAGTTTGCGACTGAAAGCCGAAAACCGAAATCGAACACCGCAGCACCAACTGAAGCTGGCTTGAAGAGCGCGTGCACCCAGCTGCTCTTCGCGACAGAGAGAGAGAGAGAGCGAGCGCACCAACAGCAACAGGCGATCGCCGCACGCTGGTTCGTCTACCTGTTTACCTGTCGCCGCTGCGATTATCGTATATTGGTGCTCAGAAGCAAAGATATAACTTCTGGTAAGATATTTAACACTAGGGTTCCACTGAAGAATTTACAAAAGATAATCCACCTAGATTACAAATGTTTGATTAAATTAAATTTAACATTTTGGTAAAATTCGTATGTTTGTAATGTTTAATAAACAATTCATTAAAACTAAATTACTAAGGCATATTTTAAGAGAATATCAAGGCTGCGCACCTGATTTAAAGCGAACCAGGAATAACATTTTGTTAACAATTTAAAATAATACATTCGCACACACCTTTTTACATTTAAAAAAGCTAATTGCAAATTATAAAAGAATTATATTGCATGTTAATCTTATGTAAATATAAATACATTTTAGTTTGAAATAAATGTGAATGTTGTTAAAATATTTTTACAATTTAAAATAAAAGTACAAATAGAAACCGCATCTTTAATATACAAACATATATACAATTAGCCTATTAATCAGTCAAACATAACAATAGTTTCTTTTTGAGCCTCTCGAACGTTACCATATTATAAGATAGTTGCTCCAGGTTTTGGCGGTACGGTGACATTTCTCCAGTCTGTTCGAATCTTTGCTTAGCGCGTCGCAAACGCCGTTGAATTTCGTTTATATCGAACAGTTCGCTGGCGGACAGCTCCAGATCAGTGGAGGCAAACGACGAGACCAGGGCTGCAATATCAAAACTCAACTGAAACTTGGGCCCACCGTGCGCGGCTGCATCGCATCCGAGCAGAAGTGTGTGGGACGTGCCGCCGACCCGTCTCAGCGCCCCTGATGGGCGTCTATTCTGTTTTGACTATTGAAAATGTTCAATAATCATATACGCTCATATATTTCATTTTACGTTGGATTCAAACTCACTAGCAAACCTGGCAATTGTGCGGGCACACTGAAGTCACATTTTGGCCGCACCACAAAGCGCGCGCCCAGACGGTGCGGATCGTATTGATAGCCCTCGGGCGTTTGGCGGAAGCAAGGATGCAGTTCCAACAATTTCAAGCGACTTTTCATTGTTGTCGATAACTGGTATAGATGCACATTTGGCAACACCGTATTTAACATGATTTCGCATAGTTCCATTGTCGAAAATTCGCTGAATGTCTCATTAGTGAGATGAAAATCGTTGAAAACACTGGGATCTTGTATGAATAGCAATCGGGCTGATATTGTTGCGTAGCTAATGAGAGCCTTGTGCAGCGCCGACAACGAAGTGCGCACTGGCGTGGACGTGGCGCCAACTGCAATATGTTCCTGGAAATTATTAATGTAGTCTGTTGAGTTCATTTTGTCTTAACTTGTGCGTGTGCAAAAACGTTTTCGACTTTGAAAAGAGCACCAATTTATCGATAGCGTGCAGCGGCCATATCAAATATCATTTGGTATTTATCTATCGAATTTGTTATTTTTAAATATATTTCTTTGCTGTTGCAATAGTGATAGTTATAGCAATAAATATTTAATACAAGCTTATACTATTAACTTACATTTTTTAATAAATACTTCAGTTTTGATTGCAGCTGTCGAAAAGACCTATAAAAAAGTGCATAACAATTGTGTATAAACGTGGAAAGTATAGCATAATGTATAATAAAGTGAATTTACAATTGAAATGGAACTATAATTGGTTTTTTCACTTTTGCACGTTAAGTGTGCGATCGTTTTGGCGCAATATATCGTTAAAAGCATTATCGCGTTAAAATCGCACATCGTCGCTGCTGTAAACATCGATACATCGATGTTTTGATTGTTTTTAACATCACTATCCTGCGACATTAGAAGATGGACGAAGAACTGAAAGTATTAAACAGCAATTTAAGCGATGCACTGTCCAGATTGCTCAAGAACAGCCCGAACAAAAGCAAGCAGCAAATTGCCACGCTGATACGAGTCCATGTGCGACACCTGCAGCAGACGGTGCTAATAAACCGACGTCGTCGCCTGCAGCGCACTCGACGTCGCCTCAAACAACTGCGCGCGTTTTTCATGCAGCAAATGATGGAGCTGCAATCGAATTACATGCAAATGTTTGTCATGCTCCGCATTAAGCACAACCAGCTACAACAGGCGGCGGAGGCGGCGGCAAACGACACAGCCGGCGACAGCGGAAACAAGCCCAATGCGGACGCCAAGTTGGCCACTCGCAAAGTTGACGAGACGCTGTTCTGGGAGCACACGGTGCCCCAGTACGGCGACGAGGAGTTCCTCGACAGCTTGCACGTGAGCCGCAGCACATTCAAGTCGCTCTGCAGCCAGCTGGCGCCCATTTTGCGCACGGTGCCAGACCTGATATCGCCCGACCTGGACACAATCTCGCCGGATAAGTGCGTCGGCCTCGCCCTCTACTTTCTGGCCAGTGGCGAGCGTATTTCAATCATTGCGGAAAAGTTTGCCCTGCCCCGTGCCCGCACCATCAAGTGCCTGAAAGTGTTCTGCAATGCGGTCATGACCAGCCTGGGCAAAGCGTTGCGCCTGCTGCCACAGAGCGAGGCGGATTGCGCCAGTGTGGTGGCCGGCTTCCAGCGGGAGTGCAACATGCCCGCGGCGCTTGTTGGTGTGCTGGGCGTCTGTTGCATACCGCTGCGCGGCAAGGGCAAACATCATGCTCCGTTGTCCAGTCCCGCGTTGCGCATGGAGTTCCTGCTGGATGACCGCATGCTCTTCCGCGAGCTGCAGCTGAGCAATGGCAATGGCAATGCCAATGGCGGCAAGGCGCCGCTGCCGCCCATGTTCTCGGAGGCACCAAACACACTGACGCTGCTGCCGGCGCGCTGCATCAACAAGCGCACGGTGCCCGCCTTTGTGCTGGCGCCGGACAACCAAGACTATCCGCTGCGTCCTTGGCTGCTGCAGCGCTACGCGGATCCGGTGGCGCCGTACGAGTACGACTTCAACGAGGTGGCCGAGCACCTGCAGGAGCTGAGCGATTGCGCCATGCATCGCCTAATGTCGCGCTGGCGCTTCCTCAGCCAGCCGCTGGACATTAGTTTCCAGACCGCATCCTGCATTATTACAGCCGCAACGGTCTTACACAATCTTCTCGAGGAACTGAGAGAGCCCCACATGCTCGAGTGGGGCAACACGGTCGATGTGTCAAGGTTCAGGGCGGCGCCCATCGACCCACGGCCGGATAACAGCGAGCAGGTGGAGATTGCCTCAGACGTACGCGATTTTCTGGCCCGCACCATCAGCTCCACGGAAATATAAATATAAGCAATAGATTAGGAATATTTTGTATATATATACACTTATGGTTAAGGGATAGGATTACACAAGTAAAGCAATCTAGTGGATAAGTTTCTGAATTGTATGGAGGTGTAGAAGATTTAATACAGCAATACTATATAGATAATATTCAGTCACGTCTGACATCGGAGAGAAACCAATTTGGAACGCAGTCAACTCTATGGACAAAGCAGAATATTAACCAATTGTTTCAGATCATTAAATATGTGAAAATATTTGTCATACTACAATTTTGTATACGATATGGAATAGAATAAAACAAGAACTTCCACTATCTCCCTCTCAAAAGTAAACATATGTATATATATATACTCTACGTGGACAACTTCAGTCGTAAGTTATGCATTATGCTTTAGATATTTGATACACAATATGCATTTGCGTACATTCATAAAATGTAATTTTATTTGTTATAAAATATTCATTTGCATAAAACAAATTTAGTACAGGCGCTGGGGTGGGCCCATCGACGATTTGATGTGCAGGGAGCGCACGTTCTGCCAGTTCTTCTTCAGCAGGGAGACCAAGAAATTGATCGACAAGCTAACGTTTTGGGAGAGCTCATCCTGTTTCATGCCCACGTGTCCAACGGCAACGGACAGGCACAGGACCTTCTTCATCTGGAACTTGATGGTGGACTTGACCTCCTCGATTTTGCCAATCATCGACTCTTGATGCGACAACAGACCGGGGAACTTGCCAGCCTTGTTCAGGCCGGGGCCCAACAGACGTGGAATCTGCTTGATCAGCGACTCGGACGCCAGGAAGGCATCATAAGACTTGGCCAGTTTCTTCACCAGCTTCTTGTTCTTGTTGAGCTTCTTCAGAGCCTCAGCATCCATGAACTCAATGCCATTGGCCTTGGCCTCATCGCAATGCTGCTGATCGCCCAGAATGCACACCTTCATCTTGGGACGTGGGATGTGCTTCAACCTGCAAGATAAGTGTCAAATTGAAACGTTTAATATAATGAATATATTTAATTGGAATCAAATCCAGACGGGGAAAAAAAAATTTGCGAATTTCTTCGTTAGGCAAAACTTACACAAGCTCGCAAGAGAGCAGGCGTTTGTTAAAATATATTAAACTAGGGGTTCGGTACCATTGCTGGTGCCTACTCAATTTGATTTTAAGACCCTGAGTGCAGGTCCACCTAACGCTGCTGCAGCCAGCCTCCCATTGGGGAGCATATGCTTGGGGCGGCCAGCGCAGGTATTTTAGCCAACGTACTTAACAGTGCCAGAGAAACGCTTGTCCTTTTGGGGATCATAGTTCTTCAGGCCAATTTGGAGTTCCACCGTTTCCAGAAAGCCGCGCTTCTTCTTCAGCGAATGCTCCAGAATACCACTAACGCCCTCAAGGAGCGTGTCACGAGACACTTTCGAGCTAAAAATACGGAATCAAAGTTTGTTACTTGCGAACTGAATGGATGGTGTGTAATAGTAATGTTTAAGAATTGTGTAAATGGTTGCAACTTCCATGAGTAGTCGCATATTCGGCACAAAATTTAAATGTTAATATTGCAATCATTTCCAAACTGATGTGGTCATTGATATTGGTCCAAAAAGCTGGTTTCTGATTGCCACACACCTTAAATATCGTGCAGAACGTATAAGGCAGCATATTATCTATCAATATTCTGCCTTATTTTCATTTAAATATTTAAGATGCATTAAATTATTAAAGATTTATTTTCACAAACTACTTACGCCATGTCTACACCTTGCGACGTGCGTTTCACGAAAGAAAGATTAACGTTGCAGCGATAATACTCTTCGATAACGCTGACTGTTGACAGAGTTGCCGTGATATTAATCGAAAATGCAATATGTACGTATATCGCCAACTAGGGTTCTACATTGTGGATCAAATTAAAGAGCAAGTTCAGTTAAATATCGTTTTATCGTTTGAATATCGTCCACTATGTTTTACACGAATTTATTATGAACGGAATAAAATGAATTAACTTGCTTAAAATCATTCAAGCATCGTATCATATTCAGGAAATTTTTAATTACATTAATTTATTGTTATCAACAACCAAATAAATAAAAAATTGTTTCAGAACTAAAAGTTGTTCAGCAAAACGAACGATGACTTATAATCTATGAGTTTGTTCGTTCAATTAAGTGAATACTTCAATCGAACTTGTTCAAAACGATCCGATACAGCTCTATTTCCAACACAGTGGCAACGCGCATGTTTTACATATATGTATTTATAATCCATAAACAAGTTTTTTTTAAATAACTGCAGCTACCTTTTTTTAGTTTGATCAATTGAGAAATTTTGAATGTTTTTATGTGCGCCATACTTAGCTAAGCCGTTAGCTATAAGGAACAAAAATTCCTAAATATTTTAAATGACAATTTCTGAGTTGAGCTTCCACTGGCGCAACAAAGAGAGCAATGAAGCAATAAAAGAGCGTGTGCTTACAGCTGACTCGAGCAAAAGAGCGAGAGAGTGAACTTTTCGTGGTCAAACAAAACAATTGCTTTCACTAGCTCCACGGTCGCATTCGCGCTGCGTTTTCAAATAAAACTTCTGTCCGTGCCGCAGTGCGTGATGTTCGTTCCATTGCTGTGTTATATACGAATTATATAATTTATCCAAAAAGTGCATTCATAGATTTTCCAACCGGCAGTTCCCAAGCTCCAGAGAGCGGCATCTCCTCCAGCCTTTGGACATGGCGCGTCTGATTGAGAGCAATGTAAGTTACGAAACAAGTTGCAGCACAGCTTTTGCATAATTCTTGCTGTCCCCTCCCCCATCCCCACATTTGGCAAGCTATTTCATAATTCTTAAAAATATACACATAACATGTACATGTGTATGTGTTCGCCATTTGGCATCACCCACAAAAGAATTCAAAGAATACGCAGATATACTACAAATGTACATATTTATAACAAAAGTCATAAAATATTTTCTTGAATGAGGTAACAATAACAAGTTGCCGAACACATTGTCAAATGACGTCATGCCTTTTAATGCTGATTGTTGAAGATGAAAGACAAAGTCAACGACAAACATAACAAAAAAAAAAAAAACTGGTAATCAATTTGTCCGCATCACAGACCTGCAATTCAAAAGAGTGGTAATTTATGTAAATGTGTGCATACCGTAGTACGTCACGGTCGGCATATTCATTTACACACTTATATCAGCTGTTCATCCAGCAAAATGCTCTTTGCACAGCACTCTCTTCGAAAATTTGCGTCGCAACTTTTTAAGGTGGCCACATTAAACTTTACTGCCTTTATGTTTTGCTCTCGCTTACTCTCCAGCAGTGGCAACCGCAGACTTGCTTATCATCGTTAGAAAAATTTTACGATTGTACACTCTACAGTGTGCAAAGTATGTTTTTACATAACGCGTGAAATACTTATGATTATACTACTTTAAATACCAGAATCAAAAGCTGAGACAAGTGTGTTAATCGAACACTGATACTAGGCGACTGACTACTAAAAATGTTTGACAACACTTAACTAGTGCGTTTACTTCTCAAACGCACTATTTGCCTACGAACGCTGACTCGACGCCGGGCGGCTCTGGCGTTCACTTCACCGCTCTGACTTCATTTCAATTGTAAATTGTGCTCGACCGCGGGCGGTTCATCAAACGTTTGTTATTTTCTAATAGTCGGTCAAGTTGAATATTTAAATAATATCAATTGAATATACATTATATAAAACCACGCGTATAAAGTGTATGTGAAAAATGACAGATTTCGATGTAAGTATTCAAAATTCTTCACTTGCGAGAAACGTGCTTAAGACCTGCCACGCACTGTACGAGGACGCTCTCTCTCTGTCGCTCTCACTGGCAGCTGGTGCGCTCTGTTTATCTGCGCGTTGGCAGTGACGTCATAGATAATTGTATATTGAATGTCTGTGCGTTATTAAATGTTGCCACACAACACTTAAAGTGGGTAACGTTTTCAAGGTCACGACCAAGCCAAGCGTTATGGGTCTCAACTGGGTGGCCTGAAATATTGAATTTGAAATAACCTCAATTCGGGTTGGCCTCAACGAGCAGCGCTCTCTTGTTTGGCTTCCCAGAGAGGGCAAAGTTTATCAAAGCCGCAGAAAGATCGCATTTGAGGACTTAAATTTCATTTGAGTTTCAACAGAAATTGGAGTCATTTGTTATATATAGTATAGTTTATTTGCCAGAGAAAATGCTTGCCAATTCAGTGGCCCGGTCGGCTGATTAAACGTGTAGAACGCAGTTTGAACTTTAATCAGCAAAGGCATCAGTCTCGCTCAGTAAATAAGTGGAAAAACACGTAACGAAATATGTCTAGAAATAATGTATGTATATATACTAAATACATATGTATATGTATTCTTTAATATTATCTTCTTTAAGATGGATGATAAGGACTGTTCCACAAAACAGAGTACTTACAATTCTGACTAACAGTAGATTTTTAGTTTCAATTCTATTTTTTTCTGTCACGTTCGACACTGAAAAAGATGATCAGCTTGTCACAAATCGAAGAAGCAAACACGTTGAAAGCTTGGCACGAGCAGAGTTCTGTAGGCGCAATAAGCCAAAAAATCTAAATATTTTTAAATCATACGTTCGACATTGTAAGTGGAAAATTTGGTTATAACTATATGTGCTATATATTATTTAAATATAGATGAGCGACACATGCGCTGCGAAAAATAAAGAGAGCTGCAAACGATGGAGAGCTGGTTTGAAGAATGACCCGGAAAAGTTAAAAAGCTATCTCCTAAAAAACAAAGAAAGGATGCAAAGAAATAGAGAAAAGTTTAAAGCACTGACAGAGAAGAATGAAGACTTGGCTGCAGCAAAGCGAGAAAAAGATAGAATTAGGAAAAGAAATAGTCGAGAGAAAAAAAGGGAACTCATGAATAATAAGCCTTTGTGTTATAAATTTAAACAGACATTAGGAAAGGCCGTAAAAAAGGCGGAGGCTGAGTTGCCAAGCGACATTAAAAAAATTCAAATGAAAATTAAAAAATCTTAACATGTTATATATCAAAATACATAATTTATCATTTTTGAAATGATCGCCAAATAAAAGCAGCTCGAACTGGATATTTTGTTACGCATTTAATTAATTTTGTGCATTATTGTTTCAAATTTCCTATATTTAGTACTGAATTTGTTCGTTAATTATTAAATAAAGTTCAAATACATAAATATATAGCTGATCATAATCCACTTGACTCACGTTCGAAATGTCACGCATCAACACAAATAATTATTTATTGAAAAAAAGTACGTACGACTTTTAAATCAAGCGGAATACATTTCAAAGTATAATTTATGCAAATCATTTTAAAGCTATTTGGGTTCTAGAATTGTCAGGTTTCGTTGAATTCTGGCTTTATATAGATGACCCCGAAAAACTTCTGTTTTTGGTCACGTTCGTTCCATTATTTTGGAAACAGGATTTCACTGACTCATATTATTATTATCATTATTATTATTAAAAACTGAATTGAGAATTCTTTTAATTTTTTAATTTTAAATATGTACGAAGTTCACGTTCGACTTGGCGGAAATGCCCATATGCTTACTTAACTTAACTTAACTTAGAATATGTGCGGAATGCCCGACTAGCAGACACCCTGTACCCAACCTATTAAAATGTGTTATTTTGGTTTTTCTTGTTGATATAAAAAAAATTGGTGTTGGGCACGCTCCAAAAATCTATAGTCGAAAAGTTCCTTCACTAGGTTTTCCACTTTCCGAGGTTCTTAATTAACTCAGTTCGTCGTCCTCGTAGCCTCTTTCTGCCTGCGGCATACAGTTGCAGAAAACCAATATACCCTGTGCTGCCTATTTCAGTGTATAAATAGGTGTGTTTGCAAGAGATTACGATTAGATAAACAAACACTTCTACTAGGCCTACGATAGCTAAATCATATAATATATAAATTATATATATATAACACAATTGTCCTTTTTGTGTTCCGCCTCTGCTGCAGTTCGTTCCGATCGCTGTGGGCGTTGTGGCCGTGGTGGCCGGCGCACTGATCGTCCATTATTTCATCAACAAGAAGTCGACGAAGCCGCGCCGTGAGCCCAACCGTACGGCGCGCCTGCGCACCCTCGTCGATCCGAACGATAAGTACCAGCTGCCGCTGATCGAGAAGGAGGTGCTCAGCCATGACACGCGCCGCTTCCGCTTTGGACTGCCCTCGAAGCAGCATATACTGGGCCTGCCCGTGGGCCAGCACATTCACCTGATTGCGACGATCGACAACGAGCTGGTCATACGGCCGTATACGCCCATCTCGTCCGACGAGGACGTGGGCTATGTGGACCTGGTGGTGAAGGTCTACTTCAAGGATACGCATCCCAAATTCCCAGCTGGCGGCAAGATGACACAACATTTGGAGCAAATGGAGCTCGGCGACAAGATCTCGTTCCGCGGACCCTCGGGCCGTCTGCAATACCTGGGCAACGGCACCTTCTCCATCAAGAAACTGCGCAAGGATCCACCCAAGCACGTGACCGCCAAGCACGTCAACATGATAGCCGGCGGCACGGGCATCACGCCCATGCTGCAGCTCGTCCGCGAAGTGCTCAAGCGCAGCGACAAGGATAAGACCCAACTGGCGCTCCTCTTTGCCAACCAGGTGAGCACAAACAATGAAGCCCCCAAATAATAATAAAGCCACAGCATTTGAAATTTGCAGAGTGAGAGGGACATTTTGCTGCGCGACGAGCTGGACGAGCTGGCCAAGAAGCATCCCGATCAGTTCAAGGTCTGGTACACCGTGGACAAGGCGGCCGAAGGTGAGCCGCAGCTTCAAATGAAGCCAAACAAATCCATATTCATATTAGGCCCGGTTTTCAGTAGGTTTCGCTTAAGATTCTACACACAACTAGTTGCAGTTAAACATATATTTGTATATAATTCTAGACCTATTGATAAGGAACACGCTTGCTTTGTTGTAAATACCACATAGCGATGAGGAGATTCAGGAAGTAGGTTTAAAATGACACAGCTAGCAAACAATTCATAATGACTATTATTATATTATGTATATGCATGCTCCGCACGATTAGCACTCATTTACACAATCATTCGTCGTTATCAATGTAGCTAACGTAGTGTTAATGCCAAAAGTCATCTATTATGTTGAGAATTTTGTGTTTGCTCCTCGCCACATGCTGCCCTCCAACGGATGCCCCGCACGGCGCACGCACGCTTCATAGCCTGGTCGTACAATACCGGGCACGTCAACGATGATATGATGCAGGAGCAGCTGCATCCGCCCGGCCCAGAGACGCTCTGTCTGCTGTGCGGACCGCCGCCAATGGTCAACTATACCTGTATACCGGGCCTCGAGCGTCTGGGTCATCGTTCCGAGCAGCGTTTTAGCTATTAAGTCCTCTGCCAGCTAGCATCTGTATAATTTAATTGCGAGTTTTGATTTCACTATCACTGTGCAAGGGAAAGGTTACGTGTAGGTCTTGCAGTGTTAAAACCCAATTCGAGTTCGCAAATTAATGCATTCTTTGTTTGTCTCTTTTCCACACAAACACACACACACACACACACACACAGGTTGGACTTACAGCGTTGGATTTATCAATGATGAAATGATTGGCGCTCATCTGCTGCCGGCCAATGATGAGACCATTGTCCTGCTCTGCGGCCCGCCGCCAATGATCAACTTTGCCTGCAACCCAGCGTTAGACAAGCTTGGATATCATCCGGACACACGATTTGCGTATTAGAGACGATCACCACGTAGGCTCCATAACTTAACATGTGGGAGAACTCACATCCATTGGAGACATTAATTGCATTTTTGTTTGTCAATTTCTCTACGCTCAAGCGCTGCATTTGGAACAATCAATCAATGGAACTGATTCAATATGGATCAACTATAAATACTCCCCGACGAGTAGCCAGTACAGTCAAAAATTTGTGTGTGTTCTCCGTCTCCATGGAAATTTCGATCAAATCGAACAAATGCAATAACTCAGCAAATCACCTTTTTTTTCAGTTTTTAAATAAACAATTGTTATGTATAGAAGTCAAAACATTTTTTATTTTAATCGGATTTCCAAAAGCAATTTATTGTCGTTGAACCTCAATTTGTTAAACTGTCTCTATATATAAAGGGGCTATATAATCAATCAATTCGCGTATTCATTTGCATTCATTCACTTTCATTCAGCACGAGTATGTTAATTTACTCGATTTCTTATACATTCACACGCATTTTCTGTGAATCACGAAAGTATTTAAATCAAAAAATGCGATTTTGTTCTTAAAAACATAAAATTACGCAAGATTAAAAAAGTCCTTTTGACTTTAACCGCCTTAAATGAATTAATACAAACCGGGGTAAAAAGGAGGAATTATAGTAATCGAGATGATTCATAATACGATATCAAAATTATGCCTTTTAATACATTCACACTGAAATATAAATTTAAAATAGGCCCTTAGGTTCCAATTGGTGTGCCTCTTTTGTGGTCTGCCATATAATTTTATTGTTGGTTAGCAAAGTTTGACATACAAATGTTAGATATAGATAAAATTGATTCTATTTTAAAATTTGCCGAAGCGAGTTACAGATATGCCTCGTTTTCCAGGACAGCTTACGAAATATTGAATGCTAAATATGACTTATAGATATACAAAAAAAATTCAAAAAAAAAAAAAAGAACTAAAAGTGTAGTAAGCGTCATTATGTGTAATTGTTTATAGGTAATGTAAGAGCTAGTGTTTTGAGTAGTAAAATGTAATAGATATTTGAAGTAAAATTGATATATTTGTTATATTCGTTTCGGGGTTCACAGAACATTTATAGCCTATTTAGTTAGCATATGTGTAGCATAAATATATTATGTTATTAAATTTCGGCCGAGTGTTAATTGAAAGACATATTTAAACATACATATCTCTGAATACATAAATACGTAAAAAATAAAAAATACCAGAGCGAACAAATGAACTTAATAACTTAAAATGTGTACGCCGTTTGTAGCCTAAGATTGTTATTCTTGTTGTAAATCGTTTTAATTCTATTCATCTTGTGGTGCTCTCTAAAAATCAATTGCTGCTGCGCACGCTTTGCGTGACAAGCTCTCGCCGTGGACTTGTTGTGGGTGGATGGGATCGCACATGTTTCGTGTGATGGTAGCTCATCATATATATGGCTCAATCAGCATATACAATTGTCCAGTAGCTTGCCAGTGTACATTGCTCCAATTCGAACAGGTCAGCTGCTACTCATTTAAGTGGTGTGGTGTGCGGTGGCGGCTGCGCTCATTCTTATCCACGTGCGCCTGGGCAGCTGGCAGTAAAATCTTAATTCATCGTACTTACACTTACAACGAATAAAACTACTAAAAGGTGTACATTGAAAACACTAAACTACAATACAATTTGATCATGGCTGATGCTGATGTAAAAAACACTTAAAACTTATAAAACAAATTGACTTTAGTTTTCATATTGATGTCGGGCAGCTGTTCTGTCTGGCACCGGCTGGCCGTTTTATAATCCTGCAGAATCATATCGATTTCCGATTCGCTCAGTTCAATTGACTCGATTGTAGCCACTTTCTTGTATCTTTAATTGAAAGAAGGATTGGTTAAGCGCACACAACGCAAAAATGCCAAGTGCGTAACTTACTTGTCCCTATTGTACTTTTCCCGTATGGCCTGTGTGTTCAGTTCTCTGGCTGCCTTGTGCGTCTTGCAGAGCATCAAGACCACATGCTTCAATTGGTCCAGTGAGTACGTGGTTATCTCCTCCAACTCTGGCATCCACATCGGCATGCCGAGAATGTGACGTGCAAATGCAAGCGAAGCAGCCGACATCAGTGAGGGCAAATATTGCATATACGACTCTCCCTCCAGCAGTGACAGTTCACAAATATACTGAAAAGCCAAAGAGTTAACAATGATCAATTGATCGCCTAACGATCACATACCAATGTCATGGCCTTCAGCTTCTCGGGCATATCGCACAGTACGGCGTAGGTATTGATAAAGACATATGGCGTCGGTGTGCACAAGTTAAAGGTGAGAATCTTCAAAAACACATTCTCCATGCGCAGCACCTGGGCCTTCGTGTAGCTATCGTCGGTGAGGAAGACAAACTCTCCAACATCTGGTGGGTAGATCTCCTCATATTTGCTGTAGGCAAAGTAACCAAAAGAAGCGGCATAAAGATAAGCTCGAGTAAATATGGTTAAGTTCAACGTGGCTACTTACGAGGCAATGTACATGGCCGCAGTGCCAACCAATTGCAGCTTGGAGCGCTTCACCGACATCTGGCTGAGAAAGCGATCCAAATATGAGACAGATAAGTACAGAGTCTCCGTGTCCAGCTTGTATTCCTCGGCGACCTCGACCAGCCAATCAACCAGAATGGTGCGCATCGAGTGATTGATGTCCGTCTGGCGACGCATGTATTGGGGTTTGGGGCGATGTTTCTTCTGCAAGTGTGCCAAATAAAAGAAAGGTTATGTTGAAAAGTGCCTTGCATAGCATTACAGAGATTAACTAATACGAGTACAACTAGTTGGTTTCTATAATCTGTTCCCAAAGGGAGCACTCACGAGCAACAGCCCAAATAAGAAAATCTGTAAGCCTTATTTGGATTTATGAAAATCGCAAAGAAAGGCCGCGAAAGAAGTATAAATGTGCCTCTGTTTAAATAAACATTTATGCTGTTTTCATGAGTTGAAGTAATACTTGTAAATTAAATAAAAACTTCTATACATAGATTAATAATTAATATGTCTTTAGTTATAGTTAGTTATAAATTATATATTCTATATAAACAATAATACAATATTGTTTTGGGGCAGGGTATCTCCCAGTCAATTACTGTAAACAAGATATCTTTTAGTTAGCTTAGTTACCTACAAAATGCCTTTACAAATTTACTTTTTTAATTATATATTTATCTTAACACTTCTTGCAACGCTTTGTTTTGTCTTCTCTCTCTCTCTCTCTCTCTCTTTCTCTTCTTCCGCCGCTATCCGCACACACTGTATTCGCAGTTGAAAAGCAAAGCTTCAATACTTTGACTACACTTGGGATTCGAAAACTAAACTCGTTCACGGCGTACTTCACGCCCTCCCCTTCCCTTCCCTTGTGCCCATCATTGGTAGGCAATCGAATTTACCAAATTTTTATTTGTTTATTGGTTATTTCGCGGTACGTGAGCCACATTCAAATTTGAACGGCATGCCACACCCAGCGCACAAATCTTGGCCAGAACGGCAATACGAACACTATGCTCAATTAGGTGTTTTTTTAATGGGCAGTTTAACGATTATTGGAGACGCCAAGCGCCATCGCACATGAAGAGAAATGGCAAATTAACCAAGTTTTCTTAATAGAATGAATATAATTGGTAGTTCTTGGACGAATCTGGTTACAGGACGCTTTGATAATTAATAAACCCTATTTACGAATATTGAATATTATTGCGATTTATTAACTCAAGAGAAAATTGGTTTTAACTAATTTGAAAAATATGTAGAAACTAGCCCTTAACTTTCTAGCATCGTTTTAATGCACTATCAAAAAATATATAAATATCAATAATATATAAATAAAAACAAAAATTCCTTGAGTATGGGTTTTTGCAATTTTTGTTGGGGTTGTTAGAGTTGGGGGTGCGGCTATTATATACCGGCTATAAATAAGCAAACAAGCAACCAGCCAACCAATCGACCCGGCAACCGAGCAAACAAAATCAACATTCAAATCCGGTTTGAATATCAGAACGTCAAATACTTTCACATTGAAACAAGCCGATTTTCCGTGTATGTGTATATATAGAAGAAATATTTTATAGATAAAAGTTAAAGTTGAAAGAGGACAAGATGACGCTCAAAATGGCTTTGTGCACCAAGGATGACCTCAGCGAGGCGGTGAAGCTCCAGAAGCGCGAGCAGTACGAGGAGGAGCGCAAGAAGCGCATATTCAATGCCAAGCAGCGACTTTTTGGGGTGAGTACAGCCCCCTATCGCCACGCCCCCCGACACCCACCGACAAGCGATGTTGCGTTTCCCTTAGCTCGATTTGGAGACGCTGGAGCGTCAGATATTGGAGAAGAAGAAGCAGCGCAGTGTGCAGCTGGAGTGTGATAAGCGTTACGAGGAGCAGGAGCAGCTGCAGAAGCGCCTGATCACGGCCAAGGAAAAGGAGCTGGAGAAGGAGAAGCGCATTGTGGACTCGGATCTCAACTACTATCGCTGCCGTTACCAGCGCATGGATCAGCGCCGCGAATTCGATCTGAACGATCCGAATTTCCTGAAGAAGGCAAAGCCGGCACGCGTCGCCGACGACGACAATACGCTGGGCGTATCCAGTGCTCAGATCTTCTACGGCGAGGATCTGCACAAGAACGACCGCCAGATAAGGCAGCGGGAGCAACAGCGCGCCTGGCTCGACCAGCAGGTCATGGAGCGCAAGCAGGCGGAGGAGGCGCGCCGCAAGGCCGACAACGTGTACATGGAGAACGTGCAGTGCCGCGACAAGCATCTGGAGGAGATGGCCAAGTCGGACCATCGCATGCGCCATCAGATCATACACAAGGTGCGCCAGTTCAACGTCAATCTGGCCAAGCAGAAGCAGGCGAACCGCATGCGCGAAAAGCGCGAGACATACGAGGACGACATGGCCGAGATCTACAATATGCTGTCCAGCGATATGCTCACCGAGAATCCGGATGTGGCCCAGTCGCGCAGCAATCCGAACAAGAAGATCGCCTTCATGTATCGCGGCATGACGCCCGATGAGCTGCTGGACTTCCGCAAGGGCCAGGAGCAGCAGCTGGCCGACACCATGCAGCGCAAAACCGAGGCTCAGCTGATGGACAAGCAGTGGGATCAGTATGCCATCAACATGGACCGCACGCTCATGCTCAAGCAGATCGAAATGGACCGCCAGCACAAGCAGCAGCTGGACGATCTCGTTCGGGCCAATGCCCGGCTGGCCATCGAGCAGGACCAACAGCGCAAGGACGCCCTCGTCCAGCTCAGCAACGCAGTCAACGACGAGTTCTACGATCAGTTCAACAAGACCTCACGTTAGTTCAGTATTTACTCCGTTCATCGTTCACCTGAGCCCTGTGTGGAATTGTTCCAGCAGCACTTAGAACTCCGCTGCCGGCGCAATTCCACACACGTGCTTAGCCGACAACGATTCCATGCATTTTAAATTGAAGTCAGACAAAAAATGTTAATAAAGTTTAAATTTTAAGTTCAGCATTTTGTTTGGTAATTAAAATAGAAGGGTTACCTTTTGAATGCCGAAGATTAAATAGTCTAAGCTTGAGCAAAATATCGATCTATAATACAATTTCTCTTTAGGCTCAACATATTATTTTTACAACAAATAGATTTTATATGCATGTACACACACCATGACTTAATTACAATATTTCTTTGAAGTTAATGACAATATTTATATTCTATCACTATAACATACACTGTAATTATTTAGCCAAATAAAGATAAATTATTTAAAAAGAAAAAATACTGTCTAATGAACGATGCTATCAAGTTAGCCGCCAGTTGTTTGGCAAGATAAGACATCAATAAAAATGCAACAGAAGTCTTTCCAAAAAAAAACATTTTGAGAACTTTTTAAAGCCAAGTTTCTTCCAACATGTGCCAACAACTCAAAGCGGGGTAGAATATGCTTCTAGAAACATGTTTCATCCAAAGTAAGGGATAGTGGAAAGGCACGAGAACGCACTTAAAAAGAATGAGGTATCAACCCAGGTTCCTCCTCAGTTGGCGAGACACAACAATATGAAGAGAG
Organism: Drosophila sordidula; assembly: GCA_035047465.1. NCBI lineage: Eukaryota > Metazoa > Arthropoda > Insecta > Diptera > Drosophilidae > Drosophila > Drosophila sordidula. The sequence goes on along the minus strand of JAWNPQ010000156.1, from coordinate 7,801,074 downwards.
GCAGCGACGCGCGAAGACGCCGCCGCCATGGGGTGCGCCAGGGTGTGTGTGTGTGTGTGTGTGCGTGTGTTGAGTGCCTGTGGTAGTTGTCCATATGCACTTACATAAGAGTATGCACACAGATCTCTAGGCGCTGACTGAAAATGATATTTACTTGAGTACGTGACAAGGCGCACACCACAAAGAGACACCGATAAATAAAGGACTCAAGTTTCCTTACTTAGTTGACATTTAAAATTAGTTAGTTATTGACCAGGATAACTGCTTGATTTCATATATCTATTAACCGCTTTTTTCGTGTATTTAATTATCAGTTCAGACTACCTTAAGCAAATCGTTTAAATAAATGCACTTCATGGAATAGAAAAATATATCTATCTATATTCATATGTATGTTTATATGCGCAGATTTACAGGCTCTTGTTAAAAAATAATAATAGTATTTTCAAATGTTTATATGTCATCTATTTTAACCGACATTTTTCAGCTTCCGTAATCACGAATAATCGAGGTTCAAGGGAACTTAAAAAATGAAGGCTTTACGTTTTAGCGCAGACGGACATGGCTAAATCGATTTGGCTAGTGATATATACATTTGCACCAAACAATTATACCTTCTTAGCCATTTTCAATGTATTCAGGGCGTAAATTAATCAATTTTTAATCTTAAAATGTACGAAGGGGCTTTAGACAACTTCGAACCACAGACATATGAGCGTAAACAAGTTTTGCACTCACCTCGCTCTCGCGGAAATTCTGCAAAATGTCGCGCTGATACTGGACCACCTCGAAGAAGCGCTGGCGATCGTTGCGCGGCAGTAGCGCATTTTCCACGACGGCAGCAACAGCGGCATCCTTGAGATCAGCCATGTGCTCGGCATGGCTGTTGTCAGTTAGCTGGGCGCTGCTGATGTTGCTAGCCTCCGTCAGGGAACGGTCCACGGACATGGGCGACAGCACATCGGTGACGGACATGGGCGTGCCATCCAGTTCATAGCCATGCTCGATGGCGAACTCCTTGTGCACCAGATCGCTAAGGGGAGGAATAAAGATTGCAATTGCTGTGCCCGTTGGTCCAACTGGGACAATCACTTACATCTGCTTGTGACCGCCAGATTGTATGTTCTCCTTCCCGGCCAGCTGCTTGATCGACGGCAGCTGCTGCACCTGTGTATCCTGGTTGTCCTCGTAGACGGAGAATTGCTTGAACTGCTCCACCACGGGGACAACAACGTTCGGTTTCTTGGCGCCGCCATAGCCAGCGTTCTCATCCACCACCTTAAGTTTGCCAACGTCGCGGAAACCCTGCGAAGAAGAAAGCGAAACGTACGAAGAGTGCATAAGTAAAGCAATTACAACACGCTCGCAGTGTGTTTGTGTGTGTGTTAAAAGGAGATACAGCATAACGATCGTTAGTTGCTATCTCTTTTTATTATTTTTCCCTTTCGGGAAAAATCCTGTTACGTGTGTTGCGCGCGCAGTTGTTGTTTTTGTTTTCTACTGTGCGCGCCCTTTGCTGGCTTCCCTGTCAGCATTTCTCTCTCACTCTCTTTTACACACATACAGACACACACACACACACATGGACACTGCGCTTGTAATTGCATCGCAATGCATGTCTCGTTTGCCTGTTTGCATTGTTGCTGCTTTCTGCTAGACTCTGTTCTTTGGCATAAAATAAAAGGAAAAAACGCGCGCAAGTTTCGCTCTTGGATCGCGCATTTCTAGGTTAGTTTTGCTGATTAGGCGCGCGCAAACATGTACGCTTAACATCATTTGCAAAACTTACATACATACATATGTTAAGTGCACTTTTTAAGCTGCCTTCGCTGTGAAAGAGCGCAAAGAGAGAGAGAGATAGCGACAAGGAAACAGACAGACAGACAGACAGAAAAAAAAACCCACCACCATTCTGTCTAGTGCGATCACCACCACCAGCAAAGCTGAACGAAGCAGCAGCTGCATTAGAATGCTCAACAAACAAACACACAACAACAAAATTAGGATGTGAACTGTGATGGAACCTTACCACTTTGCCGGAGGGCGCGGGGTTGCCGCGCGGCACATTGCCATGGTTGTTGTTCGTATTCAGCACGGTTAAATTGGCGCGCTGTGCGAGCGCCTTCTCCTTGCCACCAATTACGGCGAGCGGCTGCTTTGCACCAGCTACCGACTTTTCCCTTAGGCTCGGCATGACGGGGTTCTCCTTCTCGCTGTTGTCGCGATGTATTTGAAAACTGGCCATTTTACGGCACCAACAAAAATTTATTCAAATGCCTGTATTTGGAACCAAAGGCTTTGCTTTGCGCCTTGCTCTCTTCGTCGCTGTAAAAATGGTGTCTTTATCTGCGCTTCTCTTTATTTGATGTGCGCACGTATGTATATGTGTGCGTGTAAATTTGTTTCTTTACTTCAGCTGCGTCGGCGGCTTCGAATCGTCGTCGTTTGCGTCTCGGTTTTCACTCACACTAACATAAACGCATATGTGTGCGTTAGTACAAATGCTCAATGTCGGACACATTTACACACAAGCCGAATTTATCATAAATATTTGAAACACAACTTACATTGAACATTCACGACGCACACGATATAATACAGTTGACTTTTTATTTTCACAACATTTTTGGGTCTGCACAGCGCTCGAATTTCATTTACATATACAACTATGCTCATCCACATCAATCTACATTTGATTTGCCCTTTTCGCGTTCACGTTCTTTTGATCCGTCACCGTGTGCGAGTCTCGAAATTATGCTTGTTTCGCAGCCAAAGATCAAATGGTATTTGATTTTTTCCCGGTCAATTCTAAGCGAGCTCGTTTGTTCGTTCTTTTTTCGATATGCATGCATGCTATATCGATATGTTCAGCATAACGATATTTTTATTTACATGAAAACAGGGTGGTAAAAACGTGTGCACATGTATAGTAGTGGCTATTGGGGAATCTGTAAAATCTACAATAAAATACAAACTTAATAAGTTTCAAATTATACTTATACTACTAATTGTAAAATATATTTTAATATATCGATATGCGATATTTTCGAAAGTGTTAACATTCGAAATGGCCTTAACATGCATCGTATGCTGCTGTTAACGCACTGTTATTCTGCACTAAAAGCAACAGCGCTGTATGCATAGTGTTGCCAGATAAGCGTTTAAAGCGGTACATTTTCGAACTTATTTTAAATAAGCGAATTCTCACTGGTTTGTTATTGATTGATTTGTGCATACCCTGTATTAGTTAAAATTGGGTCAGAGAAGTAAATAGGCAAATAACGAGCAAAGATGCGACTCAAAGCCTGTTATGAACATACAACTGACTGATTAAATTAATTTATGAAAGTCAATTAAATAAAAGCAATAATCAAAATGTAGAGAAAAGAAACTACTGTAAACTGTAATGAATAATAGAACAAAGATCTGCAGTTTGCGCAATTGTGTTGCGAAAAAAATAAGAGTGACCTGGCCTCAGGTAGAATTTCGGAGGGCCTGCTGGTCACACACACACACACGCGCACACACTCGCAAATTAGATTTGAAGCGCACATCAGAATTGTGCAAGATGTCCTGCCGTCTGCTCCTTGTCCTTTGACTCCCGGCTGCGACAATAAACATCTGCAACTGGTTCGGAAACGCTCTATTTGCAGGCGCATACAATTGCCAGATTTCAAGATGGCCAGAAAGAAGATTAATGCACACATGTATTAGCAGGACAGAGACCCTCTAAAGAACCAGCTTTAAGGCCCTGATTATATGATATAATAGCTATTAGAGAGTGGCCAGTTGGTTTCTAAGGTTACTTTTTAACTCATTCGTCTCAAGCTAAGGACCAGAAAGAAAAGGGTTGTGTCTTGGCTTGTTCATGGAGTATCAGGAAAAGAGAATATTGGATATATTGAAGAATATTTGCTTACAGATAAAAATTGCCAAACATTTTGAGTCCGATCTAACTCTCCCATAACTTTGTTAAAACTAAACCGATTCTTATGTTGGATAGCATTTTATTCGTCGTTTGTCATCTTTATTGAATCTACATTTCAAATATATTCATTATTGAAAATAAATTTTTTTTTGAAAAAAAAATCATGTACTCCCCCCTTTCATTTTTTTTTCAAAATTTAGAAATGCGAATTTTTATTTTTAAACGGTTGTGGTTGCCACAATTAGTGTAAAAAACGACATCAAACCCGATTCTGAGGGGGTCAAACTTTTTGTCAAAAATCATGCCAAAATTGACAAAAATTTTGGCAAGTAAATCTCTCGGATCCATAGCTCCCATATTTCAAACGCCGATAACTTTGTTAAAACTAAACCGATTTTCATGTTTGATGGCATTTTTTTCATGGTTTGTCCTCTAGATTGATTCTGCATTTCAAATATATTCATTATTGAAAATCAAATTTTTTGAATTTTTTTGTTAAAAAAAGCATGTACCCCCCCCTTACTCATTTTCGAAAAAATTTTTTTTTCAAAATTTAGAAATGCGAATTTATATTTTTATTCGATTCTGGCTGCCACAATTAGTGTAAAAAACGACATTAAACCCGTTTCTGAGGGGGTCAAATTTTTTGTCAAAAATCATGCCAAAATTGACAAAAATTTTGACAAGTAAATCTCTCGGATCCATTGCTCCCATATTTCAAACGCCCAAAACTTTGTCAAAACTGAACCGATTTTCATGTTTGATGGCATTTTGGTCACTAAATGCCCTCTAGATTAATTCTGTATTTAAAATATATGCATTTTTGTAAATAATTTTTTGTAATCAACTACGTGATATAGTAGTCCGATACAGATAAAGATCCGATTTCAAAGAAAGCACACTCGTAATGCTGATAGTTCTAGTAGTTCAGGTTTATTCTTATCAACTCCTACTGCCAGTTAATAATAAAGGTGCGAATTTGCATGGGATTCAGTGTGACACTGAACTTGGAGGCGTCGCTAGCCTCGTTGGCCACCAGCGGCTCGTATTGGGCCGTGATGTAGTCCACGGTCGTTGGCTGGGAGCCCTCCGGGTGGAACCTGAATCGCTTCATGTCGCTCAGGGCCATGCTGCCATCCAGTGTGGTTTCGCGAATCTCCTTGCCGCCGAGCGCATCGAAGATGTGGCGAATGTTGAAGCTGACCGTGTGTCCCTCCAGTTGGTCCATGAAGTTCTCCACGCGCAGCAGGAGCTCCTTGCTGGAGTAGGGCTCCAGCGTCAGCAGGTTGACCGACTGGGGGAAGTCACTGAAGTCGGGTATGGCGAGGGGTTTCACCACGCTGGCGGTGTTGGAGCTGCTGAAGAACTTCCAGTAGGGCAGGTGGATCTCCTGCTGAGCCAAGCGCTCGGCAACCGTGGCCTTTTCCGCTGCATCGCTCAGAACGAGGAAGATCTTGCCGCGTGCGATCAGTCCGGCGCCGAACTGGGTCTCGTTGAGGGCTTCGCCCACGCCGAACGCATCGTCGCTCAGCAGGCGGCGATGCAGCATGAGTTCCACCTGGCCATCCTCCAGACTGGAGCCGCCCTGGGCCCGGTCGTTCAGCAGCGCGATGCGCTTCCGGCCGTCCTCGATGGCAATGCGAGCCGTCACCGGATAATAATTGCCGCTAACCGCCTCGGACAAGTCCGGACTGAAGTATTCGCGCTTGTTTCTCTCGCGCCTGATCATCTCGCGCCCATTCGAATCGGTGTAGAAGACCCCGTCCGTGGCCAGGTCGCTCTGGAAGCGCGTTACGATCTCGCGGCCCGAGTCGTCGTCGATCGGAATCGGACCCACCAACCATTCGAATTCGACGCGGTTGACGCCTTCGTAGATCCGGATGACTTGCGAAATCCACTCGTTGATCTGCTGATGCACCTCCTTCACCTGGTCACCCTCGTGCACCGTGTAGTCCACCTTGTCGGCCAGCACACTGATGTCGCCGTCGGGCCGGAAAATGTACGCGCCGGACGAACGCTTCTCGGAGGCACTGTTGTCGCCGCGCGCGCCCTTGTAAATGGCAAAGTTCTGTGCGAGGTTCTCCGAGACGCCGTTCATCTCGACTGTTCTCAGTTGCCCGGTGCTCTTGCCGAAAACGAGCTTGATTAGCTGCAAGCACAAACATGTTTGTGATAAGTGCAAAGGCAACCAGAACGTGGCAGCCGGGTGTAACCGACCGCGCAATACCCGTCCACAACAACTAAAAGATGAAGCCTAGCATTACGTGTGTAATATCAAACGAAACCTTTGCCCCTGCTCGGCCTCGAACCCAGGACCTGCCGGACGATGGAGGAAGGAGTTACATCGATTTCTGGGGGTAGTCTAAAAATCCTAACACAGTATACACGAATATATATCCCCAAGTTTCAAGTCTATAGCTTCAATAGCAGCCAAAACAATTGCGTTCATGCACAAACCCAATACAAACCCTATACAATGTACTTCGTGAACGAGTATAAAGTGAGTTATATTTAAATAATTTTATTTAAATATATACTTTATTTTGGCTTTAAAACCCTCTGCATGAACATAAGAAACTGAAGTTTTAAAAGTCTTTTAAGAGATATCTGAAAAACAAAAAAGTTTATAATACAAGGACCTTCGACTGACTGTTCCTATGAGAACTATCTGGCCAAACTCAACTTAGGCAACACGAAATCTGAGAGACGGACGGAATCTCGATCAAGAACATGGGATCGGAGATGTCTCGAGCAATGTGCTAGGTACTGCCTGGCAACATTAGGAATTACCCTGTAATAATACCCTGCATTACCTGCATGCAGTTACTTACCGAATTCTGGACCACAAATTCATCCGTCTCGGCGTCCTCCCTGGGCAGAGTCCTGGCCCTGTGCTGCTTGAGCGAGTGCACCCGCTCGAAGCGCTGGAGCGTCGTCTTGGCAGTCGGCAGGACGCGGATGTAGAAGTTGGCAATCTTGTCCACGGAGGCCTTGAAGACCAGCTCATGCTGCGTGTCGTTCGGGCGGTGCGGGATGCTCAGGACCTGCCAGGGCACCGGCAGCAGCTCCGATGGCACCTCGTGACCTGGAAGTGGAACATGTACCTGGCAGCTGGCGAAGGAGGTGAAGTGCCCAACGTACCCTTCTCATCGGTGACCAGGTAGCGCTCCTCCTTGACCGGCACACGGACGTACTGCACGGCGGGATGGGCCAGCGGATTGAACAGGGTGACGACCACATTGTTGGCGCTGTCCTGGGTGAAGGCGCAGACGCTGATGTTTAGCTCCAGGCAGCTGTCGAACTCGCCGCCGGTCAGATTGGTCAGCACCCGGAGCGCATCGCGACCGTTCTCCTGGGCACCGAGCATCGCGTCCGTCAGCAGGCGATCGTAGTCGCGGGCCACCGCCTGCTTCTCCGTGCCCGTGATGGCGTCGTGATGCTGCATTATGCCCATCACCTGGCGCAGCGAGTCCAGGTCCTCCGTCTGCCGCTCGCCCGTCAGCCGCGCGAACGCGCTCAGCTGCTTCACCGTCTGCAGCAGGTGGTTGCCATCGCGCTCGAAGCGCTTCTGCGTCGGCCGCGAGGTGAAGTACCCGGTCCAGTAGGAGTGCGAGTCGCTCGCGTACGGGAAGAAGTCCTGCGTCTTCGTCGGCCACGTCAGCTGCATCTGGTGCAGCTCGTTCAGGTAGCAGGAGGGCGTCGAGTAAAACACGTTCAGCTTGGAGCCCTCCACCTGCCGCGCGTTCACATATCTGGAAAAATAATAAAAAATAAAAAAATAATAAGCGAGTTAAACAAAAAAAAAATGCCTTGTCTCTGGGTGGGTTTCGAACCCACAATTAACACTTAAACTGCAACCAGTTAATTTGTGGTATGAGGAAATTTAAAAAGTAAATAAATTGTAGTAAAAACAAAACGGTCACAAGTAAGAACGTTGCAGTTGGGTGTAACCGACCACGCAATACTCGTTCACAGCGTACGAACAAATAATATGTGAACCCTAATACTATGTTTGCATATACAGTATGTCAATAAAGTGTTTTTACTAGCAAAAAAACACTTTTTTTTAGTTATTTTGCAAGTAAATGTACTTAAGTTAAGTTGACTATTTTCTTACACACCTTTTTTTCGGATTCTTAATTTTTCTAAGAGCTAAACCGCATTCAAGGAATTTAAATACATTGCTTCAAACATTTTAAAGAAATAAAAAACTAAAAACATTCAAATTTAAAAAAAAAATGCTTTGTCTCTGGGTGGGTTTCGAACCCACAATTAACACTTAAGCTGCAACCAGTTAATTTGTGGTATGGGGAAATTTGAGTTAAGTTATCTAACATAAATTAATTGCAGTAAAAAAGTTAATAAATTATAATTAATTTATAAAAAAAAGAAACAGTCGGGTGTCACCGACCACGCAATACTCGTTCACAGTTTTACACTGTCGAAAGCGGTCTTAATTATTTCTGTTATTTTGCCAAATAATTGGTTTGGGCTGAAGTGGGCGTGATTTGCCACGCCCCCAGTTCCAGAATTTTAAGTGCGATTTTTAGAGGAGGTCTTCAGTAATCTGTCTGAAAACATTTAATGTAGCTAACTTTTAAGCTGAGGGAGATATATCGATTAAATCGATTTGCCACGCCCCCAGTAGGCGTACCTCGAAAATCTCAACACTCTATCTGATGCGGGTATACACGACTAAATATCAGAAGTTTCAAGTCTGTTGCTGCAATGGCAGCCAAATAAACAGCATTCATACGGACAGATGATTCGTGATACTTAGGACTCAATACTAATTGAAATGCTCACTTGATCAGCTTGTCCATGTTCTTGAAGTTGATCTCGGCGTCCTCGTACTGAAAGTCGTCGCCCATGGGCACCATGACGTGCGTGGCGCGGAAGGAGTTGGACATCTTCTTCACGTAGCTGATGAAGTCGTCCACGCGGGCCTTGACATTGTTGTCGTAGCTCTTGCTGTCAATGATGGGCTCGTCGCTGCAGTGCACGTCGAAGCAGAAGCCGGGCGGGGCCGAGTAGTGGCGGTAGAGCAGTCCGGTGAAGAGGTCCGCGTCGCGCAGGGACTCGCTGGACTGCCAAATCATTTCGATGGCGACATCTTCGAGCCGCTTGCTCTTCTCGACGTAGTCCATGCGGGCGAAGAACTCGCCGCTGTAGCCCATCTGGGCGAATATCGAGGCCATTTCGCGCGAATGTCCGAAGGGATCGATCTGCCAGCCGATGCGGGGACGAGCGCAGGCGCCGAAGGTGTCGTTGAGTACCCTGACAATTACCACACAAATATATATAGAAAGTTAATTGTTGGCCTGTCCGGCTGATCGTGCACCTACTTTAGGCCCAGCGAAAACTGATCGATCACACTTTGGTAGTGCACGGCGGCCTCGTCGTTCATGCTCCAGGCGCCGCCGGTGAACTCGAGGCGACCTTCGTTAACCAGCTTCTTGACCAGCTGCTGCACCTGGTCCGTCTGCTCCTGGTACCACTTGAAGAAGAACGACGTCTCCACCTGTATGAACCGGCGCTTGGGGTCCTTCAGCAGCTCCGCGACCACCGAGTCCAATATGTACTGCACTCCGGCGTGCTGTATGTTGTTCTTGGAGCCGTAATAATACTGATCGACCGTCTTCAGCCAGCCGACATCGTCGTGCGAATGCGGCACCAAATGCACGTTGATCATGTTTGGCTTGGTCTCGGGACATGACTGCAATTCGGACAAAGGTGAGTTGTCATAATCAAAAATATGTGATTTGCAACTGAGGGAGATATATCGACTTTATCGAATTGCCACGTCCCCAGTGGGCATAGCCAAAAAACTTTATCACTTTACCAGTCGCGGAAATACACGAGTATGTATTCCAAATTTGAAGTCTCTAGTTCATACACTACCCCAATATACCCTCTACACTTCGCGAACGAGTATAACAGAAAATATATATCGTGTTTACCTCATAGCCACAAACAGCCTCGGATTGATCTGTGCCAAGGCATAGCAAAGCTGCCACAAGAACTATGCCGTTAAGGAGCCGCATAATTCCCAATTGTTTCCGTACTTTCTACAAACGACTTCAATTTCTGAACTGAAGACCCAAACGATACGGAAAGAACTTTTATATGCGCTCGGCCGAGTGATTAGGCGCCAACAAAGGCCATCCAAACGATAACGAAAACACGCCCGGATTAACGACATACTCGTACTGGGTGGGCACATAAGTATGCACAACACTTTCCAACCGGCTGATAAGCCCAATAGCAGCACTTGGCCAGCTTTTATTTTAGAAGTTCCCAAGTCATATTTCTTTATTGCCACAGTATTATCTCTGTGAGAATTAATTATGAATCAGCAAAATTGTTCTGATTATAATTAATTTTTTAATCACTAATTTCAATAGTATTATTTTTGATTTATGTGAATTGTTTGTAGCAACGCCAAAGGGTATTCAAAGTTCGTCAGGGCGTACTCGACTATGCTCCATCTATTTTGAAAGGGGTCGTTGCGTACTCTACATGCAGAAATGTCCGTCGCTCTTAAGTATTTGCTCGTTGCTGTTATCCCAAGTGGCAATAATAATTATCGAGGGGCAATTGTAAATTCAAAGTCATAATAATGTTAATCTTAAGCTTATTGGGTTTATTTAAATGCATTTTAATTGACGATTGTGTGCCGAACTGTTTTACTATATTTATGGATTCGTACCAAGTTGCCACAAGTACCTGATATGGGGGTAAACTACATATCGCATTCATTCTTGAAAGATTATTGATTTATAAGGCGGTGTCAAACTCTACGTTCGTTGAGACGGCCAATCGGACGTATTCCTTTTGAAAAAAGTTAAGCAATCTTTATTTGCATATGATTTACGATAACGGAAATTCTATATATATTTATATAGAGCGGAAAGAAGCAGAGATGAGAGGGGAATGTCTGAAAATCCCAGATGGATATTTAGGTAAATTCAGGACTGCTAATTTCGAAACCAGCCGCATTTTATCGACTTGCCACGCCCCCACGCCCCAGTGGGCGCAGCCAAAAAATCTTAATACTTTAACTGATGCGGATATACACGAGTATATATTCAAAATTTCAAGTCTCTGGCTTTAAAAGCGGCGACGAAAATTGCGTTCATACGGACAGAGAGCGAGTATAAAAAAGTAGATTAAGTCACTGTCCAATTAATAATTGTTTAAAGTAAAGGGAATATGGGTCAACCAAACTATTTTTGAATACTACTGGCTAGTGGTCATATTTATATGCAATTTTTTATTTTTGATTCCCGCATAAAGAGTCTGCGGTGAGTGTGCCCGCGCCAAGAAGTGGGTATAAAGGGCGCGATTGGGGAGCTGGAGATTAGTCAGGGCTTAAATATGAAGGCGGTTGTTGCTCTGTTGGCGCTCGTTAGCTGCGTGTGGGGCTTGTCCTACGAGGACGTTCTCGAGGCGGAGTGGAATAGCTACAAAGTCGATCAGGACAAGAGATATGTGGATATCGACGAGGAGCTCTATCGCAAGCAGATCTTCAAGGACAACAAGAAGACCATTGACAAGCACAACGAACGATATGCCGACGGCAAGGAGACATTTGTGATGGGCGTCAATCAGTTCACCGATCTGTCGCCTCTAGAATTCGAAACTCTGATCCTGGGTGGCCTGAACACAACCGACGATGAGACCGATGCTGATCTTATTTATGCGCCGCCTCCAAACGTTCAAATCCCCTCCTCGGTCGATTGGCGGAATAAAGGCGCTGTCACCGGAGTCAAGAATCAGGGCCACTGCGGCTCCTGCTGGGCCTTTGCCGCCGTTGGCACTCTGGAGGGTCGGCATTTCCTCAAGACCGGAAAGCTGGTTGAGTTGTCCGAAAAGAATTTGATGGACTGCTCGGTCAAGCGACCCTACTACAACCACGGATGCAACGGCGGGCGGGCGAAATCTGCGCTGGCCTACGTCAAGGACAACCACGGCATCGACACAGCCAGGTCGTATCCGTATAAGCCGCGCAAGGGCGAGTGTCGGTTTAGGAGGAACCAGGTGGGCGCCACGGTCAGCGAAGTCGTCCAAGTTAAGCGGAGCAGCGAATCTGCCCTGGCGGCAGCCGTTGCCGAATTTGGCCCCATTGCGGTGAGCATTGAGGCCTCGCATTTTCATCACTACCGCGGAGGAGTCTTGCGCAAGTCCTGCCATAAGAGACCCAATCACGCAGTCGTTGTGGTCGGCTACGGAAGAGACGAACGCCAAGGTAAATATTGGCTGGTCAAGAACTCCTGGGGTAAGCATTACGGCGAATCAGGATACGTGCGCATGGCACGCGATTACAACAATATGTGCTTCATTGCCAGCAAGGCCATATATCCGTTGGTTTGAGCTGAAATTGGGGTTTCTAAAAATGATATTAAATTTTAATATGTGTATAGCTAAAATACTGCCTCAAATAATAATAGTATTGCCAAATATTGTGTTGTATAAAATAAATATATAAATTATAAATGATATTTTAGCTATTTGGACTAACACAAACTTCTTTGCATTCAATTAAAAAAATTACCTATTTATATGCATATGTTTATTGATCTTTGTTAATCGTTGACTGTTTGCAGTTAGATAGAGTTCCATCAACGTTACAGATATATATAGATATAGTCAGCATTAATAAACATCACCATAGTTTGAAATACATTTCAGATATAACAGTAATAGAAGGACAATACTATTTGCTTTTCTCACTTCAATTGTTTGCAACAATCTTAGATCCGTGTATAAATATGTATATATAGGTAGTAGTTGATAGTTGTAGTAAATAGTTGTATAAATATTATAAACTTTATCATTTTGATTAAAATGTGTGTGTGTATATATATATATATATTAAGCAATTTTGCGATGCAAACGTTCAGTCGTTTATTTCATTTTCCACAGAGCATCCAGTTCGTTCAACGGGTCCTTACTCTCCTGTTGCTCCTTGGCTGTTACTTGGGGCGCCATTTTCATTTGATATGAGGTCATGATGCCACCTAAAATGCATAGCTCATTAACTGGTATATTTGGCGGGTTTTGGCGGGATTCTTACGTTTGTTGAGCACATCGTGGGCATGACTCAGGACTATTTGCATGGACTGTTCCAGAATGGCTGCATCACGCAGTGAATTTTGGCGCTGCATGCAAATGCGAGACCAAACATCGACCACATCTGTTAGGGAATTTCAAATTAGTGCTCGGTAAATGATTAACTATACAGTTGAGAGTTATTTGCTCACTTATCAGAATGGGTCGCTTGGTTTGCGTGCCGGTCAGTGCACAAACGGCGATAGCCAGCAGCTCGGAGCGTTCGGAGCCCGTCAGACAGTTCAAAATGAGCGGCGAAGTGGGCGCGTTGGCTGCCAGGCAGCGCTGCTGATGCGTCTGCAGCGCATTCTGCGCTATGCCCAGCAACTGAGTGGGCGAACTGTAAGCAACGGATGCGAATTAAACAGCTGACAAATGAAGCATATTCGGTTCAGTTACGCTTTGGTCCATTGCTTGAGCTGCAGCAGCGATAGGTCCAGGACAGCGTCGGCGCCATGCATCGATAGCTTCAGCTGGTATTCCGTGCAGTGGCTGAGCTGCTGCAGCTTCACACAGCTGACGGTGTAGTCATCGTAGTGTGTGGGCTGGTTGAGCGCCTGCGGCCAATAAGGGTCAAAGAGCTGTCCGAAACAAAGAGGTTTTCGTTAATAAATGAAGATCCAATTGAGCTTGACTGTTCAACTTACCTCATTGGTGGTGTGCAGACAGACCACAGTGCGAGACTTCTCTGACCAAATCATGGACCAGAAATCGTTGATTGTGTTCGCTTGCGGAGTTTGAGAAACAATAAAGTTCGGCGAGCCAGCGCTGAGGCTCTGCGGAGAAACGTTAAGCGGTTAAAGTCGGAACACAGAATACAAGTTCAAGGCAGCTTAAAGTTAAATAAATTAAGTTATTAATTCTACATCTTGAGCAGTATTAAGTGTTGTTCAAGCAAAGTGAAAATGAGACAATTAATTGCGATTAAGGCTTTAAAGATCACCAAAAAGTTGTTTTTACTGCATAGCACTGAAAGTTAGTCTAGCTTAGGTCAACTAAAGCTCCTTCTCACAGCTGCTAGAGGTTCATAACTATTTTGCAGCTGTTCTATTCTATTTTCCAGTTAAGCGTGGAGAGTACCATCTTGGACAGACAAACTCCAAGTTAAATAAATTGTGTGCAATCAATACAATTATGAAACATTTTGTTTCCAGTCAAACTTAAAGCTTCCAGGAGCTTTGAAGCTCACCAAAAAGCTGTTTTTACTGCATAGCACTGAAAGTTAGTCTAGCTTAGGTTAATTAAAGCTCCTTCTCACAGCTGCTAGAGGTTCATAACTATTTTGCAGCTGTTCTATTCTATTTTCCAGTTAAGCGTGAAGAGTAACATCTTGGACAGACAAAATCCAAGTTAAATAAATTGTGTGCAATCAATACAATTATGAAACATTTTGTTTTCAGTTAAACTTAAAGCTTCCAGGAGCTTTGAAGCTCACCAAAAAGCTGTTTGTTATTGTCAGTCAGTGTAGCTTCAGTCTTCTCACAGCTGCCAGAGGCTCAAGCTACGGCTTGCACTCACCTTCATGTACGCCGCATTGATATAGTCATCCGTTTGCTTGTCCAGCTTGACGCGCGCGTGGTCGTAGGGCAGACAGTCCAGGGAGCGGTTCTTCTCGGGAAAGAGCTTCGCTATGGTCGTCGTGCGTTTGATGCTGGCATCCTTGTCCAGCTTCTGCTGCAGTTCCAGCCACTTGCTGCCCAGCTGTGTGTTGCCGTTCAGCATCTTGACGTGCAAGTTCTCCACGAGCTTCTCGTAGCTCTCCACTTCCTTGTGGAAATATTTGAGCGTCTTGTCGTCGCTGAACGGATCGTGATCGCGCATTTGGAATGTTATCAGAGGATGTCCATTGGTTGCCTGTTGCTTTTCGCTGGCGGAATGTGTCAGAGAAACCGAGTCCCAGTCAAAGTTCTCCAGTGAGCTCAAATCTGAGCAATTGGAAAGATTGTCGAGGCTGTTCTTGCGCAGCGCAGCAGCCGCCGGAGCCGGCGAGGCCACGGGCGAGAGTGCAGCAGCTGGCGTTGCTGTGCTGGCAACGGCGTCCACAGCGGGCTCGTTAACAGCCGACGGCGGCGGCGTTGGCGTTGCCACAATCTGCGGCTGCAACAACGGCGGCAGCACAGCGCCCGCACAGTCCACGTCCAAGTCGCTCAGCAAGTCGACATTGCTGGCCTCCGATTTGGAGGCCTTCGTTTCGCTCTGCAGCGCGGACGAGGCGTAAGGAGCGCTGCTCGTCGTCGTCTGGGTGCTGGCGATGCTGCTGCCGCCGCTCTGCGTATAAATTGATGGCTTCTGAGCGGTGGCCGCCGTTGCAACTGTGCCTGCTGCAGGTTGCTGTTCCTCCTGCACCTGCTGCTGCTGCTGCTGCTGCTGCTGCTGATGTTGCTGCTGCTGTTGTGGTGCCAGCGTACCGCCACCCGAGTGGTAGCCATATGGTGGTGTATAATAGTTGCCCACAACCTCGGCCGGTTGACTCGGAGCACTCGACTCAGTTGTTGCCTTCGTGTGGGATACTATGGGCGACTGCAAGCAAGGAAAAACTATTAGTCTTTAACCGATTTCCAATTGCCAGCATACGACCAGCTTAAAACAGTGGCTCAATATTCAGAGGAGGTAATCAGAAAACTGTCTAAAATTTGCCAATCTGTCGATGTGCCACGCCCCCTGTGGCCGTATACAAACGACTTTTTGTGCAACTTTTAGAGGAGGTCATCAGTAGGCTGTCTGTATACTTTAGAGGAGTGCGGCAGCAGTCTGTCTCTTTTCACTTCGTGAACGAGACGGAAAACTGCGGAGGTACTCACATCAAAGCCCGTGGCCAGACTGCTGCGGTTGGCCAGCTCGGAGTCCGTGGTGCCCACAATGGCCGCCTGCTGCTGTCCGCTCTGCGTGAAGTGGCCAAAGCCGTGGGACACCTTTGGAATGTTATTGCTGTCGTGCTGATAGCCGCTGCTGTACTCGTAGTTGCCCGTCTGCGGATTAAAGCTGTAGCCGGGATGATTGGAGTAGCTCAAATAGTTGGACTCGCCACTCGGAGCGGCCACAGAGTTGGCCACCGGATACTGCAGTGGCGCCGAAACGGCGGGCGGCGGCTGCACCACCTGCGAGGGATACAAGGCCGGCTGTGCCGGAGTCTGCTGCTGAGCAAAAGGCGAGGTCTGCGGCTGGCCGTAAATTGCGGGCTGTTGCTGCGGGGTTTGGGTCTGAGGATAACTGGCAGCTGGCTGGGGCTGGGGCTGGGGTTGGGGCTGGGGCTGGGACTGGGGCAGTGGCTGTGGTTGCGGCTGCGGCTGCTGGGCGTACGCCACAGCCGGCTGCTGGTACAGCGAATTCGGTGGCTGCGGCGCGTAGCTGGACGCAGGATTGGCCTGCTGATAGGCCAACGGTTGCTGGGCGTAGGCCGCCTGCTGTGGCTGGGCATAGCTCGGCGGCTCGCTGGACTGCGCGGATGTGGCAACATAGAGAGGCTGCTGGTAGTTGTAGTTTTGCTGGGCGGGCGAGGCAGCAGCCGCCGGATAGCCGAGTGGATAATTGTAGCCGTAGGCCAATTGCGGCTGCTGGCCATAGCTGGCCTCGGGAGGAGCTTGCTGCTGCTGCTGCTGCTGCTGCTGCTGCATGCTCAGCTGCGCCATGGCCCCGTGCAGCGTCTGGGAGTTGGGCGAGGCCTGCGCCTTGTAGGCGGGCGGCGCAATGTGCTGCTGCTGCTGCTGGTACATGGGATTGGTGTAGCCGGCGGCATTCGGATCGTAATACTGCTGCTGCTGCAGGCTGTACGGCGGCGGCGGCTCGTTGGGCGGCGGCGCCGTGGCGTAGGCCGAGCAGGCCGCCTGCGTCGGATTCTCGGAGCCCACGGGCACCGGTCGCACAGTGGGCACATAGGGCGTGGCGTCCATGGCGCTTTGCTTGGCCTTCAGATAGTCGCGCAGCTTCGGCGCGCTGTTCGATGCGGTGGCTGCGGCAATGTCCGGCTTGCTGGCAGTTGGCGCCACAGCCGCTGGCGCCACAGCCGCCGGCGCCGCTGCCGCCTTGACGCTCTGCAGTCGCTGCTGACGCTCCTCGGACTGGACGTCGCGTGCGGACTTGAAGCGCGTGAGGAGCTTTTGCACATTGCCCGCGAGCTTCTTGTAGAACTCGAGGCCCTTGGCCGACTTGGCCAGCAGGTCCTCGTACACATCGTACGAGGCGGCCAGCGAGCTGTAGAAATGCTCGCGTTTCTGTTTGACATCCTGGAGCGTTTTCAGCACGGGCGCGGCACGCGCATACGCCTCGGTCAGGGCCTGGAGTATGTTCTGCTGGGCGAGCAAGTTCTGGTCGAGCAGCTGCGTGAGGCGCTCGTGCTTGGCCAGCTCCGTGGCGAAGAGCGCCTGCAGGCCCTCCTGTCCGCCGTGGGCAATCACCTTGGTCGTGATGTCGTCCTCGTTGATGGCGATGCGCAGATCGGCGTGGAACTGAGCGCGCTGCGCCTTCATCTCGTTCACCTTGTTCACAATCAGCTTGACATCCTTGAAGATCTCCGCCGTGTTCAGCTCCGAGCTGAGCTTCGGCATCAGCTGCTGGATTTCCTGCAGCGGACGCGCCAGAATCTTCAGATTGTTCACGTGCAAGCTCATCGCCTTGCGCAGCGTATTGTTGGACTCGCCGGCCCGGGCGTGCGCCTCGCTATACTTCTGGAATTCCCGGGTCAGTTCCGTAATGTGAGCGTTGGGGGTGCGCTGAACGCCGCTGGCCGTTTGGAATTCACGCTCCGCCTGGCCCTCCGCCTCGAGCATGTGCGTCAGCTCACTGAGATTGGTCTCCACGTCCGCCGTGATCTCCGCCAGCTGGGACATGGCCTCGATCAGATCACTGATGGCCGTTTTGTTCGCATGCAGCGCCGCACAGCGATCGACAATGCCCTGGGGCAGCTTGTTGGCCTGCTCCTCGTTGATGTTCAGATTGTCCAGGGTCAGCGAGCTCATGTAGCTATCCAGCTGCGTGTCCTTCTCCTCGAGCAGTGCGCCGTATTTGCGCAGCAATTTGGCCTTCTCCTCGCTGTACATGGAGCTGGCCTCGTGCGCCTTCATGGGCACCAGCCGTGCAAATATATCCGTGCCGGCGTACTCCTCATCCGTTATGGAGAACCCAATGCCGTTGACCAAATTGGCGCCCTGAACGGCCGCAATGGTGGTCAGCTCGGGCACTGCCTCGTGGTAGATGAACTCGTTCTCGTTTTTGGCATTCTTGCGCTTGCCCTCGACGACGTCGGCGGTGAAGCTGAGGGACTCGTTGATCTCCTTCTGATCCGGCAGGCCCTTGGACTCTTTGCGCGCCTCCTCCAGTTTGTCCCAGGCGGCCTAGGCGGGGAATTACGTTTAGCGATTTCGTTAGTTCCACCGAGCACAGGCATCTTACCTGGTAGAGCGTCAGGCGCTCGCCCATCTTGCGCTGCTCCTCGGCGTGCTGGCCCTGATACAAGTACAGTATGCAGCTCAGATAGTTGATCTTGAACTTGACGTACTTCTTCCACAGCTTGTAGACGGAGCTATCGATGACCTGGGCAACGGGCCCATCGTCGCCGCCGGTGAGAAGCGCCGCCAGAGCGGCGCCATAATAGACAACAATCTGGGCGGTCACCTTGGCGACAATGTGCGGCTTCCGGTTGTCAATCAGCGACTTCTCCAGTATGCACTCCTGCGCCTGGGCGAGACACACCTGCTGCTGGAAGACCAACAGTTCGCTGGTCATGAAATCGCTGCCGCCGTTAACACTCGCATAGCGGTCCTTCAGCTCGTTGTACGCCCACGCGGCGGCCTGCAATTGGGCATATTAAATTACATATCGATTGACATTTTTAATATAATTATGGTGCCCACCTGGAAGTGCGTGCAGGCCATTTTCATGCCGTCAACGTCACCGCGCGTCACCGAGGCGCCCGACTGAGTGTGCGAGGCGGCGATGTTGAAGAGGACGGCGGCGCGCTCGAAGCGCATGTCGGCCACCTCGTGCACGGCACTGTGGTACAGATCCTTCCAGGTGAACGTGAAGATGCCGCGCTCCGAGAGCTGCGCAAAGCGATTCTGCAGCGCGTACAGCTGGCAATAATAGCGCTTCATGACGGGCGCGCCGTCTTTGGTGGTGCGCATGGCCTGATTGCGCAGCGTTTCCAGGGCGTGCACCTCCTTGGCGTAGGCCTCGGGATCCTCGTGGTAGAACTCCGCTATGTACTGCACGGGAGCGAAAGAGAGAGAGAGAGAGAGAGAGAGAGGGGTTAAGAGCTCGTTGTTTGTTTTGCATTTCTCACAGCTAATCAGACAATTGCGATGACTCAGCCCGTTAAAGCAAGCCCCCGCTCGCCCGCCACCTTGGGAGGCACGCAAACAAAGCGGAACATTTCTACGGATCAGCTTTCGTCAGACCCCCCCTTGACCCCTTCTCCCCTTCTGGTAGCCGACACTTTAGTGCCATTGCACCCACCTTTTTTAACGGCGCAAAGGATGTGCCCTCCGGGCTGGATTTGAGGGCAAACCAGAGCATGTGCAGACGCGGCACGGCCTCCATTGTGTCGCTGTGTTCGGTCTCCTCCAGCTAATTTGGTAATTTACAAAACGTTTTCACGACGAACGTACTACAGAAAATTGCACTGCAAGTGCAGTGTGGCCGTAAACTAAATATGCATAAAATACCAAATCATGCTACACTTAAATACAATGCCAAATGTGCTAAATCAAATTTAGTTCATTAACGTAACCCATGACAGGGTCGTGTCCATAATATGTTGGTTGATGAACTTGCTAAATGAAAGAAACAAGTTGTGTGCAATTGCCGTTTAGACATTATAAATGTGTGTCGTGTGTTTGAAATGTCTTTAAATAAAATATCCATTTATTATTTTCGATAGTTAAGCTGCTTATTGAGCTAATCATGTACTGCATTTAATAAGATAAATCTTCTAAAGAAGCAGCGTGGAGTGGTTGTTGTCAAAATACAATAGTTAGCCCACAGGCCGCAAGAGGGCGCTTGACAATCTAAATTTCATTAAATTAATTGCTTTAAATTGATTTTTTCGAATTAAAAGGATTTTGAAAAGACAGTTGAGCGAAATAAAGCTTTATTTATTAACAACACGCAATACTTTACGTCTTTAAAGCTCCTCAAATAGTTCCCCACTCTAAATGAACACACTTAATCCGTTTGGCAAACCGAAATAAGTAAAAATAATACGCAAAACTGAATTATGGCTGTCCGGCATAAATGAAAATTTACATTTTGCCCAGCGCCCGTCCGCTGGCAACAAAAGCAGCGACAAATGGCCAACTCACCGTGGATAGTTGGCCGGGAGGGGGACGAGGGGGCCGCGAACAAAGGGGGAGTTGAGCTTTTCCTTCTCGTTCGTCGCGGCTTCTATTAAGACAGAAAAAACTCTTTTAGTTAATTTAATTATTTATATAAAGTCTTGTTTTTGTGCAACATTTTGTTGTTGCTGTTGCTCTTTAAAAATATTTTTAGCACTTCCTGTGCGAAATTCTAACCGCAACAACAACAGAAACCAGCAAGAACGCCGCAGTCGGGTGTCACCGACAGCCCAATACTCGTGCGCGGTGCAATCGCAACAAATACGCGTGGCAAGAAGTGAGGGGCTCTAGTCGGGAGGGCCCGACTAGGGGTTACCCTGAATCCTCTCTTTACAAACGCACGCCACACTTTACTCAGCAGCTGCGCTTGGGACCCACTATGTAAAGTAAAGCCCAAGTCTGTAGCATTTGAGTAGATTCCCGATTCCCACATTGATTTGCGTTTGCTTTACGATAATATACTATTATAACTGTATTTGGTGGCTCCAGCTCTTATAGTCTCCAAGATATGCCAAGAAATAAAAACGATGCAAGATATCGAAAAAAATTATTAATTCGTTAAGCTTTAGGATAATCTATAGTCGAAAAGTTTTCATAGTTTCTGCTGCGTTCATACAGAAAATGAAAGGACGGACGGACAGACGGACATGGCTAAGTCGACAGCTTGTCGTTCTGATCAAGTATATGTTTATGTTACATATGCCTTTTTACCCAATTTCAATGGGTTCAGAGATAAAAAAGAAACAAAAAACAAGTTTAGTTATCTAACGAAACTTAAACGCTCCTTAAGGACTAGAAACAATTCGAATTACAAGAATTACAATTACTGCTAGATGATAGATTTTTGTTATTTGTCGACGCAGGGAGGACATGATATATAGATTTTAGCGATTTGTCACGCCCCCAGTGGGCGTATCCCAAAAATCGTCAGACTCTATCTGCCATGGGTATACACGGGTATATATTCCAAGTTTCAAGCGGCTGGCTTCAACAGCGGCGATCAAAATTGCATTCATACGGACTTGGGACAAACCCGATACACCCGGTTCGCTTCGTGGACGAGTGCAGCAGCATAACAAAGAGTGCGGCAGTTGGCCAACTATGCACTTCCTGTCATTGTCTCCTGGCACCCGCTCTTCGGGCCCTCCCAGCTATCTGGTGACTGTTTCGCAAAAGCCCGAAACGTTGTTGTTAACATTTCCGCTCCTCGCAAAGGCGTTTGGTGGTTGTTCTTGTTGTTGGTGCTCACATAATTCGCATGGCTAACAACTGCACAAGAAGAATTTGCTGCGAAATTATTATGAAACATTTACAATTTGCACATGGCAAGCGGTTCACATTTTCATTCTACTTTTTATTTATTTTCAGTTGTTTTCGTTTTTCGTATGCACTTAAAAGTCAAGCTGAAGTTTTTGCATTGTTGTGCGTGTGCATGTGTGTGTGCATGTGTGTGTGTGTGCGTGCCAAAAAGTCTGTCAAAATGTTTATTGCGTTGTCATGCGGCAAATGGCAATTATGTGCCTGCTGTGTGTGTGTGTGTGTGTGTCTTCTAACGCTTTGCGAGCAACTCATAAGGCAAAATTTACTTTTATATATTCATTACCTATGCTTGAAATTCTCATGAGCTCGAGTTAGGCTTTAATCATTTTTATATTATATTCTATTTACAATGAAGAGTCTGTCTCTTATGCACAAAATTTGTATTATTTGGTATTTATAATATAGAGTCTGTCTCTTATACACAAAATTTGGGTTAAATATTTCTTCACAGTAAAAAATGCTTGTTTTTTCGTGCTTTTAACGTAATTATTATGTATTTGCCACTCTCAAAAAAATCCTCCTCACACTAGATTACTCTCTCTCTCTCTCATTCCATACTCTCTCTCTCTCTAAAACGCTCTCTCTCTCTCTTTCTCAAACGCACTCCTGCTTCCACTGTTCTCAACTGCTTCACTAAAACTAAATTTTTTATTTATACATTAGTGGCCATAACTTGAATTTATGAAAATCGCAGAGGAAGGCGATGTTTGTTGGATATAATTTTCGCTTTCTTTCTCACTTATTTTGTGAAAACTTCAAATTTTTGCTGATGCCTATCTTACACAATTGCTCCCTTATCCATATTCTCGCGCTGTCTCTCTGTCTCTCTCACTCTCTCTCTTTCTCTCTCTTTTTTGCAAACTTGCATGTCAATGCGATTCAGGTAACGCTAATAGATTTCAGTCGATCTCTCTTTTTTATACATATTCTCTCGGTGTCTCTCTCTCACTTTCTTTCACGCTCTCTCTCTCGCTTTCATTCTCTCTCATTTTTGTGCGAGAGAGAGAGTGAGATTTTCCTAAATTCAGGTAACGCCAATAGATTTCAGTCTTTCTCTCTCTCTATCTTATACATATTCTCGCTCTCTTGCTCTCTCACTCTCTCTCTCTCTCTCTCTCTCTCTCTCTCTTTCTCGCTTTCTTTTTCTTTCTCTCTCAATTTTGTGCAAACTTGCTTTTCTATACGATTTTCCCAATTTCAGCTAACGCCGAAAGATCGTAATCTATATATTTTGGTAGTATAATAAGCTGACTTTATTTTCGGCAAGTTTTACAAGTACATGAGGTAAGTTAAGGATTGAAAGTGAGGTTATATTTGATTTTGTAAATGCCTGAATTTGCGCTTATTTGAGTGCTTAAAGCAATCAAATAAACAGCTTGTGAGCGCAGCATTGATTAGGTGAGTAATCTGCGGCCGCAGAATGCTAAAATGCCACTCATAAATCCGAAAGTAAAACTCATTAAACTTATCACTTAATGCTGAAAACAAAATGGCATCGCCATAAAAAATACGACAATAAACATTACTCATAAGCCCCGAGACTGGACAATGCATTGCATGTGTGGGCAATTAAAAAAAGGAAACGAAAGAAAGCACAAAATGGCCGTTAAATTTGAAATGGGCTCGGGCACACATGTGAGCGTGTGTGTGCGTGTGTGTGGGCTGAGCGAAGCCAAGACCAACAAAGATAAACAGCGACTAAACAGGGCCTAAAAACAAAGCCAAACAAACCGACGAACCGCACGGGGGGGGGGGGGCGGGGCCTGCACAAACTTGCTCCCGGTACATAAAATCTACGCGCGGCCTCAAATTAATACGAATTTATGACAATTTCAAATGCATTTTCAACGTTCGCCACCCGCCCCCCGCCCCCGTGCCCATAAAAATTTTTATGCCGCAAGAAACGAACAAAAAAAAAAAAACACACGCGCGAATTTTTCTTTAGCAAAAACATTTTTATGTGCTGCCTGGCACGCCTCTAAAAAATATATATGTATATATGCATTTGTATATGTGGCATGTGTTTGATTCTGAATGCCGTCCTGTTGTTTGACCATTTTTATGACCCGCACGAATCTGCCAAGCAGCCGCCCATTTGGTAGGCTTTGTCTTAGCGGCTTTCAGAGCTTCCTCGGGCTCGGGCTTCCACAGTTTCCCCGCCGTCCTCAGTTGCCCGCACTCACTTATTCTTATAATTTTTATGACTACTGACAATGGCATTTCCATTTCCATTTGCCCGGCACGTTCCATGTTGCTCGTCAGACTTTATGCACTTTATGCACAATAATAAATAAATTCGCATTAAATTTTTGTACTCTTTTAGAGCACACGCCCCCCCCCCCCACCAGCCGGCCCCTCAAGCCAGACACGAGGCTGGCAACAAACATTTGCGTAGCTCATAAATACTTTTAATGATCTGAACGTTTTGATTTTGCCTTTTTATTAATTTGTCACAGCTTGTCAGCAAGGGGAATTGTTGTTGGTCTGGCTGGGGGGAGGGGGAGGCGGAGGGGGTCAGCTATATGGCTGGCTAATTTGTTGGCCACTTATTTATATAGCATAATATAATGTTAATTGTCGGGATATTTCGTCTTGCATAACATTTTTAAGGCGTTCATAAATAACGAAAGGATTGTGTCTAGTTAAATAAATGGAGAAATGATGTCTCAAATGAGCTCGTAAAATGCCAATGACACTTGCCCAAAGTGTTTATCTTAATTTAAATGCTATCCCACATTAGCCTGAATGAGTGTTATCAAGAAATAGGAAAACATTTTTTCTTTAGAAAATTGTTTAACCCTTAGCAGGAATAATGAAGAAGGCTTAAATAAATTTGTGTATGCACAACAAATTCGAGAAAATAACGGGGCGCACTTGAAAGGGTTTATAGGGTTAAGGTTATATAGTCAAAAGCCTATCATGAGCATTTATAAAGACATACAAATTATTCTGCACAAATACTTTTTTTGCAATTATGCAATTTCGATCCCGTATAGGTATCTCCAGTTTCAACTTCTGATTTTCTTCGCGAAATGACAAACTTAAATTAATCCATTTAATTGACGAATTGATTTTCCACTTTAAATTACTTAAGCTGCCGGGGAAAAGAAGGAAATGCAATGGCTAGTTGACAGGCATCCAAAACATTTCCAATACATTTTTTTTCTTAATGCGCTGCGAGAAATTTATCCATGCTTTGGAACTTGGCAAATGACAGCATTTTAATAGAAGCGAGCATCGTGATTTTCCGCGAATAAAAAATAAAATAAAAAATTAAAAAGAAAATAAAAATTACAAAAAAAAAAAAAAAGTCTTCCCGGCTTGTCAGTCAAAAGCAGTAAAAACATTTTGCTGCACTTTTTCTGTCCAGCCAAGAACATTTTCGAGCTCAACTTGTTTTTGCCGATTATCGACGGTGGGCGGTGCGTGGGCGGGGCGGGGCGTGGCGTGGCGGCTGTTTTTGTGTCTTTTGCTCGAATTTTCGCCTCGGCTGTCAATTGATGCGCATTTCGTGATAATTTTCTTGTTTTCCGCATTAGTGCGTCGCTTGTGAAGGGGGAGCAAGCGGGCAGCAACAGGAACCGGGATCTAGAATCCATTCAAACCCAATTGCAATAGTATATATATTCTTTCTATTATTGTTGTTGTATTTGAAAAGTGTTTTGCATTAAAAGTTTAAATTGAAATTGAATAGTTTTATGCAAAATGCGTTTGATTGAATTCGTTGAACAATGTTTATGCTGATTCGGCATTTCAATACCTTCGGCGCAAATTTCTACGGTAATGGAAAAGACTTCTTTGATTTGTTAAGTATGTATATCTGATCAGATGCCTCCTTCTATGTGAACAAGTTACTTTTTTTTTTAATAATAATAATTTTATATAAGTTTAAATTGTAATTAGAGTAGTTATAATGAAACAAAAAGAAAATTATATTCTAAAGTGTCTATAAATGTAATTATCAACATAACTTTCTTTATGAATTTTTTGAAAATGATATTCAAGGCTAACTTAAGTGTTTATTAAACATTCAGCTCTAGGTTGCGGCTTATTTTGAACGGAAGTATTTGATATATTATGGCTTCAACTTTGGTCTTTAGCTCGTGTTCCGCTTCTTTTTTTTTTTGGGGCAAACTTTCAAATCCGTGCTGTGAAACAATCTCACAGTTTAATATAATTTGGTAGACGGCAGACAAAATTCAAGTGCATAAACTGCGCACAATTCAATTATAAAAGTTAATTCCGAAGTCGCCCCAAAACTTGCAGATAGACTTTAAAAGTCACAAAACTTCGTTGGCTGCTGCCAAAAGTCGAGACAGACAAGCGTCAAAACAAAACAAAACAGAGGCAACAACAAAAATAGAAACAAATACATAGACAGCAACGCACGACATGAAAATGGAGTTGGAGCCAAAGATAGATGCAGAAATTGCCATACAAAGAATAATTTAGTTTTGGCAGCCGCAACTAATTGAAAGGTATTTGTTTAGCGACTGCAGTTGGCTGCCTTCTGCGTGGAAATGAAATTAGACGCAGACATGGCAAGGCAGAAAAACCGCAGGAGTCACACACACACACCCACACCCACACACACACACACACACACATGAGGAAAATTAGACATGCGTGTGAGTCTGCGTTTTGATGTCGTCGTCGTCGCGGCAATTTTCGCTTATTTGTTTTGCTAATTGGATTAATTTTGTGAAAATATTGAAGCGAACTTTGTCTTTGGCTTTAATTATCTTGGCGTACTCACACAGCGAGACATGCTGAAGATAAGTGGAACGCTCAGATACGGGGACCACAAAGCAGGCAGTGCAGAGGACGTTGCGCATGCGCAGTGTTGGCCAGTAAAATATATAAAAAGAAATTCTTGTAGGCGTCTAATGATATAGATAGATTTTGATATCCCGCCTCTGATATATTTACTGCTTGCAGCAAGAAGATATAGATATAGAGGGAATAGTTTGCATATCTATATATATTTAATATACAAAGTAACACACTCGCACTCTAATAATTACTTGCCTGCTCCAATTATGCTGAAATTGGTTAACCGATGCGGTCTGGCCTCCCCTTGCCCCCCACCTCAGCTAGCCGGCCACCTTGTCGGCCTTTGTTTGCACCTGGAGCAGCTAAGCAAGTGGTCAATAGCTCGGCAGCATGACGGAGTCGCCCCCCGGGTGACTTTGCCGTGCACACAATATGCCCCCTGCTCGCAGGCGACACACTTGCTGCTGTTGTGCCCCGGTTAGCGGCTGTCAGCCCGTTCGCTTTGTTCGCTTATCTATTCGCAAACACGTAGCCGAACAAAGCAAAACAAGCAGTCGACAAATTGTTATCACGGCTTTTCGGGCCAAAATGTCGACGACATTAATTAGCCGATGCGCCGATGCAATGCACAGATAAACAACGAGCATTCATTGTCTGAGCTACTGACTGCCAGGATCCGGCATCAGGTCTCCCCCAGCGCTCCCCTCAACCCCCCGCCCCCGCCCCCGCCCCCGCCTTTACGCCGGCTAACACATTTTCAGTTTCAATTGAACTTTTGTCTGGTTGGCAATTTTTCGCAGCTTGGTTTTTGTCGCGTCTCGTTAAATGCGTTGAAATGCAGTTGGAATTGCAGCGGTTATAAGCGTGGGGGCGGTTTGGGGGCACGGCGGGGGTTGATTGCGTGGTCTCGTGAAACTGATGCGTTAATTTGATAAAGCAGCTTTAGGGCACTTTTGTGCATGAAGCATCCAAGCAAGGATTGCTTTCTATTACAAAACTCGCTGCGCTAATTAGAGAGCCACATGAGCTTCACAAGGGGGCGCGTGTGTGCTCAAGTGTGTGTGTTTGTTACGCCCACATATGCATTTATGCGCACATTCATGTGTGAGTTCATTGATGAGCTTGATATTTGGGCTCTAATGGCATTTCGAGGTTTTCGATGCGGTTTACACATTGGTTTCAGTCTGCGCCAAGTGACATTTGATGCGACATCAACAAATTCGGCGTTGTTTAACTTAAAGGTTATTTCCATAAATTAATTGGGGTATTCTATTTGCAAATATATTGTAGATAAATCTATATATATATCATTCATTATTTATAGTTTATAGATAGTTGAGTTGAGAACAAAAATAAAATGTTAATTAAGTCTTGAACTTTGAATTAAATTGATTGATGTGATAAGTAAGACTTAAATCCAATATTGAAAGTGCTTCTGATTTAAATTTAATTGAACAAATTAAAATATATTTTTTTTTGTGAAAATCAGAACTTTGTATATTTATTTAAATAAAAATATGAGTAGTAGCTAAGACTGCCAGCAATGGAAAGTAAAGTGTCCAATTCCGACTAATCCTGAGCTTGAGTTCGGTTCAATATGAAAACACTTCAGATCGAGGAAAGCCAATAAGAAGTTCAGCATTAAATGCCACACAAATAAAATGTATAAAATGAAATATGTAAGAGCCAAGTTAATTCCACAAAAGCTGCTTTTATTATCAGCAACAGCAACAACAGCTGGCACAGAAGTCATTCGTATAATGGTGCGGGTGCGGATGCGGGAGGGGAGGGGGGGGGGGCGAGGGGTAGGTGACTGCATTAAAAATTACGTATGAGTAATAAGAAAGAATGAAGGGAAAAAAATACTTGCGTCTGTACAAGTATAAATAGAAATTGCAAGAAAACATTTACTTATGTGTACAGCAGCAATCGCAAATGGCATTATGAAGGGGCGGCAGACGCTGTCATGTTGGGGGGCGTTGCACGTCGGCGCCTTGGGGTAGGCTACAAAGACAAAAACAACGGGCACAAGACGGGAATACGCGAAGTTACCCTTCATTCATTACTTAATGCATTTATGCTGCTATTACTATTACTTTTGCCGTTGTTTGAATTGATTTTCAAATATATTCACAAAAATGTGTCAATATTACATCTCTTTCCATTCACATTTTTGGAAGTTCAAGCAATATTCCAGTTCGATTTATTTGATTTACCAATTCGACTTTTGAGAATTTTGATGCTTACGAATTTTCTCTCCATCTCTGTATATTTATTGACTCTGATTCAAGTTGGCACGAAATTATTATCAAGTTTCAAGCAATTTTAATGACTACAGGGTATAGAAATGTAGACTAGAATCTTGGGAATTCGACTTTATTGGAGTGCGGCAAGAAACATCACAAAATTGGGCATGAGAATGCGAATGTGTCTGCCACGGAGAATGGAAATGCCAGGCAGTGCCAGCGCATGTAATAAATATAAAGATTTGCAAAGCGGAAAATTGTGCGCTTTTTTTCGGGGTCTCTGCCCACTCAACACCCCCACACAGTGCCACAGTGTTTTTTTTAGTGTGCGTACACTGGAAAAATTGCAGATTTAAGATTAAATTTCTATCGCAAGATTGCTTGAATTGCAAGTACTCATAAGTTATCGGTTTAAGAGTAAGTAAGTTTAAGATATTAAAAAAAGAACAACAAAAAAATTTTTAATTAAATACAGAGGACAAAAATCAAACATAACTTATTTTTATCTAGAGATTTTCTAGAAAATACTTGCTTTAATTTTGCAGTGTCTTTGGTGTTTCTTATTGCCTCATCCCATTTAACAAAAACAAAAAATATATGACGCGTCGTCTGATTTATATATATGTATATACATATATATTTTAAATAAATATTAAAACAACAATAACGAAAAAAAAACCAAATGTAAGAAATGTATAAAAACGCGTATAAATCGGCAATGGAAGTCAACAAAAATTCGGCGTTGGCGACGAATGGGCGTGTGGCAAAAGAATTTATAGTGGCAGCATACGCGGCGTATGCGCAACATGCGAGCAGCAGTGCTATGTGCATGCATATGCATGCGTGTGTGTGTGTGTGTGCGTGTGGGTGTTCAAGTGTGTGTGTGTGAGTGCATGCAAAATTATTGCGTTTGTAAGCGTATTTCCGCTCTTATGACACTCAGACGAAAGAGGTTGCGGAGAGGGGGATCGGCGGGTTAAGGAGCTGGAATGTGCAAAAATCTCGACGGGAGCGTTCGTCGTTTTGTGTTTATAGGAATTGCAATGCAGACGGCGACGCGTCGCGTGTTTACTTATCGACAAACGACGACAATATATTCCCTAACCAGATGCTCATCATGATGAACATGATAATGGCGATACTGAGATAATCATCTTCCTTAACTCATGATTACAATGCCGGCGCCCCACAACGACTCCGTCTCCGTCTCCGTCTCCGACAATTGCTATTATTGCTCAAGTGTAATGCCAACAATAAAGTAGCTGTTCATATCTACGCCATTTGCCATGCAATATTGTTTAAGCACACGGCGGTAGATACAAGCTACGTATACAAATACAAGGCGAGAGAGGGAGAGAGAGAGAGAGAGTTGTACGGATAGAAGACAGCGAACAGAACGAGTGTTGTGGTAGCAGTCGGCAATTTAAATGCGCATTAAAAGTATAAATAAAATGTTGAGCCTGGCAGTTTTCCTGCTTGCACAGTGAAAGTATATACGAGCAAGGAGACCACTCTCATCTACATAGAGACACACGTTGCATTGCGAATTAATCATGAGCCCCTGAAATATGTAATAAAATATTTAAGCGCTATTGTGAAAAGAGAAGTATTCGCATTAAAACTGACACAATGAAAAGGTTTCCAGACATCAAATTAAACATACAAGAAATACCTAATATTTATCTATATCATTATATTATAAATAATAATTGTTATAAATTTCTCAATTTCTATATCTTCAGCTTTGTATCCACTCTACTTAAAAAATATGTCTAATATTTATCTATATTATTATATTATAAATTATTATTATCATTATTATAAATTTCTCAATATCTATATCTTCAGCCTTATATCTACCATACTTAAAAAATATATCTAATACTTATCTATATCATTATATTATAAATTATTATTGTCATTATTAAAAATATCATCAATTTCTATATCTTTAGCTTTATATTCGCCATACTTATTTATTTATAATATTTTTCTATTGCAATTTTCACTCGGCAATTAAGAAAAATGTCATTTGCTTGCCAAAAAAAAAACACATAAAATCACTTTAACTTAGTTGCAGTATATTTAATTAAATATTTGATGCACTGCAAGTGCCAATGCAATTTGAGAACAATTTTCGTTGCATTGTTGTGCGAAAATTCCCCTGCAACACCTTGAGACGAAGCCAAAAAGCCACAAAAATGTGCAAAATCAATGAAATATTTGACAAAATACCAAGCGAAGGCTCGCAAGGTGCAGCAGTCAAAAGACGATAGAGCTGCGTTAAGTATCTGCAGATACTCGGTATCTATATCCTGTTGTATGCACTTTGCGGTTGCCGTTGCTGCACTAAGACTAATAAATTTCCAGTTCATTTATTAAAGTTGCTGTAAAGTTGCCATCAGAAGTCTAATCATGCCGGATTTGTGGTTATCTATAGCCATGGCTTACATGTGTTTGCGTCTGCTGTGTATCCAGCAGATACAAAAACTCAACAGAGCCAACATAACATAAATAAACAAAATGCCACAAAGTGTGGCTACCAAAGGGACGTGCAGAGGACTTTAATGTTTGCTTTGCACTGCTGTGGTAGCTGCTGCTGTTTGTCTGTGTATCTGTGTGTGTGTGCGTCTCTGTGTGTATCTATGCGATAGCATTCAATAACATGTCAATATGGATATGTAATTTGACCATTTACTCTAAAAATTTCAACATAAATATGAGCGGAATTTTTGGCCAGCTCTCTGCTAAATTACAACGTTGAAAGCGTTGGATAATTGCAATGGACACAAAAGTGTTGAAATTTAAGTGCATTTTTCGAATTTCACAGTGCAAAGTTTATAATTGTAATTTGCATTGATCTTTGACTCTAGCCAATGCTGATAATACATTCCGATAGTTTATTTGTGGAATCAAATATGTATTTCGAATGTGCACCAATAAACATATTAATGAACTTCGCCGAAAATAAAATAAACAAGTTAGAACGTTGCACTCGGGTGTAACCGATAGCGCAATACTCGTTCATATAAAAATAAAAAGAGCATAACACAAAAAAGTCTTCAGTAATGCTAATAACTTAAATGATTTAATCTACAGGACAAAATTTTAATCTATCAGCGTAAATTGGGACATGGGTATATACGAATATATATTTGAAGTTTCAAGTATTTAGCCTCGATAACGGGGACACAATTACGCAAACCCAATATACTCTTTTCACTTCGTAATAATTATTATTTTGCTGTGGCAAATAATTTGAATATTAAGTTTCTCACTTCTATATTTTTACAACGAAGTGAAATTATTTGATACCGTAAAGAGTAGGCGAAAATACATGTTAGAAACAAGCTTTTAATTAATTTATTGATAATTCAAGGAATTCAAGTTGAAATTTTGCAAGTATTAGCGTTTTAAAGTGAAATATCTTTACAGTAGAAAAGCAGGCATAAAGACAGACAGTCGGACAGGCATGTCTTTTTTGATTCCGCTGTCAAAACGAATTGAAAATTGTTTTGTTTTTATGTGCTCAGATAATCGTTAAAAATGCCTTTACAAAGTTTAATAAATCACTTATTTGAATTTTAAAATTGCCGACACATCTCTGTTAATTTTGCCGCACCTTTGCTAAGGGCAGCATCATTGCTAACCGCCATCATAAAAAAGAAACTTCGAAGCACTTTGTGTGCACAACAATTAAGCCCAAAGTGACAGGGCAGAAGGAAGGCAGTAAAAAGTAACGGCAGCAGAAGAGCTGCAGCTATACAAAAAACAAAAAGAGAACGACAAAGGAAGAAGCGGAAAGGAGAAAAACTATGTAAGGTGCTCGGAGATGTCGCGCATCTCTGCGCGTTATGCAAGTAATTTTATATGACCCGAACGGCCAAAAAGTCGGCGGAAAGTTCGTCCTGTTTCGACCTCTTGTAATTAACTTGTGTCAACGTGGATGTCGACGTCAAGCTCTTGGGTCGTGGCTTTTGTTGTCCGTTGCGCTGCCGTCCTTTAACGACTTTTGCATATCACTTTGTTGCAACCGCAGTGCGAACAGGCGGTCCAAGCGGCGTATGCGCAATGTGCATTCGTGCATTACGCATACGCCCAGGGCTCAGCGTGTTGCCAACGTATTCTTCATCTCTTCTTTTTCCGCTCGTTTAATTGAATAGAGTACGCTGTAAATCCCCTTAATCCCATTCGCATTTAATAACTTTGCCGGCGTCCATGTCAATCAGGCAATTGGTCATCAAATCCGACGGTCAGGAGAATCGAACAGCTGCATTTGCATTTTAAACTAGAGACTGTTGTTCTCTTTAATATGCCGTATATTAAATACTCTAATTTAACAAATATGTTGGTAATATCTTATAAGCCAGTACATTTCTCTGTTGCGAACTAAAGAGTAATATACCTTTTACAAAACGTTACGCATTTAATTATAAGTTAATACTACCCTCTGCAGTGTATATTTTAAAAATATTCCATGTATAATTACATTATTTGCAATATAATGCGCGCCCCTTTGCCCTTTCCGAATATGTTGGTTTTATCGGAGGGGACATTAAGCTGACAGCAGCCAATGTTTTTGGAGACCTCTACTGCTGTTTATCGTTTATTATTTGATGTTGGTTGTTTGCTGTTGGTTTTTTTTTTGTGGATTTTTGTTTACAAAAAAATAAATTACTTTGCATACGCATTAATTGCGCGTGCATTAAACCAATCCAATTGTTGGCGCAATCTCCACGCATGTCGCTGTCAATTGCCCCTGCCACGGGCCCTTGCCGCACTTGCCCCTTTTCCCAATTCTGTGTATGCATGACAGCTAAGTAAATGTTGACATTTCAATTCGATATTCAACATGCGTTGCAACTAAACAATCAGTAATTACGGCGTCAGGCTTAGTGCATTTAGGAGAGGGCATCATGATAAAGTATTGAAATTGATATATAAATATATAGCTTTAAACCTTGACATACGTATTTTCAAATTTATAATTTCCATTCAATAAAAGGCTCTTTTATGATTTGAATATTCTTTGAATTACAGAGCAGCCAGCTTCAAGTATATTGCGTTTGTTTAGAAACGCCTTTCTATTAAAGCTAGAGACTTGAAACTCTTATATATATATCTACGATATAGTGTTAAGATTTGGCGTGGGGCGTGGCAATTCCCATATTTGAAGCTCCCATAACTTTGTCAAAACTGAACCGATTTTCACGTTTGATGGCATTTTTTTCATGGTTTGTCCTCTAGATTGATTCTGCATTTCAATTATATTCATTATTGAAAATCAAATTTTTTCGAATTTTTTGGCAAAAAAAAGCATGTACCCCCCCTTACTCATTTTCAAAAAAATTTTTTTTTCAAAATTTAGAATTGCGAATTTATATTTTTAATCGATTGTGGTTGGCACAATTAGTATAAAAAACAACATTAAAACCGATTCTGAGAGGGTAAAATTTCTTGCCAAAAATCATGCCAAAATTGACAAAAATTTTGACAAGTAAAGCTCTCGGGTCCATAACTTCCCATATTTCAAACGCCCATAGCTGTGTCAAAACTGAACCGATTTTCAAGTTTGATGGCATTTTCGTCATGATTTATGCTCTAAAGTGATTCTGTATTTAAAATATACGAATTATAAAATTTTTTCTGAATATTTTCATAAACAAAGAATCCGTTTATTAATTTATGAAAAAATGTGTGTTTAAAAATTTGGAATGAAATTTTATATTTTCAATCCTTTGTCAATTGGTTGCCATAATTGGTGTAAGAATTTGAAATTGTCAAATTGACTGATAAGCTTCTACTTGTTTATTATGGTATTGTTATACCTAGTTATCTACATAGCTGAACAAAACTAAATCATAGCTTTTATATACGCAGGTTCCCTCACAGTTCAAGTTGCCGATTGTACTTGACCTTCAGACGCTTGTGCGAATCGTTAGACATTCATTTGAGATATATTTCGATTTAATTTTGTTAAAACCTCATGATGTGGCAACGCTTGGGCCGGTCTTCAGCAAATATAAAAAGTAAATCGCTAAGTAAAATTTATTTTTATGGCCAAATTTGCAACAGCTGCTGGCCCCAGCCGCAGAATGGCCGCATAACATGGCAAGTACGCAGAAAAAAGAGCAGTGAGGAAGAAACTAGAGAGAAAAGAAAACTTGGCCGCATATACTCGTAGATTCAACTAAATTGCGCATATATCAAATTGTAATAGTTTCCAACAATTTTGCGCACATTTCGCTGATTTTGCTGAGCAGTCGCCGCCTGCGTGCAACACGTACAAGCTATAAAAGCCCTATGAAATACTTCTATGTACCACATACATATGTATATATATATATAAGCATAGATTATTTGATTTGAGAATAAGATGTGGGCGTGGGTGCGGGAGCGCATTTGGTAAAGTATTTGTATTTTATTTAATTTTTATCCTCGCCGGGCACTGCCCAGAAGCTGTTTAAATTGGGGCTTCCAGTAAATTGAAAATACAGCTGAAACAGCTGCCAAATGCGAGTGCGTGAGCTCAAAGGGTTTCAGCTCGAGCACTTGATTAGCTCGAGGAAAAAAAAAAAAAAAAAACTAAAATAAAATAAAAAATAGGGAAACTTTCAATTGAATTGGAAATTCTGTTGTAATGCAGCCAAAAATTGAACATCATAAAAATCAGTGAAATTCTTTGTAACCCCCTTTTGCCAGCACTTCGCTGATTGCCATTGTTGCTGAGCACTGGCGAAATATTACGCATACGAACTGTTGACGCGTCTAGTTACACTTGCCAGTCAGATTCAATTGCTACAGGATTGCCACACCCCACTTAGACACACACACACACACACATCCACACAAACATCTTTTTGCAGTTCCTCGCACACACAATACACAAATAATTTGGAGCAACTGAAAGAAGGAAAGAAAGAAGGAAAAAAATGAAACACAAATTACTTTGACTTTTGGAATTTTCCGTTTGTTAAGTGGCGAAAATTCTTTGTGTGCGAGATTTCCTTAGCTTGTTCGCTTCTTTAGATTTTCTGCTGACCGCAGAGCATTTGCCTTTGGCCACATTTGTTGGCATTCTTCGTATACAGCGCAATTTGCTTGCCTTACAGAATCTGTAATGTGATTTTCCCCTGCCATTGGGCCATGGGCGTAGCTAAGCAGAGTTGGGGCCAGTATCACATTTGATTTGCAATTATTGTGGATTCACTTATAACAAGCAAAAAGCTGTCCATAGTCATAATTTGTTAGGTAAATCCCTTTGGTTACTTTTACAATACGGTTATTATTATATGGCAAACAGGTTAGTTGGAGTATGGAGAGGTTTCATTTAAGGGCGAGAAATCTAACTGAGATAACGGCTTTATTGTGTAAATCGCTTGGTAGTGGCTTGAGATACTTTTTCATAGTAATACATTTATTTAAAGCTGACATTTATTCAAGGCAAAATGATATGAGTCCTTGTAGCTGAGATCGATTCTTCAATTTAGCAATCCTGTTGTTTTTTTGCTTAGTGCAAATAATAAATAAAGTGCAAATAAATAAAAATTATATTTATAAGTTATTAATAATTAACAAGCAAATAAACAGCTGATCAAAAACAATCAGGGCTACTTATAGAATTGACAGATTTGCTGTTTCTGGTGGTCTTTAAATTAACAAGCCGATGATGGCTGCATAATTAAACAAGTGAGCTCAAATGTCTGCTTACAATTTTCCAGCTATATTTGAAGAGGTGTCGAAACTGGCAAGGAGCCCAGCACAGCAGGAACTAAGTAATTGCCTCTGCCTGACATTTATCAGACGAATTTCGTGTTCAGCCAGAGTAGGGTAATAAGTAGGTCTGGCCAAGTTAACAGAAGGGCAACAAATGGATTAAGGATTAGGTGACAGCAACAATCGGAGACAACTAGCTCGTCCTTCAATATTTACTACTTAGTCATGCCCCTGGACACCAAATACAAAATACATATTATAATGTGCAGTCAAATTTCTGAATTTGAACATTTTGAACATGCCACATATTTAATTAGCGTCTTGTGGACTTGGCTGGGCAGTGTTCCGGGCTGTCTGGACACTTTGGCCCGAGTGGCCATTGCCATGCTTCTGGTGGTTTCGGTTGGCCCAGGAATTGCAATACACTACCGAGATGACCACCCCAAAATATCTGGCAGCATCTTCAGTCTGTGCGTGTTTTGGCCAATGTAATTTGGTAACCGCATGTTGTTCTGAGCCAGTTCTGATGCAACTGCCACGCCGTAAGTCAGAATTGCAATCGATAATTTGCCTTGACATTGGCAGGTTGCGATTAATTCTAATCGGTTTAATTTATAATTGATAAACGGTACGATTTTGCCTTTGAAACACATTTAATATACTGCTGCTGCTGCGACTAATTATCTGCAGTTTCGTTTCGCTTATTACGAACTAGAAACTAATTAAATCTCTAATCAGTTGTTGAAATAAATTGAACATGTTGCTCAAACAACATCAATACGGAGGATTCTATTATGTGATAGTCCTTGCTGTTGACTTTTCAAATTGAAAGCCTCTCAACGCGTTAGTTAGTTTTGTGCATTGTTTAACGCTGTTGAGGCCATTTTAATTGGTTACGATTTTGACAGCCAATTCACTAAAATCTGATTTAGTTCTGTTTGACTGATCCAAATATAAAAGCTACTCTGTTAAGGAAACTTTGACAACAGTTCTTGTACTGCTATTAATCTTTTTATACTCGTCCACAGAATGAAAAGGGTATATTGGGTTTTAGCAACGTCTCTTCTCTTTTTTTTGTCGCCATTAAACTTGATACATGCAATATATACTAGTGTTTACCCACGTCAGATAAAGATTTGGCGCGGGGCGTGGCAATTTTCATATTGGAAACTCCCATAACTTTGTCAAAAACGAATCGATTTTCATGTTTGATGGAATTTTTTTAATGGTTTGTCCTCTAGATTGTTTCTGCATTTCAAATATATTCATTATTGAAAATACAATTTTTTGCATTTTTTTGTTAAAAAAAGCATGTACTCCCCCTTACTCATTTTCGAAAAAATGTTTTTTTCAAAATTTAGAAATGCAAATTTATATTTTTATTCAATTGTGGTTGCCACAATTAGTGTAAAAAACAACATTAAAACCGATTCTGAGGGGGTAAAATTTTTTGTCAAAAATCATCCCAAAATTGACAAAAATTTTGACAAGTAAAGCTCTCGGATCCATAACTCCCATACTTCAAACGCACATAACTTTGTCAAAACCCAACCGATTTTCACGTTCGATGGCATTTTTTTCATGGTTTGCCCTCTAGATTGATTCTGCATTTCAAATATACTCATTATTGAAAATACAATTTTTTACATTTTTTTGTTAAAAAAAGCATGTACCCCCCCCTTACTCATTTTCAAAAAATTTTTTTTTTCAAAATTTAGAATTGCGAATTTATATTTTTATTCGATTGTGGTTGTCACAATTAGTATAAAAAACAACATTAATACCGATTCTGAGGAGGTCAAATTTTTTGTCAAAAATCATCCCAAAATTTACAAAAATTTTGACAAGTAAGGCTCTCGTGTCCATAGCTCCCCTAATACAAACGCCCATAACTTTGTCAAAACTGAACCGATTTTCATGTTTAATGGCATTTTGGTAATGATTTCGTATCTAAAGCTGCATTTTGTAAGTTTTAGAGTTAGGGACAGTTTGCTAATGAAATATCCAAATATCCGTTTTGCCTGGGCAGACTGTTTCTCTGTTTCAAAGCCACTAGGGCTATTTCTTAGATTCTACATAGAGCTGGCTATGAAGAATATTATTTTTCCAATTATATTTTAATAGCCGTTTTGTGTGCAAAATAAAATAGCTATCTGTAAGAGCCCCCAAAAAAGAATGCAATATGCAGCGAAC
Organism: Drosophila sordidula; assembly: GCA_035047465.1. Taxonomy (NCBI): domain Eukaryota; kingdom Metazoa; phylum Arthropoda; class Insecta; order Diptera; family Drosophilidae; genus Drosophila; species Drosophila sordidula. The sequence goes on along the minus strand of JAWNPQ010000156.1, from coordinate 7,762,459 downwards.
GCAAATTCTATTTTATGGCAGCACTTTTTGCAAGTTTTATGGATCAACAACAAAAATGCAGTTTATGGCCAAAAACCGGCACATAAAACTGTCAGGCACACAATCCATTGAGCATATCGGGGACATGGACGGGCGGTAGGTGTAGGTGTTTTGATTAGCAGCCTAACTGGCAAACAGGCCCGCTTCCCCCACCCCCACCCCTGCCCTCCTTCGATGCCCCCCTCCGTCTGATTGAACATTACGCACGCATAATTAAACCGTAAGCGAATATTCTGTGCGATTGAATGCCGCTTGGATCAGCATTAAAAATGTTTGTGTTCTGAATTTTGCATTGCATTTTTCACGCATTCTGTGTGTAATGCATTTGGCACCAGCTCGGCACGTGTGACAAGGCGAAACTGGAGGGCGTGGCACGGGGGCTGGCATTATGCACAGGCGATTAAGCAATTTGGACTCAGTGCAGAGGAGCGAGAGAGAGGGAGACAGAGAGAGTTGCACAAATCAAAAGCATTTCGGGGCATTACCGATAGCCCCCCCCCTTCTCCCTTCCCCACTTCCCCCTCTCCCCCTCTCCCCCTCTATGCTGCCACAGAATCCGCACACATGAAAGGCCAGTGTTGATTAAGAGCGGGAGAGAGATGTTGAACGCTTTTCCGGTTGCAGTTTACATTGTCAAGTGGCCTGGTAGTAAAATTGTGCGGGAAATTGTTTTAAAGTTTCTTTGGAATTGATGATCAACGTTGCATAACTGCAGACATGCAACAATGTGAACATTACAATGTTGTTGCTGCTGCTGTTGTTGCGGATTCCAGGACGTCAGTCAGTTGCTGCAGTTGCAGTGGCAGCTACAGGACGTTGTCTGCTTGTCCTGAAATTGAAATTTCAATTTTAAGCACATTTACAAGCAGCTGGACAAGTCTCATCTCGTGTTGCCCCCCCCCCCCCCCTCTCTCCCCCTCCTAGTTCCCGCACTATCTGCCTCTGTTGATTGTCGGTCCTGGCTGTGGTTTTCACTGTGTGTGTGTGTGTGTGTGTGTGCCTGAGCCATGTCCTTAACCGCACCTACGCCATTTTCGTAAGCTTCATGTTAATAAATGAGTATTTCGCACTTTTATAGCCCCGCATTTGTGTGCGTGTGTCCCATGTGTGTGCGTGTGTGTGTGTCGAGGTGCGTTTTCATTGCAAATACAACGCGCGCTTTGTGGCAGCTATAAAATTGTGCAGCACTCGCAACCGAATAGCGAAAATGGCAAATGTTCAACGCCTTTGTTATTACGCAAGGCAGCGCAAAAAAAGTTGGAGAAGAGAAACTATCGCCAGTGCATACACCAAGAGAAATCCCAGTTGAATAGAACGCGAAAAGCTGCGGCTTAAATGCCAGAAATCGGCTAGACTACTCTTTCTCTACCTTCTCCAACGGGATTCCCTTAACAGATTCTAAAAAATTATGGATGAAACTTGCGGAGCCTGTATTGAGAGCTCTTAGAATTTCAGCTTTGAAATCAGGAAAAATCTTAGCATTTTTCCAGACAACTGATCTAGAAAACGCTCGCCAATAACAATTAGATTAATTTCTCCAATCAATTCCAATCCAGCCATTTCTTACGTCTCCACAGATCAATAAATTCGCTAGTTATATGGAATGTAATGCTTTCTTTACTTATTTAAATTCAGATTTACAAAATATCTCCACAAATCGGACCTCAAAAATAACTTTTGGAAAGTTGTCTTAACTCGAAAAATGTTTGAAACTTGTGCAAATATATATTTGGTCTCCTAGTTAAATAATATCGATATCTAAATTTGACTTTTATATAGACTCAACTATTTCTTGCAGTGTCTTTTTCTTATATTACGACAACTAATATCCGCATTTGAAGCATCCACTAAACACACAACACATCACGCCCATAGCACGCCCATGCACACACACACACACACACACACACTTGTACACTTCTGCAGTACTCCAACACTAAACACGCCCCCCACATAGTGGACGTGAATATATCCCCTGGACTATGTCATAAATGCGACGACGACTATCATAAAAATGCTGACTTCATTTTGTAAACGCCTCGTGTTGGCATCCCATATGTGTGTGTGTGTGTGTGTGAGTTGATGTGTGCATGTGTGTGTGCAAAATATTTAAGGCATTGCATGCAGCTTGCTTCAGAAATAAAAAACACATTCGCAGCTAACGTAAAAGTTGTTTTTGTCTTTTCGCATCGCTAGGTGGCGCTGTTCGTTGTTATCTCCGGCCGGGATGGCGGGAACTTTTATGCCACGTGTGAGAAAATTTCAATTGGCTTAGTTTTTATCGCTATTTCGTTCCGCTCATAAGTAATTGAGGCCTCACACTTGCGCTTTAGAGGACAAATATATTGCAATTGAAATTAGGACAGGGAAAAGGAGAAAATATCTTAGAAATTGCAATTAAAGTAAACGAAAAGAAAAGGAGGCAAAGTGAGATTGCTAATTGACATTTATTGACGTCAATCATTTTAATTCGATTTCGAATGAAGCAAATTGAAAAAAGTAACTAATCTGGGGTTAAAATACATAAATATGATACGAATAATAATGATAAGGTCGACACATCGACTATTATTTAGCATAAATTTTTTTTATAGATGCCATCGAATACATTTCCACACATGATTCTTCTTCTTCTGGTAAAAAGTGCAACTTTGCAACTCAGCAACATTAAAAGCCAAAATAAAAATCGACACTAAACAAGTTGAAGCATCTTAAAAAGTTCTTAAAAGGCACCATGTCGTGTATTTCTTTACGCATCCGCCCGCCTAACCCACCCCAACCCCCCACCCCCGCCCCATCAAATACATCACGATTTGCTCTTTCAGATGCGTAGACAACGCCATTCGATGACAGCAAACAGCAATCGAATTGGAAGCCTGCTTAAATATTGGAAGGCACTTAAGAATTGTTTGCCAGGCAACTCTCGATGGCTGCCAATACCCCTTAGCCTCTAGTATTGCTGCTGCTGTCAGTTGGAACCATATGCAGCAGGCATAAAACCCAAAAGAGAACAAGTAAAAATAATCAAGTGGAGACCATTGGGCTGGAAGATATCCTGTACACAAGCTAAATTTACATTTTTTTCGTATATTTTAAATATATTTGTAATTGTATTAATTGTAATATTAATATTATTTTTTTTTAGATTACGCTTGCTTTATTTATGTATTTGTTTGATTTACCACCTAAGGAACACCCCTTGCCAGCCATTCGACAGGTTACAGGGTATACAAAGATTCTAGTAGCACAAAAAGAAAAAAATACCAACTACGAGTGGGGATCTGCGAAAGGCAAAGCAAACATCGCATAGTTGCAAAATGCAGTCGAGTGGTTTAAGCGGCTGCCGCAGGGCAACTGGTTCAAAGTTGGGGGATTGGGGCAGGGGGGCGTCTTGTAGCGCCTATGACAAATGCCTGGGAAAGAAAACTGTTCCAGCAGCAGTATTACAAAGTTTTTCCATTAAAAACATTAAATACAAAGTGCGTTGATGACGATGATGTTGATGTTGATGATGATGATGATGATGATGATGATGATGATGATGGTGATGATGCTGATGCTGATGCTGAGCGCTGAAGATGGGAAAACAAACAGTAAAAACCAGCAAAACGACAAAAGAAAACGTTGATAAAAGCGGCGCACACATGTGAGTGTGTTTCAGTTGCTATTCGAGTATATGGCCTATGATTATACGAGTAGAGCCAAACTTGGCAAAAACCCACTGAAAAAGCGACAAGTTTTAATGGTGGAACGCTTAATAGCAATTCCGAAAGCGCCATCTATCGTTGACTGTACGCAACTAACTTTTGGATCGTACATTAAACTCAAATAAAACGGGTAAATTAAATATTATGTGAAACAGTTAAAAACAATTTACTAGGCCACAAAACTATCGCAAGTGGCTCAACTTAAATCGTAAACATTAAATTTATGTTAAAAAATGTGAAAGATTCTTTAGAATATTATTTAGAAAATGTTTCCCATAGTTGAAATGAATTTTAAAAGCAATGCGAAATGCATTTGGTAAAATGGCTTAATGAAAATAAATGCAAGAAACTAAATTAACAAAAGGCTTGACACCGGGGGAGACAAAGGATAGAGAGAACACGAATATTCCTAACGAACAAAAGGAGTAAATCAGAAGACATAACAGGCATACAAAGAAATGACAACCTCTACTTCTAGAGAGAGGACCACGAAGGTGGGCAAACGCAAACTTTAGATACTTCCTGGCGACTGACAAGCCCAGTTGAGTTCTGTCACCTAATTCATTCAGATTTTCTATTGTTTTCAGCTTGGACGTTTTTCATTTCGAATTTGGAATTCTCTTTCAATTCGGTGGTTTGTTGGTGGGAATGATGGGAAGATCATAACGCATCGGCGAATCTCTCCGATGCAGTTTTTATGGTTCAATAAATCGGTGCGCTCTACTTAGAGCATATTTAAATTTTTGCCCAGAGAGCTGAAGGAGATGAAGCGTTCAAAGTGCGGCAGTCGTGGAAGGGGCAAGACGTTTGTGCATATGGTAATATTTATGAGTACTCACTAATACACGCTCTTATGCATTTTGAACACAATTTTGCCAGAGTTGCCGCCAACTGCAACTCCTACTGCAGCGCGTTGCCCGGCGCTTTCATCCTTGGCTAAAATAACATTGCAATAGCAAATTTGCATAAAGAAATCCCTAAACTCACTTACACACAAACACACACACACACACGCACACTCTCGCATGTATCGCACACACACACAGTGCATATTTGAGTTCAGTGTATGACTTTCACATAAACTTCTTTGGTTGTGAGCGATGCTCAGCGTTCTGTGGGCGGAACAGGGGGCGGTGGTCGGTTGGCGCTAAGCTGGGGGAATTAATTTCGCAGCCAGCCAAAACGGTTAGAAATTTTCGACGTTATTGTATTTATTAAATATTAATCTGCAGAGCGTATAAATTTCATCGGCATTGGCCAACTTGGTAAAGTGTGAAGTGAAGAACTTAACCGAACAAGTTGCCAAGTTTTCCCAGCACCTCCGTTGGGTTTCGGGCAGGTGGCTGTGTAAACTGAATATGCCCCAGACAGCCAGACAATATTTATATTCAATTACGCTGTTCGAGAGGGCCAACAATTGGTGGCATGCAGCTTTCGATAGTGGGCGACATTCAAGCGTTGAGTCTGGCATAAAGAATGTGCGAAAAGTTGGGATAAGAATAGTCGGAATAACTCTGGTCTAAATATTATTAATACGATATGAATAGACTTTTTTAATTGAGATTATTATTATGGAAATGATGAGAAAGTTTTGCCTTAGTATGTTGAGTAATTTCAGTTTTTCTTACTTTATAAAGCATACATAAGCAATGAGGGAATTCTTAAACAAAAGCGTTGTTAGTAAATAAATGAAACAATTAAATCAACATTTAGACGATGCAATTAAATCATTTTGTCGATGAATGTTATTAATTATACAAAACTAAAACCTGGCTAATAAACAATCAGAGGCTAAGCAACAACAAAAACAACAAAGATTAGACAAACATGAAACAGTTATTGTGACAAGGGGAGTTTCCATAACATTGCGGGGCGTGGCAAACTCGTCAAGCAAATTACAAACAATTGCAATAACAATATTTGCAATTATGACAGAGTTAATTTTAGCTAAGAAATAAATAACTTAATACACAGTTCTTAAGCTCCATGAGTTCTCTGGCAACGATGTTCGAGTCGAAGTTTAGAGCCAACGGCCAAAAGACAAATGAGAGAAATTCGTTGAATTAATTAATTGTAATTTGCAGCAAATTTGCAGTTTTTCATTGGACAAATTGACATGACAGTTGTTTAATGAATATAAATTGGCTCCGGCAAAGGCGGAAGTGGGCAGAGAATGAAATATTCTGAATAAGGGAAATTGGTGGAGTGCAATAAATCCACAAGTTGTTGAAGCTAAATTGTAAAGGTATTAATATCAGCTCGAAATTGAAGAAAACATGAACAACAATAAGAGTACTGAACAAGAAAGCACTTCGAGGTGCCGAATATTCAATACCCTTGCGGACATTAAGCATAGTCGAATTTATTCTCTGTACTTATAAAAACAATTTTATAGTACTTTGACTTATTTATTAGAAATATATAAGTTTTAAACAACAACAGATAAAGCTAATAAAAATATTTATATTAAAAATAGGAATTAAAATAATAACAAGGGTGTCCATTAGTCGATAATTCTTTAGTTTTAGCAGGTCCAAGTGTGCGCAGCTATCACAACTATCCATAACTCAATGCAATCTGCAGTGTGCATTCAGAATTATGTGTATATTGTGCCTTATATTAGCAGCATACAATACAAATTGGCGCAGGTGTGGAAAAGATTTGCGAGGAAAGACATTGAATGGAAATTTTTATTGGCTGCAATATAATGCACTTTGTACCTTGCACTTGCAGGTCGCACAGATATTTCAAAAGCGCACTCGGAGCACACTCGTCGCTCTTCGAATTCAAAAGAGCACTCATTTTATTTATGATATCTGTGAAATGTGTGTGCTATTAATGTTGGAAGCTTACAGCGTTTTATTGAATCTGAAAACCAATTTTCAATGCAATAAATATCGTGCCGGGAAATGTTTGAAAATTATATTTCTTTGCAGGCTCTGTTTCCGATTTTGAATGCATTATGAAGTGGTTCACGTTAATTACTTTTGCAATTACTTTATCTGATTTTCTCTCTATGTAAAGAAAGCCTTTCTATGCGATTTTCATGACCACAGCTTAGTCTATTACTATTATATTGAATAAAAGATTTACTTTCAGTCTCATTATATTCCCCAATCTCGAACAATCTCTACATTAAAAAAGCATAGCTGCTTTTATAATACTATTACTGAAAGTAGCTTAGGGAAATTCGAAAAATTTGTTAAGAGTAATCAAAAGCTGTTCTTAGTTAAAGATAGAAGAGAAGCCTCAGCCGGTAGTTACAAGAAAAATCCGCAGACAATGGACAAAGCACAATAAAGACTACAGCCGAGCAGCAGGAACAACAACATGGAAAAGTGCATAAAAGCAGCGGAAAATTCTTTGCCACTTGCAAAGGCAGCGGCTGTCATAAATTCAATTGGGGCTCAGCTTTTATGGGCAGCTCTCGAGGCGGAACGGTGCCAGGCAGGCAGGCAGCAGGAGCTGCTCCTGATGGATCCTACTACTGCTAAATGTTGCGCTAAGCAGTAAAAATTACATTATGAAATTAATACACAACAAAAGGGACTAAAAAAAAGGAGAAAGGAGTGCAAGCAGGTAAGCGTCGCAGTCGTTTCTATTGCATTAGCTAGAGTGCAGCGGAAAATTGGTAAATGCAACGGGGGGCGGGGGGGCGGGGGGCTGGCGGTATTCGCTGCAAATTGCGGTACGTGTGTGTGGCGTAATGGCATTTATGGCGTCGACAACGCAGACGACACCGTAAAGTCAAACAACTTTGTTAACATTTTGCACGCGTGCAAAGCAACAAAGTAAAGTTAAATGAAATTCAGTTGATTAATTGCTGTCGGTTGACCTGGCAAAGGCCAACATGATTAGTGTGGTGTGTGAGTGTGTGTGTGTGTGTGTGAGCAATGACACCACCCGAGAGCTATTAAAGAAACCGTGGCAGTAAAAAAACTTTAATCCAGTTCAATTAAATATGTTCCATTTAATTTGTTATAAGCAAACGCTCTGAATTTTAACTAATAATTAAAAATTCAAATTAAATAATAAGTAATTTGATAGTCAACTCAAAGCAAATTATTTTTTATATATTTAATGAGCTGCTGGTAAATATTAAGTTTTTTTTCGTTGATTTTAGTAATATAAATATACTTTAGTAATATAAAATAATAATCAACTCAATTGAAATTAATTTCATATATTTAATGAGTTGCCGGTAAATATTAAGTTTTTTCATGGTTTTTTGTAACATTAAAGCTTGCTATATTATTACAAATCTCCCTCTTTGTTAAATAATAGATTAACAATCAACTCAAAGTGAAATATTTTTATATGTCTAATGAGCTGCCAGCAAATATTTATTATTTCGTTATTTCGAACAAAGTTACCCTTTAAGAATATTAAAGCTCGGCTCAAATCCATCTGAGATTCGATTCAGAATCCTGCCCAAAAGTTTGCTAAACTGTGATCACAACTAGAAATGATTGAGCTGTAAGATAATTAAGGTGAAAACTAATTAAATAAACAAAACTGTGTTTTTACTTACCATGTAAAAGTTTCCGGGCTTAAATAAAAAAAAAAAACAATATATTTTTAGAGCATTCTCAGGGAGTATCAATCATTTAGCAGCTGACACAAGAGTCCGAATAAAAACATATATTTTATTTGGAGCCAACTTTGCTGACGAATGGCCAATGCAACACTTGCAACAGCAAACAAACAATACAACCAACAAGCCGGCGCATTGTTTAATTGCCCGTTAAACAAATTAAAGCTGACAGGAATACAAAATCGGGTAAGCTGCCGCTCCAGCTTGGGCTCCGAAGTGTTGAAGTTTTTAATTTATTTAACTGAAACCATTTCGGACATATGGAGTAGGGGTGGGGCGGGGGGGGTAGGTCAAGTTTGAACCCGGCCTCGGCATTAAAATAGTTTTTAGCCATAAGCGCAAAAGGCAAGCTGCAAATTGATGTCAACATTTAAAATGCAAGGCACGAGACATGGACAGGGAGTAGTCACAGCCGCAGGACGATACAAGGACTCGAGCACAGGACAGAACGAGAGGCGACAAGCGACGAGCGGCGCTTAATGTGCATTTTGGTCACTTAAATGCGCCCCAGACGAGTGGAGCAGCTGGCGAGCATCGAGTGGGGAGGGGGGGGAGGCTCGGGCGGCAGCTGAGGCTTTTTATTACTGCAGCATATTTATCTTCATCTTGGATGTCGGCGCGTTCGAGACGTGCATTTGATGTGCCTCCAAGCAGTGTGTGTGTGCGTGTGTATGTGTGTGTTTGTGTGTGTTTGTGTGTGTCCTGCAACGCCAGTGGCCAATGCAGTCAATCGTCCTGCATTGCCTCCTCTTTGCTGTTTTGCGTTTTGATGTCAACGCTTTGCTTTCGGTTTTTATGGCGCCAAAGTTGCCACTTGGCCCGACAGTTGCTGCACCTACCGCTCCCGCCGCTCGTCCCGCTCCACGCCGTCGTGCTCACGTTGCAGTTGGGTCTCTGCCGCCGCCGCCGCTGGACATTCATAATTCTCTTTGAATTTATGAACACTAAACTGTTATTTACGATACTCAAAGGCATTTAATGTTATACAAATGTGACTGTGGGGAGCTCAGCTAGGACCCCGGCCGGGCCGGGCCGGTGCCAGGGGCAGGGGGCCAACGCCAGGACCTGCAAGCCACTGTCCGAGCGATAAAAAATACTACAAGGAAATTAAAGTGTTGGCAAAGGCCCGAAGAAGCAGACACCATATGCGGATATTAGTTTTGAGCAATAGTTTTCGGTCACACAATGTTGCTCTATTTATGCATTTTTATGGAATGATCGTAATGTCTTAAGTGCGTAACATTATTTCATGGACAATTTTCTTTTTGCCCCGTTTAATGGGCGGTTTGACACATTGTTTATCCGATTTAGAACAGTCTGTCTGTCTGTCTGTCAGTCCGAATATTTTGTCGCATAGTTTTCCGAACATGTTCCATAATTCACTCCGAGAAGATAATGATTTCACAATATTTGTTTAGTTGGTTTTGTTGACACGCAAATATTGTTGAGCCTCGTCTTTTGTTTTATGTGCATGAATAAATTATACATTTTTCGTGCAAATTATGTGCGGCAAATTGAGCGTGGTATAATTAATGTGTTCGTGGGCCTTAGGCGCCCGTGCGGCAAAATTTTCAATTGATTTGAGGGACAGTTTTGTTGCTGTACTTAGCGCTAATCGATTCTCAGCTTTTCAATTGCACACATAATAATGCAAGGAAAGTATCCAATTATGTAATATATATTAGGGGCATTTATAATAACTGTAATAATTACAATTACAATAGTTCGCACGTGCGCAAAGTCGAAGCTTGATATGCAATCAACTTGTCTTTCAATGTCATATTAAGTATACGTCATGTTGCTCGCTATTGAGCTCGGCAGCGTAAACATCAACAAAATGCGCAGCAACAAGAACAACAATTGGTTATTAATACCATAAAACGTGATTACAACAACAAATAAATGTCAAGTTGAGTTGTTGTTGTCTACTTAAAGGAGACAGAATCTAAATATTGATTTATTGCTCGAAAGCAATGTTTGTGGTTGTGTGTTTGTGTGTGTGTGTGTGTGTTTGTGTGTGTGTGTGCCTGGCCAGATTTTGCCAACGTCATCAATATAAATCATTCACTTATTCATTCACTCAGCATCTCTCATCTCGTCTTCTCTATTACTCGCTCTAATTTCCTACACACACACACAGCTGCAAATGATTTGATAATGAAAAGGAAATTAAGTGCACATTGTGTCGAGCTCCCTCTCCCTCTTCCTCGGCCGCGTCCTGCCACACTCCTCCGTTGTCCTTAGAGCCTGACAATGGCCGGTCCCTACTGGTCGCAGCTGTTTGTGCCACTGCATCTCGGCCTGCATTTGAGTGCCAAACATCCGTTTCCGCTGTTTGCCAATGTTGCCGCTCTGACTGTGTCCCTGATATGATGTGATATGTTGCAGCTGCATGCGTGCGTGTGTGTGTGTGTGCGTGTGTGCCTGTCTTATATGCATATTTCAAATAGTGCTGCATATTGCAACTGTACACCGAGCCCCAGCAAACAGACATTCCCACGAGCAGCCAGCCGGGCAACGCCATTGTTTTCCAATTGTTGGCTGCTCCTTCCCCCTGCTCCCCCGGCTTTAACCCTTCAGCTTTGCAGATCCTTAGATCTCATTTGCAGTGCAGCTGCCGCCCGCCAGTGGGCAAGTGGAGCCTATTTGCTCGGCTGTCTGGACACTGAAAGGAAGCTTATTCGGTGTACTTATTGGTTTAGTGAGAAGTTGCTCCAGCTCCAGCTTGCCGTCTGGTGGCTATCAGTTGCATGCTGGCATATAGACTTACCGTAATTTGCACTAACCTGATAATTTGTAACTGTAGCCAATTGTTATCGATGCATTTAATTCTGTCTTGGTCTGCTGTGGAATGATGATGAAAACTTCTTGTGGCTACGGCATTCACACAATATTTGTCAAGTAGCTGGAACGGAGTTACTTGAAGCGAATGCTTAGAATTATTAGTTTACTTACTACACTTCATTTGATTATAATTAACAGTCGGTCAGAAATTGAGCTTTTACACGACAAACCACAGAAATATCAAGCCAATTTTCAATATGTCTGCAAGCGTTTTCCATCTGCGTTTTAATTTCACATTCATTATACTCATTTTTTCATATTAGGAATAAAGTCATTCAAAGCATTTTGTGCGATTAGGTGAGTTGTAAATAGACTAGGATGTTTCCGACCATTGCATACCCTGTACTCAGATCCGTATTGCCGTTAAGAGGCGTGACGATTATACTTTTCGAATATAATTTTCAAACGCGTTTAGTAAACTCTTTTTCGCTTTGTAAGCAGGGTAGACTAAAATGATAACTGTGAGTAAAGTTGACCGCAGGACTTGTTGTGCTCAGTGACCCCTTCCAAAGCCCGATTGAGCTGCACCATGTGTGCTATTTGCCTCGCCCCAGCCCCAGCCCCAGCCCCAGCCCCTGCCTCATATGGAAACGTAAATAGATTCTTGTTCTCATTGTCCTTGGCGCTGCCGCTGTTGGTGTTGTTGTCGCTTGTTTGTTTTCATCGCTTTAGGCATAACTTAATTATATTTTGCGCCCTGCTTTTAAGTGCAAGAGGCGCCAAACCGCCAGACCCTATGTGGGGGCTAATGTCTATGTTTACTTTTGCAATTGCTCAATTAACTCGACCGCGGGATAGTAATCACAATGTAACAACAGCAACAACAACAACAACAACAACAACAAAAACAACAGCAGAAACAACAACGGTCACCGATATAATAAAAATCTCAGTCCTTCGACGCCAAATGCCGCGAGGCAAAAAAAATTCTCGCTTCACTTAATCAATTAAGTCGTGGGCCGTGGGCCCTGACATGAGGGGTGTATTGTTATTGTTCTTATTTGGCCTTTTCATTCATAATTATGCGTAAACAATTTATTGCGTTGCTATCAAAAGAATAATGTATAAAGAGAAAACAAGCCAAGAGGGTTTTTTCAGAACGGAGGCGGGGGTAAATGGAGCATGATTTCTGGCCACTTTGAAGTTTTGCCATCGCTGCGAGACGCCATGAAATATGCAACAGAATTTGGCATTCAATTGTTAATTGATTTTTGCCAGCCATCGGAACCGAAAATCTATTTTAATTGGCTTCAACTCAAAACTGGCAATTTGAAAGCGGCCCGTTTTATGCTAAGGCCCAGCAATTGGACCCTATTTGCACTGGCCGGCACTCCCTGCCAATTACCATGCAATTTTCTACAAATATTCCGAACATGTTCTTGTTGTTGTTGCTTCTCTAGTTGCAACGCCAAATGTCATGTCAATGTTAAAGCCATAAATCTATGTGCAATATTTGCTGGGGCTGCCAATAACGGAAACAACAGTGGGCTAGCCGGAGCGAACGAGAGAGGGAGAGAGGTTGGGGGAGAGGGGGTGGGAGTGTATGAATTTGGTTGGCTCTGCGACATATGCAAAACTTGGCATTACCACATGCAAAATGCATTGGCAAATGGCAAGAAGCCCGGCCAATTGTCGACGTGGCTAAGGATGAGGCTATGTTCGGGTCTGTTCCGCTGCTTGTTTTGGTTAGCAGAATACCCTGTGTCCACAAATTGGGTGTCATAAAACTTAAAATGATTGCACTATATTCTGAATAGCCATAATCGACTGTCTGCCAGTACAGGGTATCTGTTAGTCGAGCGCCCGATGTGCATTCGCACTTGTTCAATTTGGCTCAGTGGCGTTGAGGGGCTCACTTGTAGGGCTGCTAACAGGCCAAGTGTGCAATTTGCTGCTTGTTTGGGCCAAAATGACATAGTTAGCGCAGGGATATTGCATTTAGCTTCAGCTGTGAGATTCGACTATTATTTATTCTGTACTGGCCATATTATTATTGACAATGATATTCATCGAAATGAAGTATTTATATTAAATAAACCTTACAAATGACTTTTTATCTTATTTATAAAAAAGCTCAACATAAATAAGCTTAAGGTCTTTAGCTGGATAATTCCAGAGTGTCTTAAAATTGGCCTCCGACTTAATTTGGCGTGCAAAATAGACGTGAAGCCGTATTTATTTAAAACTGAGACCTTTTTCGCCCAACTGTCACCTTTCACATTTGCCAAAGCTCTCAAAAATGTCATCAGTGCTAACCTTGAGCACCCAAAAAAACGAGAAAAAAAGGAAAGAAACAGTAACGTGGCCCTTTGGCTTAATGATACGCACACACACACATATGCACATACATACATCAAAACATCAAGAAACATATCATTAACTTTTCAGCATTTAACATGCGATTTATTTAACAAGCACTCGAATTACAGCATTCAACGTGCGTCAGCTCGCTGCCTCCCCACGTCCTCCACTATTCGCACCTGTTTCGGGGGCAGCCCCCCCCCCCCCTCCTATTCCTACCCTGTTTGCCTTGCGTCAAACTGTCAACACAACTGTCAAGTCTCAATGCCGTTTCCGCTGCCTTTCGCCCTCGGCTGCTGCTGCTGCTGCTGCTGCTTTTCTGTTTCGCATCTTCATTTGAATTCGCACGCTGCTTCCCTTGTGCTTTTGCATTTGCTTTTTGCTGTTTCTGTTTCGGTTTCTCCTTTTTGCACGTAAACTGTTTACCTTAATTAAAATTATGTGCAGCACACAAACAAACAGTTGGCAACGCGGCGCCCAAAAATTGTTTGAGCGTAATAATAAAGTCATTTCCGTTGCCAGCTGCGCATTCGCAACCAGAGAGGAGAGGGGTGGGTGGGGGGCGGCGGGGGGTCGTTGATAACCTGTGATTGCATGTGTAATATCTGCTGCCTGCCTACGTAGTTTGCAAATAACTGTGTGTGCGTCATAAAGTTTGGTTGGCAACAATTCATGCGTATGGCAATGCTGGCTTGTTTCGAGGGGTGCCCAGCAGGGGCGGAGGGAGGGGGCACAGCAGTCCGCCGCTTGGCGTTGGCGCCTTAACACTTTGCTGGCCTGAAACTGAAACGCGAAAAAATACACAAAACAATATGTGTGTCACAGACCACGCACACTACCACACTCAAAATGCCATTGTAATTGCATACCCTGTACTCATGGGCTGACAAGTGGTGTAATAAAGTACAAGCTGTGAACAAATTTGATCTGCTTGGCTCGTCGCATTCTTAGCCACTTTAAATGATAAAACTCAATTATTTTTATTAGTAAATAATTATTTAATTTTTCTGCAAAGTTTTTTATTGCATATTAAGATAAAAACTAAATATGTATAGTAGTAATAGTTAATAAATCCCACTTGAAGATAAAACAAGTGTTTAAAGTGGCTTCTCAAAATTGGGAAATTCCTTGGCAGCAGCACATAAGCTGCTCGTTCACAGTTATCCGGCCGAGCAGAGCATGTGCGGAAAAGTGCAGCACACGCAACGGGCCACGTTTGTTGGCCTGCAGCTGCTCACATGTGTCAGTCTGGGCTGCCAACCCCTCGCCCCACCCCCTCGCCGCGTGTCAGTTGGTCTGGCAACGCCAGGCGTGCATGCTGGCCGGCTTGGCCGGGCGCGTTAAGCGTAAAATGATGCAAATTACTCCGAGGTGTAACACCTTTTGGCAACGACGGCAGCGTTGCCACAAAAATGAATTGAAGCTGCATTCACAGCTCGACGCTTTTTCTTCTTTTGGTGCTGCTTCTGTCTTTCCTTTTTTTTGGCCCGGCTTTTGTTATTTCCAGCATATTGTTTGGGTGGGGGGGGGGCAGCAAAAGTTTAAACTTTTAGGCTGCTGTCCGGCATTGCTGCAGCTGACAACTGAGAAATTAAAACGTAGAACTAACAGAGGATTTTTCACTTTTCCAACTAGAGCTTGGGCTCTGACAAGATGAACCTACAGCTTGACTGCTCCAGCATGAAATTATATCATATCCATATGGCAGTTCTCATTTGCCATAGGCTTTGCTCGGCGCCTATTTACCAGCCCCCCCCCGCCCCCCTCCCCCCTCCCCTCGTGCCCAATCAATTTTGTAAAGCCCTTTCAGACACATTGACAAACTGAGAACAATTCAATTTTTGGCTTTGCTTAGGGCCTTTTCGCCCTGTCGCCGCTCGCTTTTGTTGTCGTCTTATTATGTTGTGGGGCCGAATGGGGCGAGGGCGGGGGTAGAGGGGATGAATTGTCTGCGGACCAAGTGATTTACTAGCGGCAGCTCTCCTGCTGCTCCTTTAGCGTATACTTATTATTATTGTCGTATATTTATCTGACGCCTGCGTTTTGTGCGAGCCGCATAAAAAGCAATAAATATTAAATTGTATAGGAGGTTGGGCGTGGGTGGGCGTGGCTTGGGGCTTACCGCACAGTGAATAGACAGACAGTTCTATTTGATGTGAAACTTAAACAAGCAATTAATTTATGTGCTGCGTGAGTTTGGGCCGCATTTTCAAGTAGGTAAAGTACTTACTGTGTAAATTATATTAATGCTGCCTTTTGTCTACACTGCGCATAACAATCGAGGGCACTATATCTACCGATTCAACCGAAGAGCTTTCCTGAATGTTCACGAATTAGTTTACATGAGTGTTTGATTAAATACGTAGTAAATTATACAATTGTCTTTTTCAGTGCTACGTCAACTATTAATATTTTAAACTTTTCTGAAAACATTACCCAAGCTATTTTTTACAATGAAAATAAAAAAATTGAACTGCATCGTTTCATTCCAATTTATTGTTTATAATATTTTCCACTGTTTCACTTTCCTTGTTTCATTTCTACTGTTCCATTAACTTTACTGCAGTGCCTTTTTCGCAATTTTCAATTTTTTTTTTAAGTAATGCGCATTTTCAATGCTTTGTTTCAACTTTTTTTTTTTAATTTAAACCTATTTTGCAGTTTTGCCAAAAAGTTCGAACCAAGCAAAATGCAATCAAGCTTGTAAAAGTTTCGCAATTCTCGAGCAAAGTCTTGCGTATTTAATTTTTGTTTACTGAAGGTTTTACTTTTGGGTTGTTTTGTATGTTGCATAAATTCGATGGGGGCTACCCAATGGGCGTGACGAGTACAACAGCAGCTAAAGCTTGAATTATGAAAGAGACACATAAGCAACAGCAGCAGCAGAGCTCAACACACCAATACAAACAACAACGTATGCTGTGGATTCTGCGTGTGTGTGTGTTGACATTTCCGGTGGCCGCATGATGCTGTCTATATATGTGTGTGTGTGTGTGGTGTGTTGACAACAGGCAGGCAACTATGGTAAAGCTATTGGCTAAAATTGTTGACGTTTCGCATACCCTGTAAATAAGCTGTGCAGATGTCCAATTGTGTTGCTCGAACTCGATTAAAGAAGAGTAGAGAATTGTGAAATAAACTTAGATCTTTCTTAATTAAGTCTTTTTTTTATAAGCAATTGCAATTTTAAAGCAACAAGTCTGCAAGCTTTTCTATATGTTTCTATATTTGAATTAATATCAACTAGAAATATTCTTGTGCAAATTGGGCATCAATAAAAATGTTGTTTTTGGTTTTGTGGCAGTTTTGGCAGGGTATTTGGCAGTTGGTCAATTGAAATTCGAGTTTGCCTTGTCTTGTTACATTTTTTTGTGCTGCTTACGTGTTGATGACATCGATGAGCTCTCCGGTTGACGTTGTCACTGACCATTTTCCAGGGCTTCCCCCAACAACTGCCCACTGCTGCTGTCGTTGACGATGACATTTTTGTTGATTACAACATTGTTGCACATTGTTTGTCTCGTTGCTGTTGCTGTTGCTGTTATTGTTGTTGCCTGTTGTCCTGTGGCCGAACCACACAAACCAAGTGCACTTTCAATATTGAACCGAACTCGCCCACGTCCGACCGTTCCAACCTCCCCCCATCCCCTACATGGCAACTATGCATTTTTCAAGCATTTTGCATACAAATTTTGGTCTCGCCAAAGGTATCAGATGCTGCAGTCCGAGAAGCCGGGGAGGGGAGGGGCAGGGGCAGCGGCAGAGGGGCTGCAGTATTGAATTTTAGATAGTTAAAATGTTTTCTATGGAGAATTATTTTAAAAGTGTTTGTTCGCATTGGTGGGCAGGGCGTTACCTGCATTTCATTTACAAAATATCCATTCATTCGCTGCCTGAGTCATCTGCAGCGCGCTTTGTTGAGATTTGTGATTAAAACTGGAGCTTTATAATATTTATTGGACACTCTGTTGTTTGTCCTGAATGGAACGTTGGCTTTAATTTACGATTTATTTTATTACTTTAATTTTCTTACAAAACATGCAAGAGTATAACTATTTTAACCGAACAGGAGAAATATTTTACACGCTTATAATAATTAAATATGTATATGAAAAAACAATAAAAATAATAAAATCCAATCAAGTATATAAACCCTGAGCTTATATTTGCTTTTGGCACGCCCCTTTGCTACGCCCACAGGTTTGAGCTCATTTTTTTGCCGCATGTCCGCTTTCTTATTGAGCTGCCAACTTGTTGTGCAGTTTGTTGCAGTCTGTCATTTCGAATGCGGCGCGATTTCCGCTTCCGTTGCGCAGACAAATGAACCAATGCTAATGACTGTGCCTGTATCGCCACGCCCCCTGCCCCCCGCACCCCGCACTCCGACGCCCACGTCTCTGCGCCTGTGAATTATGTGTGAAAGATAGCTAAATTATAGCACGCATGTGTATTGTTGCCACTCAATGCTGTCCCAACACACGCACACACACACACACAGACAATGACCAACAACAATAGCAGCAGCATAAACACAAACAACTTTGAATAGCTTCCACGCATTGTGCCGTCCTGTAAATTGCCGGCTCAATTATGTGACTTGCCTCGCCCCGCTATCTCTCTCGCCCCCTCGCTTTTTCTCCGCCTTTCCCTCTATGTGCCACCAGTTTATCAGCCAGCCGAGACACATGAATCAGCCGTGGGTTGGGCCGCATCGGGACATCCATTTGCAGGCTCGTTGGCTGGGTCTGGGCCCTATTTGGGTCCTGTTCAAACTGTGCGCCTGCACTTCATTGATTCTTCAATTGATTTATGCGTCTAAGCACCACGCGGCGGATGAGTTGCAAAGTCATCGCCTCCGCTGCATTGCGGCACCGAACAGTCAACAGTTTTTGATTTAATCCATTTGGCGTGGCATGCCACAAGCTGAGAGTTGCTGCAAGGTGCGCGCGGGCCAAGCTAATGTTGCGCGTGTATGCACGGGGAGGGGCAACATGTAAAACTTCCTAGCATGGGAGATGCTTCGTAGTTTCGGATATGTTCTATCTTAACAAGTTCAGCTTAACTTTGAAACTTTGTCTGCAAAGTAGTAAAACAGTATATATAATCCATACTGTTACAGAATATGATCTGACTCTATAAATTCTATATAATTTCGATCGGCAGATATCAAAAATATTCTAATCAGAAAACATAGTAAAGTGTGTATGTTTATTTAATCTTTCCGCTAGTTAAAATTACACTGTAATAAGTTTTATAAAACAAAAGTATAAAAACAAGTTTACTGCGTTTTAAGAAAGCTATATTTATTTTGGAAAAATTGGTAATATTTTTTCTGTACCAAACTGTCTTCATATATATTTTTTTAATTTCAGTTTCAAGTCAGTTTTTGCGATAAAACGTTTTCCATTATATTGATGATAATAACAATCTATGTGTATTTCTTCAGACTATTTTAGTTTTTTAGTTTTTAACATTTGTAGCTACTTAATTTATAGATACTTTCGAGAGCTTTTTTGGTTTACTTAAACTTTTCTATTAGAAAAGTTGCCAAATCATGGAGTTCTGTACTCTTCAAGTGAACTTAAAATGAAAAACGAAAATACTGAGTAAATTAGTTTATATGAATGCACTTTTTAATTAAATACTATTTATGGAAGCATTATTTCGTGAGTGTGTTGGAAGACTACTTGAAGTCTTAATTCAATTTGGCGGCTCCATGTCCTCAGCTGTGTATATTAAACGTGAAAGTTCAGACATAATTGGAAAGAAAGTCGGATATACGATTAGGCATGGGATAAAAGTATTTCCCAGATAGTTCTTTAGTTGGTATATATATGCAGTTTTCGGCATGGCAACAATTTTCTAATACTTTTCAGAAGCGGGCGGCTTGTGCCGCCCTCTAGCGAGTGGTTGTTCAGCTGCCACGCCCCCCTCCCAGCATGCCCCGCGCGGCCTGGCTGCACATGACAAGCTCAACATGAGCTCGTCGCAGTGGCAATTGCAATTATATAGCAAACTGTATTTGGCGTTCAAATCACCGCAGGGCCACTCGAAGCGGCCATTGGATGTGTACGCGATGTGGGGGGAGGGGGAGGGGGAGGGGGAGGGGAGGAGTAGAGTGGGCTGTTGGGTTTTGGTCAGAGCTGTTTGCTCTGCGGCCCTAACTGTATCATCGACAGCATTTTGGTGGCCAACTCGTTTTTCCTCATTCATATGACTGACATGCATGAAGTGTTTATTGCATTTCAGGAGCGCTCCATGGCGCTGAGGCGTTAACTGACAAATATTATTTATTGCGGAGGCGCAAATAGAGGGTCTTGAAGGGGCGTGGAAGCTGGGCCGTAACAAAATTATAAGCTGGACGTAAAGTTTCTTGGCCAAGTTGTGCCGTTTCAATTAAAGCACTCAAGCAAAATTTGTGAGCGAAAAACTTTAACAATTTTGCAGTAGTCGCTGCAAGTCTCCAAGTTCAAGTCAGCATGAAAATCAATTGAACCGTGAATTTGATTTAATTCACTAACTTCTTGGGGGGCGTGGCCCGCTGGACTGGTGGCGAATTCTGCGACTTGGCATAAACTAACTTCCGTTGCAATGGCAGCCAACTGCAGCTGATGAATAAAACATGTATTTATGCGATAGTCAAGGGGTTGCCAACGAGACGAACGGCGGGACAGAGGGCGGGGAGGGGGGGGGGAATTTCTGTGTGACAGCCAGCGGGCGGCCAGCTGTGGGTGCTGCTGGTGCCAAGTGGCACCATTCAGTCATCCAGCTGAGAGTGTCAAGTGTTTTTCCAACGCTTTTCCAGCTCGGCTACAAGTCTAATGGCATTTTAAGTAAATCATAGAAAATACATTCTCGCCGTCTTTGCGTTCCAGACTCAACTTTTCTTGAGTATTAAGCTGTATAGGAGACCGTTTGACGTTTAGATACGCTGTACTCAGTTATACACAAGAAAATGTTTGAGAAAATTGCAAAATACATGAAATATGCATTCATGTTGAATTAGGATTGTAGACCGACTTTGAAGTCATTCGATCTTAGTGTTACATACATGTTTTAGTCAGGGCATACAAATGTTAATAGTAATAATAATAATAATATAGATACACTATATATGAACTGGATACTCTACTTATTAAGTGATTATATTTGTAACTAAATATAGCCCATTAATTTAAACACTTCCAGTGAAAGTAAAGTTTCTTAAAGGTAAGAGCAGTGTATAAATATAAAAATGAAAAACCTACCTGGAGTTCTCATTACATATTCGATTTTTCTTTTATGAAAGAAAGCAATTTTTAATATGCATATTGTCGACAAAAAGGAAACTGCCAACCAGATCCTTTTGTGTGACATCTCACATATCCACTTCTGGCTGTGCTCAACATGCTTAAGCAGAAGTCGCAGTTATGCCGCTTCCATTTCCATTTGTGATTGTTTCTTGCCAGACATTTTGTATACAAAGCCAAAAGCGGCAATCCCTTGGCAAATTATGCAAAACTTAAGCGCTAAGCGTTTTCTTAGACTTGTGAAGGGACATAGGTCACGGGACACGCCAGCTGAGAGTTGAGAGCTGCTGTTTTGAGGTTCATTTCATGGCCGCTAAGCCGTAACAACTGTCAGAAGCAGTTGCCAAGCACAAAAACCCCAGCGAACATAAATAAATAATTGTAAGCTACTTAGTGCGCGGGTTCAGCACTGCGGGAGAGAGGTGGAAAATGTTATATTCTTTTTTTTCTCTCCTAACATTTCTTTGCTATTTGCGCATGCAAATGCCGCAAGGTCTTGCGGCAGCAACTACTAGTTTATGCCGAAAGCCGCTTTGAGCGAAGGAAACTTTTCGTGCAATTAAGTATTTGTGTGCCGGCGCCCGAGCAGGGACCGCCGCCACATATTAGTTTGCAAATTAATTTATTGTTGCGAAAGCCGCAAAACTGCATCCTGACGAACGCACGCACGCCCAGAACGCCGCCGGCGCCGCAGCTTGCAGCTTGCAACGTGCAACTTGCAACTTGGAAATCAATTCCGCTGGCCCATGTTGCAAGTTCGCCGAAGTTGCAAGCGTCGCCAGAAATTGCAGTTTTCAAGTGAGACCCGCAACTTTCGAGCCGGCGGCGTCCTTTAAGAGTGCCGCGGGCCTCGTCCTGCGCCTGTTTCCAGCTGCAGTTTGTTGCTGTCGTTCGCCTTTGGTCATTATTTAACTTTTCAGTCTGACGACTCGCGGGCAACAGCAACAACAATTAATCATTTTGACTTTTAATCTTTCATTTGTCCTTAGCGTCGGCATCTTTATCGCGTCTCGGGCTTTGCCACGCCTCGACTTATAGCCTTTCCCCTTTTGTTGTTGTTTGTGTCAAAAGTTTACGCAAACCTCCGCTCGCCCTCGCCGTCGCCCTCGCCCCCGCTTCGCGCTGTCTCCAGATGGGCATGTCTTCTATCTATCCGTCTCGGGCATCCATCTAAGGCTCAGTTTGTTAAGTACGCTTTGGGTCGCTTAAGCAGACTTAATCGCATTATTACTTTTACGAGAGTTTTTCTTTATGATTTACGCTAACCGAGTGCAGTACGCACAACTTTCTTTTTACCACTTCCCATCCATCGCCCGATTTTTGTGCTCATGGCTAAATTTGTTGGAAATGAAAACATCAGAAATGAACTTTTAAGTGCGGATTTTGTGGTCTGACATTGGGCACCAATGTGAGCATTTTACTTTTGAATTCAAATTAGTCTGAGAATTTTTGCAAATGTGATAATGCAGTATAATGGCATTAGCTTAAAAATTTGTAACATTTTGCATAATGCGGCGAGTTAAAACTTTGCTAAGCGCAGTAAAAACATATTGAGACAAATAACACAAGGCTGCACATATGAGTATAAATATATAGTGTGGAGTATAGTAGAGATTTTCTGCATATTCTATTAAGAACTTAAATTACATATTTAACATTCAATTTTAGGGTTTTTTTTTTTGGGGAAATATTTGGAAGCATGTACGACAATAAGAAATTAGAAATGGAAACAAAAATATAATATAATATTTGATTGCTAATTCTGGCTGAAATAAATCTGCAAATTATTACATTCCTTTAATATGGAAAATGTTTTTTAAGACTATTACGATTAGTTATAAATATATTTATTTTAATAAATGATCGATTGTTATGGCTAAGGAAGTTAAAAAATGTCGCTGTTCCTTGATTTCCTGAAAGTAAAACGACAAAAGTTGCAAGCTGCCCCACAGAGTGGGAAATCTCGAAGCGCTTCGTCCTTTGCATGAGCCTTGACAGATTTCCACACAATTTGCTGATGTTATAAACCAGTACCCATGTCCAATAAAAATCAACACACTTTACTGGTCATTTATAACTCAATTTCATTTGCCTCGCACACGAGAAATCAATTGAAAAATCACATTAACCGCACACGCAATTATTCTGATCATCATCGCCATTATCAACATCATCATCATCATCATCATCATCATCGTCAGCAGCAGCAGCAGCATCATCGGTTGGGCGAATTGCGTATGCTGCAGCAATAACAAAAATTGGCGTAAAGGGGCATAAAACTCATTACATAAACGTCCACAACAGACAAAAATCGCATTTGACAAATTATTATGACTCTTTATATTATGATGACTGCACGAATCCTTAAATGGTATTTCGATTTTATGCGCAGCTCTCTTCAAAAATGAAACCAGTTACCGAAACAATTTCGAAAGACAAGCCGCAAAAAGGGTACCAAAATTCGGCAGTTGGGCCGCTCGGTAATTGTGTGTGTGTGTGTGTGCGTGTGTGTTTGTGTGCGGCAATTTTCTGTCAAAGTGTTGAAGAGTTTAAGTGTCAATGTGTATGTGAATGAGCATGTGATTGTGAATAAGGGACTCCAAATGATAAATGACAGCAGCGCTGTTTTGCGGTCCACAAAAAGCGCAGCAAATTTTCAATGGCTGCGAAGAGATTTGAGGCCATTTTGGATTGTGGTTCACGTCGAGTGCTCGAGCTGTCTAATTGTTAAAGATCCAATGACACTTGTTGAAACTTGAATATTAACAAAGGCAGAGAATTGGAAAAGCTCACAAACAGAAACTTGCAAAGAATTTGTTCAGCTTCTTTTGATGTTAATTTTAAATACAACTTAAAATTTGAACAAAGTATATTGAATATACGTATTATTTATATTATTTATTATTATTGTCAAGAATTTTGTGCAGGCCTAGAAAACTGAAATTTCAACATTTCTATATGCATAATGAATTTCCCTGACTGTTGCATTTAAAAATGACAAGGGCAGGCGAAACAATTAAAATATTTTTAACATTTTCCAGCGCAATTAATCAAGTCTGCAGTTCACTCAATACGTCTCGTTCTCTATAATTTTCCGTGGTTATTTGCAGGGCTTTTCTTTTTTCTTTTTCCCCCCACTGCATTTCAAGAGTAAAGCAATTACAAGCGGTTAAAACCGCACTGGCGGCAAATTGAAAATGAAACAGAAAAATTAAGGAAAATACTTTCGGGCCCAAACCGAAAGCCAGAAGCGGGTGCATATGCATTGTTGTTTTAAATATTTAACATAATACTTATATGCATTCGCACTACAGATCTGACGGCAGGCAAACCACAATTAAACAGACACACAGACATTTAATAACAACAACAGATTTTTTTGTTGTCATCAGAGCAGAGCTGAAAGGGCTTATGGGCTAAGTACATAAGATGAGCTATTTTTAATGCATAATCATATCTGTTTTTAAAGATACTTTGTGTATTCTTTTGCCAGAAAGAGAGAGAGAGGTAGTTTGATATATTGAAAAAATTTAATTTTATAATGACTAAGAGAATTGCTTAATTTATGTGTAAAAACAAGATTAGGAAAATAAATTAGAACAATCAATCAGAAATATAAAACAAATTAGCTTAACTATTCAAACTACTGAAGCTCAGATGGAGACGGATGCCTAAAGGCAAAAACTCTTTGCAAATTGTAGAATCTGTCATGGAAGCCAATTTATATAGAAACTGCTTATTCGATATGCGAAAAGTGCTTTGCTTTAACAAAAATCAATCTAATTAATAACTCATAATACATTTATCATGGGCAACCACTCAAAATCAACCCGTTCTGAGACTTTATGACACCAGCTAAGTGAAAACTCTTCCTTTTTACCGCTCGTTCTTGTGCCAGTTTTCGCCGAGCTCGGACATCCGGAAGCTTCCGAAAACACTTCCGCGTTACGAAAAAAAAAAAAAAAAACAAAATGAAATTGCCGTAAATCAACCGCAACACTTTAGACACTTCCTTCCGCAGCGTCTTTGCCTTTGACAGAAAGTCAAGGCAGGGCCATGGACATGGAAAACGAGGGAAAGCGTAGGCAAAGTGAAAGCAGTAAAAACGGCTGGCATGTGATTTATTTTCTTATTAATTTCCGTTATTCACGCCGCACACAATTTCCGCTACGTGTTCCAGTAAAGCTGACCAGAGAGAAAGCGAGAGGGAGAATGAGAGAGAGAGAGAGAGGGCAGTGATCCACCCCTTGACCGCCCCTTCTCTGATCCCTTTCCCAACGCACAACAAAAAAATGGAGGGGAAGAAAATTGTGAATACATTGAATACATTATGTACACTCCTCGGGCATCCTTGCCTTGCCTAACAATCTAATTAATCAGCAATAATTCATAAAATTAGAGCAACACAACGACAACAACAACAGCTGCAACCACCGCGCTGGTGATGTGGGGGCGTGGCAGTTGCCTCGTTTGTTCCACACATAAATTAAAGTTGAAAAGTGCATAAATTAAAAAGCACGTTGCGCATACGTCGCGTGGTCCGCGCTGTAAAAGTGCTGAAAAGTTGCACGGGAGATGAGGGAGGCTGTGCGCCGGGCGTTGCCAGCAAGTGGCGCCATTAATTGCATATTAATTTAGACAAATTTGTTGGCATTTTTATGTTCCAGTAACACAATCCAACAGCAGCAACAAAAACGGACTCTGCACAAAAGGAAAATCAACAGCAACAAACCAGGGCAAGTATTAAAAGGTACTTTTAATAATCTGCTCAGCTTGTCACAAATTAGCACGGGGTTTGTGCCAGAAATGTTTTTAAAGCACTGATAAATAAATACAAATTTAATATAATATATAATAATAAAAAAGTGAAAAACTAAGCATAGTAACGTATTTATGCAATATTTATTTAATATTAAATTATACAATTTAATTAACCAATTTATTAAAACCTGTGGCAATGTTGCATACAACTTTCAGAATTTTTTATAAAGAGTTCGATAATTTAATAAAAATAAACCGACCATTTTTTTTTTAATGTATAATTTTTCAACCATTTATTTTACTAATTACTCATTTATTTTATATTTTAATTTAGTTAATTTAAGTACAATTTTGTGTTGGCAATTTAAGAGCATTTAAGCTTCGCTGTCTTCCATCTATCGATTGTCTTTATTTTCTTATTGTCCCATGGGCTGAACAATTTATGAATTATCTGTTGGCAATTTTGGGCTTCTATCGGCGGCATATTAATTTCGCTGACTCCATTCATTTGCCTTAGTTTCCTTGAGTTCAGTTTGCGATTCATCTGAAATATTAATTGAGCGACTCGGTGCGGCAACTTGATCAAGGACAAAAGACAAAGGAAAGCGGCTCGTTGAGGATGTACATATTATTGTTTCTGCTTGGGAAAGCATAAATCTTGTGCACAAATACAATTGATTTGCTTTATTAGCGCTCGCCCTGGGCAAAAACAACAACAATCGCTTCATTTATTAAAACAGAAGCAAAAAAAAAGCTTAGGAAAAAAACCGAATTTCACTCAAAGTGGATGATAAAATTCCTGGGATTGCTAATCTCTTAGAGCTTTGTTGTTGTTTATTTGCCGCACAATTTCACACATATGCGGGCATCTCCCTGTCTCCTTTGCGCCTGTTTCTGTCTCTTTCGCGCCTAAACTGTGTTTAGCTCATTTCCTTTTGCGTGAAGTGATTTACGAGTAATTCGCCATTTAACCTGTGGCTAAATTTGTAATTAGTCAAGTTTTGTGTGGCGCATGCATAAAATTTCCCTTTGCTGGGCTTAGCGAATTTTATGTGGGCCTAAGTCTATTAATAATAAACTGTGCGTGTGTGTGTGCGTTTGTGTGTGTGGAATTTGTTATATAGTATAAACATATAGCCTTGGCTTACTGACACTCACTTACATGGTAGCCCGGGACTCCTCAGGCGCACATGTGACAAAAGCCAATTTCATTTACTTGATGGCTGCGAAATGCTCGCATGAACCGCAAATTAATTTTGATGGGGTTGCGGGCGGGGCTGGCCGGGCCTAATGCACGGCACTGATTGGTCGACGCAGAGCATTTGCAAATGAGCCAAAACTTTAAGAGTTGTAGTTAATAAATTAGACTTTCAACAAACTGAAGACTCGAATTGGTGGAATTGTGAACAACATTTAATTGCTTTGAACACTATTTTAAAGCCGATTTCAACGGTTTTCCATTGCTTTTTTTCTGATTTAAGGGAACAACTGCAAATTCCAGATCTATAATTGTGATTTGTCATTGGACAAGGGGCTAGTTTCACCAATAAAATTTGATTGTAGGACAATTAAATGTTTTGGAGCCTTTATTCTTTATTACAAAAAATTGGATTTGCAGAATACCTATACGTAGCTTATGAGGACTGATGGTAACCCAACTCGTTTTGGTCGTTTGGTAACCACAAATGCCAGGTCAACACCTTTTGTGACACTATCGAAGTTCAATAAAATCGAATTGATTGAAGTTTCGCACGCTCTTCTATTGCCATTGAGCATTGAGTCTGTCGCTTGTGCCCTGCCGCCACCTCCACCCCTCCCCCCCGCGCCTTGCACTATGGGCAATTTGAGGTTTTTTTCTGGCAAAAAGATATTTTTTAAATTAGACTTACAATTAGCAATAATAAATTAAATAAAATGCCATCAAACAGAAGAATTGGTTCAGTTTAAAAAGGGACTTTGGGAACTTTACATGTCAAAATTATTTACCTCACTTTTAAAGTAGTTTTTATACTCATTTCTATAATGCATTATCAATGAAAATCTCTTTAATGGAAATCACTTGCAAAGAAGTTAGCCCAGTTTGAAGTCAACTGAAGTCCCACGCTAGCCAGTTTTCTGGTTTCTGACTTATGCCACAAAAAGCGGGCGAATTCCCCATAGTGAACTGTCTGCCTGGCTGGCTGTGAACATCAATTAAATTCATTGCCAAACAAATATTGTACAAAGGAATTATAAAAGCAGCCAGGCGATTGTCGGCAGACACATGTTCCCCCCCATTGAAAACTGGCAATGTTTTGTTTTGGTCTGTCTGGCAGGGCTGGTTGCAAGCCCAAAAGAGTTGCAGCTCCTGTTTCTCGCTCTGCAGATGGTTGATTGAATGTGGAGCTCATTCCAGCGTTTTACCTGCACTCCCCTCGATCCTCGCGCTGTCCTCAGTTGTTGTTTTTTGGCACTTTGCAGCGAGCGTCAAATGGGAAAAAAACGCCGACATTTTGTAAACAAAGCGTTTGACGTGGGGAAGCTGCTGTCCCGTTGTGCTGAAAGGTCGTTCATGTGATGTTTGAGCTGCCAGCGCAGCCAGCACCTAATGCCAAAACCCAAACCTAAGCCCGAATACCTAACCCGGACCCTGTTATCCCATGGATTGCAGCTACAAAATGCATAGCTAGCGAATTTTTTCCAACGCTTTTATTAAGTTTTTGCCAAATTGGTGTGCGTGTGTGTTTGTGTGTTGTCATCTTTTGTATGCGTTTTTTAATTTTTCGACTGATTGCTTTATTACAGAGTGCCGCTTGTGGCCAGTGGCATGTTCGGGCTTTGTCCGGGCTTTTCGCATAGATGCGAGTGAATTTAACAATTTACATGCTTTGCTGCTGTTTGGTCTCGTTCATGGTCATGTGGCTTTAATTGAAAATCATCGATAAACGTCGGTTTCCTAGAAACCTCCCTTTTGTCTGGAAAGCTATTTACTATTGCGACTTGCGGAAAGCAAATATTTATTTTACATTCCGTTGACATAAATTTGCACATCAATAAGCTTTACTTATTTTGAAGCAACAACATTTTTTTTAAGTTTCTAAAGCCGACAGTAAGCATTGCAGTCAGCTATATAGTTTTTGCTACCATATACTTGTGGCTTTTATTACGATTATATTTACTGAGTATAAGCGGAAGAAAATCAGCTTTGCATATAAAAAATGTATCTTTTGTCTACGTAAACGGTCTTAAAACATTTTAGTTTTTTAATTGCTTGACCAAAATCGCATTTCATAACTACTTTAAATAAGACGCAACAGCATAATTTACCAAATATTTATTTCATTTCGTTTTTAACTCAAGTCTGAAGGGCTTAAACATTCAATTGTCCTGGAATATGATATAGTTTTTCGTTGAGGCTTGGCTGCTCTTTCATTTTCAACATGTTTTAATTTACTTGCTGAAAAATCAATTAAAAACGCCTTAGAGTATGCAACACTTAACTTGCAACAAAAATATTTCGTATTGTTTGTGGCCTTAAGGCATCATTTTGCATTTTGTGAAGCGCATGAAAATAATTTGTACAAACAACATGCAATATTCAATGGCTTAGGAAAACGGGGGCTGTCGTTTCTGGGTTGGGGGGGCGGTAGGCAAATGGTTGAGTGCAACAGAATGCATTATGAAAGATTGCAAACAAATGAAACGCATAAAAGTAGACAACAAAATTCGTACACTCCATTTCACAGCGTCAACATAATAAATCAACTTTAGCAGTCCGTCCGTGCGTCGGTTCAGTTTTCCATTCTTCGAGCGTTCAGACAACAAATTTCCTGTCTAATTTTCAGCAGGAAAAGCAAAAGCAAAAGCAAAATCTGCCTCCATTGTGCTGCATCAGAAGCCGTCAAGCAGGCTATAACAAAATTTTAAGTGCTTTTCCCAGAAACTTGCCTGTTGTCGGCTGCTTATTATTAAAATGACGTTCGCTAGATTAATAATGTATTAAGGCATGCACACACACACACACACTCACACCCACACACATATATGCTTTTGTACGTGTATGCACGATTTCATATAAGTACTTTATATGCATACGTTCTTTACCTGCGGTTCAGCTTTTGTGTTGCATAGCGGCGTTGCCACGCACCGTTATCTCTCGTCATCCCTGCCACATTTTACTCAGCGCCGGGAAAATCATTTTCCACCCATAAATCTCACGACAATTGAACATTCGCACGCGAACTTTAAGTTTCGTTAAATGACAGCAAATTCACGCTTTTAAAGTTAGTTTACCGCGATAAAAAAAAGAGATAAAAATTGAATTTTTTTAATTTTGTCTATTACTTAGAACTGGAAGGCAAATGCTTTTCTTGGCATAATAAATAAATCAAAGTATTAATAAACTTCCATAGTCTTAAGTATAGTCATAATTTTAAAGGCGGTTCGCCAACCAATTGCGAAGGTTTTAGTTTAAAATGCGCTAGAGAGTTATGGACAATATGCTGCAATAAAGAATCAAATTGATAAAAAAGAAAAAAGAAAAAAAAAAAAATTAATTAACTTCACTTTCAATTGAACGAATTCAGAATTTCCTTTCTCCTTCAAAAACCATTTGTATTCTCCTAAGACCATGTCAGAATAGATTTTGCTTTGCTGTCGGCTTCTTCAATAGAATAGCATTTCAACCGTGGCTGTATCTGCGGCTTCAATCCGTTCACAATTGCATTAGATCGCTGGCAACGTTTTCGGATTTCTGAGCCCATGCTGTATGTGAGCAGTTAGTAGAATTCTTGGCATTTTCGTTTTCTCAGTTCGCAGTGTTCTGGCGACTTCACTAACAAAGATTGAAAATGTCACGTAGGCTGACACTTGGAGATAACAATAAACATTTTACTATCACAGCAAATTTTCTTTACGAACTCAGAATGGAAGCTAAGGCCAAAGGCATTTGAATAGATGCGAATGGCGCCTTAAAGTATGCAGCAATGCGCACGTTTATGGCATCAGGGTATAAAAATATTCAATTTCATATGCATTCAGAGAGCCGCATAAAGTCGCAAAACGAATGCGAGCTGTGCACATACCGCTTTGCATATGGGGACACAGATAAACAAAAAAAAAAAAAAAAAAAAATAATACAAGGACTACAAAAAAGGAGAGAGACACGAGATGCAGGAAACCAAATCGAAAAGCTAGAGCGAGAGCGAGAGAAAACTGCATAACAAAAGCGAAAGACAAAGACTAAACAATCTTGCCATGACTGTACCTCAACTTCCGTGCCACCCACTCCCAAGCTGCCAAGCTGTCCCCACAAGTTCTCTAGCCCCCGCCATGCCCCACTGCTGCCGCACTGAGTTTTGTCGGCAGCCGTTTGCCGAGGGACCAAAAGTCACCATCATATTCCATTACCAAGCAGCTGCAGCTTCCAAAAACGTTTTGCTGCGATTTTTATGCAGCATGAGAAAAAAATATTGTAAAATGTTCTGTTTATGCTGCAAGTGGACACGTGGCAGCCACTTGAAGCCAAATAAATGCAACAACACTCAACAACAAGAACTGTTGCTAATAGCAGCGCAACGAAGCGAAAACACTCTTTCAACGTCATATTTTACATTATCTATCTATAAATTTCTTTATTTTCTTATTATTCTACAAAGTGAGGTGAAAAAAAAATATGGTTTCATTGGAGCCTTCAATTTAATTTTACCAAAATTGAATTGTAGTTTTTGGGCGAAAAAAGAAAACGGTTTTTCAACCGGAAGTCAAAGCAACTTTGACAAACCATCCCACAAAGTTGATGTTATCTCTGTTAAATTGCTTTTGAGAGCATTACGAGTGCATAATTAATTAGCGCTGTCTGTGGTGGGCGTGGCACGGCGGCGTCGGCTTCGACGTTGGCTTTGACTTCGGCATCGGCCGAGGTTGTTCATTTTGTTGTTGGTTATTAAACAGAAAACAAAGGCAAAAAAAAGAAAAAAAAAGGCGTTGCACATGCAAACAGCATCCAACATACTAAAGAACATATCATATGTGGGTAGTGTTATATACACGTCCTGTAATACTCCCGACCGAACGTGAAGCCTTTTTCAGTTAATTAAAAAGGCACTTCGCTGGTTGTGTGCGGCTTTGTGTGTGCGTGTGTGTGTGTGGCTGCTTTTAGCAGCAACAAAAACATGAAATATATTCGCGTATAGTAGTCGTACGAGTCTACGAGTATAAATCAAAAGCAGTCGGTTGTACTCGAAATATGTGCTCGGTGGGAATTCTCTCCAATGGCCGGCATACAACTAATTAGCTCAGATAGAGTATTGGGCAGGAACAGCGAACAGACTTTGATAAAGAGCTGTTCATTTACATCAACTAGATCGCAATGCAATTGAAATTTCTCGAATCGAATCGACTAATTTAATTATGTGGTAAGTAACCCCAAAAACGGCTTGATCGAAAGGTAAACCCATTTACTTTTTTGATCCATATTTAACTCAAACTGATTGACAATTGACAAGATTCAGCGTCTAGGCTAAGGCCTAAAAATAGCTTTCACTTCGCCTTAAAATGCGTTTGCTTAAATTGAACTAGAGCAGGCTTTCACTTGGCTAAAAGGCCACAATTGACAGTCAACATTCAGTTGGCTAAGATGACAAAACGTATTTGATGTTGTCACCGGGCGGCCCCAATTCCCATACTCTCCTCAGACAACTGTCACATTTGCTCTGTTTATTTACATAGCAAAGAGAGAAGGGCGGGCGGGGGGGCCCGAGGAGGTTTGCCCGCTGTTGGAGCTCGGTTGTTGGGTGTTGGGTCAGGGTGTAAACAACACAAATTTACATTTGCTTATGTGCCCGCTGTCGACTTTGCTTTGTTTATGTATTTTTTATTATGATTGATATTTTTTCTACTTGCTCCCTTTTCGTATTTTTTTTGCGTTTCTTTTTTTTTTTTTTGTTTTGGCTTATGGAGTTTCATATTTATTGACAGCTGGCTAAAAAGGCGCATGTTGTTGACTTGTTTAGCATTTTTTATGAGCCGTTGACAGTGCCAGCATTTCGCATTTTACATTTGGCTCAACTTTTTGGGGGGCTGTGAGCCTCTCAAGTGTCACATTTAATAATTTGGCTGTAAAGTGATAAGTTTGCCTAAGTTACCCGGAAGGGTTTGGAGCCTGCTTTTTTGGCTATTCTGCTATGCGTCTCGAGTTGCCTATTTTTGACGTAATCGGCATTAATTTCTTATACTTTGTGTCGCTCAAATCGGTTTGCATTGCATTTTTTCGAATTAAGCGAATTAAATTAGCTTTTTCCTTGGCAATTAACAATTATAAATGCCGTTTGCTACATATTACATGCTCGTTAAGTCTTTGTTCGCACTTTGCAAGCGGCAACTAATTTAAAAGCGCCACGCCCACTACTTTGGGAGCAACAAAAGAATATGAAACTTATTTAAATCCGAGCAGCTCTTTTGGGCCATCGTCAAGTGCCACTAGAAACAATGCAAATTTAATTAAAATTCCGAAAATCTGAAAACAATGCGCACGTTTTCATCATCAACATTATGCCCCGGCACGGGCACAGGAACGGGGACGGAGACGGGGACGGGTACGGGGACGGGCAAGCAGACCAGCTAACCGAAACCCACTCGCCCACGCGCCGACACGCCCACGCATCCACTCGCCCACTCACCAGAGACATGCGGACGGGTCTCTCTGACCATGGCCATAACTATGGCCCCGCTATCAATGCAGCTGCGCAAGGACAATGCAGCCTGGCGGCGCCTTTCTCCGGGCACTGCCGCTGGTCGCAGTGCTTCTTGGGCGCTCGTTGCTTGTAATTTCTGTATTTTCTTTATTGCCACCAGAGAGTGGGGCATATGCGCTAGTTAACAGTGGTTCATGCCGTAATATTTACATGACTGTACGTAATTGAACATATGTATGAATTAGAGAAACCTCAATACAAAATATTAAGTTTCTACATCTTTCGAAAGGAAGCAATTGAGTTTTTGCGAGAGCTTTATTTTGGCTGATGGTAATTTTGTAATTTTCTTTATACATTTAAATATAATAAATAAATAAATATACAATAGAAATATTTCTGTTTTCATATTTATTTTTTCAATACGTCTGTATATAGTTATTTAATTTATTTTATATTTTTTTTAAAATATATTTTTATTTTATTTATTATTATCATTATTTCCCTACGGAAATAGAATTTTTGAATTTTTTATCAATATAGTCCTCCTAAAAATTCTTACTCAACATTTATCGAAAGTGCATCCACAATTCGTTCATAGGTGAGAGATCGCGTTCCTTTTGTCTTTCTTTGTCGCTTGCCCGAAAAGCAAATGTAAAGTTTTTGGTTTCGACGCGAGGGATTTATAGTGCGATTATACTTTTGTGTGTGCTGCTGCCACAGCTGGGATATAGCCGTTGTTGTTGCCGTTCTTAGCCGCGTTGTTGTAGTTGTAATTGTAGTTATTGTTGTTGCCGCTGTCCACTGTTGTCCGCCCTGAAATTGCATTTTTACAAAGCTGAGCAGTGCCAGCCGCCGCCCCATCTCCCATAATGGAGTAGTTTTTAAATAAACAATGCGAATCCGTCGCCATCCCTGTCCCGCCAACAACAGTGCTGTCATCATCTTCTCCACAGTCAAGGGTCGCCACGTTGACTACTGTCATTTTGGCGCAAAGGCTGCTCCCGGGCGCTCCCAGTCCCACAGTAGAACCGCAGGCTTGGCTTTTATTTGCATTACTATCGCGGGAGCTGTGCGGTTTTATAGGTTCTTAGTTTTATTTCATATACGCGATGGCGTTTTTCTCTCTATTCCTTTTTTATTGTCTTGCCTCCTCCGGATGCACATCACTTTGTTAGTTATTTAGACGCCATCAACACTTTTGCTCATGGAATTTCAAAGTGAACGACGCCGGAGAGACTTAAAACTTCCTAGTGCAATTGTCGGATGAGCGGATCTATGGGAGTTGTGGCATATTTGACAACTGTTTTATTTCTTTTTGTTTTTTAAACTTCTCAATTTTTTGCTAAGACTTTTAATTTAAATTTCTTTTTGAATACCCAAAATATAGCCGAACTTGAATACGGCTAAAGCCCAAACTTGAACCTTTATTTTATTACGAGAAAATCCAGCGTTGTTTTACGGCTCGTGTGCGCCTTTTACTGCGTCCTCTCAGATGCCATTATGGAAACTACTTACTTTTCATTTTGCCACTAATTATCTGGGCGGCAAGTGTTGACAATAAATTCACGCCTCTGCCTGGGGCAGGCATTGAAGTCGACACTTGGCCAGCAGCGCAGCGAAGACAATCTAAGCGCATAAATTGGCAGAAAGTGAACAACATCGTCTTGCCGTTGCCGTTGTTGTTGTTGTTGTTGTTGCTGTTGCTGTTGCTGTTGTGGCTCCTATTTCAACTGGCTGGCAGGCTGAGCAATTCGAGGCTTTTGTTGAGCGCCGTGCGAAAAATGCGCAACATTCAAAGCCAAAAGCCGCAGAGAAGCGCAACAATCCTTAGCCCAGCAGCCACCCAACAGGCAACCAATTGCCGCCCCAAAAGCCGCAAAATTTCATTTGGAAAAGCCAAACGGAAAGTTGTCCTTGTTGTTGCCTGAATGAGTTTTGGCTTCACGAAGACGCTGACGGCGACGGCGACGGTAACGGGAATGGCAACGGCAACGCCGTTGGCAACGGCGACTCTCGCAAATGCAGTTTTAAGTTGGCTTTTTTGGCAAACTTCGGTGCGGCGTCTGTGGTGGGGGAAAATAAGTTGATGTTGCCGCCGTTCGAGTTTTCCAGCTGCAGCCTCGACAGCGTTGCGGTAAACATAAATTACGCATACGCCACTTTGGCTGCCACGAATCAATCATACATTTTGCCCAAATTTGAGGCTTGGTTACGTAACCAATTTTCAACGCACCGAAAATTAATCTTTACGAAGAAACATTTTAGTTACCTTAAGAGCCATTGATTTTCACAACATTTCATTTGACTTATGTGTAAATTTTAGAAGTATGGCACTCTGTAAAACTTAAGTCTGCCACCAGGGTAGATTGGCGGATAGAAACGTTGCCATTAGCAGTGGAACCTAGACAAAGTGCTGCTTGCCCCATGGCTTAGTTGGAAACTGGTTAAGCTGAACAGTCCAAATGCTGGCTAATACAGATAGGCGGCTTTGGCTTTGTAATTAGCATGAGTGCCTCCGGCCGGACGAAATGATTGCTAGACCAGAACACCAATGGGCCAGTAAAGCACGATTGAAACTTGAATGCAAAAGCACGTTGTAAATATGTTGCTGGATTCAATAAAATATGTTTAATATTACGTATACGCAAAACCAAAAAAATATAGCTATTATTACCACTACAAAAATATGCTTTAAAGTCAATTTAAATGTTAGATTATAAATAATAAAAATAATATGAAATAAATATAACAAATATTTGTATTTATAATTGAAATAAAAATATAAACTGCAATAATAATTGGTGAACTGAACTGCTAGCTAAGCCACTTTGATTTATATTGAACAATAATTCTTTTCTTTTAGAGAAAAGAGTTTTATAAGTGACTGCATCAGGTGTTGAAGTGGTTTAAGTATTTTCAACTTCTCGGGAAATGTGCCCAATGGCCTCAACTCTTTTAATATTTCTTTTTTGCCCATCATTTACCCCCTTAAGAATGTAAAAAATGCTCGCAACACAGCACGAGCAGCCCCAAATTGACAGCACCCCAAAAGTTAAGTTTGGCAATTTTTAAGACATTGCGTATACGCCCCATGTGTGGCAATCCACTTTTACCCCATCCCCCGCACTTCTGGCTCAGCTTGTCAGCTTGGCGCTTTGCATATGCTTCATTTTGTCCTTTTTTTTCTTTGGTGTTTTTAAGTTGATTTTACGAACTTACAGCCCCGTGGAGAAAGTGAAAAACAATGTAATAGAAATTTCATAAACTTTGACGCTGGGCGCTTTCGACAAGTGCAAAACGCTCTTTATCTATAAGGATTTGCAGCAAAAACCCTCCGATAACAAAAAAAAAAAAAAAACACACACACACAAAAAAATGAAAAAAGAAACACAAAGTTTTTTCTTTGGGTGCATGCTGCGTCAGGGGCAGGTGGAGGGGCGGCTGTGTGTGGTTCTCTTTGCTGATGGTAGCGTGAAATCCACTTAAGCTGCCTGCAGATTTTGGGCGCGTTTTGCTTTTTGTTTTATGTTCCTATTTCTGGTCCTTTTTTTTTGCATTTTCATTTTTTTTTTTTTTTTTTTTTTTTTTTTTTTTTTGTTGGGGAACATTTTTATGCGCTGGCACAGTTGGAGAAGGAGTGAGGGGTGACGTTGCATTATTTCAAGTTTGGCGCAAAGTATTTAAACCATAAAAATGCGCTGCGAATCCTTCTGCTCTATCTTCGTGTGGCCAACGGGAAATGTCTTTCACGGTTTGGCCGTAAAGTTTTTGAGCATTTAGCCGGAGATTTATTGGCTGTTACTGCAACCGCCCCACCCCACCCGACGCACACCACCGGGTGGCACTGCAGCTGTTTTATCACGGCAAACACGTAACTAACTTAGCTGCTGCCCCCCGTTGCACCCACGTCAGCGCGCTTATCGCAAGCTGATGCAGCATCAACATAATGATATGGATAATTCAGTTTTCATTCAGTTGTTGTCACCGCAACGCGCAGCGTTTGTTCATTGTATTACAAAATCTCAACTGAAGGAGTGGTGGAGAGGGGGTGGGAGGGAGAGTCTCTTGGCGGAAAGTCGTCGTAAAAGCGACCATTACATTGATTTACATGCTCACGTTCATGGCCAGCAGCTTACTGTCTATAACTCCCCGTTGCCCCTTGGCAAGCCAGCAAACCACAGATATTTTTATTTGTTGGTATTTTATAGTGTATACTAAAAATGCTGCATTTGGCATTTTTATTAGCTGCTCAGATGAGCGGAACGAGCTGCGGCTTCAGTTTTATTAGCAGCTCTTAAAATTTCGAACAGTTTCAGTTTCATTGCCCTTTAAGCTTGCATTCCGCAGCTTAAGCTGTTCGATCCTTATTCGCATTTTGGACTTCTCGTTCATTTTGATAAAACACTTGCTTAGAGGAGCATAAAAATCCGTTAACAAGCTACAAGTAGAAATATGCAAGTGGTTTTCCTTTATCAAATTGCTTGCCTTCGAGTGGCTTTTTATGTAAATCTCTGGCTGATTTAATGGAATGTAAAAAATGTGATTATCAAAATGAAATACAAATAAAGAGAATAATTAAATGCAATGCAAAAAAAAAAAATATAAAATAAGAAATACATATATATATTAATAGAGATTTTGCTGCTAATTCACTTCTAATGCCTCTTCCAGCTGCAATTTAATCCCGTAGATTTTTAATCACTTTGCCCTCACCAGCTTGTGGATCCCTCGAGCCCCAATGTTAGTTTTTAGAGCCAATCCCAGGCCCAGACAATGGCATATGGCAGCCAACGTAGTTGGGTGGCTTTTTTCCAGCTGCATTTCGCGGCAGCCTTTGAAGTGAGTTTTCAGCTTTGAGCAACGTTTTCAACTGTCAATTAAACTGCACTCTCCCAGGGACAAGCCGATGACGTTGGACGTGGCCGTGGGCCTGGACCCGTTGCCTGGGTCCCAGCGCCAAGCACGGCATTTAGAGAGGCGCTGATGTAAGGCAAAAAAGGGCTCCAGCTCTTGTGTTGGCGGTCTTCATTCAAGCCAGGTGTAGCGGAAAATTGTGTCCTTATACAGCAACTGACCTTTTTTATTTCCTTTTTTTTTTTTTTTTTTTTTTTTGGGAGGCCAACAAAAAGTTTTTTTCAATGATTTCTTTTTTTTTGGCAAGAGGGAGGCGAATTGCCTTTGGAGCATTGAAGCAATTGTAATTAGTGTGAGGATGAGTCTGAGACTGAGGATTTGAGTCGATTCTGTTTGTATTTGGGAATTGTTTCGGGGGATTTGCTTTGTGCAAATCGTTTTTGTTGTAAATAAAGAGTTGAGTGCCATTTGCCAGCGAACATAATTGAATTGGATTTGATTTAGGTTTGAGCTGTGAGTTGAGAGATATTTGGGGTAGGCTTTGTGGGCTCAAGGCTTTTTGTGGGCTGTGAGTAGCATTTGGTAGAGTCAATTTAGATAATACTTGGCTTGGTGATTTGGCTTCAACTTAATAGTTTTATATTTATAACTTGTAATGTAATATATGTCTTTATATTAATTATATTAATTCAAATATACAATTTATATGCCCGAAATGAAATTTTCGTACATTTTAAAATCCTTTTGGGCGGATTTTGTCCTGTCATTCGGTATTCACTTGGGCATGTTTCTAATTTTACCGTAGCTTAAGGGACTTTGAACACTCTTACTATTCAGTTTATCATTCCATGCGGTTTATCGATCAAAGAAGTCACATTAAAATTGCAATATGGTTTCTGGCTGCGTCTTTTGACATATGCCGTCGCTATAGGCTGGGACATGAACTTTTGGCAAAGACTGTCAAACGGTTGATTTATTATTTATTAGCCATGACCCACCGAAAAACGGACATGGACATGGACACGAACCTTATCGAGGAGGGTCGCCAGTCGCTGTCGCATCGAGTCGGCCCACAAACAATCCATCAATTATGCAACGTCGTCGAGTGACGAAAACAAATCAAAACGAAGAAAATACGTTGGCCCAAAATCGAATCGAACTTGGATCATTTGACAACTGACAAGATGACAATTTGGGGCATGGAAATCGAACTAATTGGATCATTGAAAAATAGTTGATGCCACAAAGTGGACAACAGTTTTAACGCTCTCTAAACTTAACGGCTCCTCCTCCTGCCGCCAACGCATTTCACAGATTTTATGTTTTTGCTTTTAGCCGTTTGTCGCTTCTGACCCCAAACCTAATTGACTGGTTTTAAAATTAATTTTTTTTTTCTTGCGAAGCCGTCGCCTTCAATGAGCCATAAAAACTGCGCCGCATATCATTTGAATGGGAAAAGGTCTTTTGAGGGTTCTATAAAGGAAGCCGTTGGCCGTTTGCCGCTTGCCGTTTGCTTGGGGTCAGGGGTCAGAATTGTATATGATGGCGGAGGCGTGGCGTACGTGCACCGCATTGCGAATGGTGTGAAAAATGAAACAGAAACAGAAGCGGAGACCGTTAAAAGCAGCGGCTGCCGCTGACAGCTGGCATAATGAAACTGAAACGCGTGAAATGAAACGGAAAAATAAATGTTGCTCAAGTGTAAAGCGGTTTGTTTTGCAGCCGAATGATACGCAGCTCGGACAGGCAGACGGATCGGGGGCAGTGGCAAGCAAGTTTGCTGTACGTAGCTTGTGAATCTGTCCATGACAAAGGTTTTTCCATTTTTTTTTATTTTTTTTTATTATATTTTCTTTGTTCCGTTACTCTGAACCAGTGACCATTTGACCTTGTGTCGATTTTGATTTTTGTCCAAAAGTATAAGAGAAATGTGCTGAATGGACATAATTATGTTTCACAAAAATTGCTTTTAAGTGGAACAAACACAATAAACATTTGCGAAATTGTTAACTTTCTGTTTGCATCTGTAGAAGATCTTTTTGCTTTAAATTTATATATATATCAAATTTTTTAAACTAAGGAAAAATTAAAAATGGAGTAAATAATTTCATTTGATAATTTTGCATTGCTTAAATGCATTTTTCTTTCACAGTTATTTCATGAAAAATAATTATAAATGATTTCTACAATTAAATTGGTAATATAATAACTATGCATATACACAGGTGGATTTTATTTAATATGTTTGTATTTATCAACTGAATCTTATTTAAGTTACTTTATAATCAATTATTACAAATGATAACCACAAATTAATTCTGGAATATAATAAGTGTACATTATATTTGGGTGGCTTTCATTTTAATATGTTTGTATTTATAATCACAATCTTATTTAAGTTATTTCATAACGAATTATTTAAATTGTGTAATATAATACCAACATATATTTATATTAATATGTTTGTTTAATCTAAAGAGAACTTTTGCAAGTTCCAGTCTCCATGCCACAAATAGAGTATTTGCCATTTCCATTTCCCTGTTTGTTGGCACTTAACCTGGGCCAGTTAAGAAGCTCTCCGGCACCTAATGCATCCCCGGCAATTTCGCACAAAGCGCAAACCGTATTAGCAATACTTTTATGCATGTTTCAGCTCCCTTTCGTCTTGCTTGTCAGTCGGGTGAACACTTCATAAGTATTTATAAGCTTCTCTTCCTCCGCAGCTGCTTTGTGGCAGGTTGTGCGAGTGTTTGTTGGGGCTTGGGTGGATGGGTGGGGCTGTGGCAGATAGTCGCTGCATTAAAACACGTTCCATTTTAATGCAGCAAAAGGCAAAAGCATAAAATGCCAAAGCGCACTGCTTATAAGTAGTAAAAATATAACTCTCCTTCTTTTCACTGCCCCCCCCCCCCCTTTCGGGCCCCCTCTCCGTTGATGTCTGCTCACAGCTTTGTCTCTGTGTGTGAACGCCGGCAAATTTTGTGCTTTGACGAAAGTTTTGCTTAATGACAGAAACATCCGTCAGATGTGCACACACACACACACACACACTAGCTCGGGCACAGAGACATACACACACAAGTACACACACATTTAAGAATGTTGCTTAAATAAATTAACAAAGTTGCCTTGGCTGTTGGCTCTTTGCCTATAACACGAAAGTTGAAATGAAAATAAAATTTAATTCAAGCGTCGACGTTGACGTCAAACGTTGACGTCGACGTTATGTGTTGCCGTTAAGTGCCATCATCATCATCATCATCATCATCATCGACATAATCATCAGCATCATCATCGTCGTCATAAGCAGCTTCCGTTCTATTCTCATCATCTGGCAAACTGTTTTGTAGTTTTTCTCGCACAACACATGAAAAAACTTGGCGCACAGTGTGCAAAGGGGGCAGGCTGTCATGTGGGGCTCAACTTTGAGGCAAGGACGCAAGGACTTTGTGAATTGAAAAATAGTTGCCATAGTTGCCAAACGCCTTTCACAACGGAAAGCCGCTGCAAAAGTCAAGTGTTTAATTAAGGTTTGCCTGGCTTTTAATGTGCATTGACGAGCAAATGTTTGCTCGTAATTAAAAAATAAATAAAACATAAAAATATAAATAAACGAGTGCCGCAGCTTAAATACCCTTGCACACATCTGACGCATGTTTTAAATACTTTAAACGAACCTTTGATGGAACTATATAGAAAACTCTACATATAGTATATATATAAATGCCATGAGAGTCGAATATGTCTAGTGGATGATAAATATAGCAGGTACTTGCAGCCGTTATGTCAATCATGATATCTTCCAATTAACGTTGTCGCTTGCCCAGACACTTTTCCCATGGCCTTGTCTGCAGCCCAGCCTGTGGGCA
Source organism: Drosophila sordidula (assembly GCA_035047465.1). Lineage (NCBI taxonomy): Eukaryota > Metazoa > Arthropoda > Insecta > Diptera > Drosophilidae > Drosophila > Drosophila sordidula. The sequence continues at coordinate 7,720,528 of JAWNPQ010000156.1, read as the reverse complement.
TAATTTATTAAGTGTCGAAAGTTTTTGACCTGTCAACGACATGGTTGACAAATCAAATGAAAAACGACGGATAGATTGGGTCAAAGGTTGGCACTTTGAAAAACAGAAAAATACAGCTCAAGAGGGCATATTGTGAAACCCAAATAGCTAAGAGGTGGAGGTGTCCGTCCGAGATTTTGTGTTCGATTAAATGGGACATTTTAAAATGATTTATCTTATACGAAATAAATATAAATACATGTATGCTATGCTACATTGTTTTTTAAGGTTTCTTTTAATTATTTTGATGGCAACATTTGTAGCTCTTGCAGTTTCCCAGTTAACTGCCTTTGACAAACTCTAAGCTTAAGTCAAGGAAGATTAATAAGTTTCTAGCACCTGTTTCACACACAATGATTTGAGCCAAAACTGTGAAACCTTTGTTTCGTTCATGCGTAGCTGTAAGCCGTATCAAATTTATGGCCAGTCTGTCCCCCTCCCCCCGCCCCGCACGGGCTAACAATCAGCTTGTCAGCGCCTGCCCGGCACGAATGAACAAAGCGCAGCAAACGAGAAGCTGAGCCGTCGGCAGCAACTACAAACAGCCACGTCCACGTCCACATCCGCGTCCGGGTCCGCGTCCTTGTCCTTGTTCGGGCACAGAAACTTGGCTCAATATTGGTCACAAACTTCAGTCACCTGCACGGCTGGCAGGTGCAGTACTTAAAGTTGTTCCAAGCGTGGTATTGGGTCTAAACGGGGGCACTGCAGATTCTGATTGGGGCAGCATTTTGGCATTTCGAATCTATGCGCAAACATTGCAAATGAACTTTGATTGTGAGCAACAACAGCAGCACTAGCCGGCATTCCTGTTGGGGGGCAACAGTTGACAACAACGCCGACGACAGCGCCAACAACGGCAATGGAATCGCCATCTTCGAAAGGGAGCCCTTCTATAGTCTTGTCCTTGTCATTGAATCCCTGTCTGAAAAGTTGTTCAGATATGCCAACCAAACGCAGAGTATATATAACAATTGATACAAATGTGGGAAGAATTCTTTCTGGTTTTATTTTACCAACAGAAATTTATCATAATTAGCCATATGCAAGCGCATATAAAATCAGGTTGAAGCGCGATGAAAAACTCGATTGTTTCTTTCCGCTTTTCTCTCGCAGCAATTAAGCTCGCTTAAAGCTCTGCTGCGCTCTCAAATCGGCTTACATGATTTTAATTTGAATAACAGTTTTGAAGAACTTTTTCGACATAATTCCCCATTCATTTTTTACTGCTTCCCCAGCGGATTCATTCGCCACTGCTGCTGCATAGCTCTCGCTTCCGCTGGCTCAATGTTTGCGCCGCCCGCGCTGTCGCCACCTCGCATCCACAGCAGCGCAGTTGTTCTTCTTCTTGGTGCACCTTTGGCATTTCGTATGCTGCGACAGCTTCCGCACAGCAGTTGCAACAGTTGTTGTTGTTGCTGCTGCTGCTGCTGCTGCTGCTGTTGTGATTGTTGTGCCATCAAAATGTGTCATTGCTTTCCAAAAAGGTTTTACTAGTCCGCTCTGCACCCTACTCCCGCCCTGCTCTATTACATCTCCCTCTATTCTGTTCTGTGCTGCTTCATGAACTTTGGGGCTACAGCGTGGTGTCATAGTCCATAGCATCGGGGGCTCTGTTTCGTGCTGATCAGAGCAGCCATTGACAACATCCTCGTCGTCATTTTCGTCATCGTCATCGTCAGCGTCATCGTCAATCAGGCAGACTGACATGGAAATTATGAGAGTTTGTATTTTGGCATTCACGAATCGACCACGATTCCGTCTCCAACCATCCAGCCGTGTAGTCGTACTCGTACTCGCACTCGTTGCCGTTGTAGTTGTATTTGGAGCACAGTGTATTGCTTATAATTTATGCGTGTGCTGCTGCTGCTGATTATGGCCCCAAGGCTGATTCCTGCTGCTGATCACGTACAGGCCACAACGCACAGCCAAGCAATGCAAATCATACGCACTGTTGTACGCAAAGGTGTTGTACCTTAAAGTGGTTGACTAAATATTTACAAAGCTTGAAAAATGCATTATGAATATATTAGAATAGAGGTAATAGAAGCACTAAGTAAATACAAATTTAAATAATAATAATAATAGTAATAATAATAATACTAATATCTTAAAGTTTTCAATTAAATTCAGATTCGAATTTCTTCATTTTTCATTTCATTTACAAAAAACCTTCTCAATTATTTACTTACTTATGTAATTGTATTTGTTTTTTTTCCCAAAGTTTATTATTTTGAAACATATATCGAACATGGTTTTTTTTAAAAGTGTTTCCACTACTGCGAAAATCTGCTGGACTTACAGCGCAGCTCGAGGCGTATTTACCCACTTAGTGGGATATTTGAGACAGATGAAATAGCAGTTTCTAGTACTCGTAAATACCGAGCTCCCGTTGAATGTCAACTCCAGCGAACTATTTGACCCACCGCAAATGGCATCTGTTTCTGCCAGATGTGCTAGTCGCAGCTCCTGCGCCACCTGAGCGGCGAGCTGACAGTCCTGAGACAGTTGGCTTTTGTTGAAGTTGGCAAAGTTTCTGCCCAGTCAGTTGGCGGTTTGTTTTCTTGGCCAACTAGCTGGAAGTGGACGTGAATGCGCTGTGTGACCCCGTGGCTACGCCTGCTCTAGTCGCAGTCGCAGTCGCAGCTGGGTCGAGTTGCGGCAGCCAATTGCAGCAGACTTTAATTTAAAAGTGCATTATTTTGTCTGTCAAGGCGTAAAAAGTTTCTGAATACTGTGCGAATGAGAGTGGGTGTGAGTGCGAGTGCGAGTGCGAGTGCGAGTGCTAGTGTCTAGCACGACAAAGTAGCTGACTAACTGACACAATGACCGAGTGGGCAGCCTGGAGGCATATTGTTCGACAACAGTTGGCACCATTAAATGTCATGTACTCCACATTCAACTCAACTTCATTGTGGACTGCGAATCTCTGTCCGGCTGTCCGTCCGCTTGACTGTTGGCCAATGTTTGTTCTGCTGTTTGTTTTGCATACTTTTCGGTGCCATTAACAGCAGACAGGCAGCAACAACAGCAGCTGTCTTTGTCATTGCCATTGTTGTTTTTGTTTTGAAAAATTATGTAGTTTTGTCTGCTGTTGTCTGCCACTGTAACGTGTCATTAGAAAAGACACTTTGACACACACAAGCACCCGCACACACTGACAGAACGTGGAGTGTCCTATCGAGGGATACCCTGTACTTAAGTTAGCTGCTTTCCATTATTTATAATTCTTAAGACTCGATACGAAAAGCGGCAGATATTTTACAATAATTGTAAAAAAAAAAACATTCCTTATAGGCTCCTGCATATATACCACATTTCAAACGTCCCATGGAAACAGGGTATAAGAGGGCACAAAAGTTGAGACAAAAAGTTTGTCCTTTGCATCTGAACGCCAGGCGACAGGTGTTATTGTCCTGCTGTCCATTTATTTAGGGGCCACTGCAAGGGCGAATTTCGGCCATTAGCTGAGCAGGGCCGAGCAGCATAGCCCTAAAAGTACAAGGCCAACGGTTGATGCTCTCCCTACCGACTCTTGTACAGGGTTGCCAACGTGCCCGTAGTCCGGCAATTAGTAATTGCTCGGCCAGGAGACGGGCAGCTTGTTTTTTCTGGTATTTGAGTTTTTATGAGCTCACTAGGCACGTAATTGTTTAGAAAATTTGTGGCCAAATGGCTGGGCGAGGGGTTAAACGGTGGACTGAGTGTGTTATGAGCACTCAAAAAGCGACTAAATCCTGTTTATAAAAATGCCACAGCTACTTAAAGGGAATGCCAATCTAATCCTGTTCAACTAATTATATTCAACTATGCAATTTGGGTCAAATAATTGCAAAAACAAAAAAAAAATGCATGCATTTTATAAATTCTAATTAGAAACAATGCCGAGCCACACACACACGCACAGCTTGAATTGCAGTTGAAGCAGAGCATTAAAAATTAAATGTTATTCAATGAAATTGCGGAAATGAATGCGGTTTTTCTTTTGCATGTATGCCTGCTTATGTGTGTGTGCGTGTGTGTGTATGTGTGTGTGTAACCGGAAGAGCGACAAAAGTGAAAATTGTTGTATTTTAGTTAAAACAAATATGAATTTCGAATTTCTGAATGTTGCCACAAAATTGTACCTAAATTTGAAGGCTCAATTAATAGACGCAAAATCCTTTGCCAAGTGACCTCGACTCGGATGCAGTTATGTGTGTGTGGGTTGGGGGGAGGGTGTGCGTGTGTGTTTGGCAGCAACGGAAATGACAGCGCTGCAACGTTGCAGGAAGCAATAACCGAATTCAGTTACGTTGCACGGAAATGACACACGGGACGAAAATCTGAACGAGGATGCGATAAAAATCAAGGACGGGAAAGGAATGTGAGCCACATGCAGGCACGTGTGTGTGTGCATGTGTGTCCATGTGTTGGTTGCTCTTTTTGTGCAACTAATATGCTAAAATTGGCACAAAAATTCTATTCTGATTTTGATTTCAGCAATTTGCATGTTGCTTCCTCGAAGTCAAGCACATAAAAATATCCTCAATAAACTACAATCCCAACAAATTGTTAAGCCAATAGAGTTGATGTGAGCCATCCTCAAATGCCAAATGTTAATATTTATGCATTTTTGTCAAAATAAAAATAGTTTTCGTATAGGCATCAAATTGGAAGTCTTGTCATAAATTAAAAATAAAATTTTAAGTTAGTTCGTCTGTGGCAATGTGAAAATACTTACCAAAATGAATCTCCGATTAGTTGAAGAAATTTGTAATTGGGAAAATATTATAGTTTTCTATTTGTTTCCTTTTTCTACCAAGCCATATAAATAATAATAAACACGCAAAGTTTGTAATTTTACAATTTATTTATTTACGGTTTCTTCATCATAATTTACTTTACTTCGTATATTTACGGGGTTCTTTCATTATATATATGTATGTATATATAAGTACTTGAGTCTAAGTTGTTTGCCTTCAAATTAATTTCACTTTTTGGTAGCTCTCTGCTTTCCTATTTCATTAGTTTAGTTTAGGGTTTCTTGTTTCGTTATGCCGGCATTTTCAAGTAAATGCTGATTTATATAATTCATGTGTATAATTATACAGTAATGTAAGTTTATATGTATGTATATATATATATATATTTAATTTTATGTATTTCAAAAAAATTTATTATAAATTATATTTATAATTAATTACAATAAATTGCATAACAAAATTCATTTGACTTTCCTTTTAGTTTTCCAGTTGATGTTCCGTTAATTTCAATTATTTATGCTTTTACAACAATAATTTAGTATTGTTAGGCTATATTTTTTTTCTCTTTTTCTTTTTTGTATAGAAAAACATGAAAATTAATATTAATGCTAATTTCCTTACTTTCTTTTTATTTTAATTTTTTTTTCTATTATTCTTTTTGATTCAACCAACTAATTTGTTGCCTGTTGTAACTTTAAATGACTTTTTCTATGTTTGCATTAATTTCTTTTTTGTTTTTCCCCCATTTTTTAAGTTTGTGTGCATTTGGGAACTGTTTGATAGTTTTGCGGTTGATTTTAAATATACAAAAAGTGTTGTTGTTGATGCTGTTATTCTTTGTTTAATTGTTTAAAAAAGTCTGTGGTTGGTTGCATATTAAATGTGTTCGTTTTTGTGTTGTTCCGTTAATTACTTTTCAATTTTAATTGGTAATTTTTATTTTATAGATATTTGCTTGTTGTTGCTAAGTACAATGCCTGCTTTTGTTTTTTTTTTTTTTCGTTTAGTGATAAAAATTATGCAATTTGTTTTATTTGCTTTTTTTTTTTTTATATTTTATTTTGCTGGTTTAATGGGCCTATTAATGTATGTGTATTGACTGTCAAAATGTTTTTCTAGTTAATTTGCTGCGTGACTTATGCTATACATATGTATTTATATAAGGTGTTTTTTTACTTAAATTTTTTTTTTTTTATTATTAATTTTGTATAACAATTTCTATCATTTTTGTTGTATTTGTATTCATATAGTTAAGAAATTCGTTATTCATTTGCTTTAAACAATTTTAGATATTAAGTTTATTGAGTTTTTACAGAAACTCAATCGTCCGCATTTCGTTTGCGCTACAATAGCAAATAAAATGTATAATAAATAAAATAAACATAATAAAAAGTTGACCAAAATGCACTGCAAAATTTTGCGGAGACTCTAATGTCTCCAGCATTATTGCTTCAGCTCCTCCAGAGCTCCCGTTTTCTTGTTCTTTTTGACCTGGGCATAGAGCGAGGCGGCCTTATAATTGATGGGACCATAATGCTGACTCTCGAGATCGGCATAGATGAATTCATCATCGAAACTTGCGGCATTAAGTGGCTGTAGTATTATCAAAGAGAGTATGTTTTGTTTGCTTTATATAATTTAATATGAAATACCTTAACATGAAACATGCTTGAAACATTTGTTAGAAAGCGCACTTCTCATGCATATTAATAATCTATCACGCCTGTCGTATTTGTTTATAAGCAAATGAGAGAACTGAGCGAGAAAAGTGTGTGCTATATAGCATATCGAACGATTTTAAGAATTTGAATTCTTTCGTTAACGGAACCGGAATCATGATCTGCATAATCAATCGACAGCACGACAGTTGAAATAAATTATTAACATTTTACCATAACAGAAAGACGTATTTATTAAAACTTGGCATATACGAATAATAGATTTACCTTTTTCTATTGTGACATAAAACATTTAGCTGGCATTTGATTTTTAGTGGAAAGTTATACAAAAAGAATTTAGAATATATAGGTATTGCTGCCTTTGTATGGATCCTCAAAATCGGACACATGCTATAAGAAATTAATATGTAATTTAGAACACACTTCAAATACTGGTATTTCTATTATATATAATAATAGACAAATTTTTGCTTTTGTGTTGTGGTATTTTATGTAGTTGGTTAGGGTTGAAAAATGATTATAATGCCGTTTAAGTGAACTTTTGAAATTGTTGCTTTGGTATTTTTTCTTAAGAGATTTTAATTTTAGAAAATAAATTATATGAGAATAAATATAATAAATTATTGGTTTTTTTTTTTTTTTTTGTTTTTCTCTTCGTAATAAATATTTATAATATATAGTGTATGCTTGGCTTCTGTTTGGTTTTATTCTTTGTTTATTTTCCTTACATTTAACATGAAAAAAAATTCTTAGCCGTAGTTTATATATAACTATATGCTGCTCAAAGTTTCGCAGATGTCAGAGAAATGGTTTCTATATACAATACTAGGGTTTATAGATAAGTTCTCATATACATATCTAAATGGTTCAAATATTAATTTGTATACTTTACACAGAACTACTTCAAACTTAACACACATACAGTCAGAGTTGCCTTAGCATAATACTTAATTTAATATCTAGATTTATTTAGTATAATATGAATTGGTTGTGCTTCCGGGAATGTTTCGTGCTTAGCGTTAGAATGCTCGTTGATTTTGAGTCTGTGATTTGTGGATCTTGATTTCATTAGTTTTAGTTTTGAGTTAGTTAATATTAATTTGTTGAGTTTAAATTTAAGCTCACTATGTACACTAACAACAAGCGCCAAGACAGCTGCAACTGTGCTCCTTGGACACTCAGTGTGCTAGATTTCTTCATATGGGTTGAGTTTGTAGGTGTCTCTAGGGGCCACAAAGTTAGTTATTATAATTATTTTGTTATACGAATAATGGAAAAAATACGTTAAAACATTGGCAAAAATTGATGGAATGTGTGAATCCCTGGAATTGATGACAATGAATCGCAAGAAGCCTGAAGATAGAACAGGATATACTTCTGCACAATTGAGAACCTTTTGCTGAATGATTTGATAAAATCCTCTAAGCTATTGTATATTTTAGTTACTCGAAAGTATGCTGGTATTTTTCAACTCTGCTTTACTTATTTAATTTCAAGAATTATGCTAATTATAATTATGCTTTGTTTTCCTTCCTCCACTTTATTAAATTACTAAATACCTTGTATGCGTCATTTAGGCCTGTCATTTAACTGTCATTTGTCAATTGTTTTTTTTTTTTTTTGTGTCTATCGTTCTCTCTGTTTTCTCGCTTGCTCTCTTTTCTTTTGTTACCTTTTCGCTTCTCAATCTAAATGTGCACCTCGCGATAGCTTTGAGTCAGAAAGTATCTCAATGCGCCCGCAGTTGCATTCGCAATTGCTGCACTGCTCTGTGAGCTGTGGGCGGGCGTTGTGGGTGGTGCTGTGACATTGTGGGGTGCCACATCATCATCATCGTCATCGTCATTGTCATTAACATCATCAGCAACATCATCATCCACCATGTACTCCTCCTCGCAAAATGAGTACCCCAAATCCTCATCTTCCTCCTCAGCAGTTGCTGATGTTGCTATTGCTGTTGCTGTTGCTGTTGCAGCTGCAACAGCAATTGGTTCGCTTTGTTGGGTGCTTGGTCGGGTAAACATAAAGTCCGGATGCGTTTTAGTTAACACCTCTAATGCCTCTAATGAGGCGGCGGGATTTAGTTGACCCATCGCCGGTCGTTGCAGCAGCAGCTGCTGCTGTTGCTCCTGTTGCTGTTGCTCCTGTGCTTCGTTCTCTTGGCGTTTTTCATAATCAGACGGTGCAGTTGTTGCGGGTGTTGGGGAAATTGGCTTAAAGGCATGCCGCTCGCTCAGCGCCAATGGACGATAGATGAGAGGACCCTGGGCCCGTTGTTGTTGCTCCCTCTCCTGCTGCTGCTGCTGCAGTTGGCGGCGCAGCTGCTGCAGTTTGCCATTGGCCGTTTGCGTTGTCTGGAAATGGAAGGTATGGTGCTTGCGCAGCGGCAGCCGCATGGGACGACGTACCACCAAGCAATCGTAGGCGCCGGCCACTGGCTGTGTCATGGGCGTGGCACTCGGCATGGGCGGTACATATCTTAAATTCTGATTGCAGTCGGCGGCAGCTAATTGACTTGCCTGCAGCAGCAATTCGTTTGGAATTAGCATTTGTTGTTGATGATTGCCACACCCCCGCCCATGCCCAAGCCCATTGTTGCTGCCGATGCTGCTGTTGTTGTTGCTGTTGTTGCTAATTTGTTGTTGCTCGACCGATGCTGCTGACGATGATGCTGCTGCTGCTGCTGCTGCTGGCGCGGCTTTGGCGCCGATACCACCGTCGGCAGCAAGGGCTTCAGCGATGTTGCCGCCGTCGTTGTTGTTGCCGTTGGTATCAACGGCATCGCCATCGCCGGCATAATGCCGTTTGATATGTGCGTAGGGGTCGCTGATGGTCTGTCGTCGTAATTTCTTGCTGCAGGCGTCCCCGCTGCCTTTATTGCTGCCGCTGCCGTTGTTGTTGCCGACGTTGTTGGTGTGCCGTTTAAGTGCTAAAAATGGATTAGTGGCCAACAATTGCGTTTGCTGTGGTTAGTTTTGTGGTTGCAATGTTTCAAAGCATGCAGTTTCGAAAGTGTTGTTGTTGTTGTTGTTGATGTCGTTGTTGTTTGTTTGTGATTGCAGCAGTTTGCAACAGGGGTTTGTTTTGGTTTTTTTTTGGTGTTGTTGTTGGGTGTTTCCATCAAAGTGATTTATATATAAAGCAATTGTGACATGTGAAAGATAAGAGTGTAAATCATAAAAATTAAATTAAAAACTATGCCGCAAAAAAGCACAAAAACAATATATTAATAAAAGAAAATGTTCTCGAAAATCGGATTCTAAAATATTTGGCAACATGTTTTGTTGACCATCTATTGACCTCAAATAAAAACAGTCATTGTTCCATTCCAACATTCCAGTTGGAGAGTTTTCAATATTTAAAAAAAAAAATCATAATTCATTACAAATTAAAGTGTTTCATTTCCACATTCCACTTGGGCTGTTTCTGTTCCTTAGATTGCTCTTAAAGGATTCAAAAATCTGCATTAATGCAACGAAATGAACCGAAAAACTCAATTGGTGTAAAACGTTGAATGTAATGCGTGCAGTTTGAAGAGTTTTTCCCCCGGAAAATAGCCCGACAGCCGTCCGCAAAACCTAAATGGAATAAAGCGTACGCACCTCATGCGGCCCCATGCGGAGTGGCTGCTGCTGCATAGTTGCTGCTGCCGCTGTCGATGTTGTTGCTGTGCTCGAGGGCTTGCACTTGCCGCGGCTGGCGGCACTGAGGCTGCTGGCCACGGACAACATGGAGGCGGAATGCGCCGGCTGATGTCCCAGTTGGTATTGCTCATAATCCTCGGGTGTTGTGATTTCCGGCGTTGGCTGTCTTTGATGCTGGTGGTGCGATTGCTGCTGCTGTTGCGGATGGCGATTGCAGCGGGTGCTCACTGTGCCGATGCCGCTGCTGTAGACAGAGTTTGACGAGCTAAGCGAGGTGGGATCTGTGACTGGCGCCGACGAGGCGGACTCATAGGACGAATTGATGTTAAGCGCCGGAGAGCCGGCACGTGCCAAATTCTGGTGCTGATGCTGATGCTGCTGCTGATGCTGCTGCTGCTGCTGCTGCTGACCCTCGACATTCATGTAGACGGGCTTGCGGCCCAGGTTGAGGCCCGAGGCGGTCGCCTTGTGCGCCTTGGGCGTGCGCTGGCCCAGCGCCGGCAGCTGCGACTCATATGAGCTGTTCGAGATGCCCGAATCGCTGCGATAAATGCTCAGCCGCTCGGGCTCCATTAGCTGGAAGTCAGCGCCTGCGCCGGCGGCGCCGGCTGGTGCATCAGCCTTTTGCTGGTGCTGGCGATGGTGATGTTTCTTCTTGTGGCTCGCCGAGACGACAGCAGCTGGCTGCGAGTGCAGCTGCACTGTGGCCAGATTCAGATTGGGATTGTGACTGAGATTGAGATTCATATTCATGTTCAAGTTCAGATTGCGGCCAATGCTGCTGCTGCTGCCGTCACCGCCCATATCCATGTCCAAATCGCCGCCACACTTGTCCGCCACGTTCTCATAGACGGGCGGATCATAGAGGCGCATGGGCTTGCCGTTGGATTCAATATCGCCATGGCTACCACCAGCAAAGGAATGATGCCGCTTGCACTTGGGCGCCGTCGCCGTTGTCGTCGTCGTCGTGGCCATTCCCAGCGAGGCGTTCAGATTGTAGGCCGGCTTCTTGAGCTTGTTGCCGCCATTGGGGAACTTCAGCGAGTAGAATTTCTTGTCCATGTCCATGCGCTCCAGCAGACTGCCCGCCTTGCCGCGCTTGCCACGCTGCATGCTGCCCAGCAGCTCCTCGCCGGCGGCATCGTATTTCTTAAAGTTGCTGGCGGCCAAAAATGGATTCGTGTTCAGCAGCGCGGAGCTGGGGGCCGGTGGTGGCGGCGGCACACGCTCCACCACCGCATACGTGGGCTGATAATCGTGCTCGATGGCGTTCAACAGTTGCGCATTGGAGGCGGAGTTGGTGTGGAATTTCTGCGACTGCTGGGATTGGGACTGCTGTTGGGATTGGTGCTGCTGCTGCAGCTGCTGCTGCAGCTGCTGCTGCTTTTGTTGGGGCTGCAGCTGTTGCTGATGATGATGTTGCTGGTAGTATTCGGTGTAGCTCTTGGGAAAGCAATTGCTAAGATTATACTGTATTTGATCGGAGCTCGACTCGAGCTGATCCAGGCTCCGATTATGCGGAGCCGCAAGAGGGAGCGGGGCTGTGCAGCCACGCCCGAACTGCAAAGTGTTGAACTGCTGATGTTGTTGCTGCTGCAGCTGCTGCTGCTGCTGCTGCTGCTGGTGTTGGTGTTGGTGTTGGTGTGGGTGCTGGTGTGGGTGCTGGTCGTAGTAATGTGGCTGCTGCTGTGGAGGATGCGGATGCTGCAGAGTCTGGTGATGCTGCAGCTGCTGGTTGTTCATTGCCTGACCAATATTTCCATTTAGTCTCTTGGGTCGTGGAGCGACGCGCACCACATTTGTGTTGTTATTAAAATTTGTAGGGGTAGTAGAGAACTGCGATACGATACGATGCGGATGCGGACACATGCAATGGAATTTGTTTTTTTTTTTTTTTTTTTTTCAGCAATTCAGCATTTGATTTGGTTATGCGGAGAAGCAGCGTGAAAGAGTTAAGAGAGAGAGAGAGAGAATTCGATTAGTTGTGTCGGTTAGTTATGGATCTGTGCATTTGAGTTAGTTACGACTTGGTAAGCTGTGAACTGTGGTTAACTGTGTTTCGAACATGTGTTAGAAATAGCGAACAACACCGATTAGGGGGAGGTTTCTTAAACGGAAGGGGTTTGGGTTTCCGAAATGTGGAATATTGTGTGTTGCAAATATGCGAGCTTTTCTGGTTAATCAATTTTATGGAGCGCAAATAACATTTGGCAAAAAATAAAAATAAATATCAAAACAACAATGTTAGCTTTCAACTTAACTTGTTCATTTTTTTCTATTACATTTCGAACAAGAAACATATTTTAAAGACATCAGCTATGTTTAACATTTACAACCTTTTGGCATGTATCAAATATTTGTGACTTAGCTTTCAAAATTGATTTGATAACCAAAATAAATATTTTTGCCCATCAGTTTCTTCATTCCACTCGCATATTTGCAAAATGCAATATTTAATTAAAGTTCTCTTCAATAATAATAACAAATAAGTATATTGTAAGAAACTTACATACTATTTTATGTACACAAAGATATAAATTTCATAAGAATAAAATGTACAAAATTCAGTTCTTAAAAATATTGTAGATAAATACCAAAGCCAAGAGAATTAAATTAAAAAACAAAAGCAACAAAACTCACTCGACGACACATAAATCATGAATATTTCCGTTTCTTTGCGTAAACTGAAACGGAAATACTTGATTTTTGATGTTGCTTGTAAACAAATGGAAAAGGAAAAATAAACGAACGAAAAAATGACACACAAATGACAAATGAATGATGAATGAGCGTCATTATTAGGCAATGGGGAGCAAAAAGCATAAGAAGTAGGCTAGTTATATACTACTCGTAAATAGCTAAGATAGACACCTCTATATAGTATATACTTATATCATAATGAAAAGTATTGAGAGTTTTCTCTGCGCCTTAACGACAAACAAATTACACAAAATAAAAAAAAAATATATATTCAACTTAAGATGACGAATTTCATAACACTCGAGGCCAGAAAAAACAATAAGTGAGATAAAGATAGATATAGACATAGACAAGAGGCAATATACTAAGATACTGAGATAAAGCTGGGTCTTATACGTAAAGTACAAAGTAATACGAGGCGATATTAGCAATGTGTTGGGTGTTAGGTGCTTGGTGTGTGTTTGAGTGTGTGTGTGTGTGTGTGTGTGTGTGTGTTCGTGTGTGCTTGAGTGTGTTAAACGAATCGTTTGATCAGTAAGTATGTTGAAAACATTTCTAGGCTATATACTGGAAGAACAACAAATATTGGTAACTGTACCTTGTTAGGTGCCGTTTGCAGACCATGAAACGGTAGATTCTCATACTCGCCAGGTTCCGTCAATGGATCCCCCAGTGAAGACGACTTGTCGTGTACTATATAGTATACGTATACGGATCGGTTGATTTGGCGATTAGCGTTGGGTTTTTTTTTTTGTTTTTAACAATTTATTGAGTGTTTAAATTGTTTTTATTTTTTGTTTTGTTTTTAGTTATCGACGTTTTCGTAAATTAGAAGCAAACGAGAAAAAACGAAAATATTTGAAAAATTTAATTAGTCAATTATAAAATAATAAGATATTTACGCTAAAATCATCGTACTAAAATCGAACAAAAGTATTTATTTTTTGTTTTCGTAAAACACCTAGGCTAAAGAGATTTTTCACATAATAAATTGAAAGCCTATAGAAATTAAATATCGTAATGGATAATATTTGAGCTTCAGTTGATTTCGAGTTTTATTTCATTATGTTATTTTTGAAATTCATGCATATATTTGAAACACATACAGAACAGGACAATTCACAAGCAGGCAACATGGAAACATTGAAAAAGTGCAAGCCAAAATAAAAATGAAAAACAAGTTCATAACGAATTCATAATAAGAACATCGAGAGCTGAACTAATGACAAGTTGTTGTTGTGTTGGCTGATGTTCTTCAATGTTGGCTCTATAAATGATTGAGGTTATGGCGCATAGGCGTTTCTCTTACTTGTCTCTTAGCGGTTATATGAGGACCTCGACGCTTGATTCACTATAGTAAATTACTTACAGCGATAAAATTGTGGCACATAGAGATTAGGAAAATGTGGAAAGAGTTGAGAGAGTACGTATGTGTGTGTGTGTGTGTGTGTATACAATGTGTATTAATGAAATATTAATGGGGTGGTATGAACTGTATTGGACTTTGGAGTTTATTTACACCCTTGTGCTATATGAATAAATTTCAGTCACAACTCCTTAGTTATAAATGTATTATTATTTCTGCAAATGTTTTTAATCTTAAGCAGCCTCTTTTTTAGATTTTTTTTATATTTTTTTTTTTGTAAACAGATATCTCTAATAAAAGTAATAAAGAAATCCTTGTGAAGCTGAGCTTCAAATAATTGGAAAATGCAACTCAGCATTTTCAATGAGCCCCCAACAGATTTTCAAGTGAATTCAGCCTATGCCTCAAGCTGAAAGTCCATATTGGCATACTTTGTGAGGGGAGGGGGAGGGGGGGGGGTTTACCGTTTGGCAAGTCACCTATGGCTAATAATTTTACACACGTAAATATTGCAGAAGAAAGTCACGTTGGGATATTTTTGGAAAATGTACAGAGTATTAATATAGACAGGCTACACGGCATGAAATTCAATTGAAAAGGCAATCAATGTAAATGATTTATGAGTGCACAATGAGTGGGCGGGGCCAAGTGAATGAGTGGCGGGGCTGTATATGAGCTATGTGTATGCATATGGGATGACTTGTGAGTTTCTTCTTACTTTGGACGCGGTCGACTTGGCTGGGCGAAACCACAACGGTGCGTTTGAGCAGCGGCGGCCGATTGCCGCTGCCGCTGCCGCTGCTGATGTTGCTGTTGCTGATGGGGATATTGCTGCCCAGCAGCTGCTGTCCAGGGCCACGCCGCAACGGCAATAGGGGTGGGGGTGGGCGCGGCGGGGGCGTTGGACACTTCAGAATGCCTGTGCGCTGCGGTTGCGCCGAGCAGCTCACGCCAAGCCCAACGCGGGCTGTTGCTGCTGCTGCGGGTATGGCTGTTGCTGATGCTGTTGTTGCTGTTGCTGTTGCTGCGGTGTCTGTTGTCGACGTCTTGTCTAATGAAGGCGCTTGAAATGTCACAGAGGCATGTGATTGGACACTGCTGGGATTGTTTGTTGTTGCTGTTGCTGTTGCTGCTGCTGCTGTTGTTGTTGTTGTTGTTGTTGAATTAGTTGCTGTTGCTGTGGGCGTCTTTTTGTACGTGACTAGCGATACGTGAAGATACATGTGTGTGTGTGTGTGTGTGCGTGCGTATGATACGATGCAACATAAAAGGCAAACGATAAATAAAAAATAGAAATCATAAGTTAACTATTGCGTTTAGAGAGGTCCAAAGGTATTTGTTTCTGTTTTTACCACTGCCACTGCAACGGATGCCTTTGAGCCGATGCTGCGCCGCAAAGGGCGATTCGTGGCTGCCACGCCCGCGCCAGAAGGTCTGCAACAGGCCCACATGACTGCGCTGACTGTCCCGGGTGCCATCGTCGCCGCTGCGCTTCGCGCGTCTGAAAACAAAGTCCAAAATGCGCTGCATGTTGCTGGGAGCGGCCGTTGCTGCTGCTGCTGCTGCTGCTGAAGTTGCTGCTGCTGCTATTGGCATGGAATTTGTGGTGTCCAGGCAGGCGGCCAGCTCCGGAGCTGCCTCTGTGGCATCTGTCGATGGCAAGGCAATGTCAGTCGGATTAGTCTTCATAAGCCTACGGTTTGCTGCTGCGGGCGATGTTGCTGCTGCTGCTGGTGTAGCTGCCGCTGCTGGTGTTGCTGCCGCTGCTGGTGTTGCTGCTGCTGTTTCCATCACCGACACCGCCACCTCGGTTAGCATTGTGCTATTTGAGTTAGTTTGGCTATCGTTCAGCACGGCGCTCAGCTGCGCCGACAATTGACTCGCATTCGCATTGGGATTTGAGCTTGTGTTGGGATTTGGATTTGGGTTCGGTTTCAGTGTCATGCGATTCACGGCGAGATTCTCTTTGGTGTCGCTGCTCACGTGCAACATGACACCTGGCCGCAGTGGCCAGCGTGGCGGCGATTTTGGCACTGTGGCATGCAATGAGCTATTGCGCGTTGTGGGCGGGGGCGTGGCCAGCTCATTGTTGTTCTCTGTTGCGGCGAGCTTTTGTTGTTGCTGCTGCTGCTGCTGCGGTGGCAACAGGGTTGCGGGGAGCAGTGTGGCTGCAGCTGCAGCCATTGTGTCTTGTATGGGCAAGGCCACGCCTACTTGCGGCAGGACCGGCTGATAGGATAGCACGCTGTGTGTTAAGTGTGTGTGTGTGTGTGTGTGTGGGTGTGTTGTTGACAGTTGCCATTGCAATTGTTGTTGTTGTTGTTAGGCAATTGAAGCGTATGAAGTATGAATTAAGCAAGCGAACAACAAACGAGTTTCAAATCACACACATCGATACGAATAGAAAATATATATATGCATATATATATGCGTGTGTGACACAATACAAAGGTTACATTTATGTAGTTGTTGTTGTTGTTGTTGTTGGGTGCGCACAATTAGCAATTGAAATATGCAACGAAAAAATAAAATAGTGTGGGAAAAATATTAAAAAGAAAATAACAACAAATTAAAATCGTGTAAGATATTAGCAAATTCGTATACGCATAAAACAGCATGCACATTTTATGACTAGAAATATTTAGAAAACGTTCTGTGCGAGATTTTAAAACACAATTCTTAACACTTGGGAGTGTTCTAGAAATGCAGGTATTTGAAAATTTTAATTAAAGGGGTTTGTTGAGCGAGAAATTGTATAAATTTATAATTATCTGATTAGTTCCCAATATTTTGAATGCTTTCTTAAGAAGTATGTAGAAGAACTTCTAACCTTATTTGGAAAATAATTTAAGAGATATTGAGCATAATCCCTAAATATTTGATTGTCTTGTCCAGCGTGCAGCTGGATGTGGATAAATACATTTATTATTCGGACAAGGAAGTTAATTTTATATAGTCCAAAGCAAAGTGTTTTAATCGCAACAGGAGTTGAAATACTTTGAAAAAAGCTTTCAAGTCAGTTTAAAGCATTTTAGCTAATGGAACAAAAAAGAATTTGGAAACATTTTCTAAAATACTTATGAGTTATAAGAAAATAAATAATTATGATTCATAGGAATATAATGCAACACTTACCTTTGGTTGGCGCTTATGGATACTTCCGTATGATCTTTACCAAATGAATTTATTATTGTTGTTGTTTTTGTTGTCGATATAATGCAAGTGTGTGTGTATATGGTGTTTGTAGTTGTTGTTGTTGTTGATGTTGTAGCACAATGTGAAGAGTTTGGCGCGTTTTGTTTGGTTAGCATTGAAAGCATCGTTTAATGTATTGTGGTTATAGTGGTTGTTATTGTAGTTGTTTTTGTTGTTGTTGTTGTTGTTGTTGTGGTTGTTACAGCGAGCAATTATTAAGTGAAGCAGCGAAGAGACAACAATATATAATATACACAAGTGTATGAGTCAGATAAATAGATGGTAAGCGATAGTTTGTAAGAGCGAGATGCCGAGCAAAATTAATTAAAAGTGTTGCAGGCAATGCAAAAAATAAACAAAGCAACAAACAAAAAAAAAAAAAAATTAGAAAAAATAACAGCCATTTATTTTTGTTGTAGTTTGTTGGATTCGTTGTGGTTGTTAATTAGTTGTAGATATTTTTGTTATTGTCATGGGTTTGTAATTAATGTGTTTATTTTTTTTTGCACATACATTTTTGTAGTTATTGTTGTTGTGTGTGTGCGAAGTTTATTTTTGTTGTTGTTGAGGTATTAAACATTGATGCAGTCAATCAGAATTGTCGTTCACACAAATTCAATACAAGCATATGTATATAAAGCGTTTATAATTGAAAACAAAAAAAAATAAAGAAAAAAAAATAATTATAATATGCATTGTTTTTTGTAATACCAATTATTTTAATTCTTGCGTAAAAAGCATTAAAATGGGTATAAATTAAGAAAAATCCATACAGGGTCATTATTTTATAATACTTTGAATAACTTTGGCGTGATTTATTGGCAAAAATAAATTGAATTGTTTTCAAGCCTGGTTTTTTTATTTCAGTGCTTTTAACAGCCGCAGCACCCTGTATAGACTTATCATTTCAGTTTATTGTAGTTAATATAAATATGAATTTTACTGGCATAACGTGAATACTTATAAGCACACAAGGGCTTAAAGCCAGCAATAAAAATCAGGGCAAAGAAAACAATAAAAAAAACTTTCAGCCAAGTTAATGGGACAGCAGTGAAAATCGGATTTGAA
Source organism: Drosophila sordidula (assembly GCA_035047465.1). NCBI lineage: Eukaryota > Metazoa > Arthropoda > Insecta > Diptera > Drosophilidae > Drosophila > Drosophila sordidula. Next base: position 7,702,092 of record JAWNPQ010000156.1, on the reverse strand, counting down.
ATGCATTCAAAAGGGGAAAACCTGATTTTTAATTGACATAATTATCAAATGAAAAAAATAATTTGTTCTTTCCTTTTTAAATGGGTATAAGGCTTTAGGAAGTGTCCTGTAATCAGTTCAGTTAAATAATTAGATAGCGGCATGCTTCAAAGCTGCTTATATCCATAATTGTTCTTAAAATTAACCATGCAAATGTCGGGGCATGCTGCTTTACGGGCAGAACTCAAATAAAAGAACCTTGGAACTAAAGTTGAAAAAATACCAGAAAATATTCAATTGAAGTTTGTGGCATAAATAGTTCAGATGTAACTTAAACTCATATTGTAGGCTTTTATTTTTGCAGTTGTTGTTTTCGGATTGTTCAAAGGGCCTAACACTATGCTAGGGGGAATTTCCATAACATGACCGAACGACTGTTTGCAGTCGTTTTTGTTGTTGTTGTTGTTGTTGCTATTGTTGTTGTAGTTATTGTTGTACTTACATTTATCCTGACGCCGACGGCGACGGCATATGCAAATAATTATGCAACAAATAATAATGACGGCCAGCAATAGGGCCAATATGGCGGCCACCAGTATAATGAGCGTCGTTTTGTCCCAGCGCTGCCACCAGGCCAATTGTTCTACAGTAACAGAGAGGGAGACAGAGAGAGAGAAACAGAGAGAGTTGTAGAGGAAGAAAGAGATGAGTTTTCAAATATAGCACACTTTTGAGCGCGAACTCAATGCAAACTTTAAGCAAAAGCAAAACTTAACAATACATGCAATTCTTTACAACTGACAGCGGAGCTAAGCCCGATGTCTGCCTACTTAGCCGCTTGACTGTTTGACTGACTGACTGACTGACTGACTGCAGACTTAGTCGCTGCTGCAGCTGCAGTTGCTGCTTGTCAGCTAACTTTAATTTATCAACTTGTCACATGGTTTTGCCATGCCAGAGACCCACGGCAGCAACCATACAGCAGCAGCAGCAGCAGCAGCAGTTCCGCAGATGCAAATGCATTTCATGTTTTACTTACACAACCCAAGCACCCCTTTCTCCTCAAACACGAACACACACACGAGCACCTCCCCGTCATGCCCACGCAATGTGGCATTGTCTTTTGAAATTGTGCTAGGCAGCTGGAGCAGCATCCTTCAACCGGCTCGTCTCTCATTGTTTTCCATATTTGCTATAATTCAGCTGTTTATCATCCAAACAAATGAATTGTCTTTGCCAGCAGAGCGCTCTATGTGTGTGTGTGTGCGAGTGTGTGTGTGTGTGTGTGCGTGTGTACGGTGTGTGCCAGCTGCCTTTGTTTCGTGGCAGCGTTTATCTCTGTTGGCGTGTGTATTTGTTTTCTGAGTGTATTCACATATGTTATGAGCTATTCATTTTGGCATCGTGTGCGGATTCGCGTGTCAACAACATTTAGCAGTCAGCAGCCACCCCTTAACACATCCCCTTCTATCCACTTCCTATCTTATGCAATTAAACAAGCGAGAGAGCGACAAATGAAAAATGGCGGCTTTTAGTTTTAGTTCGGTGTGTGTGTGGGTGTGCCGTGTGTATCTGGATTAGTGTTATGTGTATGTAGCACAGCAGCAGCTTTTATGTATTTGTATGCCAACTGCGGCTTTGTTTAAAGCGAAAAATAAAAAAATTGTAGCCGGTCATTGCATCATTTACAAAAGCGGCATTTCGACAAGCAGCGCCATCTGGTGTTAAGTAGCTTGCACTACGGAGAAATGCTAGAAGCGGTATTTCAGAAATCGTTTATATATATCAATTTGCATTGCAACTCCAATTGAAATTTGTTGCAATATTTTCTAGTACTCAATTTATCTTTTAATTTGTAAAATAAGTTTTTAGTTTTTCTTTCTTCCCATGGTATAAAATAGATAATATTCTAGTTTTGTTTTATTTTGTAATTTGGTTTTTAGTATTTTGGCATGCAGCTACTTACTTTTTGGTCGCACTAATTCATTAGAAGCGTTTCAATTGCATTAGTGAGGCATGAAAAGGGATTAGCATAGTATTTAAACGCAAATGGGGAAGACAGAGAATTGCAAATATGTTATATGTTAATACACAGGATAGACCCAATAAATTTGGTGAGTAATGCCAAATCGTAATTCAGTATCGTAATTCACGTGCCTAATTTAGAAAGGAATCTCGGGCTCAACAAAAATGAAAGTAAAATAAAAAAACAGTGAGAACTTTTTACGGCATTTACCTTGCCACCAAATATAAAGTGCTGAACCAGCTGTTAATATGTAATAGAAAACCAAAGAGTTTACATAATTTTTTTCTTTTTTTGTATAAATAATAATAAAATATTTATGACCAAAAGGAGATTGTTGGATATTAGCTGGAAGGGCTTGAGCCGGGGTGAGATAAGAACATTACTTAAAAGTAAATAAATCAAAGCCATTTCCAATTTTATAAGACGTCGCACAGCTCTAATATATAAAGTGGACCATATAAAAAATGTTGACGTCATCAGCTGTCAAATTTCAATTTCAATTTCAATTCAATCAACGGAGTGGTATAAAAAGTGGCATAGTAAGTGGACACAGTAAAAATGGGTGATTCGCGGGGAGTTGGGCGTTGGCCGTGGTATTTATTTGACAGACATTAAAATCGCGGCAAACCTTGCCAAAAAAAAAAAAAAAAAAAAAAAAAACAGAAAAAAAGAAATACCAAGCGACTTAAGCAGCTGAAGAAAATCACAGCACATAAAAAATAAAATAAAAATAAGAAAACTCGATTGATTTTTGTTAGGGACGTAAGGAAAAAGCGCAGAAATCAATTTCCGTTTGGCTGTAATAAAACGTGGCGCATGTTAGAATAACAGGTAAACAAAGGCCAGCAGGGGGGACGGTGGGGAAAGGTGGTGGAGTTGGGATTGCTGGGCGCCAAACAGTGCCCTAATTGCCACAGCCAGCAAAGACGTGGCTGCCATTTTAGTTTAAAGCGGAAGCAGCTAGCCACCATTTTATGCAGAGCATATAAAAAAAAGAAGCACCGGAAAGCGGAAACAGATGAAGCAAATATTGACAGTAATCAGCTTCCGTTGCCTCGCCCCAGTGCTTAACATTCCCTTTTTTTTTTTCTTTTGTGTTTTTCTTTTTTAAATATTACTCACCAGCTACTTCAATCTCACAGAATGCGCCGGGTCCAACGGAATTATTGGCCACACATCGATAGGTCCTGGCAATGGCATAATCCTCCTGCAGTATATAAAAGCTTCTGTCCTCAAAGGTCTTCTTGTCGCCACTGCCCAGAGTTTCGACTGTTTCATTTTCAGCTTTAATTGACCATGAAAAATCGGCCTGCAGTATGCAAAGACAGAAAGGGATAGAAAGCCAGAGTGAGATGGAGTTGAATGGAGCTAAAACGCACAAATAAGCCGAGCACGAATGGCCTATTGCACCTGGCTCTGGCTTTGCCTGCATCTATTTTTCATTTTTCTTGTTTCAACCTTTTTCAACTGCGTTCTGAATTTCACTTTGCACTTTGGTAATTCTGTTTTGCCTTTTTGGTTTCTGGCTGTATGTTGTTTATAGTATTTTTCCCTTGCTTTGCAATATTTCTTTGCATTTGGAGGCTCTGCTCGGAGTTTGGTTTTGGCATTTCTGATAGCCAGCGTTGCTGAGACAGCTTTCAAGTTCTGGTTAATGGGCACTGAGCTGGACAGCATGGCTGCTCGGGCTAGACTGCATTTGAAGTCTGCCACTAGGCTTACACAAGTGTGATTTGTTTGCCATTAAAAAAACAAACAAAAAAAAAAAAAACAAGGAAGAACGTTGCGTAATACTCGTTCACACTATGTAGAAGTTATTATTGACATTTTGGGGAGGTCACCAGCAACTTTAACTTTCATATTGTGGGAAATATTCACTTTTGAGATGTATCCACATGTTATCCATTCGCCAGCCTCCCAGTGGGCCTGGCACACATATATTAACACTTTGTCTGATGCGGATATACCGGAGAATATATTCCAAGTTTCAAGTCCCTAGCTTCGATAGCGGACAGACGGACGAACATCAATACGGACACTGCATAAGCCCAATATACTCTTTTCACTTTGTGAACAAGTATAACGAGTATAAAAACAACATTTAACCCGATACTGAGGAGGTCAAATTTTTTGTCAAAAATCATGCCAAAGTTAACAAAAATTTTGACAAGTAAAGCTCTCGGGTCCATAGCTCCCATATTTCAAACGCCCATAACTTTGTCAAAACCGAACCGATTTTGATGTTTGATGGCATTTTGTTCATGGTTTATGTTCTAGATTGATTCTGTATTTCAAATATATTCATTATTGAAAATAAAATTTTTTCGAATTTTTTGGCAAAAAAAAGCATGTACCCCCCCCTTACTCATTTTCAAAAAAATTTTTTTTTCAAAATGTAGAATTGCGAATTTATATTTTTAATCGATTGTGGTTGGCACAATTAGTATAAAAAACAACATTAAAACCGATTCTGAGAGGGTAAAATTTCTTGTCAAAAATCATGCCAAAATTGACAAAAATTTTGACAAGTAAAGCTCTCGGGTCCATAGCTCCCATATTTCAAACGCCCATAACTTTGTCAAAACCGAACCGATTTTGATGTTTGATGGCATTTTGTTCATGGTTTGTGTTCTAGATTGATTCTGTATTTCAAATATATTCATTATTGAAAATAACATTTTTTCGAATTTTTTGGCAAAAAAAAGCATGTACCCCCCCCTTACTCATTTTCAAAAAAATTTTTTTTTCAAAATTTAGAATTGCGAATTTATATTTTTAATCGATTGTGGTTGGCACAATTAGTATAAAAAACAACATTAAAACCGATTCTGAGGGGGTAACATTTCTTGTCAAAAATCATGCCAAAATTGACAAAAATTTTGACAAGTAAAGCTCTCGGGTCCATAGCTCCCATATTTCAAACGCCCATAACTTTGTCAAAACCGAACCGATTTTGATGTTTGATGGCATTTTGTTCATGGTTTATGTTCTAGATTGATTCTGTATTTCAAATATATTCATTATTGAAAATAAAATTTTTTCGAATTTTTTGGCAAAAAAAAGCATGTACCCCCCCCTTACTCCTTTAAAAAAAAAATTTTTTTCAAAATTTAGAATTGCGAATTTATATTTTTAATCGATTGTGGTTTTTTGTCAAAAATCATGCCAAAATTGACAAAAATGTTGACAAGTAAAGCTCTCGGGTCCATAGCTCCCATATTTCAAACGCCCATATTTTTGTCAAAACCGAACCGATTTTTATAATGCATTATATCCACCTAACTGACATAATTTCAAATAATTAGCCGGAATATCAAGTAGATCATTGTTATAAGTTGCTGGTTTTCTGTAGCCTGTTGAATACCTTTAAGTTCAGATATACATAAATCTCTTATAGCCTCAATTCAGGAGCACCCAACTTCAATTCGCATCAATTTCTCATCTGATTGCATGCTTCGTTATTAAATTTTAACTTTACGCCCGTTGAATAATTTCCAATCAAATAATTACGAGCCACCGACTTTGCTCAGCACACACACACTTACACACACCCATATAAACGAGTTTCGCTCGTTTCGCTGTGGTTGCTGCCTGTGTGCGTGGCAATAAATCTTTGGACCAACCTGCAGGTTACCCGTCCCCCCAATCGCCCCTCGCCCCAACCATAATCGCCAGCACGCTTTAACTCAAGTAACGGCAAAGCAAATGCAATTGCAGAAAAAAAAGAGGAAGAAAATGGAGAAAAATACTGCACTGATTTATGCGGCATGGCAAAAAGTGCGAACTCCAAACCGAAGTTGGGAGTCGAGTTGGCAGTTGGTGCTGCAACTGTTGTAGCCAGCAGGAGATCCGGGTTCCGGCCAAAAGGTAAACTCATAAAATTGAAAATACTTGCAGCTACCTGCATGAAAAAAAGGGCAAACTGAGAGAAAAAAAAGCAAAGCTCTATCCGCTGCTGTAACCACCCTTCAGCATGCACCACAATTGAAATGCTATCGTTATTACCATTTCGATGGCCTGCATTGGGATGTGGAATTCTTCTTCGCCTTCATGTGTGTGTGCGATTGTGTGGGCGTTGAACTAGAGCTTGTCTTTGTTTTGAGCGGGCTCCCGCTGCGGGTATAGCCCTGCGATTAGCATGTTTGGCATTCATTAATGAAGTTCAACTTTATTGAAAAGGCTTTTCAAAGCGAAGAGCAAACTTTAATCATTGAAGGCATTTTTATTTCATTGCGTATTTCAAATGAAAGACTAACTAACTTTTGCTTTGTAAATTATATTATTTTCACCATTTGCAAACTAGAATTGTAAAGAAATATGCGACGTTCATACTTTATAGAGTATCTGAGCTGCGCACATTTCAAGATAATTCTCACACACTCGTTCACGGTTCTGTTTGTCTCGGTGGCGAGTGCACAACGGACATTAACATCATCGCGACCGTGTGTAATTGGCACTTACCTGTTCAGGATTTCCGTATGCTGCGCAAATTAGTGTATCCTGATCGTCGATCTCTTGCCTTTCGATTTCGCAGCGTGGGGCAACTGGCAAAGAATAAAACGGGCCGGAAAAAAGTTGGAAGTTAGCTTGCTAGCAGAGGATTTCCAACAGACCCCCCCCCTTTCCCACGGCATTCGAATACTTACACTGAACATCGATAATTGTTTCGGCGATGCGATCTCCGTGCTTATTGCGGGCCCTGCACCTGTAGATGCCCGTATCGTTGCGCTTGATGGGATCGTTGATGATCAGCGTGTTGCCCATGGTCACCGTCTTGTTTGGATACAGCCACTCATATGAGGGCTCTGGAAAAGGCACCGTAAGCATCTGCAGGCTCGCAGTAGGACTGGCAGTTCACTTACCCGGATTAGCCTGCGATTTGCATATGACACGGCCCGGGATATGATGCTCCTGCACATAGACAATGCTCTCCGAGACGCTGATGTTGTTCGGGGCGTCTGCGGGCGACAGGTGAGAGTTGGAGGAATATTCATTCAATTGTGTGACTGTCTTGTGTGTGTGTGTGGGTCTGGGGTGGCATACTCACATTCAATGCTCAAGTAGGTGGTGCTGTTTACTGTCGGCCCCACCGCGTTTGGCGTCGATATGCACATGTATTTGGCGTTATCCGATTCGATATCGAATTTTTTATTCGGAAAATTTGACATATTGAAGTGCTGTAATCGGTTTGCGGAAAATAAACGAAGGAAACACACAAACATGGAAATATGTCAGTCACGTGAATTGGGGATGAATTTTGATACCGCGTCTGTAGCTGCGGCGGGTCGCAGCTGCCACACGACTCGTTTGTGCCCCGTTTTTATTTTCATTTATTTGTATTTTTGTCAGACAGATAAACAATCCAAATTAATTGGCATTTCGTTTGCCATGGCAGTGCAAATTATCGGCTATTGAATAGACAGCTATTTATGTATTGAGTTGTTCATATGACACGAGTGGATTTTACGCGTGATTGATATGGCAATAAGATATTTAAATTGAATACGTCGTTGCCCCATCATAAGGGCATTAAGTTTGTTAAGTGCTGTTCGTAACTTTAGATTGTTAATGATAAAGCTTTGTTATCAATTTCTTATCGCTTTGACGAAATTCCTTATGCTTGAGATCTTTAAATTTGCTTTTATTTATTTATTTTGCAACGAAATATTATAAATAGGTTCTGGTTTTGATATTTTGATATTTGACTCTTTCTCTTCAAAACATTTTAAAACTCAATTAAACTCAATTCTATGTACACTTATAAATAATAATTATATGAATATTTTCTTTGATTCATTCATTAGCATCGAGCAGATTCAGATATTTTCCAGCTGCCAACAAAGAAATCTCGATGGCTGAGCAACTGCCGGAGCTGGGCTTAACTTGGCGGCTGTTAGCCTGATTGGACTTGAATGGGTGTACTTACCAGGACGGAGAGCATGCTCTCGAAGTCGCCCGTGGCCGGGGAGGCGTCCATATATTTCTCTTTGACAAAGTAACGGGTATCGTTCTTGTCGATTGGCGCGCCATCCTTTAGCCAGGCGATCTCGCAGCGCGGCACACACTCGATGCGGCAGGTCAGATTGAAGTTGGACACGGAGTGAAGGACGCCCGTGTAGGGTTGCATGTTCCTGATGAAAAATGGCGGTGCATGCACCTCCAAATTGACTGTGGCCATTACGCCCTTGCCGCCCTCATTGTACGCATAGCAGGAGTAGTTGGTCCGGCTATCGAGGCCGACGGGCTCCACGGTCCACTCCTTGGTGACAATGTCCTGCAGCGGGCCGCGACCGCCACGCATCCAACGGTATCTGTTGGGTTGCGAGAGCGTTTGAGCCACATACATGAATTTGCCCATTTTGCGGTAGAGTGCATAGGATGCGGTGGTGGATTCGGATGAGTAGTCAAATGGATGCCCCCCATTGTACAGGGTTAAGATTTGTGATTGTGGCATGTAGGTGGTGAGCGTGAGCAATGTACAAAGGGAATGATTCAAATGTAAATCGATTAGAGCATGCGTTTCTTTAATTTCATGAGCTGCCGGTTGCGCAGCACTCATGCCGGACAGTGTTGCTAATGTTGATGATATGTGTGTGGGATTAATCAATGGATGCTGCTGCTGGTGCTGCTGCTGCTGCCGCTGCTGCTGCTGCTGCTGCTGCTGTTGTTGCCTTTGTTCGCGCTGCCTTTGCAACAGCAGCGCCTCGAAAGCTGCATCTGCCTCATGCGGTTGCAGCGCTTGCACCGTGTGATAGGCAATTTGTGGTGTGGATGTGTTGTGATTGTTGTTGTTGTTGCTGTTCTTGCTGGCTTGTGATGCTACAAACCTATTCGATTCGGGATAGCCCGGATCATCCACGGAGCAGTAAAAGATGACGCTCTTCTTCTTGATGGCAATCAGTGGGAAGTGCGTGAGAGTAGCTGGTCCGGGCTCATAGTGCACCTGCCGAGCAGACGAAAAGAGGGAAAGACGGAAAGAGAGCACGAGTGAGGGATCGAGTTGCCATTGTTGTTGTTGTTGTTGTTGCACATACCATCAGCTCCTTGTCCTCGCTGCGCTGTCCCCAGCCAGCGGCGTTGTAGCCCTCGCAGGAGTAATTGTAGAAGAAGCCGCGACCAATGCTCTCCAGCAGCAGCTTACTGGGATCAATGTGGCACAAATCCTCCTGCGCGAAAAACAGGGCATGAGATTGAGGGAGGCCGGGGGAGGGCGGGGGAGGGGGCTGCCTTAACTTACCCTTGTCTCCTCGCAATCGGGCAGCTCCTTGAGCAGGGTGGAGTTGGCATACCAACGCACTTTGGTCAGCACCGACGGATTGGCATCCAGGATGTTGCAGAACAGGGTGACATTGGACTCATCGCTCTCCTTGACGGGTCCCTCGGGTATCATCTGCACCTCGACGACGGGCACGTCTGCAGTTCAATGAAATCAAACATAATAATGGGTAAACAGCTATTTCAGCTTGTCAGTAGCTTTCTTAAGGACAGAAGCTTCAGAGTTGTTGTCAATGGCGCAAAATCCTCGAAGCGCCCAATCTGCGCAGGCGTCCCCCAGGCAGCGTTCTTGGCCCTACGCTATACACCTTATTTACTGCCGATATGCCTACGTCAAGCGTTATATCTGGATTAGACGAGAACGATGTCCTGATAGCCACCTACGCGGATGACACTGCTGTGTTGACCAGAAGCCCAAGCATTACTCTAGCTACGGAAGCCTTGCAACAATACGTGAGCAGTTTTGAAGACTGGGCTGCAAAATGGAACATAGGCGTCAACAGCAGCAAATGCGCAAATGTAACCTTTGCTACAAGGACCTTGTCATGCAGTGGCATTATCCTTACGCACAAGAGCTCTCACAAATATTTAGGTGTCGTACTAGATAGGAAACTAAATTCCAAGCCCATACAACAATGGTTCGGCAGTCAGTAATGGCAAAGGCCGGAAAGATGGGGTGGTTACTGGCTCCGAGGAACAAGCTGTCATTGTACAGCAAAGTCACCATCTATAAATCGATCCTAAGCCCCATATGGAAATATGCACTTCAAATTTACGGCATTGCGGCAAAAACAAACCTAAATAAAATTAGAGTTGCTCAGGCAAAAATCCTAAGGCGAATATGCGGCGCACCATGGTACATTCGAAATAGAGACATCGAACGAGACCTTAAAGTCCCTAAAGTGGGCGATGTAATGCAACTACTTGCATCGAATTACCTACTACGCCTTGGTGGTCACCCTAACGTTCTAGCCAAACGACTAACTGCCAAACCAAGAAAGAGAAGACTCAAAAGGTGCCATCCATTGGATCTCTCTACCAGGTTCCTACAGTAATATTTAAAATAACCTTCTCCTTGTAAATTCTGTAAATAATATACATTTGCCCATATATATAATCATAAATCTTATATAAGTATCAGCTGTGATCAATCGTTAGCAGAAAACTTGTTTAAATAAAATATACAAAATTTTTAACACAAAAAAAAAAAAAAAAAAAAAAAAAAAAAAAAAAATAATGGGTAAAGGTAAAACATAATCTGATGATTTTCTTTATATATACCATCTTGAAATACTTACACTGGACATCGAGATCGATTTGCTGCTCGGAGATGCCCTTGCCAATCGAGTTGGACAGCTGGCAGGTGTAATTGCCAATATCCTCCTTATCGGTGGACCTAATGACCAGGGCTACGTTCTCCGAATTGCCGCCCTGATAGCGGTCCGTATCATTGACATTTACAATGTCGCCATTGCGATACCTGCAAGAGCAAATACAGATGCGAAATTAGTTGGGATATTTGCCAGGCACACACGTTGTGTGGCATAACTTAAGGCGCTTTGCCTAGTTAGTTGGCGTACACACACAGATACACTCATACACTTGTACACTCATTTATGATGCAACACGCATGGAGCAGCTGTGTGTGTGAGAGAGAGAGAGAGAGAGAGAGACAGGGGCGGAGAGAAAGAGAGGGGCAACTAAAGGCGTCTTTTCTCTTGTTGGCTATTTAAAATTTATAGGCACGTTTCATTGTGTTTTTGTTTTCATAACAACTGGCACAGAATCCATGCTGTATGTGGGACAGAGAACGCATCAGAGAGAGAGGGGGGGGGGGAGCTGTGTTGCCAATGAATCTCGGCTGCTTTTCAGGCTCAGCCGCAGCACAGGAGAACAACAACAACAACACGAGTAACTAGGAAATTATGTGAAATATCCTTTGAGCATTGCTTCGCATTGCTTTTACTTATTTACTGTCGTTATTTCTGCTTCCCCCCGTTTCCCCCTTGCATAAGCTTCTCTACTCAACTATCGTTCATTTGGCAGTTGCTTGTTTGACAAGCTTTTTGCTCAACTCTGTCTCTGTTCCCCCCGATCTCCCTCTCTCGTTGTCACCCTTTTGCATATTGAAGCTGTCTGGATTTCTGCCTGTTCTGAGTGCGTTCTAAAATCCACTTACGTATTCTAAACAAGAGTTGACAGAGCTGTGAAATTGGCGAAAAAACAAGTTGAACCTAAAGCTTGCATTATACGAAAGTGGCAAGGATTTTCATTGAGTTGAGAGAACAGGAACTTTTAAATCTAATATTTATTTACATATTTATTGCTTTGAAGACATATATTCGCTTATTAAAAATCCTAATAAATTTGTAATTTTGGTATAGCCATAGCTATTTCGTCGTCAGTTCATTTTCATAAGCTTGGCTAAGACTTCAAAATTCAACTACAGCTTTTTATTGTCAGCCATTAAACACACCCACACACACACACACACACACACACTACGTCAATGGCTCGCCACAAACAATGGAAGAGTCTTCATTTTCGGACTGCCTCGATTTATTATTTAATTTTTTGTTTTTTCTGTGCATTTCCCAGTGGCATTAAAACAATTTTACGCACACTTCTGTCTGGCGATAAAAAGGCGGCAGATAAAAACAAAAATGAACGAAGTCTGCTTCCCTATGTGCGTGTGTGTGTGCGTGTTTGTGTAAAATTAAAAAATGCATTGCATACTTTACATCGGTAGGCTGCATAAATGGAAATTATATTGCCCACAGGTCGGAATGCAAAAGTGCAACTGCAACAGCAGCTGCAGCAGCCCAGGTGGCATCCCAGAGGCTGGCGCCGGACTCGAGGCATGTTGCTGGCGCGGCTCAATATAAATTTTAATTGATTTACAATAACAGAGAAACGACAGCAACAGCCGTTGCCTCAGTGCACAAAAGTAATTTTGATCGCTCGGACTACACATTTTCCAGGTTTTCCCGCTATTCGCCGCATGCGTGCGGAGTAATTTTCACTGTTGCGGCCTCGTCGGTTTAATGAGTTACCGCCGCACGACTTTTGTTGCATAAATCCCGCATTTCATCAGCGCCGGACAAGCGTAATTAATTTTAATCATCGGGCCGCCAAAAATAGTTTCGGGTGCCCACTGCCCCGAAAAAAAAGGGGAACGAAATTCGCGTGTTCTAGACGGCGTCTCCTTTGTTCTTCCTTCCTTTTCCATTTGTCTAGCCTCGAGTCTTGCACGGAAATGTGCGTCCAGTGCGACTCAAGGCAGCCGGAAATACTTTTAATGGCACACGGAAAAGGTATTGAAATTATTTTTATATCTCGACAGCTGCTGGCAAAGTGCTCCTCACATACAATCGGCTTCGGAGCCAAGCAATTCATTAAATTACTGATGTGTGAGCGTGTAAATGTGAGAGTGTGTGTGCGGGTGTGTGGGTGTGTGGGTGTGAGTGTGTGTGTACACAGCAACATCGGGCAGACATTTTTAATTGGTTTGAAGCAACTCCTGGCACTCGCAGGAATCCTGCTACTTGGCCTTTGTCGTCAACAAGCCGCAAAGTCAACTTTTTTTGTTTTCTTGGCCTGAGGCAAATTTTGTGGTTTATTGCCAGTCGCTTAAATAATTCAACAATTACAATTACTTTTGTGGTGATTTATAAATTATGTGCAAGACTGGGAAGCAGCGAGAGGGGTGTGTGTGTGTATGTGTATGTGTGTGCCTGAGTATGTGCGTGTGTGTGCTGTCTATGGGCTTGTTTGTTCTATCGTTCAATGGCTGGTTGAGCTGTTGCTGCTTTTAAGGGTTGCTTTTCTATTGTTAGTCTACGGCTGCCTTTTGGGGAAAGCAGACAAATGCTCGTAAACAGCCCCAGAGCCCCAACCTTGGCCTATTGTTGGCGGGCGCAACAAATTAAGATTAATTTTATGTAAATATTTCATGGCGAGTGGATGGAAGGCGGATCCGTAGAAACAATCGCAAAGTGCATAAAACAATGTTGATTTGCTCTCTACCAGATCATAATTGTAGATTGCAATTGAATTATATTACGTGAGAAAGCATTTAAATAAATCACAGAAAATATATATAAGTCCCCAAGTTGAATTGATTGCCAGTAAATTCTTAGCCCTAAGTAACAGAAATATGTTGTGTTAAAGTTTCTGCATACACAACAAATTAGCTAACTAAGCTTTATTTGACTTGAAATATACGATAGCAATTAGTGAGCCTCTTTAGGATCCAATTAATGTATAATTTCCAGCTGCTATGCAACCTGGCCCCAACAATTGTGGCTAAAAACGTTGGCCCCAAAAGGTATGCTACAAAAATTTTACAAAGTCCGCCCCACGTCCAAATTTCATGCAGAGCTTTTCATATTTCAGCTATACAGCACAGGCTTTGCCTGCATACACACACACACACACACACACACACACTGCACACTGCACACACTTATTTTCACAACGGTAGAGAAAGGGGGCGGGGGGAGGAATACCGCGACAGGCGTAAATGAAATGCCTGCTAAATAAATTTTCTGTGTCACTTTTGTGTGTGCATTTAATTTCTCAGCTGGCATTAGCAAAAAAGCGCAAAAAACGAGGCAAAATGAAAGGCGAGCAAGCGAAGAGAAATGTGAAAACTTGAAGCGTGGAAAAGGCTTGTAAAATGCAGCCACTTGACACACAACGAGCGCTAGTTGAGAGAGAGTGTGTATGTGTGTGTGTTGTCTGTGTACGGCTTGTTCCATCTTCATTCATCATATGCGCGAGCTGCTGCAGCATCTGTTGTTGCTGTTGTTATATTTGTTGTTGCGTAATTAGAAAATCGTGTGGCGTTGACACTTAATGCACCTGGCAGCACCTGCATAAATACGTACGTATACATATATGCGTATACATACATATATGTTGTGGTGCTGGTCTAGATTAATATTCGTTTCTTGGCTATTCCAAAACATTTTTTCTTAATAGGCACATTTGCATTTGAAATGCCTTTACTTAATTATCTTAATAGTTGTAGATATAAAGTACAGCCAAATTACTTTTACAATTATTTATAGAAAATTTCATAAAAACTGCAAATCTAAAACCCACTTATAAAACTAAGCTCGCGTCCTTTATTTTGCTATCCTTAGCTAAAATTTAGTCCCAGTCATTTGCCACTGTCTCCCAGCTGCCTGTATACATTAACTTTCTTAACCCCAACACACACATACACACACACACATACACTGCAATTTATCCAACTGCCAGACGCGCCGAGATTTTGCAGCCGACTGTCGAGTAAACGTCGCGCATACGGCACGTGGTCGCGCCAGGATTCGGCAAATTAATACGTTCTCAGGATTGAAGTCGAATGAGGAGAAATCTCTGAATGGAATTGCAACAGCAATTTGCATTTTGTGCAACAGAATGGCGAACTCGCTGTATGCACATCCATTGGCCGCAGCATTCCGGCCAAGTTTGTTAGACACAACTATTCGCATGCCCATCGATGTCCGCGGCCGCGCCCCTGTCGCCGCCCACGACCACGTCCACATATCCTCGTTTCCATCTCTCGCGTCTAATTTGCCCGTTGGCCAGTCGGTCGCCATGCCAGCTAAAGATTTGGCATTATGCGTGAGTGTTGGCCGCGTCTCATTGTGCATTTTATGTGCGTGCGCATTGCCTCGTTTGGCTGCAGTTGCTGGCGGATTTGTATGCCTGTTGTTTGTCTTTGGCCGAGTGCTATGTGCACTGGCCGAAAAGGTATGGTCAGACCGAATGCAGAGGCTGTTTAATTGAGTGCTTCAATAAACAGCTTCTGCTAAGGGAGCGCCAAGCGAATGTGTTCATAAATACAGCTTGATTTAAAATATAGGCTGCTCTCTAAGTGAAATAGTTTTTATATTATGCTGATGTTTTGTTGAATTGAATATTTAATTAGAAGCTAATTTTTCCCATAATTAATTTTATTATATTGTTATTGTTCTCGTTTAAATTTAAAACAATTGGATAAACTCTTCGACAGGATTAATGCACTACTTAAGTGTTTATGTTTAAGCACAATGATTTCTCCGTGTTTAGCTGCAGCATGCAACAGCCTATGAATTGTGCCCAGCGAGAGCTGCAACAACAACAAATGCTGGTTACATAACATTCCCCATTTCGCATTCGCATACGAATTACCCATTTGCGAGTTTGTTTTGATTTTCAGCAGATAAATGGATGTTCGCTGGAGCGGAGACCTCGCAATGCAATGCCCGATGATGTCTGTGTGTCTGAGGGGCCTGTTTGTGTGTGTATGTGTCTGTGCAGTTGGCTTAATAGAATGCGCACCCATTTCACGCACTTGTTGTCGTCGATGTTGCCGTTGCTGCGTAGATTTCAACTCTTGTTGCCTATTTACTTTTGTATTTGTTTTTAATTAGATTTGTGTTTACTGTGGAAATTTTAGTTTAATTGAGTTCTGCTCCGCCGTAGCTGCTACCTGCTACCTGTGACTGTGTGACTGTTGCCTGGTTTCAAAGTCACACAAAGTGCCAGGCCCCCCAGGGCTCCTCCCTTGCCTCACACCTCTGCCAGGCGCCTATGCAGCACAACAAAGCGCGCGTCAGCTTTCGCCTGTGGCCTATCGCTGTCTCCTTCCGTTAATTCTCCCGCCCCCCTTATTGCCATCCCTTTCACATGTGCGTATTTTGTGGGGCGAATTTAAAAGCAATTTAAATTCGTTTGCCTGTCGCATTGGACTTTGGTATTTTAGCCTGTTGTTTTTTTTTTTTTTTTTTGGCAATATTTAGTTGGTTTTTCTTTTATTTGGCTCGCGTTAGTTTTGGACTGAAGCACTTACCAAACAACCTGCGTGAGCGAGGCGGGATTGGCCACGTATTCGCAGTTGAGCAGCACAATTTCACTTGTATTTGTGACCATTTCCGGTGGACTGACCTTGACGACGGGCGGATCTGTGTGTCAAAGGCAAGGTGGAAAGAAAGTACGTATTTAAGACATATTCAGTTTTAGGCGAAAGTATCTGTGAAATTTGTTTACTTGTATTATAAAAAAAAAAAAAACGATGCCAATATTCGTATTTATTTTTCTTTTTCGTAAAATGTTTTATTTGAAACTCATACTTACACATAACTTCCAGTGTCAGAGCTGAGGATATTGGTTTTTCGCGATTGATTTGGAGCACAATATTTTCGGCCTCGCAGCGAAAGACGCGGTCATTTTCAAAGCGAGTGGCATTGAATATCAATTCAGATTGGGTGTGATAGGTGCCGTCCCCCTTTTCAAACTGGCGAATTGTATTTTATTAATTTCGGTGGAAAAGTAGAATTTGTAGGTAATGTGAAACTTACTGCCTTGGTTCGTATTTCCGTTAGATCGTTCTCTTCGCCACTTATAACAGATGTTGTATTATACCACGTCAGGTTGACTGCGGGCCTAGCGCCGTGTATCTGTCGATAAGAGAAAAAGAAACCAAACACAATCAAATATTAAATATTTGCCCAATGAGGCGTATGAGCTATGCGACTGCCAAGTTGGGCCCGTCGTGTGGGCTGCCGTGAGCTCTAAGCAATTGCCATTAAATTTCCATTAGCAGGCGCGCATATTCATACATATTTCCATTAGCCAACAGTTTCAGGCAGCATTTTCACCTGCCGGGGCGGGCAGTCAGCCAGGCAGGCAGTCAGCCAGCCAGGTAAAACAATTGCATAAAATTCCATTAAACATAATACGCAATCAATAGACAATTTTGCATAATTTTACAGTGCACACGAAGCAGGTCCTCTCGCTCAAAGTGCTGCTAAACTGCAGCCAATTGAGCGCTTTTCCATTAAAATGCAATGGCAACTGGCGACTGACGCAGGGCAGAGGCCCAAGCAAATGACAAGGCATTGTCGGTGACTCCGTATAAAGCTCAGGATGTGCTGGGACTCGGCCCGCTTTATAGCCAATTGCATAGGCCACCCGCCCCACACACACACACACACATACACACACACACACACATGTCCTAGATGTCGACGAAAAATCGCAAAATAATTGACAGTTAATTATTGTCAATTACTCGGACTACAACGACAAGGACAAAGACGAGGACGAGGCCTTAAAAGCCGCCTGATGCACAGTGCAGCGCGTATAGTGGACAAAAGTTTTAATTCTCGGGATTTATTGAAAGGATTCACTTAATAAAATATAAAGAAATAAACTTGTACTTTAGGAACTCATATCAGAAACTTAACAAAGAAGAACTTTCAACGATTAATGTATCAATTAAAATTCATCAGAATGTCGAGTAAAAGTTAAGCCAATCAGACAATATATTCAATTATGTATTTGTGAAATAAATAATAAATACTTTTATTTGTCAATTTGATTTTCTTTGGTTCAAATAAATTTAAGTGTAAATTTTTGTTTCTCGAAATGTAAGTTGACTTGCTTTTCAGTCGTTGCACTGTGCGCCAGTTGCTTGGCCTGATCGCAAGCCCGTTTGGGCCAGGGCGTCCGCGGCTCAGGCTTGCACTCAATTCACAGTTCAGGCAATACTTACGTCACATGTTAGCACCACTTTGCTGCCCTGCACCGTATGATGTTGCACTCCATTGATGTCTATGCTCGTGGGTCGCACTGTGAAAATGTAAAAATGTTGGTGAAGAGCGAGCAGTTCGGGTGGCTGTTAGAAAATTGCTTAAAATGCTCGACTTGTAATTGGCTTTTGTCTGGCTATATCTACAGCTTGGCTTGCCATTTTCTGCTACGCCTTCTTCTATTTCCCATTTCTTTTGCCCATAATATAAAACATTAATAACGGCAATTTGCATGCGGGCCACCTGGCTCTCAGTGAACTCTGCCTACCGCCTACTACTAATACTACTGCATACATGGAGTTCCATTTCCTCCATTCTCAATTGATTGGTAAATGTTTTAGGGCCTGTGGGCTGGGGGGAGGGGCGCCATCAATCAATTGGCTGTGCCCACTTTGTAAATGAAAAACTTGGCTTAGTTGGCTCAGTTTAATGTTACATTTAATGACATTCATTAATTGCTTCAACAAAAATGTCAAATCATTCGTCAATTTCAAAAGGGGCGAGAAAAAAAAGTGGAAAACTTGAAAAAGAAGTGGCTGAAAAAATGTCACTCGATATTGTCAGCTTTTAATTAGAAAAAATTTATTTGCATGACTTTCAAAAGGCTCTCAGGCGCCTAAGGCATGGCTATTGTTGTTGTTGTTGTTGTAATTAGAAGGGTTGCCTCCAAATTCGGTTGGGTTTCTTTTTTCGGTTAATGAACCCTAAACATGTCAAAATGTCGCGTGAACTGTTTCGCTGTTTTTGTTGTTGCTATTGGAAATTTATAACGCATTTTAATTTATGTTCATTAAAGCAACAACAACATTGTTTTAAAAGTTAAAAGTTTTTAAGCTGCAATTTGTCAATCGAACTTTAAGTTCTAATTCAATTTTGTGCGAATTTTTACGAGGAATACCCCTCAATTAAACGCTAAATAACGCTAATATAATAATATAATAAACTTTATTAAAATTTAAGTATATAATTCTACTAAATCCTATGCTTTATAAATTCTGCTTGAGCTGTCCCACTTAAACAATGTTTTTTATGCATTGTAAACTTGAAAACAAAGTCGTAAAACGAACCCTTTTTGCTAAGATGGCCATATAACTAAATAACTGTACCCTATTCCAGCCAATATCTATGGCTGACTCATAGCTGCGTTTTATGTTAGGCCGTTGAGTCATCCCAAATGGGAATGGGCTCTTCGGCTTGTGTTTATCGTTATTCGTAATGGTCGCAATGATGACTCACCTTGCAAATCGACGCCGAATTTGGTAACAATTGCATTCTTAATAGCCGCCGATTCGACGCGACATTCAATATCCGCTGCCAGATCCTCACGCGACAATTGCCAGTCCAATTCGAGTGTGGATGTGTAGAGGCCATCGTTCTGATTGTGAGTGGGCGAATCTGCGCACGTGCAAACAAAGTGTTTATTAAGTATTTTGAAAGTCCGCTGAAAAAAGGTCCTGGTCATGACTCCCGCAACTAAGCCTAACTGACTCCAAAATTTCACAATTCATATTTTTTCAGGTGTTCTCCACTCAACGTCTTTCCTCTAATTACAAGCAATTATGATAAGGAAAGGCTTTTTAAGCCAACAATAAATAAAATTCCGCATGGAATCAAAGATTGGGGTTAGACGTGCGGCCTGCCAGACAAAAGGGTTGCAAACCACAGACCGATGGCCAATTAAATACAGAAAAAAAAGAAAGGAAACGGCAAACAAAAAAAAAAAATAAATAAATACGAAAATTAAAATGCTGTTGCCGCCTTGTAGCTCGTTTTGTTGCTTCCCGTTGTAAAATGCTATTTTCAGGATTTCGGGCATAAAAATCACTTTAAGTGCTTTTCAAGGCCAGCAAAAGGTAAGCCAAAATTTCTGAAATATTTCGAGTGCTTGTTTTAAATTCTGCTTTAGCTAATGTAATGGATGCCTTGGCTTTTAAAATAGAAATCAATTAATTTGGCTTGGGTCTCTCGTTCTCGGTCTCGCGTGTTGGGGGCTGGCATTGGGCAGGGGGAAGGGGATTTAAGGATTTAGCCAAGGTTCTTAAAAATTTAATGAAAATCGCCTGAAAGTTTATTTTTATGCTTTACAATAAAAGGGCATAGCATTTTATGGGCGCGGCTGAGGCATTTGCCTATTCTTGGGGCCAAAACTGACACTGATAAGCGGCCAAATCCTTCCGTGGCCTGGACGTGGCTTTATGACCCTGGTCGTCAGTCACTGCATAAACTTTGTGGCGCATCGTAAACCCGACTCTGAATTCGACTCCTTCAACTTGGGGGCTTATGCATCAAATTGGCTGCTTAGTTCACCCTTGCCCCCTGCTAGCCTGCTCCTGCGAATCAATAAACGCGCTTCAGCAGTTTTTATGACTGCCTGGCGAAAAAAACCTTTATGCGTTTCGCTACCTTGGAACATAGTTGGAATCGGGGCGGGCTGGGCTGTGGGCAATACTCACATGTTGCCAGGCGCTTGGTGCCGCGCCACCAGCCGACGTCGGGCTGGGGGCGTGTGTTCTTCACCGTACAGGTCGCCTTGAGGCTCTGCCGCTCCTGCATCGGTCCGACGATGCTGCCATTCTCGATCCGGTCGCCCTTTGCGTCAAAAATCACAACCTCTGTGGGTGGCACTGTACGTCCGACATCCAACGACATTGTGTGTGTGTGTATATTTCGATGTTGTGTACGTGTGTGTGTGTATGTTTGTGTGTGTGTGTGTGTGGGTGTCCATTGGTGTGTGTTTGTTTGTGCGTAGTTGAGATTTTTTTTTTTTTTGCATTTTATACACATTTTTTTTTTTGCATTTTTCGGGAGGTAAAAATGTTGAATTTGTGTTTTAATAAATCATATTTGATTTGCATTGTTTGTAAAAATATTATTTGCAAAAATAATAAGTAAATTAGAATCGAAATTAAATTAGTTGAGAGCAATAATTTTGTAATGAAAAATGAAATTAATCTAAATTTCAAAAATGAATGAAAATTAATCTAAATTTAAATAAAAATAGAATGAGCAGATTTTTTAAAATGATATAAGAACTAATAATAAAAAAGTACTCTAACTAAATTTTTAAATGATATTTATAAAAAAAGTCAGCACCACAACATTCTCATTCTGTTAATAGACTTAAAAAAATTAAAAAATGACTTTTCTTGGTTTGCCAGTCAACTAAATTAAAAATTATAAAAAAATGTATGAATGATATTTTATTATAAGTTAAATTTACCAAGGTTTTCTACGGTTTGTTTTCGCAGTTTTATGCATAGCCAAAAACATTTTGTTGTTTGGTTTTGGTTTTCATTTTTTTTGTTTTTAAGAAATCAAATTTAATTTAAAGCGTTTTGTTGGAGTTTAAATTGTTTTTAGGTTGAGTTTCGCATCAGTTTATGGTTTAGTTTTCAGTATTTTTTTCGATGGGGCACACAGTTCAATACAGTTTTGGATAACGTTTGTATATATAAAAAACAATTTTGTTGGTGAGTGCACACGTATGGAACGGGGGCGATGGTGATCGGAAGGAGGTGGCGTGGAGTTTGATTTAGTTTTTTGGTTATTTTATGTTTTCAGTGGTTGTCAAGTATTGATTTTTTTTTTTAGTATTTTTGTTGTTAGTTTTAGTTTTGGTAGTAGAGCGAATTTGTTTGAGTTTTTGATAGCAATGCATATATAGATATGTATGTATATATGTTATATGTATATATAGAAATTCCATGTCGATGTGGACGAGCGTTTTGTATGCGATTTTTCAGATATTTTTTTATGTTTTTTTTTTTTTTGTGGGACAATCAGTTAAGAGAAAATATTTGCATGAGTTTTGACACGTTCAAATGTTATGGTAAAAGAGTAGAGCGGTTAAAAGTAAAGTTTTCGATTTGCACTTTGCAGAGGGTTAAAATTTTGATATATAAATATATATACTAATACATAAAGTTTTTTTTTTTTATTTTTGTTCGACATTTATTTATGTATATAGTACAGAATGTAATGCGTGTAAGGCAGGCAGCGAAAGGCATTCAAAAATATTTATATATTCTTTTTTTCACTTGCAATAAAACAAAGTCAAACTGAAAATGCAATCGATTTGCCAATTTGCGTTCAAAATTTCAAATTGTAAATTGTCGTTAAAAATTTGGTGAATTGCAGCTTACAATTTTTTATGGACTGAATAGAAAGTTGTTACGGATTAAAATTCTGATACATATATTTCTTGTTTAATGTTTGATGTTAACAGAGATATCAAAAAGTTGGTAGATTATTTTAAATTTGCAATATGTAATAAATACATTAAGAAACTATCAACCCAAGTGGTTATTTTATATATTTTTTTTTGGTAAAAAATTTGATATTTTTCTTGTATATAATTAAAAAAAAAGCACTTGATTGATTGCATTTCCATTCTGATTGTATACGATTAAGGTATAGTTTTAAAAAATATTGCTTTTTATGGGACAAACACAGTAAGCATAATTCGCGCAACTCAGATCAAACGGTCCTTAAACATGCAACATCCTTGCAGAGCTCCCCTCTGCCCCGCGTGTTGTTAGTTAGCAGGCTCCACATAAATTCCATGCATTGATATGTATATTCTTTATGATATGAGTTTTTATAGGTTAGTTTAGCAGTTAGTTTAAGCAAACTGAATACGAAAGCATTTACAGGTTATACTCGAACAGAAAAATTCGTAAACTTGGACAAAGTAAGCGCAAATTAAAAGAGTTTCGAAGCGAATTGTTAACATGATTGTTAGATGGTAACATGCAAAATCAGGGTAAGGTAAGGTCCTGTTGGCAACTTACCTAAGACTCTTAATTCGACACGATAGCCATTGAAGTTATCACACGTTTCTTCTGGTATAAAAAATGTTGTATCACATAGATATATATCCTCATCAGATATTCTCAAGTCCTTAATAACTAATCTGTATGGATTTTGCTCAACAGTTACTCTGTAAAGATAATTGATTTATATTTAATATACTATAAGGCAGTCAAAATAATGATAATATTTCTAATTTGGTTCAACGTTATTCTTATTCTGCAGGAGTCTACAGAGAGTAGTCAATTTTTTGGCTTACTTACCTGTTTTTAAATTCATCGTTGACACTCGTGACATTGCTATCTCCCAGCAGCATCGCAGCAATGCGATCATCGCCTTTGAACCAGTTCAGGGAATGCAGCTTTCCACATTTCTGCTCGTTCACTGGACACGGCAGGACCACATTTTTGTTCTCATGCTCACTGATGGTGCGATCTGCAAAGTGAAAATATACAAAATTGAAATTAATTTTATAATATACAAAGCGAGGCTGTAAAAGTGCAGCATAAAGGCCAAGGGAAATTCGGAGAACTCAAGAACTGAGCATACAAACACACACACACACAAACACGGGGCTATTCAAACGTGTGGGGGGTTGGGGGAGCTGGCAGCCATATGAATAAAGTCGCTATTCAACCTTTGGCACGGCGCATGTTGTGTGTTTAGTATCATAAATTCAAAAGAACGACACTTTGTGCCAGCCAGAACACCTCTAAGATACACACGTTCACACATACACACACACGCACACAGGGAGGGGGAGGTAGCACTTTTTTCTATATGTTGCCATAGAAAAATTCAGTTGCCGTTGAAATGAACAAAAATGATTCAATTTGCATGGCAACCAGTGTTAGACAGTGTCAGAGAGAGCCAAAGCGCAATGCAAATTCGAAAATTGAAATTAAAGTGGCCCTAAGAGCGATTGCGCCGCCTAAGTAAGCCTTTAAGTAGGCCATAAATATTATTTTTTCTCGTTTGCCAGCCTCAAAGTCACTGGCATGTAAATTTAAATGTTTACATTATGGTTTAACATATTCTCGTCTTTTCTTTTTTTTTTTCCATTTTAGCATTGATTTATTTATGGGTTCTGTGTTTCGGCATTGGTCTTTCCGATTCGTTTGCTTTGTCCGTGTTCACAAATTATGCAAAGCAAATATATATTTTGATTTGTTGTCGATGGGCAGTGGTAAGCCATATGGCTGCGGAAGTTAAGTTTTATAGATTATTTGCTTTATGTGAATTTGTATTGCTGTACGAAAAACCTTTTCCATAGTTGGCACAAAACAAATATTTTCACAAATATTTTTTATTATTTTTTTATATTTCTAAAATTGTCTAATAGACTCCTTTTTAATCGATGTAGCGCTTGTATTTTATCAAAGTAGAAGTGAAATTTCCAAAAAGTTGGTTGAGAGAAATGATTATTTATATAAAATAATCAATTTCAATTTTACAATTCATCAAATATTGTCAAAAAATCAAAACAGGAATATGGTTGAATCTTTCTTTTGCTATAATCACACCAATAGCTATGAAGATGTTGAGCACAGTTTAAGGACATTAAACTGCCACAAAGCTGTATAAAATATGTTCATAAATGCCACATAAATATCACAATATATTTGTATATCGAATAGTTTGTTGTCCCACTACACAACAAACACACACACACACACACACAATTACACATGCTGGAATGCTTTAGAGAGGAAAAAATACAATTTACTTATCGGCCTAAAAGCCTATAACATAATTTGAAATTTACGCTTCATTTAGTGCGACCGCTATGCCCTTGTGTGTGTGTGTGTGCATGTGTGTGATAAAATATCATTTATTTCGCACGTTTGTCAGATCTTCTCAACGCTAGAAAACTAACTTGTCCATTTTGGGCCCGAGGGGGATGAGGAAACGGCGGAGCAGCGGCTCTGTCATAACTGACAATCAGTTGCGTCTGGACCGCCTGTCTGGCCGTCCTTCTGTCTGCCCGTCCGTCTATTTCTACTGTCTGCCTCGTTCTTGCGCTTTCCTTTGCCTCTGTCCACAAATTTCCTACACTGTGGAATATTAGATTAGGCGCCCAGTCGTTTCACGTTTCTCTTTTTTTGCAGCAGCAGCTTCTCTCGATTTATTTTTCTCTTTCCTATTTTTATTTTCTGTTTTATTTTTCAATTTTCCTATTTGGTTTGCTGGTTTGGTTTTCGCATATTTTTTTTTTTTTAGCTCCCTATTTCTCTGCTAGACTTCCTTTTTCCGCTCTGTGTTGGCTGCTTCCTTCAGTGCTTATAAAATTCAAACAGACATGTGAAATATTCAATTTCTCAAGTAGCAAATCCTCTGCCCCCTTCACCGCCCCCCGCCCCCTCGTCCTGATTGTCCTGCTACTACAACTGTAATGCGTCGTATGTTGTGCTGAATTAGCCGTGCCAAATGCGTCGCCAACTTGGTTTGCTGCTCGGCATTCGGGTTTGGGCTTGGACTTGGATTTGGCTCTAACGGTGGCCCTTAGCCTGGGTCTGGCCCAAGGTGATGCGGGCTATCGTTAAAACTACTCGTAAGCTTTGTTTGGCTGCTGGCGCAGGGGCTACCCAAAGATTGAACTTAAATGGCTGCCAAGGGGTTGCTCAGCGTGTCATCAGGTTAAAAAGGTGAACTGTTTTCAACTCAACTGCATATATATATATATATCATATATACATTATCGAAGTTATGTTATTTAAACGGAAATATCCACTCTTACTTCCCCTGCTTAATTCGTCGTCATGGACGCAAATCGGTTCAATGACGCTTTACTCCACACACAAAGTATTATTTTCTATTCGCCACACATAACATTTTGCAAAATATGATTGCGTATGAAATTCATCGATGTCCTTTTAGGTTTCCTATTATAATTCTTCTCTAATAATGTCCCGATTGAATTTCACTCAACGTTTGAATTTAAAGTTTTTTAATCACTTGAATGGAATTAATCCGTTCGCGTCGTCAAACATTTCACCTGCCCCAAATCCTCTGGCAGTTTAAATCAGTTGCAATCCCTTGGGCCGGCAAACAATAGTCAAATTAGTGGCTCAATGAATGCATGACAGCACAAGGCCTAAAGCCCAAGCCGAAGCCAAATCCAAACCGAAGCCCGAGCCTGTGCCCGTTGCCAATTTGAACTCATAAACTAAACCGCTGGAAACTTGAATGGGCATTCACATTATCGCCAGGGTATGTTCGGCAACTGCTTTGCAAAGTTTTTGCCGCACAAATCAGGAGAGGAAAATTTAGGAAAATTTCACCACAGCTTTGATAATTGTTCATAAATCCCTCGCCGTTGCTCTCCATCTGCAATCCATTCAATTCAAAAGTTTTGCTCGCACTTTGCAAAATTTATCACCTCATTTTTCAGAGCATTTCAACTAATTTGTACCACAAATCTCTTTGGCTACACCTGCAGTCAGCCAAGCGAGTGTCAAATATTACAGAAGTCCCACTTAAGGCCACGCCCGAAAATGCTACGACCCCACTTCCTGTCCCCCCCCCCCCCCACCCTTCCCTTTCCAAACTTCGGTTCAAGCAACTCTGGCATACAAAAGATTGTTAGCAATCAACTCAAGCACCAAACTTTGATTTGTATGACCATAAATCGCACTTCATTTTTGATTCAAGCAGCCCCCTAGCCGCACCACCGCCCCACACAGTTTTGTGGTTGTCTGTTCATAAATTTATACCCGAACGAACTTGGCAAAAAGTTCCCCCTTTCACACAAACACACACATGCACACGCACAGCTCACAACAGAGACAGCTTTAAGCCTTTGGCAAACAGTTTTCTTATCTGCCTGACATGTGTGTGTGCGTGTGTGTGTGTGTGTCTGTGTGTGTGTCTGGCTTGCCCCTGTCCTGCTCTGTCGCTTCACCCCTTCAGATGCCATTTGCTTTTTGTATGGTGTGTAAACGTCTTTAGCTTGGCTTTTATAATTCTATTTCCGTTTCCGCAACAACGCAAAAAAAACTTTTTGCTTGCCTTGCCTCATATATTTCAACATCTTTTTCCATGTAGACCATTTCCTTCGTCCTTTCTCTGGCTGCAAATCAAACTTTTACACATTTAGTTGTGTGCTACGGCTATATGTGGTGTGCGTGTGTGTGTGTGTGTGAGTGTGTGTCTGGCTGCCATCATCATTGTCATCATCGCCATTGACGCAACTGGCTACTGTCCGTGTCCGTGTCCGTTCGTTCTCATCCCTTTCCAGTTGCTTCGCCATATATCGTAGCATACTTTTGTGCGCCAACGCTTTGACATTGAATTTCTCAGTGTCATTTAGCATTCACTTGCGTGTGTGTCCGTGTATGTGTGTGTGCCTGTGGCCTGGTCTAAACGTGCCCAGAACTTACTTGGGTTACCTCACCCCCCACTCTCTCCCATTACCCCTTTGTCAACAGCCCGCATAATTCAGCGATAGCTGCCTGGCAAAGACACATTCTTAGCTCTCATGCGTGTGTATTGTGTGTGTGCGTGTGCATGCATGTGTATGTGTGGCTTGCACTTTGCGGTCGCTCTCTATTTATCTCCGCCTGTCGCTCATCTCCTTTTTAAGCTGCCCAAAGATTCGCCTGCCTTGTGAATACCCGTTGTTCACTCACACACACACACACGACGTTAAATTTCAATTGAAATTTGGTAAACGTTAAATAGCTAAAATAAAATTAAGCATAATTTAAGTAGGTTTTTCGCACGCAAAAATATAAATTCTGCGCTGTGATCAGGGAATCCGCAAAAGAGTTATAGCTAGAATAAATTGACGGTAATATTTACTTCATAGAAATTGTCTTCCTCTTTTTTATGCTCAGAATATCATTTATTTAAGATGCCTATTTATTTATCTATAAACTATTAATGGAACATAGGCGTCAACAGCAGCAAATGCGCAAATGTAACCTTTGCTACAAGGACCTTGTCATGCAGTGGCATTACGATGCTGGGCTCCATCCTTACGCACAAGAGCTCTCACAAATATTTAGGTGTCGTACTAGATAGGAAACTAAATTTCAAAGCCCATACAACAATGGTTCGGCAGTCAGTAATGGCAAAGGCCGGAAAGATGGGGTGGTTACTGGCTCCGAGGAACAAGCTGTCATTGTACAGCAAAGTCACCATCTATAAATCGATCCTAAGCCCCATATGGAAATATGCACTTCAAATTTACGGCATTGCGGCAAAAACAAACCTAAATAAAATTAGAGTTGCTCAGGCAAAAATCCTAAGGCGAATATGCGGCGCACCATGGTACATTCGAAATAGAGACATCGAACGAGACCTTAAAGTCCCTAAAGTGGGCGATGTAATGCAACTACTTGCATCGAATTACCTACTACGCCTTGGTGGTCACCCTAACGTGCTAGCCAAACGACTAACTGCCAAACCAAGAAAGAGAAGACTCAAAAGGTGCCATCCATTGGATCTCTCTACCAGGTTCCTACAGTAATATTTAAAATAACCTTCTCCTTGTAAATTCTGTAAATAATATCTTATATAAGTATCAGCTGTGATCAATCTTTTTTTCCCCTAAATGTACAACTAGATTAAGTTGCCACTAAGGTAGCAGAAAACTTGTTTAAATAAAATATACAAAATTTTTAAAAAAAAAAAAAAAAAAAAAAAAAAAAAAAAAAAAAAAAAAAAAAAAAAAAAAAAAAAAAAAAATTTCGGGTGCTACTCTAGAGCGGGCCCGGCATAGAGGGGCGAGGGTTGCCGGTACTCTGCTCTAGCTGCTGCTGTGTGCTCAGGAGGCTGAATTCAATTTGGCCGCTTGGCCGCTTGCTGTTGCCTCATAATTAAATCTTGGTTAGCTGCATGTCCCTGTCATTAAAGTAATATGTTTTTGGCTAATTACGCATCGCACACACACACACACACGCGCTCATAACTCAATTGCATGATGTCCATGTGGCATAGTGTAGCCTTGTTGTATTTTTTTCTTTTTTTTTTTTGGTAACCTCTTGTATGTGCGCCCTTCTTTTTTGTAAAGTTAACGAGCGCCGCCGGCAACTGTTGTCGTTTGTTTAATGTAGTTAAGCACAAAAAAGAAGCGTGTGCAAGAGCTTGCCGAAGACCAATTACCCTTTCAGCTGTATGAACCACATATCGTTCTCAATTTGAAGACATTCAAGTTGAGTTGTGGTAAACAATGCAGAGTATCAGAGCCCGGTGCTCGACATTTCCGAGACACCTAACATATTTGATAATAAAGTTGCACTTGCTTTTGGCAGGGTATTTGCAAAGCAGCTGCTCATCTATAATGTAACTGTTGCTTTTTAATTAATGGCAAATTACAAGAAATTAATGAAATTTAATACTCCTGCAGCATTAGGCTCAACAGCAGCAGAAGGGATTTTAATAAAGACATAGAGCTTTGCATATGGGAAAAGCCAAAAGCGTGCCCGCCTTAAAGCAGGCAATGGATTTATTCTCTCAGCGTGTGTGTGTGTGTGTGTGTGTGTGTGTTTATTTGTGTCTGTGACTCGCATTTTATTCATTTTGCACACTTTAGGCTGCCTTTGGTATATGGGTATATGAGTGCGCCTGTGTGAGTGTGGGTGTGTGTGTGTGTGCCTCTGCTCGGTTTTTTGTGCATTAATTCCATTAAAAGCGCTTCGATAACATGTTTCACGCTTGGTCGCTTCCCTGGCGTCGGCCCCTAAAAATATGCAATACAAACAATTTTTCATGCCGCTACCCCAAGAGCAAATTTTTTATATTTATTTTTTTCTTGCTTCTCAGCACTCACGTGTTCGGCACCTAGCACGTTCGTGCATATGTATGTGTATACATATACATATGTATATAAATGCCTGCCATTTCCATAGGTCGCATGGATAGCGCTTGAATTTTTATAGAGCGCGCAGAAAAGTATACAATGCTGAGGCTGCACACGAGTGTGCGTGTGTGTGTAGGTGTGTGAGTGTGTATTGGTGCATGAGTGTATTGCTTATCGCTTCATATGTTATGTGTAATAACATCACCTTCATCTGCTATTCATAGCATGTTCATCAATCAATTAATCGATACGCGAGAGCGCAACTCGCAATGCCAAAAGGAATCGAACGGGGGGAGGGATTGTGCGCGGGGGGGAAGGGGGGGGGCATGTACAGTCGAATGGAAGGCGTTGTAATATTTTGAAAATAAGATAAATCTATTTATAAACGGAATTTGACAAATGGTAGCTGGGCACTGCAGTTGCCAATGATTGCAAAAAACTAAATAATGAATTAAGCAAAAATAAAAAATAATTTTTTAAGCTAGGAAAACATTTCAGTTTATTTTTTTTATAACTCAATAAAGAGTAAAGTACATGAGAGCCACGTTACAGTCGGGTCTTAAGTAAGATTAAAATGTACACTATCAAATATATATTTTTTGCCAGTATAGCAAATTTAAGCTTTATAACTGAAACTTTAAAACCAAAAGTTTATGAGGTTGAATCGCAAGCACTTTTAATCGATTATTTACTTGCATGCTAACTGGCTTACTATATATGCAGACCTCTCTTTCATGGCTTTAGCTTTGCTCTTTCCTTTTAAATTGACCGTACAACATAATTATATTTGTTATGCGATTTTCTTGTGTCTAAAGTGTTTTACAATTTCAATTTTCTGTTTTCAAATGGTTTCTCCGTTTTTTTGTTGCTCGGATTTTCTTGGCCAACTTCAACAAGCAATTAAGCTACGCACAGTCTGTACGAAAAGTTTTCTGCCAGCTGCAGTGAGCAGCATGAAAAATATGTTCAAACATGAAAGCAAATTTCTTGGCTCAAAAGTCAAGCAATGCAAATTGGCAGGCGGAGCTGAAGCGGGTGGGGATTCATGCTGCAGGGAACCGGATGTGAGTTGGCCGGACAAAAACAATGTCAATGTGGCTGCTGCTAAGCGTTCCCCATAGCACAATTAAGCCTGGACAGCCAAGTGCTGCGGCGACAGAGAGAGAGAGAGACAAGAGACATGCGAAAGAGATAGAGTACGAATAGAGTACCACTCACAACTCAACTCGGAGGACACTTCTCTGGGGAGTCACCTTTATGAAGTTCGGGGCAAATGGAACACAACACAACTAACGATAAGCGCTATGATTATGACTTCTATGCCGGACAGGCTGGCTGTGTGGGCGGGCCACTGCGGCACGCCCACCTCGGCCGAGGCGCAGCTGTGCCACAACTGTCCATCAAGTTGAGCTGCGTTTAGTTGTGCTCTGTTTTTTGCGGGCTCCTTCGGTGCTAATGACACACGTGTCTTGGCCTTGTCTCTTGTGCCGCTGCATACTTTAAGGCGCTTAACACGTCTGCCAGCATTTCTTTGTCCAGTTGTTGTCGCCCCTGTCCGCCACCTTTTTAGTTTTTGTCGCGCTCAAACGTGCTTTGCCTTTGATAGCGCTGCTTACCAAACACATAACTGACTTGGGGGTTGGTAAATCGATCCATTTAAACTTAATTTTGTAACGAAACTCGAGAACCTGTCGTGATTTAGCTGAACTCGCCGGAGGGTTTAGTTGAGCCAAAACGAAGGGTATATGCGGCAGGGAGTTGGGTCAATGCCTGGCTTATCGATGAATGATAAGTTGAGCCAACTATTGAAGCGGTTGCACTTTCCTAGAAAGCTTTGATTTTGGTTTATTTAATGGAAACGAATAATGTTAAATTTCAATACACTATATAAAGCAATTAGAAGCTAAACTAAAATGTCTTCTTAGGCGTAAGTCAAAAATTCCCTTTTAATAGGTAAAAGCTCCTCCCTATTTTTTAGCTGAGGACAGACCCCTAAATTCTGCCATTTTGTGCACTAAATTAGAGCGTTTTAGGAATTTATGCTGTCCTAATGATGGCCATCTGCATTTTGGGCAACGTTGGGGCAGCTGTTGTCATGTAATGCTTAAAGTGTCGCAACCCTTTTCTGTGGCTTTGTAAGCCGAACTGTGAACACGAATGCGAAATACTTTAACCCCAAGCCCAATTCTCGAGCATCTTCCGCAGGCCAGTTGGCAACAAATTCCACTGTGCAACATCTTTGCCAAAATTTCTAATCCCAGGCAAAACTTATAGTTGCTTTTTAGGCCTTTTAAATTATGCAAACTGCTTTTGTCACACACACTGCGCCCCACATTAGGGGACTCTAGGGGGGGGGGGGGCGAGGGGAGGGGGGCGGCCGGGGCCACATGGTGCTGTGACTGTGGCTGCGCCTGATGTGTTGTCCAATGCCCAGAAGCATACAAAATATCTTATTACCGGCACTTAAAAGCACCACTAAATTTTAATGTGACAAGGCATCGAAAAATGCCAGACGGGGCAGGCGGGCGGACAAACATATAGTGGCAGCCAGGACCCGGATCCTGGCCGGGCGCCTTGGCGAGAGCATAATTTAATTTAATTACAGGCAGCAGTTGCTTTGCATAGGTTCAATAAAGTCGTCAGCTAACTGGGCCGGGGAACTACCCCGCCTCCGTTGCCTTTGGTAAATAGTCGCAAGCGTCCACACAAAATGCATGTAAGCCAAAAAAGGGTAGGGGGCGGGTTGGTGGCGGGGGGTGGCACCCGCTCATTCATAATGAATGTGGTTTGCTTAGCTCCAGCCACGCCCCCTGGGCATACAAGGCGAGGTCCCCACTCGGAGTGGGTCGCATACATTCATAATAAACTGCCACAAATCTCAGACATGCAAACAATTTCGAAATTTGTGTATAAAGCTGGAAATTCACCGATCCCCCCCGTGCTCCCTCCCCTCCACTCATATTAAGTGCATGACCCTCAAATGTCCTTAAGCTGTCAAAAATAAGTGTCAAAAGTGGGCAGCTGGACTGAGGGATGAGAGCAAATAACAACGAAATAATAAAAATGAAAATGAAATGAGAGAAAAAAATAAAATAAAACCAAACAGCAAAAACAACAGAGAGTTGCGTCGAATCGAAGAATTAATACCCTATTTCTACACGATTTTAGATTGTAAATAAAATGTATCTATGCCAAGAAAAGTGTAAGCAATTAAGAATTAAAGTTAAATTGTATTAAATAATATAATTAAGTTATATATTATAAATATTACTGCCTGTATTGAGTTGGCTACTTGTTTGTCATCATAAATATAAAGTAGCATATTTCAATTATGTGTTACATTTTGCATTACAGAATGGCAGAACCCTCGACCCAAGGGCATGAACGAAAACAAAAATAAAGTAAAACATAAACACAAATTTTTATATTGTTACGTTTTCATCTCTGGGAACGCGGCGGCACAATGAAATATGCCAGTCCACCTACCATAACAACAGCCTCCTGGCACGGGCGCGGGCTGGTGCTCGGCTGGTCCTGGCATGTCCTGGCATGTCCTTTAAGTGGCCGTTTCGGCTGCTGGCCACGCGCGCGCGCCTACAAAAGCCGCCATATTGAAATTATGTAAACGGCTGTCGAGAGCACCGGAAGCTGCGTGGCGTTCGCAACCAGCCCCCAGCCCCAGCCCCCAGCCCCCACCCCTTAGCCCCCGCTCCGCCCCCAAGCTGCCCATAGCCCTACCCTATTTGCAATATTTTTTTGTTTGCCGTCTGCCGCCGCCACCTGCTGAGCAGCGGCCCCCACCCCCCTCGGCCCCCTTCTCGCTCTAGTGGGGTCCTAGTGTCTGGCTCGCAGCTGGAGCTGCCGGGCTCCACTTCATTTGCATTCATTCGGTTTGCATATTTTTAGAGTGTGTTCTCGAGCTTGTTTATCAAAAATTAAAGGTTAATTTTGCCCCCGCAGTCGTCGCTGTCATTTAATTAGCCACCCACCTTGGGATGGGCGAAGGGGGCGGGTTGGCGGCTGCGTTGATTTGCGACTTGCAGTGAGTAATCATCAACTTCTGCCCTCGGCTTTTGTTTTGCTTTTCTTCCTTATTTTTCCATATTTCGCCCCGTCCTCGGCCTTATTGTGGGCGTGACCTCACGTAGTGCTGGAATTCGAATCCTCAAAATGATAATGTGAGGTCTTTATCTTTTTTGTAGCCCACGTTGCGTGGGTCTTGAATTTTAATTGTGTGTATGCTAATTTAAATTGCGTCGTGTTTGCGTGTTGTTGGACTTGTAACATTTTCGGTTTTGATTTTCATTTGGAAGGTGTACAAATACAGGTGCTTATATTTTACGGCTGAATGACGAGATGACGGAATGCTGGGTGAGATGAACGTAAAGGTGGGCGTTGTTTAACGTAATTCATTAAAGGGTTCTTTACTGAAATTGCACGGTATAAAGTATATTTGAAATATGCGCTGCTGCCAAGTGGAATATCTGACTCTGATTTTTTATCCCACTTCTTTCACTTTACATGTAAAAATCAAGTCAACACAGCTAATACAATTTTACTTTTAAATACGGTTTGTATTTGTATTTAGTTGATAACTAACCAAAAAATAAGGCTCTTCAGAGCAACAGGTTGTTAACTTGAATGCAATAAACGTAATTCTTTTCATACAAAATCAATGTTTATTGCTGCCAAGAGAACATTTAATGCGTATCGAGGCATATAAGCACATTATATTATTTTGTCTCCAATATATCATTATCATTTGATTGTGTAACTCTGTGTTTAGCTGGCTCGAGGTTAATATTTCAGCTTAATCCTTACCAATTTGTGCAGAGAGATTTGAGTAAGGTGTTTGCCAAAATTGAATATGAAATTTATGCTTCATTGTCCTGTATCCCGGAAAACCTTTACCGCACAAGCAATAGTCAACATATTTTTGGCAACACCCACCCGGCATCACCCACGACATTTTACACATCATTTCGGGAATAAAAGTACTGCCCACACACAATTCACAGTGCCATAAATAACTTTTCCGCCTGTTTCGCTTATCTTGAACAAACAGTTGGTATATTTGTTGCGGACCGTGGGGCCGTGGGGCTGGCCCCCGACTAGTCCGAGTCTGGATGTCTCTTTAAGCAAATGAATAGACCCTTGTTTTCGCCGTCGTTCATTTGTTTTTAAATTATTAACTCGCTTTTTCCACGCGCTGCCAGCCCGAAAAGCAGGCAATTTACGTGCTCAAATATATCAGAGGGAGCCCGCACACACCCTTCCAGGCATAATTAATCTAGTGGGTGGACGGGTGGGCAGGGGAGGGGAGTCGTGACGTCTTGCCTAGTTATTAATTTGGTGCGTCGTCTTGTTTGGGCGAGAAACTCGTTTTGCTTCAAGCTGCAAGCAATGTACGCAGCGCACTTGTCAAGATTTATTTCAATTTGCTACGCACACACACACACACGCACACACACACACGCACACACACTCGCCCGGAGACAGGCGCACTAAATGACTCTTATCAAAGCACACACACGCACACTAGCACACACATGTGGGCAACAAGTCAGCGTACGTGCAAAAGTTGTTGTCGCTTGGCCTACGCGTCGTATACTTTATGCTATGCGAACCCCTCCCCCCAGATTCCCACCCACCTGCCACCCTAATTTTCTGCTGTATTTTTCTTTTAGGTTTGCTTTTTCTGCAAAGTAGGCAAGTTTTGCCTCGAAGAAAAATGAGACACAAAAGTGCTGTGTAAATGTGTGAAATTAATACGCGCACACACTCCCACACCCGCACACACACGCACACGCTCTGTGAAGCGAACTTCGGGTCTATAAAATATACGTTATTATTGCATTAAGGCAAGTCCAGAACGAAATAAAAATGGAATTTATGCCTCCCTCCCCCAATGCCGCACAAATTGATAACCAACTTTATACACACACACACACACGCTCACACACACGCATTAATGTTGCCAAACAACTTATTTAGTTTTCTGTAGTCGGGCAAGTGTTCAAATTTATGGGCTCCTGCAGCAACAGTTGTTTGCGCCGCCCCACCCCGTTGGCTTTATTAGCCCCCACAATGCCTAGTTTTATGGCAGCAGCAGCGGCAGCAACAACGACTGTAACAACACTTGTTACCACTTCATTGCAAGTTTTTGTTGTGCAGCTCAATAATTACATTTGTGAACTCGTTGCCGGTGACGCTTCGTTGCCCATTTGCGGGCATCAAACTGCAGCAAGCTGTCAAACAGGGGCAGGGGCAGGGCCAGGGGCAGGGGGCAACTCATTTGCCAAAAGTTGCAAGTTCACGTGGCCCCTGTAGGTCAGTTCCCCACAAACAGTTGCCGCATTTGAAGCGTAACGCGCCAATTGCAAGCCCAGAAGACAGTTTGTTGTTGCTGCTGCAGCCTTCTGTTCCGTCGGTTCCGCTCGAGCGCCGACTGTGGGACGCTCTCTCTCCCTCCTGCTTCTACCTCCTACCGAGATGGTTTCGTACTGATAGCAGGCAACAGCAGCTAAACTGTACCACAGCACCTACTTGACCTGGCCCAGCAGAGCGACAAATGTTCCTGAATTCTTCGCATGTTTGTTTGCGAAATAAATAAGGCCGGTTTGCTTTTTTTTTTTTTGGAAGGGGGTTACCATAGCAAAGGAAGTTTGAATTTAATGAAATTGTAACCAGCTCTAGTTTTAAATTTACTCTCTGTTTGTTAATGAACACATACCTGCAAAGAGAAGGAAGAGAATATATCATTAGAAGAGGACAAAGACACCAATTTCCATTACTATATTAGTTTATTAATTTAACTTTTGTCCGCAGTAACAAAACAGGGCTTGAACCCTTCACCCTAACCCAACTCAAAGTACTCCACAGCCACTTCAATCAATCAAGTTGACATTGAACAGCCTCCCCACTCTCCGTCCCCTCCCCCCCACACAGGAAAAGAAAGCCAACTAACGAGCCGGTGACACAGTTTAAAACCTAAACATGCTCACAGCTAAAGTGTAATTACGTCCGAAAAACATTATTATAACATGGGGCCGTTGGGCGTGGGGGGAGACAGGGGCCAAATTGCAGGGCAAAAGGGAAATAGTCGAACACGATGAGACGTAAAGTCGGGCAGTCAAATGTGCCGCCAACATGCGAAAATTTATTTATGCAGAAGGCACAAGGTCTTGGAACAACAGGAAAATAAACAGGGAATAAAGAGCTGGCAAAAACCCCACGAAAGGACGAACGAAACGGAAATGTGGCAGAAAAAAAAAAGAAACAGCTACAACGACACGGCGGGGAATGTCAACGCAACCGGAGAATAGAACAGCAAATTTTGGGGCAGAATCAGAGCCAGAACCGAAGCCGGAGAGCCCGAACGAACGTTTCGTGTTTACTGTTTTGCTTGCTTTTTTTTTTTTAACAACACTTTATTCAAAAGCAAAGGTCAAACGAATCCCCCTGCCCCCGCCCGCCGGGGTGAGGTCAGACAGGTGAGTGGGTGGATGGTGCTGTGACATAATTCTGAACTACTCTGCTCGGGCTTTGGGTTATCTGTGGACACATTTGCTAGGTGGTTAGTTTTGGTCCTCGGGGCTGACTGGACGTTGAAGAGCGGGCTGGGGTGGGGGGCGGGCGCCACCTGACACATCATAATGAAGCAATGAAGCAAGTGGGGAATGGGATTTTTAATGGAATTTGTGGTTATCGTCTCTGTCGTTTGTTTTATTTATGGCCCATACACGACAACACATTCGGGTTAAGAAATTCTCATTATTGTTATGGGCCATTTCTGCTGTCATTACCTCAAATGTTGATGAAGGTCCTAAAGGTCCTTCTTCCTTTTCATTTTTGTGGGCTCTGCGAAAGTTTTCTTCACGGCATTTAATATATGTGTATATATATATATATTCATTTTTCAATCAAGTCTGTGGCCAGCGGGGGGCGTTGGCCAAATTGAAATTGTAATGTTAATGCAAATTCAATTTCAAATTAATAATAAATTAGGGTTGGGGCTAACCAAGGGGTTGCGGCCAAAAAAGACACACACTGTGTGTGTGTGTGTGTGTGTGTAAGATAAGTTGATTGTGGGACTTGCAAATAAGAAACTTTCCTCGAATTCGGATAGTTTTATTTTAACAAAGTTGTCTTTCTCTAAATAAAATTAAATAATTAAATAAAAACTAAATAGGGTATACTATATAGGTTAGAGATCGTACTTAGAGCAGGAGAGGACAATTTCGGAGTATGTGCTCAGTACTCAGGTAAAAACATATAACGGGCA
Organism: Drosophila sordidula; assembly: GCA_035047465.1. Lineage (NCBI taxonomy): Eukaryota > Metazoa > Arthropoda > Insecta > Diptera > Drosophilidae > Drosophila > Drosophila sordidula. The sequence continues at coordinate 7,664,335 of JAWNPQ010000156.1, read as the reverse complement.
AGCAAAAAGCTTTCGTGCTTTATAGATGCATTAAGCAATCAACGAGAACTCAATAAAGTTTAGCCAAGAGGGAACGTTTTTTGTTTACAAATTTAAATTTTTATCCCAACTCCGCGTGCCTGGGGAGCTGAGCAGGACGAGGATGAAGAACTAGTGGAGCTACAAGAAAAGGAGCTGAAAACTGGCTAACAATACAAACAGCGCCAACAATAACAAAGCGAACTGAGCAACAACAGAAACTCCGCGTCACCTGGGGTGGAGGCAAAGGGTTAAGGACACGGGCAATATTTTTGCATAAAGAAAAAACTTGTTTTATGGGGGAGACAGGGAGACGGGGAGTCAGTGAGAGTGGATGTGTGTAAGAGGTTTAAAAAACTTGCCCGAACCGCGGCACTTAATTCGCTTCCCTATCAAAACAGCGACAGTGCCACACACACACACACACAAGCCACCAATCCACACACTCACACACACACCCGCTCACTCACAGTGAGCTGTCTCCTCGACTGCTGCTGCTTTGTGTGGTCCAAAAAAGTTTTTTAATAAAAATATTAAATTTGCATATGTTGCTCCCAGACGCTGGCAACGCTGCGCTCGACTCTCAAGCCAGACATTTTGGGGTTGCCTTTGGTTACCTGTGGCAGGAACTGCTTTTGCCGCCGGAAGTGGTAACCAGTCGACAGACTGCAGCAGGTGGAGCTGGAGCTGGAGGTGGAGGTGGAGGAGCGCGGCCTCGAATGGAGCCAAGTGCGTTTTTATTGCCAGCCCAGCCTAGGGTTCTCCTTCTGCTGTTGTTATAATTTTTTCTCAGCTGGCCCTGCCCTCCTGTTGTTCTGTGTTTTCCACTGTTTTACCAGACGTTTATGATGCGCCCACTAGAAGTAGGCAGGCGACCCCTCGTCTGGGGCTGGGGCAGATGGATGCCAGCTCAAACCACTCACCAAATTAAGTTCAAGTGAGCGCAAGTGCGGAAGGGAAGATGGTCGGCGGCTTTTGCCGAGTTCCTACTTAAGCGCTGATTAAGCGGCTAAAAGGGGGAGAGAGCGAGAGAGAGAGAGAGCAGACAGACAGAAAAAATAGAACTGAGAGTTCACTTTCCCTTTAGCAAGCAGCAAACCCTCCAGCATTTGCTGGATTTAATGGAAAGCAATTGCGAAAATGATTTCTAGTTCATGTCTAGATTGCAGCCAGACGGCATTGATATAGTTCCTTCACCTTTGGCCCTCTCAATAAATTAAAAAAAAAAAAAAAACGAAAAATGTGTAAGGATTGGGGATAAGTTGTTCAGCTGCATCATTTATATTCCAATTAAAGTCGATACTGAAAACAGGAGGTGCGTCCTCCTAGCTGTGCTATTCAACTTCTCATAATAGGAAGTTGTTCAACTTAGAGTCAATCAATAACCAACTTTACAACTAACAACAGCAGTCGCAAGTTCCTGAATATTAAATCAACTTTCGCTAGTCAATTAAAAAGTGCACACAAAAAAAAAAAAGAAAAAAATCGCAGAATATGGTCATTTCTCTGACTTATAGTAACAGTCACTATATATGGTATATATCGTGTGTGGCTTTGTTTAACTTGGCAGCCAGTTGTGGTTTTTTTTGCAGAAGCCTCACAGCACATAAAAATTGCATGTGACCAAGTGCAGTGCGGACTTACTGTGTTGCTGTGACGGTGTGTGTGTGTGTGTGTGTGTGTGTTGCACAAGTCACAAAAATGTCAAGCGATAAGTAAAAGCCGCTTACATTCAACTTGGGACAACAAAATGTCAACGGGGCCACACGATGCTGCCAATTTCTGTTTGACAGTATTAAATGTTGCTGTGGCAATTGTCTTTCATATATTTTTGATGTGGTTTACAGCTATACAAAAAACATAAAAAGACAAAAAAAAAATGTATAAAAAACTATAAGCGATTTACAGTTCAGTTGAGGATTTGTGCAATGCCCGCACAGCGTTCAAGAAGTAACCCAGTAACGGGACATATAGTCCTTAACAAACGCCGACAATCAGCTTAACAAATCAGTTTCAGTTACAAAGGAGCTTAACGGTTTTTCGCTCTTAAGAAAAACTTAAAAGGCCAGCTCGGGCTTAGTGCGAATAATTGTATCGGCAAAATATGGCAACGAGAACGGCCAAAATAATTATCTTTTCTTTTTCGTTCGGCCAACGTTATCCGATTACATAGAAAGCGACTAGTCAAGTTTATTTATTCCCTATAGCCGCGACCTTTCTGCATTTGTTATGCAAATCACATTTCTGGCTAATTTAATACATTTCCATTATGCATTTATTTAAGAAAGAAACAAACAAAAAATTTAACAAGTGCCTCCCGCACTTCTTGACACCTTAAAACACAAAATTCGCTGACTTGACAACTTTATTTTAAGAAGTTTCTGGTTTTCTCTCTTTATAGAAAGCAAAAACAAAAAAATCAAATAAAATTACGACAAAATGTTGCGTAAAAAAGTTACTGTAATAAAGCATTACACATTATAATGATGGGAACATGTTACTGCAACAACAATAACAATAACAACAACAGCAACAGCAACAACAAAACTAACAAGCAAAAATGTTGTCAACAAAAAGTTTGCAACTGCCAGCCAGAGAGAGGGAGCGAGAAGGAGAGAGTGAGTGAGTGAGTGAGAGAGCTGTCGAAAAGTTTTTAAGCATCATCAAAATGCGCTCAGGCCTAATTTAAATGTGTTTGAACTTCTTTTGCGTCCCGTTCTAATAATATTTACATACACAAAGGGGGGAAAACTTTTTGAGGGGAGCTGTCTTTAAATGAGGAAAGCATTTTCTTTTAGCTTTGGCTGTCAAATGTTGGCACAGCTTTAAGTTTCGACACGAAAACTTTTGCTTAAGACAAACACAAAAAGTTGTCGCTTTTTGTTTTGTTTTCTTCTTTTTTTTTTTGTTTTTTATTTGCTTACTTTGATGTGTGTCGCATTAATGCAAATATAATCTGGCCCCGCCCACGGCGCCCACTGTGCGAAGTTGGACAAATTACAAATTGAGAGCTGTGTCAACACTTTTGGCCCGGGCAACTTGACCTCAAGTAAAACTTTAATGCAGCCGCAGCGTCAACTTCTAAACTCGAAAAGCAAACTGAAACTCGCTTCCAAGTTTTTAAGTTCTTAAGTACACATATCACCTGCTGCTGCCGCTGCTGTCGCTGCTGCTGCGGGTTGAGTGGGCGGAGGAGAAAGGTGGCACTGTTGCAGCAACCGCAACAAATGTGGTTTTTGTTATGGGATCTTAAGATCTTAAGCTTATAGCTGAAGTGGCAAGTAATGCCAGCCAGTAAAATGATTTATTTACAATGGGAATTGGGTATTTGTGAAGTGGGGAGCCGCTTTAAGTAGCCCGTGTACAAACGGAATCGAGTGCCACAAAATCCACCGGCTAAGGCGATTATAAAGCTTCCCATATATGACTCACGAGCAGCTAAAATTAAGTTGCTTTCAAAAGAACTTGTAAAGAAAAACCACAAATACAGAAACAAACAACATCAGCAAATAAAGCTAACAAAGTAGGCCTCAACGCAATGCGCAAATTGCATTTTACAAGTGTCTGGCCTTAAAATAGCCAGCAAGCGAATATAACGCATACGCCGCGTGACTCATGGACAGCAAATTGTGTGAAGCGATTAGTTATTCTTACAAAGCGAAAAGCCGAGAAGCGAATAATATTCGTGCACATGCGAAAATTCGTTTTGTGTGGAAACTATTTAGTAATTAAAACACACAATTGTTGGAAAGTGCTTTCTAAGAAATCTAAAAAAATAAAACAAACACTTAATAATTTTAATAAGTATTTACATATACACCTAATTAATTTTGTTGTTGCCATTTGATAGTCTTGCCCAAGTCTTACCACAATTGAAGCCACAATTATAAGATATGCGTACACGGCCTGGTTCAATTTGTGCTTACATTTTTTTTTTTTTAGCAATTTTCTTGCAGTAATAGTGAACGGATTGGATTGATGACTCTTTGACTGATTTGGCTGGCGGGCAGGTGGGTATTAGTTTCCTCATTAGTCATTGCTGCAACAGTAACATAATCCGTTCAGTCGACTTTTGTTTGGCGAGTTTTGGTTTAGCTGTCATAAATCAGTTGCGATTCTCGGCCCTGCTTTCAACAGGCAGCACAATAATAAGGCGACCCTTTTCTAGTAATCCAATACCGAATACCCAACTCAACTGAACTCAATCCGAGCGCTTCATGTCAGCTACGCACATGCCACGAAAGCCAACCGACAATTGGCCACGATGCGATGTCAAGGCTTCACAGTTGCGATCCCAGTTGGACATGCTTGCTGCAACTGCTCGCTTGCAACATGCCACAAAATCAATGAACAGAAGCTATTTGTAAGCGGACAACCAGGCCACTGGGCGAACCAACTGTCGACAGTTTTGAGCAGCTGGCAAATTTTGAAAGTGAAATTCAATACGACGGCTGCCACATACTTAGAGCCAAGAGAACGAATGCGAGTGTGAGTGTGAGGGCGAGGGGCATGCCTTCTTTGTTGCTTGCACTGTGGTTGCAACTTCTCGGCTAATAGCAACAACAACAACATCAGCAGGACACCCTTAGTTGGCTTCCTTTATTGCTTCCTCTCTTCGGTGTAAAATGAGTTGACCGACAGCAAAGACAAAAACAAAATCGAAATTGCTACGACAAGTTTCTTGTCAAGTGCGGGGCGAGCGGCGGAGAACCAGTTAAGATAAGAAGCTTTCGATTGTTGATTTCTAAAAAATAAATCGAGCTTTGTAATCATTTTTTGCCTCTCTCGATTTTTTCTCTTTTGTGATAAATTCTGGTAAACAGTATTTCCCCTTTGGGCTTTTGTTCCTTACTTTTTTGTTTCTCTTCTTTTTTTTTTGTGTGGAACAAAGTTTCAAATTACGCTGGAAGTTTAAGTTTTGATGCACAATTTGCTTCCGTTTAAGTATTTATGCGTCATGGGCAGTTAATATACCCTAAATGTGTATCTTATTGTCTGATTTACTATTGCTCAAAATAAGATTCATAATTTATATCATCAGCTTCATTATTGGATCAATGTTGCGTGTTGTTTTTTTCTCGAAACTTTATCTTATTTACATTTGCCCCCCTCACAGTTTGTCCTAATTTATGCATAGAAAAAGTCATGCAGCCATAACAACTTGCAAATTCGCCTGGATATGGACACCTGCACAGGAACACACACACACGCACTCTCTCACAGTGAGAAAGGACACGGCGGGGATAACAAATCTGAGCGACGTCAACTTTGTGACCCGGCGAACGCCTCAAGAATTTGTTTAACGCGTTGCGTTTAATCAAAGTCAGTGGGTGGGCGGTAGTTGAGGGCGTGGCTGGCATTATGCACGAACTGCAACGCTGACGGAACATTAGCAAATATTTGCGCTGCACTTTGGCTAAAAAATGCAGCCATTTAACTTGGGAGTCAAAGCCAGGAAGAGGAATCACGGCGACAGCGGCAGGTGCGTGAGTCATGCGAGAATCTCATTTTTCCCCATCTGGCTGCAGGCTGCTGTTGCAACCAGCCGGGGCAGGGGCGTGGGCAAGGGCAGGGCGGTATTTTCCTTTTAATATGGCTTGGTGCCTGAATGACAGCCAACCATTTAATTTGTGTGACACCTCTCGAGAGCTGGCCCGGGCTGTGTGGCATGTGGCAGCTCGGCTGCAACTCTTGACTTCAGACAAGGCATTAGACACTTTTTTCGACTGTTTCGACTCGTTCTCCAGTTGCTCGAAATGAATGGTTAGCTGTCAAGTTGTACAAACTAAATGACAGTTTATGCAATGTGAAGAGCCCCTATATCATGCCACCCATCCGACCCGATGTCGGCCCCTGACAAGTCAACAAGTCAAAAGAACAAAGGCAAATGCGAAAGGAATAAAAAAACAAAAACAGGGACTTTAGTTTAGCGCGAAATTCTTGAAAATGCGCTTTGGGTATTATTCTTTTTTTTTTCTCCCTCTCTCTCTCTCTCTCACTATTTTATCTACTTTTCTTTTTGTTTATTTTGCATGTGCAACGGCATACGAGTCGGGTTATTGTCCATGTCAGAGCGCCGCAAAACATGCAACATTCCCTTTTGCTTTGTTGTTGTTGTTGTTGATGTTTGTGATCTTAACGGAGCCCACTCGTGCCAGCTACAAGCATGACAGGTTAATTCGACTGTCAAAACTGGAATTTATCAGACAACCCACGCACAGAACCCACACAAAACACAACACACAAAAAAAAATATTAAATAAACCGCAACTGCCAAAAAAAAAAAAAAAATACAGAACAAACCCCAAGGCCCCCGCGGGGACTAACGAGAGCAATGGCGGCCTCTACTTTATGCTCTGTATTTTGCGTACGTTCTTTTGTTTTTGAGCACTGAAATGCCAGAGCCGAAATTGTTGTTGAGCTGGCTTAAATAAATATTTGTGTAATGTTAAGCTGCAGTCTCAACAGGCTTAGCTGGCAATTGAGTCTTGATTATGAGAAGCTAACCAAATGAACTCACAAAGTAGGCAGACGCGAGATTTGGCTAAAAGCACAAGGGCCCCAGCACTAAGTGGCCCTAAATCTTCGACTAACGCTTTTCGAAATTAACTTTCAATTAAAGTTTGTTAATTATTTTTGGCAATCAGCAAAAACTGAAGTGCAATTAAATATTGTTCAAGTTAATTCATATAGGATTTAAATTTTTGCTAGGCAAAATTTAAGTTAACTTTGGGCTTTCAGCTTTGCTTTTTAAAAATGTTCTTTAAGTTCTCTTTCAACAGGATTTGCCCTTCGTTCTCTGCCCAGAAGATAACTTCATTAATTAAGTTCATTGTTAGTTGTCAATCTGGCCACAATGCTAATCCAATTCAAGCTTCATTTCAAGCTCATCACAAAGTCAACAATATGGAGACGGAACTCAAGTATTTGAGTCCCTTGTGCAACACATGCGATGCCAACAACAAGGACACTTCATTTGCGGAACTCTTCAACTTGTTACATTTACAATAATTACACAAAATCTAAAAATCTCTTGTCAAACATTTGCACAAATCAAACTGAAAGCATGGAAAATTTTAATTTAAAATGCAAATACGACAACTGATGGCACATATGCAGCTCAAGAGTGCGCTCTCTCTCTCTCTCTCTCGCTCTCTTGAGAGAGAGCTTGAGAAAAAAATACCCAGCAAAATATATTCATAACAATTCTATTAATTTTTCCCTTTTGTGGGACTCCGACTCCAGCATTGGTTAACAATGTACGAGTTGGCGCAGTCGCCCGAGTTGGCTGGAGCTGGGTGGCTTTTGGATTGACTGCGTCGCCGTTACCAATTTGCATATTCAATTGCCGGAGTGACAGGCCGCAGCGCAGATGTGTAGACTCCGGGCGGGTTGGCTGGCGGTGGCTGCGCTGCCAGAATCTCTGCCTCCATCTATTTGGCATAATTGTCTGCCAGCGAGTCAGTTAGCCGACAGTCTACAGACAACTGAGTTGATTAGAATCAAGTGGCTGTTGTCGGCTGCATCGGGTTTTGTCTACTCGGGAGTGTGTCGAGTGGATGCCCGCACGGCTTCAACTAATTTCAATTTCCCAGCTAACATGGTTACGTACTTAACGTATTTGGATTATTCTGAGCTCCTTCAAAACTTTCATAAGAAGTGCTTTTGCGCTAATGTTCAAAAGCCTCCTTCAAACTCAACCGATTTTTGGCTGAGTGCAATTCTGGTTTTCATTTGTCTTTAAAATTCAATCGGCATCCACAAGCTTTGCTCATATATTTATTTTGAATGAATTGTAAATTCTTAACATTTGTTCGATCTAATATATTATTACTATCTGCAGTATTTAGACAATTTTTCGACACATTTTAAGATATGTCTCGAATTTTCAGGTATAATTATATTTTATATTTTTTTTATTAACAAATGCTGAATAGTAATTTTTAAGCACCTCTCTCTGATTTCCCGCCGTGAATCTGGCTGACTTCGCGAGCTTCTGTTCTTTACTTCCGTGTTTGGCTTGGCGCTCTTGACGGCCTGTTGAAGTGTTGCCATGTTTTAGCCTCGTTTACGTGCTTGGGCATATGTTTGGCTTGGCTTTGCTCACTTTCTGACACCACAGACACTTCAAAGAGTCGTTGGGCCCGAGTCAGAGGCGTTGACAACTTGTTGTTTGCAGCCGTTCGGTGGTTGTTGGTGGCTGTTGTTTGCCCGACTGTTCCATTTGGTGCTGTTGCATAATTATGCAGAGAGTGCGCTTCCTGCCACGCCCACGCCCCCCGCCGCATATGTGGCACCGAGTTAGACGACGTGCTCGCCACTTAGCAATTCAATCACATTTTGCCGCTGTCGCTGCTGTTCTGGCTGCCACATGCCGCATGCCACAGTCACTTGCCACTTGCAAAATCGTTTCCTTGTGCGCATTATAATTATCCTTGCGTTTAATTAACGTGTTTACACATGGTCCACACTCAAACACACACACACACACACACCCATTCTGGGCGCAGCTGTTGACCGAGTGACCCGCTCTGAAATTGCTGCTTTCCCGAGTCTCGTCTAGTTCAGCTTAGTTCTCTTTTAATGGTCGTTAATTTTATTTTGAACTGGGAAATTTAATTGCGGCCTGACTGTCGCACGGCCCGCCAACATTTGCTGTGAGCTGCCTGCTAATCTGCCGCCCGATCTCCCCGTCTCCCTCTGCCGTTCCCTCTCCCTCTCAGTCGCCTTTGACTCCAGTCAATTCAATTTTGCTTTGGCGTTAATCAGCATCGGTTGCCAGTCCGCAGCAACAACAAATCAATTAGCGCTTTAATTGATTTGCGTTTCGGAATTTGTCTCGGACAACCTTCTTGGCAGTAAAAGCCGCCGTTTGTCGACCGTTTTGTCAAAGTGCATTGTTAATTTGAGCAGTGTATGGCAGCTAAACGCCATGAATACTAAAGTGCGTTTCTCAACAATTGGTTGAGTGGCTGAAAAGCTATCGATAGAAAGGAATCGATGGATATCAATTGATTGATGCCATACACGAGCATATTTGACAAGTTTATTAATTAATCAATAATTCGCCACACACTTTGATTAGTGGTTAATAAATTGTTCATCAAGTGGATTCCCAACTCGTAAAGCCTTTCGATTAATACACCTTATTTTATAAGTAGAGGGTGTTATTAATTGCATAAAATTTTATTAATAATTGATTGATAAAATATTGCCATATAATAGTACGTAACGAAATACTCATTTCAGACTTCTTAAAATAAATATTTAGCATATAAAATATTATGGAAAATTTATGGGTAATTCGTAAAGAAGACCATTATTTTAAATTTGTTTAATCAACAAATATTGCGGACCTTTAGATCATTTTATCTTTAAGTAAACTGCTTCATCAGACAAATTACATCATGTATACGACTTGAGCTGCTTTTAACAACTCACAAGCTGGCATATTTAAATCCAGGCGAAATTTAAAAAACCATTCCAAAAGTCAAGAAGCAGAAATGCGCGTTTAGCCCGTCCCCGGACCCGTCCCGGTTGCCCTCACTCCTTCACACGTACGCACAGAAGTAAATTTTTATTTTATGATAACAACACGACAACAACAACAACAACACCAACAACGTCGGCAGCAACAACAATGCTGCATGTGATGTTGTCACACATTAGACACACACACACGCACACTCGTATATTTGCGTGTGTGCGTGGCATAAACTGAGCATGTGATTTGTAAAAGGGAACAAAGCGTCAGTAGGAGAACTCTCCTTACCCCTCCAGAGATACCATGTGTGTAGAGCACACACACAGACACAGAACAATTGGCACGTGTTCCCTTAACGGAATGAGGGAAAAAAAACAGCACATATATGTATACAGAGAAATGTGTGCTTCCGTCTTGGCAGTCATTTTATAATATACCTCAGACAGACACGAGAGACAAACTGCGGCTCCTGCTCCATTTGCCTGCTTTTTGCTCCTCTTACAGATCCTGGCAGCTACTTCTCCAGCTAGTTGTCCTATCTTGATTTGTGGCAATTGAATGTCATGTGCAGCCGTAACTGACAGCATAAACATTATCGGCAACACATGCATGGCACCCACTCCTCAGTTGGCTCTCTCCCCCCCCCCCTCCTCGATTCGCCCCTCACCCCACCATTTTATGGATACTCGTTGACGATATGTCGCGAATTGCGTGCGTATCGCAAATTTCTCGTACGTTTTGCAATTGTGATGCGCGTCTGACTCTGATTCGGATACAGATTTTAAGAGTCCGCGAAATTGGATGGGAAACAGGTGCTCGAAATTAGTCGGCACAACATGTGGAGCTGCCAGTATGCCTTTGATTTCGCCTCTTCTCCTCCCCTCCCCTCCCCACCCCTCACAGTACGTCCCTGACCTGGAAAAGGCGCGTGGGGTGATTTTCAAATGCGGAAAATTTGTTTGAATAATTTAAGTGCTTAAATTAAAGACAACTGTTGCAGAACTGTTCCAATCGTTTTAGGGAACATTTTATTGATTTTTTTAAACAAAACAACATTTGGCTTGAAGTGCTATTCGCATTAATTTGCCTACTAGAAGTTTCCATATATAAGTGTGCTATTTCATAAGATTTCCATAACATTTTATATATTTATTTTATAAATTTCATACATTTCGATTTATAAATAATTATCACAGAACATTTCAAAGACTCTTATTTCTGTACGAATAAACCAATCTGTTTGACAAAATACGTGATAACAAAGAGAGGAATAAAACTCGTATTTCAATATTCAGAAACTGATCGAAAAGTTACAAAAAATCCATTCGCATAAGCCTTGAATAATTTACATCTTAACTTTAAAAGCACATTTGAATAAGTTAAAAACAATATAAAACTAAAATGTTGCAGTAAATTCAAAAAGCTTTTAAAAACTGACAACCGACTGCCCCACGACCGGAACGTGCCTAGGAGGGGGGGGCTTATAAAAATAGCGAAATGATATAATACTAGCAGAGCAGCAAAATGCAAAACATTTGTTTCACCAATTTGTTCTCTTTTCCGCTCGACCCCCATTTGCCGCCTTTGCTGCTCGTGAATTTTGAAGCACACGAAATGCAATCGCAAAACGTTGCACGTCGATTATTTATAGAGAATTTTAAAAATGCTTTTTGGCTTATTTTCTATTTTCCCATTGATAGTGCCAATCGGGCGAGACAAGATAAAATAAATAGAAATAATAATAATAAAGCCACAAGTGTCGCAGCATAAAAGCATCATCTGCCCGTATTATATTGCTTGGAACAGATGTCATAAATTCCCTTTAACTCTAAAGTTAAATTGCGCGTGCTGGGCATAAACTACGCAAAATGCAAAACTCTAATGAAAATCATAAAAATGGATACATAAAAAAATGGCGAAAGAATACGTAAATTAAATTAAATAAAACAAAAGCTGGCTTCGGGTGGCCGAAGATTAAATACTCTTGCAGGCGAATTATCTATAATTCAATCTTTTTACATCCCGATGGAATGTTAAGCACAGCGTATATGTTTAACATTTTCTTGCAATTTGTTACATTCGCGACAATATAAAAACACCCTGTACAAGGGTATCACAAAAAAATGCAAGCCAAAAACATTTTCATTAAAACCGGCGCCAAAAGTTTGAACATAAAATTTTCCTTTATGTTAAACGTGTGAAGAATTCACGCCCCCGCCACCCCAACCCCTGCTCTCCACAACTTATTTTATGCCCAGTTTATGCGCTTAGAATACGCTTTATGTTTTGCTTAACTTTTTTTCAGGATTTTTTTCTGTGTTCTTGTTTTTTTTCTTGCTATAAAAATGTTTAATGAAAAGTTTGGGTCATAAAGCATAAAGCATGTGCAGTCGGAGCTGTGGCTCCGTCTGAGTCATGAGACATGCGAATAAGCCAACTTTGAGAAACTGTCGTTGTTGTTGTTGTTGTTGTTGTTGTTGTTGCTGTTGATCGTCATTTGGTTTCCCATGCAGCCGAGCATTGCGCCGAGTGGGTGGCCGCAAGAAGAGACAAGAGATGGTCCCCGGCTGGCAAAGAACAAAGCTGGGAAAAACTGTTCGACGAGTCGCTGGGAAGAGCAGGAAACATTCCGCAAATGCATTTCCCATGCACATTTTCTTGCACGCTTAAACAAAAGCCCGCCGCGGAAATGCATATTTAAGCCAAGAAGCGGATAGCCACAGTTAACAAACGTAGAGCAGTAACAAAAATAACTAAGAGCTGGCCGCAATTTTAATTTAATTAAATCAGAAAAAAACGACTTCTTACTTTATGGCCGCCACCTTCACTTTCTCACACACACACAGACACGTAAGCACACCTGCAATGAGTTTTTTTATGTTTTTATTGTTGCCTTGCGTGTCACATTTCATTTCAATTGCTCACCGCCACCCGCGCCCCCTCCCCCTTTGCTTACCTCATTCTTCAATGGTTTTAATAAGTTTGTTCCACATTGCCCATCGCTCGGCCCCAGCTGAGGTGGTTACCTGTGTCTCTCTCTCTCTCTCGCTCTCTCTCTCTCTGTCTCCCTCTCTGTCTCCCTCTCTCTCTCCCTCTCTCGTTCTCTCTCTTCTCGTTCTCTCTTCTGTTCGCTTCTCCTTTGCAGCAGTCGCCACATTAACGCTTAACAATTTTTTGTTATAATTATTGGTGTGATTTTTTCGTTATTCTTCTCCCCTTTCGTGAACTCTTTGTGGCACTTTTGCTTTACCCCCCTCTGGCCTGCCTAACCCCTCTTGGTAATTATTATTTATTTTCAAGGGTCACTGATTTTCTCGCTTATTTTCTTTTGCCTCAATTTTAGTTCCGTGACTTCAACTAAATTTTGGCGTGTGAATTTTTTGTAAAACACATTTCTTAAGGCGCTTTTAAAAGCGGTTTCTGCTGCAAAGTCAGAAAAGTTCTGAAGAGTTCTAAACTCAGCACTTCTACTGTACGTTGCTGGCCTTGTCATAGACAGCATATATGTTCAAAAGCAACATTTTCCAACTAAAAGTTCTATCTGACATCTCATCAAGTTGAATATATTCCTGAAATTTGAACAAGTCCACAAACGATCTCTTTAAAATATTCCACACCACTTCCCACCCGTTCCACCACAGCCATAAGCATTTAATGGCGACATTTGTCGCTTATTGCACTACGACATATTCATTGCCGCCCCCCTGCAGATGCACTTTGCACCCCTCGCCTGCCACCCCTCAGATGCATTAATTATGCATTTACATGTTGCATATGCGAATAGAATTTGAATATTATGCACTCTGAGCATTTTATGGGTGTGCGTGTGTGTATCTGTGTGTGTGTGTGTGTGTGGATCGCTAATGAACCGAATGCAGTTAGTACAGTTTGTTGCCTTTGTTTTGTTGGCCTACAGCCGCTGCCGCTGTTTTAATTATGTTGATTGGTGGACTGGCGGGTAAAAGGGGCTAACAACAAAGTTACAAATGTTCTGCGACTGTTTTTGGTAACACAAATGAGAGGCCTTTGTCTGGACCCGCCAAAATTTATGCGGCTATGAAAACCTAACGAGTCGCATTGAAACACGCCAAACCCATGCAGAAAAGCAAAAATATTGGAATAAAACCAGTCAAAATGCATCAGAGCTCAGAATGCACAACGAGGCAATACCCCGTAGCTATGACTAAATTAACATCGAATTTCTTTAAGGAGTTGCATTCATATTATTCGGCCTGCAGCAAATAAAAATCTAACTAGACACAGAGTGCACATTTTAAAGTTCATTTAAAGTCAGCAAGATCTGTTCAAACTCTTTTTCTCGTCTACTTTGTTTAGTTTTGTGGAAACGCCGTCTGGTTTATTATTTAATTAATTATGCACTTGCGCTCAACATTTTCATTATTATTAATTTAGCGCAGGCAGCGTCTGCGCCAAGCGTGGAAGGGGCCTCTTTTTGCTACCGCTGTTCATTAGCATTTGTTGGACATCCTCCCCATGGCCCCGCCCACTTGTACATTTTTTTTGCGTTGCCTTCAGGAGAAGCGAAAAAATTGCATAGTTTTTGCATATTTTGCTTCCTGTTCGCCTTGTTCGCCCTGTCCCTATCTGTTCTCCTTCCCCTTTGCTTGGTCTAACAACATTTTTTGTTGCTCTTGTTACTTCTTGATGAGCTTGTTGTGTGCTTTTAGCTGTAAGCTAAAAAAGGGCGAGGGGCGTGGCTCTACTATGGGACTCTCGAATGCACAAAGGATGGAATGCATGAATGGTTGAAACTAATTTTTCCCTTTAAACATCTTCTTTTGGGCGAATTTCAATTATGACTCTTCATTCCATTTTTCTTTTACACCTTTTTCGAGGTATCACAGCGATAATAGGATAATCTTGATAACCTTGGGTACATGTTTACAAAAGAGTCTTCATTCCTCAGCTTTTTACACTTTTCGAGTGAAAAAACCAAGAATAACGTTTTGTATAATCCCAAAATTCTTTAATATAAAACTTAAATACAGAGCTGAACTTAACTCTCACTAAAAACTATTTCGTACTTAGCTCACAAATATTTCTCCTATTTTGCAGAATATTGATTGATTATGAAATCAAAAATTGTTGGCTTCTCTCAGCAAGATTTAATAAATTCATCATTATTATTTCTAAAATTGCTTGTTTTAAATTTTATTTGCAACATTTGTGTTGAAACCTGAAACATTCATGCAATATAAATAGCTATAATTAGGCTTAAACACAGCCCATCACTGGGCACACTTCGACTTTATTTCGATTTGGTGCATAACGATAATTTGTAAAATGCATAATTAAATTTGATTGTTCGATAGTTTTCAAAAGCCACAAATTCAATTGCATTTATCAATTGAATGTATGTGTGTGCATATATGATATATGATATATGTAGATACATATATATTTATATCGTGTTCGGTTGGCTTCTATATACACACGCGCATAATTATGCTAATGATATTTCACTTTTTAATGAGTTTCGGCTGGTGGTTGAATCGTTATCTGGCAGGGCGCAAGCTGCGCCCCCATTCTCCCCCTCTCCACCTCCTCCACTCTGCCCAGCCAAAATGGCGCTATGCTTATTATTGTTTTTATTTTCCCGCATATGTGTATGTAGTAGATATTTATATGTGGAGAGCACTTACCTATTTGGGCGCTGACATGAGCAACAACTGTCAGGCAGAGCAGCAGCCACGTTGTTATTCCTGTTGTTGTTGTTGGTTGCTTCGCAAATCCGATTAGCTTTCGGTTTGGGGGCGAGGGCGCTCTGGCAGAGCTGTTGTTGTTGCTGTTGCTGTTGCTGCCGCTGTGTGGTAAGCGCCTCAGCAGCATGTTGCCAGTGTTGTTAATGTTGCCAGATCGTCGTACGTAATGTTGCCAAGGTTGTTGTTGTTGTTCTTTTTGTATATTTCTTTTTGCACTTGTCTTTGTCTTTGCCTTGCCTCACTCACGCACATTCAAAGAGGGCGGGGGGCTGTGTGTCTTGGGGGAGTGTCGTTTTGGTCTGTGCGGGTCGTTCGTTTCTCAGTTGTTGTTGGTGCTGTTGTCGTTGTCAGATTTCAGTTCTGTTGTTGCGTCGCTTTGGCATTTAGTTGATTTTTATGGTTTGTTTGATAGATTTTTTTTTTTTTTTTTGGTTTTTTGTTTTTTGTTTTTTCTGTTGTTTTCTTCGTACTTTTCTTGTTTACAATTTCATTTCCTTTGCACTGCTTTACACTTTATACGTTTCTCTGATTTGCTGGCCTTTGTGTTTTACAACTTTGGTATTAAATTTCAATGATTGAACATTATGCAATCGTGCTGCAAAGAAAATTGGAAAATAAGAAAAAAAAAAAAACAAATGTATATAGATTAATATTATATATTATATAAGCCTTAAAGAAATTACCGATAGGATTGAAACTTTAATTATGTAGTATATTGCAAAGAAACTAAATTCAATAATATATTGTTTAATAATTATTTTGCCTATGTATGTAACTTTAGCATAAAATTTGTTTGTAAATAATATTTTTTATAATATTTCCATATCTTTTAATAAATATGGTTTAATATTATATATAAAGAAATTTGATTAAAACGCGATGATCAATTAATGTTATTAAAATTTTCTAATCAAATCACTTTAGAGGCAATTTTCCACGTAACATTACACCACATTAACTGTTATGTTTTCATATGTACCTGTTTGTACATATATTGTTTAAAAAAAAATATAAAAAAAACAGGCCATTTTTTTCTTAACTGATATTTATATTATACGCGGAGCGCTTTTTAACGTTGAGTCGGCTTCTTTCCAAATCCTGCAATTGACATCGATACGTGCCTCAATCTGGCTGCCACATGCCACACGATGATTATCTTTTGTTTGAATTTGTGATTATGTATTCACACCCAGCACTCAAGAGTTCTCAAGTTTTCCCCCTAACAGCTGTCAAAATCAAATTTCACACGTGTTCCAAATGCAATTGATACGGTTTGAATTGCTTTGAAATAATTTCGGATTTCAATTATTTATTGAAATTTTGTCTTGTTGTCTGAGATGATAGATTTGATTACAGCAATTCATATCGTGTAGATAAAATTAAACAATTTGAGATGAAATTGAACTAGATACATTAAAGGAAACTCAAGTTTGTACAGTTCCAGCAAATTCGATTAGTTGCTATGAAACTTAAGGCTAATGAAGAAAACTTTGCAAGAATTTTTCAATCAAATTTTGCCAAGACTTAAATTTATTTTGGTTTCCGGTTTTGTTTTTCATTTTGCTGTTTTTTTTTTATTTTTTTTTTGTGGGTCAGCGGCAAACAACCAAAATTTTCGACGGGCAGAATTGAAGCCCGTTTTATTGGTTTTATTGAAAGGAATAGAGGGCGGTGGGATCAATTTCCCAAAAGTATGCTGCAAAATATTTTGCGATTTCTTGCTGCCGTTTGTTTGTCCAGTCCAAAGTGGACTGTTGGGGCGATTTGTATATATTTTAGAGGGGCAGCCGCTTATTGATTTCGTCGAAGGCCACACACACGCGGCGTATGCGCAATATTTGCCTTTTGGCACTTGCGTAGCGAACGAAGCGGGCAAAATAAATAAATAGCGAGGAATGCGCACAAGAGCAACAACAAACAAATAATATTAACCAAAAACTAAGCCAAAATGTTGCTGATGAAAACGTGACTGGACACATTGAGTGGACCGAATACACACAAACACAAATACCAATGCAATCGGAAACACAAATACATATGTATATATCGTCTTGTATATATTCGTTTATATACATAAAACTTGGTCAATTTCTGGCGTACAGTGACCACCAAAAGTCAACTACTCGTCCCCACTCCCTTGGTGGATATTAGAATAGTGTATACATATATTTTATTTCTCATTTCGTAAGTTTGTTTAAGTTTCTGGGTATTGGTTTTAGTTTTTGACGTTTTGTTGAAAAACTTATTTCATCAACTACGTCTCCTGTAAAATCAATGCCGATTGTATGCTCAATTTTGGCAGCTCTTTGGGCAAACTTGAATTTATTTATAGAAATTAGCTTAGCCCCAGGGAGCTGCTGTATAAAGCAGCAATCATAAAATTTGATTTAAAAGTGTTTTTAAATTAAATTTAACAAATTAAGTAAATTTGGGGCAGTAAAGGATTGCCAACAACAATTATCATTATTTGATTAGTAATTAAAAAAGTGATAAGTTACTCTAAATGAAATTAATAGGAATAAACGGATTGCATTATTTTAATATCATAATCATAAATAATACTCAAATAAAGTAAATGCGTTGTGTTGAAATTTGATTATTAATCAATCAATGAAATTAATTACAAAATGGGAACACATTCAAAGTAAATGAGAAAAAAGTATATGTGTATATATCATAAATGAAGAAAATGTTCAAATAAGTCTTGTCTCCTTTTGCAGAGTTTGTAACTAATCTTAAAGTCATTTGCTTTAACTGGCCGTCAAGTCAGCTGCCAGCCAACTAACTAGCTGTCTATTCACTCTGACCCCTACCCCGTGCCTCCTCGCCAGGACTGTGTCGAGTCCTGAACGTCCTTGATTGACAGCCGCTTTCTCTGCTGGCTGCCATTAATCAGCTTAAACAGCTGGCGCGTGCAAAATTAAAATATCTGCTCTGGAGAAGCTGAAGCAGCCAAATGAAGTGGCATCAAATTGCACAACGGCAGGGGGAAACCAGTTCCAAAGAGGAATGGAATATTCAGCAGCTGAATAATACCTATATTTGCGTATATGTATCGCTTCAAGCACCCGGGATTGACTGATTTTAGAATTAGTTTTGGGTTCGCATACGCTCGAGCAGTTCGTGGATATTATTTAATAGTATTTCTTCAGTATTTGTGGTATTTGTTTTAGTTGGCTACTTTTGATTTGTGTATTTGCGCTTCATTTGTGATTTGTTTTGGCCGCATCACATTGGTTTGTTAATCTCTTTTGGGGAGTCCTCCTGATCCTTTTTTGGTGTTTGTATCTTTTTCATGGTATGTGCCACATAATTTCCCGTTGTGTGCTGTGTTGTACGTCAACACACACACACACACACATCTATGGTTGTTGCTTCATTTAATTTCTTATTTCTTTTGCGACATTTCTCGTTTCGGTTTTTGCCTTTTCTCTACCTTTTCAGCATTCTTCTGGTTTCATGGCAGCCGCTTGCTTTGGCCTTGTGGTCATTCAACTGTAAGAGAGCCAAGAACAGAGAGAAAAATACATAAAAAATTATTAGATTTTTCTTATTTGTTTTTTTTTCCGTTTTTTTTTTTCTAGCGACTTTTTGTACATGTTCTATGGGAGCTGGGGTGCAGAGGGGAAAGACGGGCAGTCTGGCTAAATTGCTTTTGTATGCATATGCCGGATGGTTGGATGGATAGATGGCTGGACGACACACACACATACATACAAACACACACTCACACACACCTATACACAATCGTGGGAAATTAGGCAGAAGCATATTTAAGGCGATTTTCTTGATGAGATATCGTTTAATGGTTTGCTGTTTATCTTTGCACGTTCTCTCCGGCCTCTAATGAACAGTCAGCAAGTCACAAAAACTTTTTGCCCCATCCTGCCCTTTGCCAGAGTTTCACAAGGCTGAAAATGTGCTATTGCTCAGCAGGGCGCTGCACATCAAAATGTCTGCATATTAAGTATACGACATTACGTATACGTAAGAGAACGCTGTTAAAATGCCATTGATAGTCAACAGCAACAACAACAGTCAAAGCAATCGCAATGGGACGCAAATATTTGTAAAAAAAAATCCAAAGATTGTTGAGTTTGTATTTGATCAGACATTAGGGAATAATAAATGTGAGAATAAACCCAAAAAAAAAAGACTTGCATAGAAAGTTTATGTTATTATTATGCTGAAACGATGATAAACGCTAAAAATGAAGCAATCCATAAAGCCGGAGACAAAAGCAAACAGCAACAGCCACAAAAAGACAAAACGGATATGAAATCGAGCACTAAAGCAAGTGTTAGTGGGAGATTTCACACAGCTAAACGATGCTACCTGTGGATTTCCTATAGGGTCCGGTCGTGGCAATTGAAATTTTTGTTTACCTCTCCCATTGAAGGCCCCATTATGCCAGCTGCTGTGACAAAAAGTGCCAAATGAAAGCATTTGAAGCCACAGTTGAGCCCTGTTCCGACGCTTTCACCGTTAGTTATTTCTTATCAATGCTATCCCCCTTTTAACGGTTCATTAAAATGCCCCGGCAATTGGCTGGGAAAACGGCAGCAAGCGAACAAGCAATGAGAAAAGAGACGGCAATTAAATGTTATAGAGTGCCAAGAAAAATGATTTCCCTGCTTAAACTTTGCGATTTACAAATACTTTATGAACAACTTTGGCGATTATTTTAATTAAAGAGCGGCGAAGCAACATAAATCTTGACCGGGTGTAGCTCTAAATATGCCTTGAGTTATGTTTATGGCTTGGCCAAGCGTCGAATGCGACGGCGACACGTGAATCGCGCATTAAAAGTATTTATTTTATTATTTCATTTTTGTATATTTTGCTTTTGTTTGGCGCTGTTTTCTTTTTTTTTTTTTTTTTTTGCTGAAATGGCGACCGCTGCGAGTTGGCACTTTCATAATTTGCACAATATTTTTAGAGACGAGACCAGACGAGACGCGCAGAAGCACTGCTGGCCAGGATCTCCAACTGGCTGACCATATTGTTTATGGCCAGGCAACGAGTGGCTAAGCCAAAAGCATTTGCCATTCGCCATTCGCCATTGGCTTCTGCTGCCTGTTTTTGCCTGCGCGCAAAGACAAACCCATAAAAATGTCACAATTCATCAACGCCGCTAAGTAGTTTCGTATTTTATAACGTCCGAAGGGAGGTAGCTAACTTTTTGTTTATATATTGTCTTTATTTTCTTCTTTTCTTTTCACTGTTGGCTACAAATTTTGAGCGTTTTTAGCGTGACCTCAGCGCCTGTTTTTTTTCTTCCTTTTTTTTTTTTGGCAAGTGGCTTACGTGGCTTGTATTTGGCGCCAAACTGTTAAATGTTCCAGGAGTTGCTGCTATATAGAGATACATATCGTTATCGCTGGCACTTGGACCAGCTGACTGGCCTTGTTCTGAGTACTGTATTTAAAAGACAATTCAAATGCAACCCCTTCGATTGCTGCTAAGCATATTTGAAAACTGGATTTTTATTTGCTGCAAAATATTTCAAAATATTCAGAGTACGGCAATATCAACGAATAGTATATTCAAATCGATTCTCACAAATTAATATTTTTTTTTAGGACTAGGTTTGAGCTTAGCGCATCGAAAAGGATCGCAAAGATCGTCTAATTATAATTATATATTTGTATACTCCGACAGAATATATTTACAAATTGAATTGTTTATCTTTATCAAATTTATACGTTCGCTTTGCACTTATGCTGATAATTTAATTGTAATCATGATTCTCCAAAGAAAAAGATCTTCTGCAGACAGGTGAAAGGAAATCTGAAATACTGGAAACGCATTACAGACGCTTTTTCTCAATATGGATTCATGTGATATCATTCCCAATCTGATATTCTGTTGGGCTGTTTATTGTCGACTATTGTCTACTTGGGCGACATCATTTGGGCAAACTCTTCGTAGCTCAGTAAACCATCCTCATCCTCGTCAGCTTCACGTATCATATCGTCCAGCTCATCATCAGTTGGCTGTAAGTTGAGGGCCATCAGTACACTGCGCAATTGATCAACTCCAATATAACCGGAATTATCCCTGTCAAAAATACGAAACGCTTCCCTCATATCATCCTCGTCTGGTTCGGCGGCCATTCTATTCATTATTGCTCTGACAAACTCAGGGAACTCAACGGACCCATTGCCATCCAAGTCGACCTGGTTGATCATCGCCTGCAACTCGCCGTCTGTGGGTGACCTTCCCAGAGAGCGCAGGAAATTACCCAATTCTTTGGCCTGAATGCTACCCTCTTTATCTCTATCCAATATTTCAAAGATTCTCCTAAATTCCTCCAGCTCTCTGTCGGACAGATCCATTTTATTAACACGATGAAATTTTGTCTTTATAAAAAAAAAAAAAAATAGAAAATATACACCTGCGTACACGGGTCTGTTTATCTAAATGTTTTGAACTGCCTAACATTTGGATTTTCAGCTGTGCGACGCCTACTTCAATCTCATTTTTTCTGCTAAATTTGATTTATTGGATTATCGCTTGATCTAGACTTAAGATCTCTATATCTCCGACTGCGGGTTTATTTAGGTGAGTTCGACGCCACTCGGAAATCACCAAGAATATTCTTGGTCAGCATCACTAGCCGAGTCGCTTTTTGGCAAAGAGCCACCAAAATGTTCTCGTAAAGTCCAGTTAAAGAATATTTAAATTTTTGGATACCTCGCACTTGCCCCAAAATTGAAATAGAAAAATAAATTCAAAAAAATTCATACAGTTTGATGCTCTTTTTAAGATCTGAAAATCGTCATACGATTAACTTTAAACTTGAAGAATATCTTTTTGAGCGCAGCTGCTAAGTAAAGGACGCAGCGTGTGGCCCGTGTTTGTGTGAGTGAGAAGGGCTGGAAATGTATGCAATGACAGCTCGCAGTTGGCTTCAAGGTATCCGCTAGTCAGGAATACCCGACTAGAGCATTCTTGTTTTTTTTATTGGTAGAATACATTTACACAGAACACACTTGAATTTGATTGTTTGCTATTTTGAATATTGTTTAGAATCCTGTATTGGAATAGTCCCAGCTGTGTGGATCAAGCTCGAAGCGCTTTAGGCGCTCATAGTACTGGCCGAAGAAGAAGGCCTCCAGCTGATAGGTCTTGAAAACACGGAAGTAGCCCTCGTGGACATACTTATTGTTCCAGATCCAAATGCAGTGGTTCGGAAAGGAATCCATAACCTGGGCCCTGCCGTTCTGATCCATGTCGCAAGGCAGATGCATTGTGTGGAAATCAAAAGGCAATGTCGGCTCGGTCTCCTGGCGCTTTTGGCGCCGAATAGTGGCCAAAACAGTGCTGCCAGTTGGCTGGGACATCTCCAGCGACTTGGTTTGTGGCGGCATCGTGGTCACAGCGGTGTCATTGCTCCGCCCCAACTCCGTGGCCCCAACAGTGGTCCCATTTGGGTTTGTATAATTGCTATGCAAGCTCTGCGTTGCGTTCGGGCTAACTAGCACCGTTGAGGTGCTGACCACAGCTCTGGCATTGCCGCAGGGCACGAAGAACTGAAAAACAATAACAGCCGCTTGAAATGGGCAAATTGGTCGCCGCTTTTGCTTACCAATGCAACTAGGCCAGTGAGAAGCGATGATAACACTAAATTTGACGTTAACTTCATTATAAAACCGAAAGAATCGTTCTAATAAAAATAATTTCTGGAGTTATTCGTTTAATTTTTTTTGAGACGAACATAAGCGAATAACTAAGTGAGTACTGAAATTTAACAGAGCTTTTTAAAATGTAAGTCTACGCATTCTATGTATTGAAAAATTATTTGATTCTGAAAAGCTTAATATACAATACAGTGTCAGTGTCTTTCTTTCGATATCGATCCCAGCTAAAGACCTCCCTTTCAAATATGAAGTAAGGGCTCTCGTAATTCCACATTTTTGATACCGTTTCCCCCTTTGGGATGCTGTTGGCGTCGTGCATCCAACAACAAATTTTAATTGAACTGCCAATAATTAATAAAAAAAAAAACATTGAAAGTTTTTTCTCTTATAATCGAGGCAACAACTTGAACAATTTTATTTTTCATCGCCTGTTGTGGTCCGAGTCCAAAACAAAATGGCGTCGTTGCGCATCGGTTGTTGTGTGTGTGTTGACAAAAATTAACAGTATTTTCATATACACACATACATATAAATATATTGATGGAGGAGTCACAACAACAGCAACAAGAGCATATTTTATGGCATATACGCAGCAAAGTGTCAGAAAAGCTTTTAAAAATTTGCACACACTTTTTCAAACTTACTGGCCCCCCCTTCCCCATGCCTCGTTCCATCTTTTTCTATCTCACTTACAGCCGCGCCATCTCTCTCAGCCTTTTATTAAAATGCATTTAAAGCTCCTTTCATGGAGGACGTTTTTTTTTTAGAATTTTTTTTGTTTCTGTTTTTGTCGCTGCGGTTGCTACTGTGAAAAGCTCATGCATTTCAGTTTTTTGTACTGTTTATGCCATTTTAACTTTATTGTTGCCGTTGTTGTTGCTGTTGTGCGGCCAACAATGTTGCAGCTGTGTATGTGTGTGTGGATAGACATGGCAAAAGTGAAATGGTTATCGCGCTTGTTTGATTTAATTTATTGGCTTAGCGCCATTGTGGCCTGATGTGCAACACTTTACACACAACACTTTTTTTTCGTATTTTCTCCCTTGCAGTGTATGAGCGCTTCTAGGGGGTGTGGGGAGCTGGGGGTGGGACAGTACTATTGGCCGCCCTGGAGTGGCTTTTTGGGAGACCAACAAGCGCTTCCAGTCAATCTACTCGACGCCCGACTTTACAGTTTGTTGCATGTTGTTGAGTTTTTCAGCTCGCACTTTTTTATATAATTTTATTTTTCTTGCTTTTTTCGAGCTTGCTTTTAACTCTCTGATAAAAGCGGCTGATTGCTGCGCTTGTCTTGCTCTGAGCTCTGGGAGCGACCTGTTTGTGTATATTTTTTGTTAAACAATTTTTACTGCTGTCTCCACGCTGGCCAGCCTTAGTGAAAAGTGTATTAAAATATTTTCCCCAGAAAGGGTAGCTTAAAGCATTTTTTACTAGAAACTTTTTTGTATAGAAATATATATTCTCTTAGTTTGGCTCAATATTCTTGCGCAAAAGTTGATTTATGTTAAATTAAGCTATTCATTACATTTCATTATGCATTACTTTCGTTCTTCTTTTTTCACAAATCTTTTCTTGCGCGTGACAAATTGTTGTCTATGTTTGAAGTAGCGCACATTATTTAATTACATGTTCTACTCAAAAGTTTACAACCCTTATGGGCTTTTCAATTAATTACAATTTTCTCGTACCTTCAACCCCGCAAACCACCGCGAGTTTCAGTCCAAATTTGTTAAGCCTTGGCAATCAGAAAGTTATTTGCCGAAGAGCAACCGAAAAATCAGTTGCCGAGTGCCCCATTGTTGAGCGACGCTTAACATCTAGAAGCGCTTTCGTGTAAATTGAAATACTTGATGTTTACATTTGTTTTGCTATCAACTCCAAAATCGTAAAAAGAATGAAAAATTAAAAGCAATTGAAAAGCAAATCAAAATAAACAAAATGTTAACTAAGCTATCGAATTCTCTCAAGTGCAAGCCATAAATTATTCCATGATAACGAAATTATAGAATCAAATTAAACATTGGAAATCAATGCTCCTCTTCTCAGTATTCGACTGAAAGATACCCTATAAAGACACTTTTAAATTACGCTAGTTGATATCAATTATTAAATTGGAAGAAAGATATACTAAAAGTATTTTGATTATAGGGTATTCGTATGCTTGGCCAATCAACAGGCGACGATTTCACAACATATTGGAAATGTTTTCAATAATCATATTGCTGTTGTTGTCGTCCTTTGGTGGGCTGTTTGCTTTTTTATGATTTTTTTCTGTTCTGTGGGATTTGCCTTTAATTTGAATGTGGAACGCACTTAGACGCATTTACGTGGCATACATAAAGGCGGCTTTCATTTGCCTGTCCCGAAAGTCAGATGTCACATACATTGAAGTTTGATTCGGCAGCCTGTAAACACCAAACAGTCACCAAGTCACGCACACACACACACTGAAATGTGTGTGGTATCAAACGTTGACACACACAGAGAGAGAGACATGTCAGAATACGTGGGGCCTGGCGCCTGGGGGGGGGGAGCTTGCCGGGCTATTTGCTTGCCCTTTTCTGACATTTGCTGCCAAAGTTGATATTATTAATTTACAGCGCGTACCATGCGAGGGAATGTCGTAGCCCAACAGCCCCCCGTCCCCGTCTCCCACTTTCGCACCACCACAAAAGTATGCCACACGCATTTCCCTTGTCCTGGCGACATTTATCGGCAAGTTTGTCAGCAGCAGAAGGACAGAGCGAGTAGAGGGGAGAGCAGTTAGGGTTGGGGTGGCGTGTGTGTAGACCCTGGTCACACGCTTACACAGCGGTGCCATAATCATAAAATCATTTTATTGCGCTGGCAATTTCATTATTTCGGATTTTAATGTAATTTCTCCCAGTTGGATTTGATGCGTAAGTTTCGCTCGAGGATCTTAAATTTCACTTGGCTACGAATTGGACAATTGGGCTGGCAATTGACTGCATCCTTGGCCAATTAGGCACGTGGTCAAAAAAGATAAAACTTTCCAAGTAATTCACTAATTAATTCGCAAAACTCATTTCATTCAGTATCCGCAATTCTCCAATGTGTGCTTAACACAACTTTGCGTGCCACAAGTGTTACAATATAAAAAAATAAATACGATAAAAATATAAAAAAAAAAAAACACAACCGAAAGGGCAACAGGGTAGTCCAAATAAGTCCCCAGAGGTGTAGGAATAAATAAAAAAAAAGCATGAAAAACGAGCCAGCTGCGTGGAGTCGAAAACTTAATACTCTAGCCAACATATAATGTTCCAAATCGTCAAATAATAGTTGGGCGTTAAACCCGTTAAGATCTATTAAAAAGAATGTATTCTATAAATGAATTTTGCGAAGTTGGGAATATTCATCGCATTCCTAAAATTGTGGGTAAGGAACCAACCCATGTGAGGCACAGCGCATTCCCGAATAAAATCATAATTCCCCCTTAAAGGGTATTAGAAAAAAAACGAATGAAATTGGTGTGACTTTTGGTCAGCTGCACATAAATTTAGATTAGAAAAGGTAATACCCACATGTACACTCGCTTTTGAATGCATGCCTGTCGTAAATTCATCACCAAATATCAACGCACACCATCAGCGAAACATTAAAAGAAATGTGAGAGAGAGAAAAGCAAAAGGAAAATGAAAACCAAAACAAATAAATAAACCAAGCATGAAAAATGTTTCGTGTGTGGTTAACAATTTGCGTGTTTTTACTTATGCGACTCGTTCAGCTTATCCTTTTTTTTTCCATTTTCCTGGATAACAGTTGGGACACACACACTCACACACACACAACCCTGGCAGCCCTGACTATATAGACTTACACACGCTTTCCAACACTGTCCCAGTGCTGCACAAATTGCAGCTCCATATGGCGGAATCCATAATATAATATTTCACGCCAAATAATTTCAATTCTTTTCTGTCCCTTTTTTTGTGAGTCGCATCGCCAACATGTCGCGACACAAAAGGGGGGAAAACCAGCATGAATACTTATTAAAAGTCTGCCCGACGAGCAGATACCGCACAAATGATAATTATCTAACTCTGTTTAATACCCACAATAAACTTCTTATTATGCTACCTTTTTATAAGATTGTAAATTAAATTATTTAGTTTCACAAACGCCTCTTCGTGCAAGTAGCAGAGTTGCCAAGGCTTTTAATACCCTGTTTATCCATTTAGAGAATATTCAATCACTTATGTATGATATGTGGACATTATGCAGACAAAAAGGCTGGCCTTAAGACAATGCGAGCAAAAGCCAAGCGGAGAGGAGTCTATTTAGACTATGCCTGCCAAAAATATGATGCATGGACGCCAGACGTTGCATCTAGAGTCCCTTTTTCTATACTGTTCGTTTTTTTTTTGTTGTTTAGTTGGCAAACAAAAGGCAAACTCCGACAGCTCCAGTTCCAGACAGTTGGCAAATAAGCAGAGGAACAAGCAAAAACCGAAGCCGAAACAAGACTAAAAGGAAAAACTATTTCCCTTTCGTCAAACGGCAAAGCCAAAACATCATCATTATAAAGCCGAGCATCTGAATTTATGACACATGTCCCAAGCTCATATGAAAAATATCATTTAGACTGCGTAGAAAACATTTTTTTTGTATGTGTGTGCATACTTTCTGGGTTCGTAGAGGGCGAGGAGGAGGAGGAGGGCGAGGTGCTGCGCCTTTGTTTATGCAGCAATTTATGACATGCAAAGCAGAAGCAAACACATGACAAGGACAATGCCCAAACATGAGCGACCCCCCATAATACGCTGAGCAAATATTTATGCGGCTGCCTCGCGGAAATACAGAAGCCAACGCCACCCCCTCGCCTCCCCCCCGCGCCCCTTTGGGTCGCAGATCGCAACATCGAGTGTCGGGGCTATTAATATTTTTATTAGGTTTGACGATTGCGTTCGCCGGGCCAATGGTGGATATGCCAAGCGGTTCGTCCTTGTTTTTGTTTAATTAGTAACACGACAAATACACACACAAACATATAGTCACACTTTGATTATGACAAGCGCATTAATTGCTTTTTTATTTGCTTGTTTATCTTTGATCAAACAATATTTTCATTGTACAAAGGAACTTGAAATCGATTAAATTTATTTGCTTTGGTCAGTTGAACCACTCACTCGCAGTTAAAACAATTAACGAAAATCAATATGAAAACAAAATAGGAGCACAGAATCAGCAAAGAGCGCTTTCCTCTATATTTCTCAATTGATTTGTATTAACATAAACAGAACAATTAATCACTAGAAACATTTGCATGTATCTAATTTTTGTATAAGAATAATTAGCAATTAACAATAAGAATTATATTTAAGGGTCTATTTGATTGTTAGTTTGTTTAAAAACTGAACGCTAAATAATCCATATTTGTTAGCTTAATAATTCCCAATTCTAGTGGCCAACTGTACGGCTGTTGAGTTCTTGGGCCAATAGTGAGAAGAGGAGAAATGAGAAAAATAAATGTTGCTATAATTTGGCAATCATTATGCCGCTGCTGAGCCGCAGCTGAATTCAAAAGGAAGCCCACGCCGCCGCCAGCTCGGAAAAGCACTTTGATAAAGAAAATATTCCCAACAATCAAAGGGCAAACAA
Organism: Drosophila sordidula; assembly: GCA_035047465.1. Taxonomy (NCBI): domain Eukaryota; kingdom Metazoa; phylum Arthropoda; class Insecta; order Diptera; family Drosophilidae; genus Drosophila; species Drosophila sordidula. The sequence goes on along the minus strand of JAWNPQ010000156.1, from coordinate 7,635,845 downwards.
AAGAGTCGCCGTTATTGGGCGGTGAGAGGGGTTTACATACTTATATAGCAGAGGCCAAAAGGAACCCACTAAAAACGCCGAGAGAAATCAAAATGCGCGCTTTTTAATGTTAATTCTTGACGGGGGGAGATCGGCGGAAGAGGATTGGACCCGACCATGGGAAAGGGGTTTTCTTTATTTTTTTTTTATTTTGTTATTTTTTTTTTTTTTTTGTGTTACCATCAAGTGTTTTGTTTGTTGTTTAGTCTTTGCATAAGCAATGTGCTGCTCAATTTTGGGAGTGTTTTTGTTTCTTAGTTGCGAAAAGTGAAGACGACGAACCGTCAAAGTGTTTACCATGGCCTTTGTTTGCTTTACATTTTTGAAGGTAGCACGGCAGACAGATAGTCTGCCAAAATTGGAATACCAAAAATAAGAGGCGAACGACAAAAAAAAAAAAGTTATACAGAACTTGAACTCTGTTGAGCAGTCAGTTAGTGAGGGGTATTTTTACCTATACTCTAGGCAAACTAAATGCTGTTCAGTCAGGCCTTAAGTCTGAGCAGGTTGATTCTCGGTGAAGACACACTTGACCCCGGCTGTTTGACCTTACTCATGCGCTTGATTGATTGCACAAACGAAATGAAATACGAAAAGCAAGCCGTAGAGGACCTGTGGCAGGTCCTGGCGCACGTCCTGGTCCTCTTCCTCGTCCTGTTCCTGTTCCTGGTATGCTACAAATTTACTTGCAGCGATTCCCAATCAAATATCAACTTAACTTCAACTTGAGCTGCCGACGAACTCGAGTTTTGACCAGTTTGTAATTGTAACAAATGAACCAAGTGGCCGAGCATTTTTCATATGGTTAGGGCAGCATCCCCACTTCCCCACCTCCCCCAAACGACCAAACGGTGCGGTCTTTGAGCTTGTGGCTGCGTAATAAAGTCGCCATTGAGTTTTCAAGTTGTCTGACTGATGATTCGATTTGGTTGGTTTGCCTTTCAATTGGCTTCATTCGATAGGGGGCCTTATGTACTAAAAGCGGGTTTCGAAATTTTCAATTTAATTGCAATTTACTTACGTTTCTTTGCCGGGGCTCAAATCTCATTTGGCATTTGCATAAATCCATAAAATTGCAAACATTTTGATTGCGAATGGCAAATATTTTTGCATATGATTTATAATTTCAAAATTTATTATACCGCATAAATTACATTATTTATTATTGCGTTTTCTGTATTTGTTTTATTCCTATAAATTATGTATTTCTTTATACGTGTTTCCCCAAGCCAAATTCAACACACAAACAAAAAAAAAAAGCGTTCATTGTTGCTCTATCAAAGTGTTTAAATTATTAATTATAATTAATTGTTATCGTAATTTTGTACGTTTTTTTATTAGAGCGCTCATTAGCTTAAAGAAATACATATGTGTTACTCGTGTAACAAAATATTTGTTTAGTATTTTTTGTTCGTTTCTAGGCATTTAATTCAATTATTTATAAAAATGACTGCTTGTTCGGTTTTTGCAGTCAAATTTTCATTTTTAAGCCAATTAGCGTCATTTGAATTATTACTGCATTCATAAACATAAAAAAAGCATTGAAAAAAAATCTATTTCTATTTTTTATGCTAGTTTATAATGAGGTATTGTTTTTCAATTTTTTATATTTATATTTTATATATTGAATGTATTTCAATTTGTTTGTTTTTGATTTGTCAGTTTAGGATATGATATTATTTAAACTTTTAAAAAGTGTCTAATTATAGGTTTTGGCTGTGATATAGATATATTATTATTATACGATTAACACTTGTTTATAATTTTTTAAGTTTGTTTTATAAATGAGATTTATATTTTGATGTGTTCTTCTTATGGTAATTTTAAATTTTCCACGTCGCCTCATTTCGGCCATCTTTAATGTGATTTTCCCTATTATCCCAGCAGCCAAAATCCAAAACACATTTTTCTCAACTAAAACTGAGCCTAAATGGTGAATTGTGTCCCAGCCTTGGATGCTATATGGTATATGGCTCAGCCACTTGGCGCCCATCGCACGTAGCACACATTACACGCACCTTACACAGCCTGCGCGAGGCCCCGCCCCCTGCCCTCTGGCTCCGGCCTCCTGTCCCCTGCTTCTTGCATAGCCACGCATTCTTGTGCAGCCGCGCATATAATTCGCAATTTAAATTTTCAAAATAATTTTGTAGGCAGATTTTTAATTTTGTTGTTATCCGAGTATGAAAATATTTAAAACTCAGCAGGACAAAAAAATGTAAATTCAAAAAAGTAGAAAGCCGTTAAAATGACGTTAAGCCACAAAGAGGCGAATAAACGAAATGCAATGCCGGCCGTTATGAGTCGCCTCACGCACAGGAAGAGCGAGACACAAAACGACCATGAGCCGAGTCGGGGGTCAAGCATTTAGGCCAGGCCAACAGCCAACAGCCAACAGCCAACTGCCAACTGCCAACTGGCCAACTGGTGGACCGTTTGACAGACCGGCAGGGTTCAGGTTCAGGTTACACACGTGCACTTGTCTCTCGCTCTGCTCCAGCAGCTCCCGGAGTCGTCGTCATTGTCCGCGTCGTCGCATGTGGTCATTAAAGGAATTTCCGTTGTGGTCATCGAACCGTGAATTAAAATGTGCACACAAATGTCTCTTCGTTGGTTGTTGTTGCTGTCTCGCTGACCGAGGGCTGTGCTCAGGGCAAAGCCGCGGATGCACCACAACAATTTTCATTTTGTACAGAAAACAAAAATAATGAAAAATATGTTTGGTTTGATTCTTGATGCAGGTTGAATTTGGAAATTGAGCTGCGTCGAGGGGAAATTTCGTCCGTGTTTTTTTTTTTTTTTTGTAGGGGTGATTCGGAATTAACAACCAAATACATACTGAATATAATAGGAAGTGGGCGAGCAGCAAAAAAGTATTGTTAAATATAAAATAACAATACGAAATTTAATTTGCTTACTTTAACAGTTTTCAGGAAATAAGATTGGAAATGGCTGGCAATTATTTTATTAATTCAAGATCTTTTCACAAAACACATTTCATACTCAAGTTATTGGTAATTAAAGAAATGAATATTTCAAATGTTTTTTATATTCTCTAATTTATCACTTGTTAATAACTTGTACTTTACAATTTTCAGACTTGTCGTTGGTCGAACTCATTTGGTTGTTTTTCCAGTTTCTGCGCTGAGCAATAAATGTCCCACGTATGCAGTGTACTTATATAGCTTGATTTATAGCAAATACGGCTAACGTATATATATATGTGTTTCACATATGCTCATCATTAATGACAACACATTATAGCCCAGCTCAACATTTCAGTTCAGTTCGGTTATGTTTTATATTATTTATTTTATTCTGATGTCCAATGAGCAATATCCAACAACAGTTGTTCTACGTTGGATCTATGCTATATTGCGCTGGTTGATTTTACTTTTGCGATATATATTTTGCCAGGCATGACACATTTTTTGCATGAATTAGAAGCCAAAAGAGCAACAACAACAACTGAGAAGCGTTGCGCGCTATTTTTAAAAATCGGTGGCGGCTATGATATAATTTTGCCGATTTGCTTAGCCGGCGATTTATATATAACATATATATAAATACATATGCTTATATATATATATATGTGCACATTTGTCTACATAATGTACACACGTATATAAACATTTTATTTTCGTTTTCGCTTTTAGCGCACAAAATATTTTCAACATTTGCTCATTTACGAAAAAAAACATTTTTATGTGTTCGATTTACTTTTGGCTGTGACATAAATTTATGTTGAAATTTGCTTTAAACTTATATTTTTATGTGAGTTATTACAAGGCAAGCAAACTTCTAAAGGTCACCTAAGATATTTATCTTAATTCCTTTGAAACATATTTTCTCTGTTGCTTGGTGTGTTTCTAAAGGTTTCGAAGCGGTTTTCAAGGACAAGAGCGTGAACGAGGCTAGCCAAGACTGTTTTATTTATTCAAAATTTATATGAATTGGTAAAAAAAAGTCCACAAAAAAAAAATTAATTTTCTTTTTCATTATATATACATTTTCCCCATTATATTATTATTTAAATAAATAAATTAGATTTTTCATTTTGAATTGAATAATTTATGTTTATAGATTTATGATAGCTATATCAAGTTTATAATTTATTTGAGTTTACACTCATTTTATTTTATTAGTTTTATATATTTTTGTATTATTTTATCGTATTTTTTTGGGCTAATTAATATTATAATTATATTTGAATACTTAAATTTGTTCCAATAAATTACATTTTATTAGCTTTTTTCAAAATTATTATTAAACATTAGCTATTATTGTTTGTATTTGATATGTATTTGGATAACATAAAAAAAAAAAAAAAATCTTTAGTTCATTTAAATATTTTTTGTTTCATATTTTTTTCATCATAGCCATATCTATTTACTTTCAAAATTATTATTAAACATTGGTTTTATTTAATATGCATTTGGATAACATTAAAAAAAAACCAAAACTTATTTAGTTCGCTTAAATATTTTCTTCTGCATTTTTTCCATCACAACCATAATTATTTAATTTCAAAATTTTTATTAAACATTAGCTATTAATGTTTTTATTTCATATGCATTTGGATAACATTAAAAAAAAAAACTAAAACTTATTTAGTTTATTTAAATATTTTCTTCAGCATTTGCTTTTGCTTACTTTCACACAGCTTTCGAGTATATATCTTTGTGCATATCTCAAATTTAGATTTTCATTTTCCTATTTTGTGTTTGGTTTTTACTTTTGGTTCACACACGCGCTGATTACTGCCAATTGTTGTTTCGTTGCTGTTGGCCAGGCCAAGATGACAACAACGTCAGATGCAATTCAATTCGATTCGAGTTAGTTTCTTGGTCGTAAGGCAGGCAAGAGATGCGCGCGCTAGAGAGAATCCGTCCACGTACTCGACGCACGACGTTCAAAATGAAACTGAAATCCACTTGATGGCTGTAAGGCAGCCAAAGCCAAAGAGCCAAAGCAGCGACGTCGACGGCGGCAGTCTCAGCAGCAGCGCCAGCAGCAGCTGCGGCGCCAGCAGCGAAAAGCCACCCCTAAGTGGCGAACGCGCGAAATGTTGCCGGCTGCGTTGGCGTCGCCGCCTTTTCTTACAGCTGACGTCGACGTTAACGTTAACGTTACCATTTACGTTTACGTCAGCGACAGTGGCAGTGGCAGTGCCACTGGCAGCGTCGCAGCGAGCGCCTCGCGTGTTGGTCAAGTGTTTTCGGCCCAATCGACCGGCAGCCACAGAGAGCCGGGCCACATGTTTCCCGTCGTTTGTAGACTTTCGCCGCTGCTCATGTTGTTGTTCTTGTTGCCATTATAAATTTGACTTTGGCATCTGCGGGCGGCGTTTCCTTTTAGCTGGATTTTCACTGTTGTTGTTGTTAGTTTTGTTAGTTGTGTGTGTTGCGCGGTTTCCATCTGCGCACAATTTGATTACTTGATCTTTCGTTTTGTTATTGAAATATGTTTGCTTTTACGGCCCCGATTCAATTGTTGGCAATAAATATAAATATAGGCAAACAGTTGCCCATATCGCTTGTCGTTGACGCGTACTATCCCATACATTATTGATAGGGATTTACAACAGACTCTACACGCGATTGAAAGTTCTCTACAAAAATGCCAAATCATCAGCACATTAAATATAATGTTAAGGTGTAATGCAGGTGTAATAAGCTGTTAATTTGTATGCGCATTAAAATTGCTCGCAGGTATTTAATTTAGTGATTTTATTTATTTAAAAAATTTTCACCACATTAATTTGAATTGAAAAGTAAAATATTATAATTCATAGACACATTTTTAATTTGCAATCAAAATAAATATTAAGTGTTAAATTTATCTAATCTACAAAAATTTAGCTAAACCATTTGTTAAGAGAGCTTCGGTTGAATTTATAAACAACTTTTTAACTTGCAATTTAAATATACAATTTTCGATGGCATTTTCTAGCGGAGTTCAGGTTCTTGTTCGCAGAGCTCCTGCTTACAGATATATTTTTTTCAGCTAGCTGAGCTAGTAACCTTTGCATTCTCAACATTCTAAAAAGCAAAAAAAAAGTCCCGAAGGTAACAAGCAAACATCAAAATGAATCAAACCTTCTCACTCGAAAATGTTTACAAAGAGGTGAGTGGCAGTGTCAATCAGTTTCGGGGGGGCGGGGGGCCAAACTAACGCGTTCCTAAGATGAGCTGTTTCAGTGTGATGGATGTGAACTATCGGGACCGTTGTGTTATCGCGAGGTCTGTCGTCCACTGCGATCACATAATGAGCATGTTCAAGTATTTCGAAATTATGTACTGTAAACTGGCGGTACGGAACAGGAGCAGAGAATCTGCTGTCATTATTGGCTTCGTCATAATTGTGATATTCCTAATGATAATGCTGACACATCTAGTGGAAAAATAGTAAGGCAATGCCCAATGCACACGGATAACATAATTCTCCACTCTGAATCGATTTGCAACTTAGCTTCGCTCCAGCTGTGAAACTGATGTCCGTCAAGCTGCAGATGACCGAGTACATGGCTGGGATCACGATACTGTCCCTGTGCAACAACGCCACCGATATATTGACCAACTTAATGCCGATCCGGGACCACGCGCCGCTCTTCACCATCACCATCAGCAATGCCCTGGCCGTGATCCTGCTGAGTGGCGGCTCGGTCTGCTTCCTAAGATCGTTCAAAATTGGCGGAGCCTGCTGCGTGCGCGATCTTCTCTTTCTGCTGCTGGCCTGCGAGGTGATGTTGCTCATGGTGTTGAGTGAACACAGGACGACCTATTACGAAGCTATATGTAAGCTGGCTCTCTCCCTGTCCCTCTCTCTCTATTTAACGCCCCGTTTTGCAGCACTCATATTACTTTATTTTGTTTACTTGTTCGTGAATATTGTCGATCTGAAGCTGATGCGCGAATGTATAGCGAGTGGGTGAGATGCGCTCTTTTTCGCAATTCCGTTGCTAATCCTAGTTCAGTCCTTAAGGTGGAGATCGATGACCTGAAAACCCAACCCCTGACAGCCGATAACCTGGACCAACTGGAAAAGAAGCGGACCAAGCTGATTAATCTCGAGATGGAAAACAAACTGATCGTACACACCGAGGACACGAAAAGTCGGATGTTGTCCTTATATCGCGGAACGGGCCAGAGCAGAGCAAATAAAGGCAACAGAGCCACCCGGCTGGCAAATTGGGTAGAGCCACGGAAGCAACATAGCATCAACGTGACGGCAAATCGAACTGTTCTGCATAATCCAACAAATCCGAAGAATTTGTTCCTATTCGAGGAGTTCTGCCAGACCCTGATGCCCATCGATATGCACAGTTGGCGGCTCAGCGGCTGGCTGAACCGCATTTTCCTCATACTCGTTGCGCCCATTGTCCTGTTCTGTGTAGTATTTATACCCGTCGTGGACGTCACCCGCGACAAGCACGGCTGGAGCAAGCTGCTCAATTGCACACAGATCGTCACGAATCCGTTTCTGTTCATCGCTCTGTCGCATGGTTAGTTCACCATATATATCCATATGGGCTGACTTACATCCGATCTGTCCCCCAGCATTGTATATCAATAACTATTCCGACGCTCACCTGATCATCGACTTCACCTACGCCAAATGGTCCCTGTGCGTTACCGTGCCCCTGGCCATATTCGTGTTCATCTATTCGCGCACGGATCGGCCGCCGCGTTTTCATATGGTGAGAAAATGTGACAATTGCGAGTTCTCAACCTGAGTACAGGTACAGCTGTACCTTTCTACAGCTGTTTGTCTTGCTGACCTTCACCTACACGGTCCTGATGATAACAATTTGCGCCACCGAACTGGAGGTGCTCTTCTGCATTGTTGGACTCTTCTTCCATTTGACGGAGGACTTCTTGTCGACTAGCATTCGATCGGTTGCCACCGCGATCGGCGATTTGATCATCAACGTGGATCTGGCCATGCACGGCTACGAGCGAATGGCGTTTGCTGCCGCCCTGGGAGCCCCATTTTTCAGTGAGTCTTTTTGCACTCGTTCGCAATGTGAAAAGAGCGTATTGGGTTTGTGGCACGTCCGTCTGTCCGTATAAATTATTTTTCTACACAAATTTATCATTCTATCGCTTTGACAGATGTTAATGTTTGCCCGAATATATCTATCCTTACATTTTAGGCTTAACGTTGGGCATTGGAGTTACCTTCTTTTTTAACGAGAATGCCAAGGCGGCTGGCTCGGCCTATTGGCTAATCGGGACACTTGGCTTTAACTCCTATATTTTCTTTGCGGTCACAATTGCCACAACTCTGTTCTGGACCGTCACATTCAATTTCTTCGCTCGACGTTCGGCGGGGCTTGTGGCATACATTATTTTCCTTATATTTATGATGTACGCGGTGCTTGCTGAGTGGGACGTAGTCCAACCTTTTCTAATTCTGAAAGATCATATCGAACCCCAGTGAAAGAGCTGTTTGCCAATTGCTAGAGATCCATATTGTATTCACATTGTAAAATATTTATTTATATTCATGATCATCAAAATATACAAATCGATGGTAAGTTGAGATGTTTTTTCTATCTATTTTAAAGAGATATATTTTTGTGCATAATATAAGAAAAATATTAAATTTTAATTATTTATACACTGCACATTTGCAAATTCTCTATATAGTAATAAATGCATATATGACAAATATGATTTCATGGTCAATTTATATTTGTTAGTATAAACCTTGGCTTTAACCAGTTCAGCTCTCCAAAAATTAACTGTAGCAAAAGAAATTTTTCATATGTTTTAGTCAAAAAGTAATATTATTTTTGGATGTTTGAAAATAATTTTGAAGCAAATTTTTACTTTTCTTCTGACATTTTTGAATGAAATTATATATATTTAATAAGCCGGACTATTGTTTAAAATCGAGAAACAGTCGCGAACCTACGATTTACAAAATTAATTAAAAATTGGGAAATAGTGCCGAACTGCCAGCTCCGACAATTTGTTCACATTATATTATATACCAGCTATTTTAACTAGGTCATACTATTAAATGTTTATAAACAAACATATGTACGTCTATATAGGCCGTAATTATTTGAATAATCCAAACATTCACAAAATATAATTTGTTCAATACAAATTGTCTTGTAAGACCCCCGCCTACAAACAAACAAACATATGTATATATATCTGATTAATAGAAATGATCTGCATGTGGCTAGAATGATCGCAGAGAAACAAACGACCGACGACGAATTTCAAGTTCAGCCGCAACGGGAAATATGAACGGTAAATGTTCGAAGATCTGGTACATTAAAAGCAGCGCGATATTTGGGTCACAGACAAAACAGACATTAATTAGCCAAAAAGGCTGGAAAAGTGAGAAAATATTCATAGAAACTAGAGTCTGGCAAGGGCAAAGAAGAGTGTGGGGCGTCGGCTATGCGAATTTTGTATGCATGGGATTTATTTTTGGCGCTTGACAAAAAGCAGCAAACGAAAACGAAACAGAACGCACCGCAAAACCTCCAAAGGACAAGGAGACAAGAGCGAGGCGAAGATAACGCGAACGAAAAAGAAAAACAAGAAGCTGGCCAGCGGCCAAAACAAACGTGCTCACGTACTATATAAAGGCGGAAAGATACTCTACACGCACGAATGTCTACAAAAATGAGCGCCAGAGAGCGCCACTGTCGGAGAGAGCGACGCCGAGCGTCGCTGCCGGCGTCGACGTACAGCAGCAGGCGAAAGAGCGTAGCACAACAAACGGCGACAAGCAGCAGCAGCGTCTTCTTATATTACAAATGCTGGCGGCAAAACAAGAGGCAGCGGCGTCTGACACCTGTGCGTGCGTACACCCGCCCTCTCCCTCTCCCTCTCCCACTCCCTCTCCCACTCCCTCTCCCTTGTCCCTCGCTCGACTCGTTTATTAATGAGACATGCTGCCGCTGCCACGCGCCCTCTCGCAGCTGTTGGCAGGTGTTTGACCAGGTAGCAATAACAACAACGCTGCTCTCAGGTATCGGGTCCACTGCGATCCGTTGCTGCCCCTCGTTGGGTAATTGACTGTGTGGCCGACTGTTTTATTATTTACGCATGTGTGTGTGTGTGTGTGCGTGTGTGCTTATATCGCTATCGCTGGCTGCTCCTGGTTCTCGTTTTACGCTCCTTTCGCCGCTCTCGCGATAATCCAGCGGCTCGTTTGGCAACTGTCCATGCAAAGCAGATGCTGATTTTTTGGTACACGGACTGAGAACTCAATGCGTTTTCCCCACAGCAGCTGTTGAGTGGTTTTTTAATATTTTTTTCTTCTTTTTTATTGATTTTACTGCATAGTTGGGGAACATATGGTTGCAACAACACGATATGATTCAGATACGTAAGAATGGTATTGTATATAATAACTTCCTTAAATAGAACATACAAATATGCCGGATATTCACATTGTTTTTAAATTTCTACTACTTGCAAATAATCTATAATAATAACTTGCAAATATCTTCCAATTAATAAAATATAATTGGAATAAAATAAAATAAATTTAAATATGCACACAAATTACAAAATTCTAAATTTTAAATATGATCTTTTAAAATGTATTTAACAATTATAAATTCTTAGCCGATTTCAATTGAAGAGAAATATCCCCGTATATAGTAATGTTCCCACTTAATTTAGCCCTAGATAGGTGCCCATACATGTAGGACAGTTCCTTGACCTGTTCCAACTGCAAAAGAGTCTCGTACTTAACCTTTTAGTGAGCTAATTCAATTGCCGCAAAATGGGAATTTAACTTTCCATCCTTTTTTTCTTTTTGGACTGCGACACGCGAGAAGAATTTGCGCAAGTGAAAAACTTGCCAAAAGCCAAAGAAAATGCCGTGAAAATTAAGGAAAACTGAAACCTTGGGGCAGACGGTCCTCGGCCCCGCCGCCCACGCAGCCTTGATACCTGCCCCTAGAGAAATACCAAGAGAGTGCGAATATATACGTATATATGGCTGGGGGAGTCGGAAGGTGCTGAAAATGTGTGCGATATGTCTGTAGAGTTGTCGGAGGTTGTCGAGCGAAATGTTGGCAATGTTCGCGCTTCGTTAGCTTTAATTTCAGTAATTTGCAGCGACGATTTGGCCAAAAAGGCGACCAGACGCCGTTGAAACAAAAGTGAAGGAAAAGCGTCGCGACATTTTCACGAATCAAGACGGAACCAAAACAAAAGAAATCCAAGTGAAGCGATTTAAGCTGAAAGTGTTTAACTAACGGATACCCTGTACATATTACATTTACGATATATTTTTTTTAGTATTCATCATTTTTATTCTTTTATTATATTTGACAAAAACTATTTAGGTATTAGAATGGAAAATTTAGAAATAAAGTACAATTTATTAGATTTTGCTAAAAAGAAAAACATGAAAACAAATTACTAAGGGAAGGAGAATACAAATTCAACAACGTCGAATAGAATGATAAATCAGGTAAAAACTTACTTTTTATACTAGTTTGCTTTAAATATTTATATTTAGGATTTACTACGTTATCTGTTCTATCAAATGAATATCATTAATATTTTTAATATTAACACATTAATATCATCATTAATTTCTAACTACACAGACTCTGCTGTTGATAGTGATCAAAACATATATATTTTTATAGGCTCGAGGTCTTTGCCTGTAACATAAATGTACGCAATTGTATAATACCCCTTTATGCTGGGGACAGAGTAGGCACCACCCAAATATACCACCCACACGGCAACTGGGAAACTTTCGCTCTCAGCGAGCCAAACAGAGACGTTGTGTCCCCCCTTTCCCCACGCTACCTGGCCAGCACACCTCTCGCTAAATATTTAATGACCAATGGAGTCGAGACGAAGTCGCAGTTGAATTTGGATTCGGAGTTGGGAGTTGGGGAGACGGGCAATGGGGTGTGGAGGGAGGGGGGAGGGGGTTGGCGTGCCTGAAAGAGCCGTGCGCTGTAATTGCAAAATGTTTTGCAATGGAATTTTATTTACATTTTCCATGAGCTGCACAAGACTTCTAGTGCGCTCCTTGGAGTCCTTTGACTGCGTTCTCTGTCTCGCTCTCGCTCTGTCTCTGACTGAATTCCAATGCGATTTTCATTCGTTTCATTCGAAAGCTTTTCATTTCTACCAGCCATCCGCGTTTTGTTTCCTTTTCGGGAGTTGCCTTCCTCCATAATGAAGTGTACGAATTTGCTAAAAAGCTGGATTTCCGTTTCCATGTCTTCCTCTTCCTGCACACATCAGAGCTGCTCGCTGTATGTCTGTGTGTGTGTGTGTGCGATTCTTAACGAGTTTATGTTCGCATGTATTGCGCAAGCAACTCCGGCAAAAGGCTTACCAAATTTTGTTTGAGAAATTGTGTAAAAAGAGAATCTCTCGAGCGGCTAAAAGGGCCAAAAACAAAACGAAAGTTGATTTTTTGCTGCTCCCAAGATGACGAGAATATAGCTCAGAGATAGGAAAAGGAAAGAGAATTTAGTAATAACCCAATAAAGTCAAGAAATGGACGTTACTAAATACGGAGTCTCTCTATATCATAATTATTAATTAAAATTTATATTTAAGCATTGCTTTAAAAAAAAAATTTAACATCTAATCAAGCTCGAGGTAAAAAAACTCCTGAATGCGATTCTTTAGTTATTTTATGTAAATAACAACAATTCAAGCTGCCATGTCATGGAATCCTTTGTTGCATACGCTCCCTTCGTTCAACTTCGTTAAGGCCCCCCCTCCCCCTTTTACCACTGCCTAACCCCTGCGATTGGTTAGTCTTCAATCTAAGCCAATTGTTCCGTCGCCTGCAATTGTTCAGCCGTCAACGGGCCCCACAACTAACCAGAACAGATGTCAGACAGAGACAAAGACCGCCGTAGAAAGAGAGGGCGGTCAGGGGACAGGAGGAGCAGGACATGGCCACTGGCGGTTGACATGATGACGTGTGTAATGAGCAAACAAATACGCGCGTTGCAGCACAGCGAAAAAAAGTACAAATACAAATAAATAATAAAACAAATAGCGGCAACAATAACAATGCCCGCCTGACATATCCTGCAGCAATCCCAAAGCAACAACAAAAACCCAACAACAGCAACGAGGAGTAGGAAAAATCACTAATGAATCCGGCAAATGTTTTTAGCTGCAACTTCGCATTGCAGTTGCATGCGAAATGTTGAAACGAAGAGCCGAATGAATGGAAAATGAAATTGTTGCCAGTTCTCGGTTGCTAGTTGGAGAAAAAAACCGTCGCTTTCGGCGAGCCGACCCTTTAATACGCTAACAATGCCAATTTTGACTGAAATGTGTAGAGATTTGCAGAGCTTTAGGCTTAGATAAATATAAAAAAAACTTTCTTTAGAAAATTCATAAAGATAGCATGGTTATAGTCTCTCTCTTGTTCTGATCTTGTTTACAATTAACTTGAACACAGCTGATAGCAAAATCGTAATACCCGTGGCAAGGGCATGAAGAGAGGGTAACGGAGGGGGACACCAGGCAACAGAGCCGGAAAAAATACTGCGCTTTTAATCCCTAATGTCAGTTCACGTTCAATGGAGTCGAGTTCGAGCTGGTGCTCGCCAGTTTTTGTTCTGTGGTCGCCGCTCGCTGCCATTTCTTTTGCCAACTCTTTGGCGACCTTTTCACATCATTTTCTATTTTCTATTTTGCCGAGCAACACATTGCAACGGATGCAGAGCGTCCGGCGCTTGTTGCCGGAAAAATAGCTCGACAACAGAAACAACGAATTCCCCTGTTGTTCTCTGTATTTTATTTAATTAAAACGAAAACAATGTAACAGTGTTCACCCTCCCGCCTTCAGTGTTAATTTTTCTATAATTTTTGGTTAATATTTAAATATTTCAAAGGTACGGTTTTTTTTGTTTTGTGTTTTTTTTTTTCATTTGGCGCTGTATTTCCCAACATTATGTTAATTTTTGTGTGGTTGGTGTATAAATTCATGTGCCGCCGCCCTCTCGCTCGGCTGTCTCATTTAAATGTAAAAAGGATTAAAGTTTATTGTGGTCGGAGGGGCTACATTGTGGGTAGTGGGTAGTGGGCGTGGTCTTAGTCGTTGGCGCTGTGAAGTATGCTCCTTATGCCATTCGGAAGTTGAAGTAATTGTTCAAATTGCACATTTGTGTGCTTTAATTGTTGAAATTATGCAGAGGCCTAAAGAGAGAGGGTAGACCGAAAACTTTTTGGCAAAAGGGTGCTGGAAACGGCCAACATGCGCTTGTTGTTTTTATGAGTTTCCAGGAAAATGGCTGGGCTTCAGCGCAGCTTTGAGTGGGGCCAATAAGTAGCATTGTTGGTTTTAAGTTTCTTTATTGTGTTTCTGTTTTTTTTTTTTATTTTTGCCGTGGTAGAAAGTTTGTTCCATTTTGATGGAGCAGCAAGGCAAATATATATAAGTACAGAAAAGAGTATATGAAAACAGCGGAAGTCAAGTTGAGAGCAAGTGGAACACAGACACTAGCTGATTGCTATAAATGCATGATGATCAACGCCAAGCGATCGAAGCTGGCTGCTGCGTTACAAAAAGCTAATTCACTTCAATTCACACACAAAAACTGTTTGATATAGAACCCAAGATTCTTGTAATTTTACCTTTCGCTGCCATGCAATGAAATCATTGTCTTACCTGCAAATAGAAGATAAGCATAATTTAATAAAAATATGTGGCACATATAAATACATATACATAAATCTATTGTTTTTATTACACTTAACATTAAGGATTAAAGTTACATCTCGAATTGCGGACGACTTTCAAGCGACCTTCTGCAACTTGACCCAAGGTTAGCAATAATCAAATAAAACAGTAGCATAAATAGATTCGAAATTTATGAGATGCTCTTTCACAACACTCGGCAAGTGGATGGCTGCCCAGGGGCAACGACGTCAGCCGGAATCAAAGCAAAGTACATGAAAGATTTATGTTGTGGCCAAGAAAAGACTAGGAAACAAACAAACTGGGATACAAATTGTACTTAAGTAAGTCCCAATACCAGCTTCTTTATGAACAAAATATCTCTCTATAAACAACTTTAATGCTTTCGAAGCCGCTGCCAATGGGCACATTTAGAGCTCATGTCCTTTTGAGTGCGATTGTTGCGCCACTTGGTAACTATGGTAAGGCGCGTCCTGACCATAAGCTGACCAAATCCGAGCCGCGGGCTAGTTTTCAGTTGAATACATTAAAAATTTGTAAAAGAAATGAAGCTCTACGCAGGAGAGAGCTCATTATATGCACCCACGAAACGGGCATACTTATGTTTGTTTGCAGCAGGCTGGGGGGGGGGGGTGGTGTGGGGCGAGGCAGCTGTGGGGTGGAGCCCGGCCGACATAAATCAGAACGCGCGCGCGTCTGTTAACTTAAAAAGCACGTGCGCCATAAGGAAGTGGGTGGAGTGGCGGGGGGCTGCATATAGTCGATGTGGGGACTAACGGTTGAGTCTGATATAATTAAGCATCATAACTCGAGGGATATTTGTTGTTGCCCAGCACAGGGGCGCGGGGTGGCAGCGGAAGAACTGTGGATGAGCCAGGAAATGAGCAAAAGCTGCCGCGGCGAGCACGAAAGTTAATCAAAACTTGTTGTTGTTGTTGTTGTTGTTGTTACTTTTACTGTACGGCAAATAAAGTTTTATGTAGTGCAAAAATTTTATAAACTTTGCGTACAATGAGAGCATCACGAAAGGTAACAGGCAAAGAAATTGTGAAAAACAAAGCGTAAGAGAAGGACTAAAATAAATGGAAAAACACACTTAATAATATTATAAAAGTGGCATGCCAGACCATAAGATACTCTTGCCAAAGGTTGCAATTCCAATTTGGCCATTGCTGCTAATCGCGGCCCAAAGAGATGGGTATCTAAATGGTCGGAAATGCCGGCTTTAGCGTTTCCACCGAAATAAATGTGTTCCTGTTTCGTTTTTGTTGAAGCGTATGATCCTTGTTGGAAATGTGAAGTACAGAAACGGAAACATGCACATTAATTTGAAATTTTATATATAATAAACGTAATTGCAGACGATGACGATGCTAGTCTCGGCGCTGGACAATGGATAAAACAGAGCAGAGGAACGTGCATGGGAAAAAGAGCGAGAGCGAGAGCGAGAGAGAGAGGGAAAAGTGAAAGAGTATGGGAGAGCCGCGGGCCACGCAAAATTGGTTGCTTGAATGGTTGACAACATGTCCTCGCCATCGTCAACGTTCGTCCTGTTTGATGTAGTCGAGCATTCCGGACGTAGACGTCGCCCTGGCTGTGGGTTAAAGCAGACGGTTTCCCTTTTTGACAAGCAAAAGGAAACTTTCGGTAAAAAGGGAATTAAATGCCCGCCGGCCGCTAAAAATACAGACAAAAGAAGCGCAACCAGGGTGCGCGATGGCGGCCGCTGTATGCCTGGTGCGGGGGCAGGTGTTCCGAGCGGGGGCGGCTAAGAAAACGAAAACATGATGCAAATGTTGTTGTATTGTTTTTGAAGTTGAAAGACAGCCGGGAAAAAAAACGCCAAAAGCAAAAGTTCAAGTTGTTGTCGAAACGAGGCGGGCGGGGGTCTAAGAGTTTTGGCTTTGGGCTCCTTTTCGGGAGGGGCGAGGCGGTCAGCGAAAAGTGTTATAATGAGCCGGCTTTTGTTTAGGCAGCAACGCCATTTAATGGCCTAATTATATTGCCTTCTATTGATAGGGCCCCGAGTGTTTGAAATGCTTTTTTTTCCCATACGGAAACTTGAAACTTGCTAAGGTCGTACCGAACAAGGGTTCGTCAGGCAAACAGAACTCTTAAAAAAAAGCGAATCATAATAATAGGTAGAAACATATTCCTTAATTGTTCAAATTATTTAGCATTTGGAAGAGAATATTGAGAAGTCGAAATATAATTTAATTAGGTACTCAAAGTGTTTAAGAAGAGCGTATAGAATAAATATAAACGTAAAACGTAAAGTACCATGGTGTAGTGCTCTAGTGTAACGCTCTTTCAATACGTTCAGTAATATTTTCAATTTATATATATTATTTATTTGCACCGTATATCTGGAGTACCGAACAAATCTACAAGTGTCCGCATATTGTGCCAATAGTACGTAAAAATGTTCGCCACTAAAGCAGCCCCAGGGAAAAGCCCATTTTGCCTAATTTAAATATCCATTATTGTCATTTACATAAAATCTAATTAGTAGCTATCACAACAGGAATCGTCTTCCGCCCACCGCCCGCCGCTCTGTCTGCCCCAACACGCAATCACAATCGCATCAACGCACACAAAAAAAAAACATAGCATACTTAGCAGGGCTCGCACTCAGCACTCGGCTCCTTTTACTGTGGAACACACACACGCACACACGCTCACTCGCTTGCTCGCTCGTTGGGCTGTCATATCATGTGCACATCACATCAATTTGCAAAAAGAAATGAAATGGCAAGTGGCAGCCACTTAAGCCACGAAGCGCTGACTGCCGAGGAAGGGGGAGGGGGGGGGGGCAGGGGGTTGGGGCGGCCAAGTGTGTTTGCTTGTTTAAGCAACATTCACTCTGGGTTTGAGCTGCTACGTGCGTTACTCTTCCTGTCAATTGCAGTTGATGGGCCTGCCACGCCCCCTCCCCTCCAGCCCCTTCCCCGCTCACACCTTTCAATTTCCAGCAATACGCAAATCAATTTGGTTGCGATTTTTGCGATATTCCCTTTTCTTTTTTGTTGTTGCTGCTTTAGTCAACAAATCGACAAATGTCCTGATAGCAGGACATGGCAAACTGATTTCTCTAGAAGCAGGGGGGAGGGGGGGGGGCGTTGACTGTTTAACGCTTAATGATGTTTGTCGCCTGTCGAACGCGCGTGTAAATTGGAATTCGTGAGTCTCCAACCACCCACCCCCCTCCCCCCCTGGCCATCCTTATGCCTTGGCGGCATGTCCTGGCATGCAAATTTAAATGTATGTAAATCGTATGCTTCTCGCGCTGCAAGCACCTTCGCCCACGCCCACACCTACGCCTATATCTCGTGTGCGACATTTGCATACAAGAGCTGTACATGTGTTAAAGTCCGCCCGGAAACAGACCAAACTCCCCTCGCACACCTCCACCCCAGGCCGCTGTTTCTCTGGCTCTGTCTGTGACTTAATCCTTTTTGCGCGCATTAAAAGCTTGGCCCGAAAAATTTGCTCGTAGACCTCGCGCTGGATATCTGTAAAACATTATACAAATTTTATGCGTGCGTCGCACATATACAATTCCCCCTCCCTCCCCCCACCCTTAACACCCATCTCTCTCTCTGCCTGTATCTGCTTTATTTTTGGTTGCTATGCCTGCGGTTTTCATTTTTTTTCGTGTTGTTGCTCAACGCTTGAGTGACAGCCAGACATCAAAATCAGCTTAGGGAATTTTCGCTTAATAGAAATTTACAATGTTGTCCTGGCGCTGTTGCCGTCCTTGATGTCCTTCTGGCTGACGCTTGAATTTAATTACGGCCTCGGCCCGGCGGCGGCTTAAAGCGTGTAATTAGTGCGACATATAATTGAAAAGGACTCAAATGATATGGCCAGACCCCGGCGTGTCCAGCATGTCCTGCATGTCCTGCATGCGTCTGGCCGTAGGCAAATGTCACATATTCCTATGTATTTGTAATGACTACGTTTTAATGGAAGAGCAGCTTAAAAAACAAAAAAGAAAAAGGGAGCATGCCGGACATACAAATAATTTATAAATTTCATGGCGAAATTGTATAGAATTAAATAAAAGGTAGAATATTTATAAGATAAAATGGAATTTATTCGCAAATTTAATTGAAAGCATTCTATTCACTAATCTGTGCGCAAAGCGGTAACGTGTGATAAAATATATTTTAATGTTATACAATTCAGATTAAGTTTAAAAAAAACTAAAAAAAACATTTTAAAAAATGTATTCGACTTAGAATTATCTGTATAAAGAAATTTAGTTTAAATATAAATAAGTTAGTAGATCTACAAATTTCAAACTTTTAAATAAGTTAACAAATCAGTATTCAATTTGATAAGCGGATTTGAAGCTGCCCTTTAAACCTTTAGCATACTTTTTAATACTTCACCATCTGTTACCTGACATCCCCATTATGAGAATATTGATCGCATCAGTATTATTTCATTCTACACATTTCAATTCAATTCCAGTGCTCCATTTATGGCCAAAATGCATTTTCAATTCAATAAACTTACAAGGACAAACAATTTTTGGTCACAAAAGCAGCAGCAGCTGCAGCACCAGCAACAACAACTATATCATTTCAGCTGGCTCGGGTAAGGAGCTGCCCCCAAATCAAAAAAAAAAAAAATACCCTAGAGCTGTCTCAATAAATCGCTGTCCAGCAGGCCAGGCTTGCAATTTCTTAAAGGCCATGTCCTAAATGCAGCTCCCACTCGCTGAGCATTAATATCTATATACATTTTTCATCTCTTGCAACGTAGACAATGCAAACAAGTAGTAATGCTGGAGAGCCCAATGCTGGACTATACAAATACCCTGTAGTTTGGAAATACGGAAATATCCCTTTAAATACTAAATGCCTATAAATAGTGTTCTGAATAAGTTGAATATTATTTATTGCATCGGTTTGTGGTATTAAGTATAAATAGGAAAAATAACATAATATTATAATAATTAACATGAAACTGTTGCTGAATAACTAAAGTGTACTAGTTTGAATATTATGAAATTCTAATCAATGTAATAAAAATCATCCCAAATTAGTTTTAAATTATTCCATAAAGTGCACCAATATCTCGCTTTGGTATCAATATTCCCTTCAAATAATGCAAATGTGAATATGCCTTCACACCCGAATTATGTACAGGGTATGGCAGCCCGACACAGCTGGCTGACTTGGGCGCATTTTTGAGATATTTCAGTGTCGTGCTGATGGCATTTCTGTGTTGGCTGCTGCTGTATACTTTCACTTTGTCATCGCCCATTTGGTTGATAGAAGTTTTGGCCCGTAATTGAGCAGCAGCTGCGGGGCGCTTTAAACTTAAAGCCAGCAAGTCGGCTGCCGCCATGGCCAACAGCAACAGCAACAGCAACAGCAGCGAGCTGCCCATTTAATTAGCCCAATTAATGCGTCCTCACGTCGCGTCGCAATTGGCGTTAACTCGGGAGTTCATTTGGCTGCCTTCGGGACTCGTTTGGACCAAAAGGTTTATTTGCATTAAACTGTCAAACTAATTGACAATGGCGAAAGCTGAGAATCTGCTTTGGCCCACTGCATTGGCCAGTCGCGGAGCAAAGCGAGATTTTAAGCAGTTAAAAACGAAGCTCAAAATCAGTTAATTAAAAGTGAAGCAGCGGGCACTGCGACTGCAATCTGAGCCGACTTAAGAGATCTGACCAAAGGCATATTCAAATTCTCTATCGATTATCTTACTTAATTAGGGGTATGTGCAATTTATTAACTCGGATAGCAGGGAAACGAAAAAGCTCAATTAAATATTCTTTACATTAAGTATTTAAAATTAGCATACGACATAAGGAATTGCCATAAAGCCAAGAATATACATATATATACAATATTTTAATATTAATATTAAGAACTGTTTTTATAAGTTCCTGAAAAAAAATGTATGTAATGTAGAAATTTGTATTATAATATTGTCTATTTTTATTTAATGTGTATTTAAAGTATCATAATAGCTATTTAATTTTCTTTGATCAAGAATTCAAAAATGCCCATTTCCTTTCCTACTCTGTCTGTCTGTAAACGGCTTTTCTCACTAATTTACAGCCCACCTTCGTATCTTGAATCTCCGTCAAAGTAAGAAAATGAAAACGCATTACGTAAAATTCAATTTTCAATAATTCTAGCACAACTTTTTCTCAACAACAAATAACAATCATTAAATGGGAGAAGTCTTCAAGTTGCGCTCATTTGCATCTGATTAAAAATAACAAACAGACACAAAGAAAGGCAAAAACTTTCTCAGTTCTATAAGGGCGGGTCGTCAAGTGGGTGGTGCTGATAATTTTTAAAGAAAAAAAATTCAATTTAAATTTTTGGCTCATATATCAATTGCAGAACGCGTCGTATACATAATTTGTTGTATGCTATGTGCCCGTGTTGAGTGTGTGTGTGTGTGTGTGCGCGCGTGTGTTGTGCGCGCTGATAAATCAGCTACATATCTTTTACATAACTGACATTACTCAGTGACATGTGGAGCTGCCAGTCAACCGCCCGAATTGTCATTGAACCACAGTTGACATGAACACTCTGTCAGGGTCGCAGTCGGAACAACTCTCAGGGGAATCGCTTCTCGTTTCCGCTGTTGGCATTTGTTAAATTTTTTTGTGCAGAGGATATCATTATGAGTTCACTACATTGTTAATGCATTCATAAAATATACATATTTTTGATCAGCATAAGTATGAGCCAAGTTTTGAAAAGCAGCTCCGCTTAAGAGATATATTTCCATATGGCTTGATTGACTAAACTAGTTGAAAACACATAGAGATAACTTGAATAAATAAAATTCAACTGCAAGGGTATTAAATATTCGGCATAGAGGGCACAACTTTCCATCTCATCTTTTTTTTTTCTTGGCCATGTCGACTTTATGACTTATTTGCCAATCAGCAATTTAATGACTTGCTGTTCCTTCTGCTGATCTCGCAGGCAGCTGTTCCTCCTGCAGAATATAAGCAATTAATCCAACCAGAAGGGGGCTAAGAAAAACCCATGTGGAAAAGCCACTTTTATTCTGGGTAAAGCTGAACGCTTTCAAGTGGCTGATGGCTGCATTTGACATTTGATGCATTCGTGATGGGGTCAAGTGGGCGTGGCTGTTAGCCCACTGCAATGGCAGTGAAATTTTCTTATTTGCCGCTCGACTGACGTTAATTCGGCTCGGAGGGTGCTACTCGCACCCCTCGCATCCCCCCGTCCCCCCTTCAAGGGGGGAAGGTAACGAGGGAAACAAGTTCGTAAAAAGGCAAATAAATGAATTTCATTTATACTCCTCGCCCAGACATAAACAAAGTAAAATCGACACAAATTCCACTGAGCTCCAAACGTTTTGTGTCTGCCCCCAAAGGATAAACGCATTGCCCACACATACACTCAGCAAGAAAGAGAAAGAGTGAAACACTAACACACTCAAAGCATATTTGCATTCAAATTTTGTAGCAACAAGCAAACAAACAAGCCAAAGGAACGGCGAGCTCCCATTGGGGCGGGTGGGGGCAGGGCCGTGCAGGTCGCTCTGTGGAGGGCATAAAACGCTGCAATTGCCGTAACGTAGCCAAGCGAGGCGTAACCCACAAAATCACCCGAAAAAGCCAGCAAGATATTTGCAGTGCTGTAAAGCTAAAAAAACTGCAATTGCACAAGAAAAAAACGGCGAGTGATTGATTGAGATTGATTGTGATTGAGAATTAAGTTAAATAAATGAATGTCCTAATTGATGATCCCTAGTATATCAATTTTATTATTTAATGTACGAATTATTGGGAATGTAAGCTAATAAATGTGAGATTGACTGATAACTGATTGATTGATAACTGTGATTGATGGATAGACACATTTATGCTTTGATTGACGTGCACTGGTTGTAATTCCGGAATATTTAGAACTTGCTAATCTGGATAGCTCGATAGTAAATTATTGATCGTAAATTTGCCCTTTACAGTTAAAAAACATTTCAATAAGCTCTATTCTCATATTTTCCATGATGAACAATCTATTCTTCTGGTTCATCTCACTTACAGTTGAGCTCAATCAAAGCCGCTTCATTTTTGCGCCGTGTACTCACATATTTCTCACTTCTCTGTGCAGTTGGGTTCAACAGAAATTTCGACAGTTGCACCAAAGGATGAAAAAAAATTGCAACGCCAACCGAAAGACATATAAAAATCTGTCAGTTTGAAAAACCGCGCACATGTATCGCAATCAGGATTCGTTTCTGTTGCTCCTCACGTTACCGAGCGGCGGTTATCCCAGCCCCTTGGCCCCGCCTGCTCGCCACATGGCTGTTGCACGTCAGCTCTGTTTGCGTTGGCCCAAAGCCGCCAAGGTAAAGGCATGCCAAAATGACTTGTTACCCATTCACACTGCAGGGCCAGCCTCTTCTGGCCCGGCACTCGATGGATGAATGCGGCTAGCAGCCGATTGCCCTGCACCCGATAGACCCCTTGCCAGCAGCTGAATAAATGACTGCATGGCGGACGGACTGACGGACGGAGGGACTGACTGACGGACTGACTGATTGACGGGTCGGTTAGCTCAGACGACCTGACGACCTTGTTGCCTGTGAACTTGGCAGTTGAGCAGCCCCAAGTGTTGTGTGGCTGCCATGTGCCGAGTGCGGCTTGCCAGTTCCTTACGGAAATTGAATCGAGGTTAGGAGTCGTGCCCCATTCATATTTGTGCATACATTCTGATTTATCACCTGTGCATGTGTTTCTTTGCTGTACAAGCTCAAAAAATAGAATTACTTTTAAAGAAACCTAACTTAATTTTAAGTAGGGCACATTGTTTGCGGAAAGCTTCAACTGAAGCGAGCATAATTTCTTAACGAGGGCAAATTTGTTACAATAAAGTTTGATTTGCGCTGTTAAAAAATCTGATTTTGTTTGGCTTCTTTGCTTGATAGAGGCTATTATTATGTTGCCAAGAAGTGTACCGCATAGAAGAAGACGTCTTCAACTGTATACAGTATATATATTCTTGAACAGTACCAAGATAATGTTAATTGGTAATATAATCATTGAGTGCAATTATTATCTAATTAAATATTATTATATTATTAATGATTTCTCCATTGAATTAAGTAAATAGTTTTTGTATTTTCCCCCTTATCTCTAGACTTTCAACCTGGTTTTTTTTAATTTCTATTAAGTCTTTAATTCCTTCTTCTAACGCACAACAACTCAATTTCTGCTCTGGTCGAACAGCTTGGTATAAAAATCCGATGCGTGCGTAGCAAATAAATCAGAGCTAATGTAATTGCGACTAAGCACTTGTCAATCCCCACGAACGGACCCCACAGAAGTGCCAGCCCCTTGAGCCCCTCAGTAGCCATTGCCCACTCGGCGACTTCTCTCGAGCACTTTTGAATTATTTACGGCAACTTTGGGGTGCGCTCCGCCGTGTGCATGTGGATACACACGGAATTGCTGCACCTGCTGCCAACTGTTTTCCATTTCGCATTCGCATTAGCAATTGTCATTCCCATTCCGAGGGTTGTTCCTGTTGTTCTTGTTGTTGCCGTGTATTTGGTAATCTAAAATGTTCTCTACTAAATCACAAAAAGTGTCAATTGCACTTCAGGTCGCGGGGGTTTGGATTGTTCCCGTTCTAGTTGCGCATATTTCAGAGCCAATGTCCGGTGAGTTTTACCTAACCCAACACGCTGTCCTCCACCCCCATCCCCATTCCGCGCTGCACCTCTCGGAGTCTAGCGCTCTGTTGCAAATTGATGTCAATAAGCGATAATTGAATTAGCGCTGAAATGCACAGTGTACACTGTGCTACATTGCATTGCCATTGTTTTATAGTCATTGCAATCAGGGACCGTTTCACTTTGCTCCCCACCCCCCAATTCCCATTTGACAGCCCCTTATCCCTTTTGGCCCTATATTTTTTTTGTTGTCGCGCTAAATGGATTTTGCAATTGTCAATGTTTTGTTTTGGCATCGTCTTCTGCTCCACAGTTCCGTTTCCATCAACTAATTGTTTGGCCGCTTTTAGTTTGTTATTTACTTGATTTAACAGGCAGTTGGCAGACAACTCCCCCTCTCCCCCACCACCCCGAGCTCCACGATCGCCACAACAACTTCGTTGACATGATTAGCATTAATTGAACGCTGATTTCTTTCGACTGTTCGACGGGATTTTATTTGCTTTCCTTCACACACAAATGAAAATAAGGCATTTCCTGCTCTTTTTTTTTTTGCACTATTGAGTGGATTCCGGGCTGAGCTTCGTTTAGTGGCCGTTTAGGCGGGAACTCGCAAATCTTCTTTATTTATACAATGGGCAGCTTCAGCAGAGAGATGAAAACACGTCAATTTGAATACTACCTTAATAGTCAAGTGTTGTGAGCTTTCAGTCAACTTCAGAATTTAATTGGACACTTAAAGAGGCTGTAGCAGATATTCCTCATGTCGATTATATGAAGCCAACGTTAGCCTCTAAGACGCACTTTATATTAAATGAGATTTACATCGCTCTTTTTTAAATACTGCCTTTCTATGCGATTCTCAGGACTTTTTTTATACTATCTCCCACTCTTCTTCTCTATAACTCTTTCTCCCTCACTCTCTCTAAAATATGTTTAAGGTGAACAGAAAACATGTGGATGGAGTAGCCCTATATATTCCTGTAGTATAACCCGTTTTATGGACATGTCGCGTACGGAGCGGTCTTAAACAGCTTGTTGTGTTTATGGGTGCAGTTGCAATTTGCTAGTTAACATTTTCATTGCTCGTATAAATCTAGGAACTACCTACCTTGCACTTCATTACACGTTGTAGTACAAATACCCAGCCACCGCTCACTTTAACACCTCGCGCCGTCCAATTAGAATTTTTTATGACCTGCACCCCACAGCCGGCTTACCCTTTAGATAGGCAAACAAGCCTTCAACTTTGCCCTGGCACGCACTTAACTGTACTGTTACAGGCATTTGACTGCCAGTTAGGTCGCATTTTATTTCATTTTGTTGTTGTTGTTGTTGTTGTTGTTTTTTTTTTTTTTTGTTGTTCTTGTTGTTATTCCTTCACTTTTTTTATTGCAATTTGCCAGTTGTAATTGCTGGCAGTTTGATTGCCAACATGCGCGTTGATGGGCGAACTATTCTTGGAACATTTCCATTTCCAGCAGCTCGTTGATTTGTATTATAAAATCATTTCTCACGCCGACGCTGCCAACACTTTCGCACAACCTTTTACCAATTCATAAATAAATAAAACAGCAAGAAGAAGCCCAAGTAATTGATTAAATGCTGGACCAGCAGACACCCTAGTTTCCTAAATAAATACTTTTGATGTGATTCGAGTGTTGTTGTACTTGTAGTTGGCAGGCAAAGGAGCATGTTAGAAATTGTATCTTTAGCTCGCACAATTATATTTTTAAATAGATTCCAGACTCTATGTGTACTACCAAGGAATATTCGCCGTTACATCCTTTATACCATATTTACTCGGCCGTTTTTTCGCCATTTTATGAATACGGGGTATCCATAAAAAACAATATGCCAGCCAAGGCGTCTTTGCTCTTGGGGCTCCTAGACGTTGGCCGTAAAATTGGCGTTAAATTACTTTGCACGCAGCAACAGCAGCGCTGACGTTGACGTTTGCCTCTTTTTCCGCTGGCTCCCCCTCCGATTGGTACAAGTCAAAGTCTGGCACATTGTTTAAGCGAGGTTGTGGGGAGGGCGGCGAGGGGGATGGGGGATGGCGTTCTAGGTGTGCGCAGCTCTGCTCTGTTATTGCAATGCAAATTCATCACGTAATCGTTAACAGGCCCGCAGACGAGTCCAGCTGAAGAAGGCGCCGGGGCGGGCGACGGGAGGGTAGCGGTTGCAAGGGGGGGGGGGGGGGCTGAGCAATTCATTTCAGTCAAGTGCAGCGCACAGGCTGTGAAAAGGCTCTCGCTCTCGGGGCAGCTACGGCTGCAGAGCAGGCGTCCTGCAACTGGTCCTGGTGCTCCTGCTCCTGTGCTTGGCAGCACTTCAGCGTGTCCGGCTGTTCGCTTGTCCGCCTGTCCCCCTGTCCGCCAGTCCGCTGGCTACGCTGCTGTCATCAGTTGCCAACCAGGCACAGCCTTTCATTGTTTGTTGTCCTGTGTTTCATTTTCTGTTTGACTTTTGCTCCTGGCCACCCCCTCTGCTCCTTCGCCTCCTTGGCTGCTGCTGCTGCTGCTCCGTTGTCATTGTTAGTACTTCTGGGTCTTCCCCGGAGTTTCAGCTCTTTAGTGGAATTGTTTGTTGACCTTCTGGCGTTCATATTCATATCTGTGCAAAGCCTCACGCGCCTGAATTTCGCTCCTATTTCCCATACATTTGGCCAACAAATCAGCGCATTTCTCATTTCTATATTTCAGATCGTTATTTGTAGCAATTTAATGGAATATATATACATATATATATTTCAATTTTCACTCTGCCCATTATACTCGACAAATAGCAGCAGCAACAACAACAGCATCAATTTGTACCTTTTTGGCAATAGTCAGCAGGTGTTGAAATCGGAGGACCATTTTTTATATGCATGCCATACATTGGGGGGCGACGGGTGGGCGAGGCCTCTAAATGGTGCCGAGTGCTGGCAGATGATGGCGAATTATATGTGAAAAGTGGCCCTCAAGTGTGTCGGGACTTCTAAATAGAGGCACAAGCGATGTTTTTTTAAAGCAATGTGCAAACACAACTCAGCTGAATGAGATTTTTCACTGTCAATCTAAAATAACTTGTAGATTTTTTGGCTACGAAGGCAATATTTATATTAAGGTTTACAATTTTTATCACATATCAAATACAGAATATTGAATTTCGTATACTAATATGTCCACATCCCAGAGTCTTCAATTTTTACATTTTTTCAGTCACATGGAATTTTATTAATTAATTTACTTTGCACAATTAGATTAAGCTACGTTTGATATTTAATTTTTATTAGCAGCGAGATACAAAATTATATAAATTGAAAAAAGTAACCACAATTGAATTAATGTGCAAAGTTTACAATTAACAAAAAACAATATTGAATTAAAAATTTAATAGGTAGTAATTTAAAAAAAAAAAACCGAAATTATAGTAATCAGAAATAAGTCCCTTCTTTGGGCACATTTAACGTGGGATCAGTGTGTACCGACTAATTTAAAAATAACAAATGGCTTTGCTTGTATTTAATATTTATTTAATCTATCATATAAATAAATGTTTTAGCACTTTTTTGTAAGACAACCAACAAATGAAACACTACAAATTATCATCAATTTGTCGGGCAAAGTGTTGGCTGCACATAAATTTTATCGGGCAAAAATACCTCTAGCCTAGCCTAGCCACGCCCCTTGAGAAGAAGGCAGCAGGTCCTTGCAAATTACGCCTCGCCATAAACAAACAAAAGCTATGCCTCCAGCACCCACGACCCCCCCCTCCCACTCCACAAATCTCTCTCTCTGGGTAAACATATCTTATGTAGAGGTACACAAATGGCAACATTTTGTGGCCAAGTGTACAAAGCAATTGCCATAATTGACACAGTAGGACCTGCTTTCAGTGGAGGAGAGAACGGGGGGCTACTGGAACTGAATGCACTTTAGCTGAAATGCGGCAAACTTAAACTGTAACTGAAAAGACGCTTAGCATTTTGCGGTCATTCTGGTAGCCGGCGCATTGCAGCAAACTGCAGCCGGAGCCAAAAACAATGCCACGACAGGGAACCAGTTACCAGTTAGCCGACAGTACAGCCAGCCAGGGACCGAACTGTTAGCCAACCGCAATAAACAATAAAGTGTAGCATAGTGCAGGGCGCGCAGCGAGTGTGAAAGTGCAGGCTCGCCGAGAGGGCCTGGGGAAGCAGGCAAAAGGCACCAGGCAGCAGCCAAAAAGGCAACCAGCCACAGCAGTCACATGGTGGAAGATTAGCAGCGTATAAATAATGGCTAGCATGGTGGCACAGCACACGCACACACACACACACACACACTCAGACACACCACCGAGGGAGAGCGTTGACTGTGCGAGTGTGGTAAATATTTGCGGCTGTGGGAGCCATAAATATTTTTTGTAGGTCGTCGCCGTTGTCTCAGTGTGCCACTTGAAAGGGCGGAAGGCGACGCGACAGGCAGACGAAGGGAGAAAGTCTAATCGGAGTGAGGTAGGTCCATAGGTTGCACTCAATAGACAACTGCGCGATTATACGAAATATAATACGAATATAATGCTGTCTGGCCTAGAAGTGTATTTGAAGGGTCAAACACCTACAAGAGGGCATAAATTAAATCTTAATTAATTTCACTTATCTGAGTACAAAAGAGAGTTTCACTTTTCAGCGTCGATCGCTATATAGCAAAAATAGAAATAAGCAAGAGTGACGCCTTTCTATGCGATTTTCATAGCCTATTGTTTTTGATGTTTTTTCTTTCTCATGCTTTGTTAAACGTTTTGTTCAAGTATCTTCCATATTTACTTTTTCAATCTCTCTCTCTTCTTTGTTTCATTAAACCTTTTATTATTTACACTGATGAAACTTTAATTGAAAACTCCACAATCTCAAGAATTTCACCAAAATGAGAATAGCCTAGCCTCAAACGTGTCCCTGCACTAAACGACTTCCTTCCGAGCTACACTCAAAAAGAGAAACAAAGCCACCGCAGCAGCACGAGCCACAAATATTTCAATGAAAATTGCACCGCAAAATCTGCAGGCAAACAAAATAAATTTTATAGAAAAATGCAACTGCAACTAAAAAAAAGTTTTGTATGTTCCAGAAATTTGCACATAAGCTGTGCGCCCCTTACACACACACACACACACACACACACTCAGTTTTTGTATGTGTGTTTTTGAAAGCAAATATCCATTGCATAGTTTTATATGCCTGTTTTTCAGTTTAAGTTTTTACATTTATTTGTTTATATAAATAACCATAACCATATGCGAGAAATTTGGGTCATCTACACAATAGAGAGCCAGATGGAAACTAGAGGGGATTTAAAGGGGAGCTATAAGGTTATGCGACTGAAAACTGTAAACATTTTTCGGTTTATGACCGGGCACACAAAATATCGTCGTCATGAACATAAATTTAAATTTATAGCAGTCCAAAAATAATGAGCACAGCAGTAAAAGTTTTTCTTTTGTTGTTGGCTGGGGCAACATAACACACACACACACACACGCATGCAAATTAACAGTTATGTTAAATGAGCAAACAAAGTAACAACACTGAGCTGAGAAGTGAAAGCTGCTGCTGCTGTTGGCGCCTTGAAGGCTGCAATGCCAAATTATAAACAAAGGGCTAAGGCTACCTGCTGTTTACGGCCATATTCCACAGCTAGGCCACTCATGTGTGTGTGTGTGTGTGTGTGTGTGTGCTGGGCATTTGAATAAATGCACAGGACATAACCCAACAAGCAGCTAAGTAACACTCTGCCTCTCGCTCTTGGGTTGACCCATTATATTCATTACAGGGCATAGTCGTTGCTTACGAGACTACACACACACCCACACACACACACACACACACACTGACAGCTGAGTAACAAGTCAGGATTAGGGCGAAAGAGCGAATGCAACAGCAGTGCAACAACACAACCCATTACAACAAGCAAATCAAAACAAAGCTGCAGACAACCAGTCTCTCCCTCTCTTTCTCTGGCAACTTCTATCTCTACCTTTCGCTCTCTGCCTTCACCCGTTAACTTTGTCTTGCTTAGCAAGTTCGAAAGGTCAACGCATTTTATGGTAATTTCGGAAGCTTACAAGCATAATTTTGCAGCTGAGCTTTCGAGTCGCCCTCTCTATCTCTCTCTATCTGTCTTTCTCTCTCTCGCATTGCGTGTGCGGTTGCCTTTTGTGTTGTGCATTAAGGAATTTTAATGCACGCACACAACGAAAATTGCTCGAGGATTAAACTAAAGCGTACAATTCAAATGCATGAATAAGGATTTTGGAAATTATTATTAGATCGTGTTGTGGGATTTAAATAATTAATATTGCCGTTTCGCGCATCGATTGCTGCCAGATTAATTACACATTTGCAGCGTGTCGTTAGCAGTTAATTACCCCAAGACACAAACAATGATAATTTACCTGCTTTAAGCAATGCCTGATTATTTAAATTATGCCCACAAAGTAGGATTAACGGCAAGTCAAGCCTAAAATTTGAACTTTGTGCAACAGTGTCTTATAATAGTTAAGCCTAAATACATAATTGAGTTTGCAATAAAGTTTCTAGTAATTAGTATTAGGAATATTAGCTGTCATTTATTGTATCAGACATGCGTACTTTTCTCCTATAATTTTTATAGCTTTTAAGCTTACTTGTTTTACTTTTAATTTTACTCTTCAGTCTTCAGTCTATCACTCAGTGGCATTTTCATGCTCTCGTTTTTTGCCATTTGTCATCAGCTTATCTGCTTGAATTTATGACACTCAAGTTTCACAAATTGTTTATTTACATGAAGTGCTCGCATTGTTCTTGCTGTTGCAGGTGCGAAAAGTCCGTTTGTTTACAATACGCTACTTTATGATAACAAGAAAGATCAATACACTTATTTACAGCAAAAAAAATGTACAGACGATTAAAAACCCTCGCAAATACATATACATATGTATAGCAACTGTGCAGTATATTTTCTTACTTTGCAGACTTTTGAAAAATTGAACTTTTTAATATAGAAGTGATATATTAGCCAGAGAATAATTTTACTAAGGAAATAGTAGAAATATGTGTTTCACAATAGGAGACAAGGATATAATAGCCACGGCCGAACACACCTGCCACTGTAAATGCAACTTTTATGTCCTTTCTTCGCTTTCTATATTCATATATCTGTTTGTACAGTGAACGCTAGACCTTATAGCACATACGTAAATGTACGCAGTAAAAACATTAGTTATTATAACTGCTTAAGGTTTTTGCTAGCTGGTTGAAATAAGCTGTGAGCCACTGTATATACCCACACACACACGCACGCATACGTGTGCATGTCATTTAGGCAAATGCATTCCATTTTTCGCCTGGTTTTTACTTTCATTTTACGTTTGCTGCTTTCTGCTGACTCGAAAATATTTCGCCAATGCTTTCCGCTCCAACACATTTCGCAATTTTTGCGGTCACTTCTGCGCCCAACCCCTCCCCTTTCCCCCTGCCTGTGTGAGTGTGTGAACGAGACATGTTCATTTGTTTTATGCGTCTGGCCCAGAAAACGCAGCTGATTCCATGTTCCATATACCCGTGCTTACTGTAGATCTATGTACCCCTCTTTGGCGCCATGTTTCCATGCAGCTGACAACAACTTGCGTATTAAGGTCATTTCATGTCGTTTTTTTTTAAAGTTATTATGGTCTGCCATCACCCGAAATACCTGGCTAAGCAGTGAGAAATATTGAACACACATTGACACTCTGGTTAATAAAATTTAAGCATTTTTTTTTTGTGGCACAATTGAATAAATGAATTGCCAAACTGAATATTTCACAGGCAACTCTTGCCTGTAACATGTATCTGGTTAGTAAGCAAAGGAAGTACATATATATAACAGAATTAAATACAATTATTGTTTATGTTGTAAAATTTTTAAGTATAAATGACACTTATGTCTTTAATACATAAATACATATAAATTGTGCTTAATAAACAATAACGATGCACTGACATAAAAAGTTTTAATTTATTTGGCAATACGATAATCCGTTAGCTTTATTACGGCGCGATAATTGGCTGTGGCAAGAAGTTTGAAATAAGTGCAAATTGAATTTTTGAACACAATTCGCAGCTTTAAGCGAAAATGCAGAAATCCAACAGCAGCAGCGAGCAGGAAGCATTTTGTGCAGTGGGGCGCGCATCCGCATCGTGTAAAGAATGAACTTGACATAGCCGCAGTCAACGCAGCAGCGGCAGCGGCAGCCGCTGCAAATGACAAAGTGCCGGGCTGGAGAATGAGAAGCTCTGACCAGCAGCAGTGAGAAGGAGATGGAGGAGGAGGAACAGGAGTAGGATGACCAGGCGATGCGACACGACGCGACGCGGCGCAGCGGACGCCGCAGAGCGGAAACTCTTTCGGACCGCAGAAAACGCTGAGCTGTGGGCGATGCCAGTAACAAAAACAACAACAACATTAACACACGCCCGCGACAGGAGACAAAAACAACAGGGACAACGGCGACAGCGTCGGGGAAACGGCCACTGGAGCAGGTCGCCCGCCGGGTTTGCTTGAGTCCTTCTCCTTCCCATGGCGCGCATCATATTTTTATTTTTTTTTAAATAATATTTTTTTGTTTTTTATTTCTCCTATTTGGGTATTGTTTTTTGCAGCAAAATACTTTTGCGAACGCGGCGACAGCAGCGAAAAATTTCGGTCGAAAACTTTTGAGCGGAAAACTTTGCTAATTACACGCAAAATGTTTGGTTTTTGGACAGCATAGCCAACTAACGGCAGTTGCAGCAGTCGCCCAAAAATTCTTGTTGTTTGTCATAATTAATTTGTGGCCCCAACCAGAGCGAAGCTTTAAAAATGTGCCACGCAGACAATTAACACGTTTGCCAATTTCACCAGTTGTAAGTTCTCTTAAACATTTAATTTAATTTCTACAGATTTTTTTTTAATTTTCTAAACTATATTTTTGCACTTGATGGCAAACCTATCTTTAAATGTTTTTAAGCACGTTCCTTACAACTAGGTCTAGTTTAGCGCTCAAGCAGGAAATGCCGTTTAGTTGTATTTTATTATATGAATTGACATTCCGAACTTGAAGCAACCACAGAAATGTCTGGCTATAAGCATTAATTAAACCTGTACGAGTGTAGCAATAAGAACATATAATAAAAGCTCGATATCCAACATAAACACTTGAACAAATTATGGCGCACTTACAACTTGCCAGAGATAACGGTAAACATATAGCGTGTGTGCATATGCGCAAAGTCCCCAATAACGAGGCAAGGCTTCTAGTGGAATTACACGCGTGGCAACAGTAACAAGGCACAGTGGAGCAATATTGCCAAGAATTGGACGGACGGAGTGTCTTCTGATATATAGTTTAAGTATTTCAAAGCTTATGTATTTTAAAGTAAATGCATATTTTTTAAATATAAGTTTAACTCTTGCCTATCGTCAATTTTCTTGTCAATACTAGTTAAGGAAATCAACAGACTTTAACTTTTAGAAACTTTAGATTGCACATATTGTTTACAAGCATTAATAATTGATTAATGCCTGTTATTTGAACACATG
The DNA here is from genome assembly GCA_035047465.1 of Drosophila sordidula. Lineage (NCBI taxonomy): Eukaryota > Metazoa > Arthropoda > Insecta > Diptera > Drosophilidae > Drosophila > Drosophila sordidula. The sequence continues at coordinate 7,601,880 of JAWNPQ010000156.1, read as the reverse complement.
ATTATACATCATTGAAACCTGTCTGCACATTGAATAACGTTCACACAGGTTTCGACCCAGTGTGCCACGGTAGCTGGCTGGGCATTAAAAATCAGTAAAAAGAAATCAACAGACATTAAAAGCGACAACGACGGCGAAGGCGAAGGCGTTAAGGATGATGACGCCAGCGATATGGCAAGTTGCCAGGGCAAAGCCGAAAGGATAATGCAAGGCGCGAGGCAGACGGCAAAGGACGACAAGGAAGACATGCATAAAAATAAACACAACTTAAGGCAACAAAGTTGTCTCCCTGTATCCAAGTGATAAAGCCACCTGTGGGCGCAACCACCAACACCACCACCAGCAGCACCACCGCCACCATCACCACCACCACCAGCACCACCAGCACCAGCGCCGAGAGCCACTCGAAACTGTCAATTATGTAATGTTACACAATGTTTATTATAATTTTTATGTAGCTCGACGTAATTACATGTCGTGCGCTAATATTTATTAAGCTTGTAATAAGCAAAAAAGAGAGAAGCGAAGAAGAAGCAGAAGAGGCAAATAAAAAGGTGTCGTGCGCTTTTATGAGTTTATTAATGAGCCATCCCAACGTCAACTCTATTCCCAGGGAAGCACCTTGAAGGTCTCCTCGCCGGGTAGAAAGGCTCACATGTCCAATTAAGGGACTCGTGAAATCACGTATGGCCAAAACTAACAAGCCAAAGGCGACTTTAAGCTATCAACACACGTTCGGCATCAACTTGAAGCTGCAAACTTTGACTCAATTAACATGTTTCGTTGACTCGCAGCCCAGCCGAGACCCAGCTATGCCTTGGGTCACGTACACGTAGCAGCCCAACAAAAACATTGGACACTTGGCAATGCGCCGCGCCTCGACATGGACATGGCCAAGGCACATGCCACATGCCACATGCCGCACGGCCACCAGCTTCGCTGCCAATGAAGCAACAATTTTCAACAATCAACTGATGATGGGGACGAGGTCGGTCCGTGGACTTCAAGCAGCTGGAGTTGTGTTATTAGAATTATGACCGCTGGAATTATTATCTTTTAATTGGGTGACATGTGTCAGCGGCTTTTGTCATTTTAGCGCGTGTTCAACTATGGCGACTATGGTTGAATTGTGTGAACTCTGACAAGTGAATGCGAAATCAGATCATTAGCACAATTTGCTATGCGACAGGTCTAAAAAGATTGTTTGCAAAAGAACTTGAATAGGTTTTGTTACCAACTGTGATAGTTTTGATTTCTAACGAAACTATATCCTTTATTTGAAAACTCTTGAAATCAAATTTAATGTTTTATTTAACTGCTAATTTCAGGGTTATATAATATATATATTATACAAAAAAAAAAAGTTAAAAGTAACTGCAAAATTAAATAAATGCAGCCTTATTAAATAAGAGTATAAAATATATTAAAATGTTCCCTTTTAACAACATAATATACAAATATTTTTAACATTTTCACCGAAAATTGTTTTTATATCTTTTTAATTTTTTTTCAGTATGTTCTCAGTAATAAAATAAATACGAATTATTATTATGGAAGTGCACTAATTATTTGGACCGTGAGTGTGCATGTTTGAATAAAATTAGCTTTTGAATTTTCTAACTCACATAATTTACAGACAGCATTAAAAGTTAACTGTTTTGTACTGCATTTTCTTTTTAATATTTGAACATTATTTTTGGGAACCGGGAGATTTGAAGATTTATACAATTTGTATTCTATATTTATGATGTGCTATGCGAGCATCACTTAAAGCACACGCATCTCGTTTCACATTTGTTTACGAACTTAATTTCATGGTTATTATTTCTGGAGTTCTCCCAGCCTCCCCGAGGGATGATGATGATGAGTTATATGCTCAAAGCGAAATTAAGCAACTCGAGGGCACGACTCACACCCCCGCCGAGACACGCCCACCGCCCGCATTGCTCATTGCCGGCAAGTGACTTTGACTTTTTGCAACAGCGAGCCGGGACAAAGCGGATGAGGAGGGGGGGGGAGGGGGAGCAGCCAGCTGAAGAATGTGGGCTGGTCCTTTGAAACTGAATCTGTTTGCCATGTGCGTGCGGCAGCCCAGGCAGGCCATAAAATTAAATAATTTAATGCTAGGCGAGGCGCACAAAAGAACGCCATGAAATCTTTGGGCACAACAGCTGGCCATGTCCTTGAACTTCTCGGTGTGCCGCACCGGGTTGCATTTAAATTGTGCAAATTATGTGGCATTGCACAGCGACTACAGGCAGCCGGCTACAGGCGACTCAAAAGCCGTCAAAAAGTTTTGCTACTCATTCTGGCTCCCTCCTGCCTCCCGCCCGCCCTCACCTTCGACAGGCTGTCATTACTCAAACGCAGGCCACAACTTTCAGGCACCTTTTCTAGGGGATCTGCTCGGCAAACTGCCTAAAAAGTCAATGTCCTGTTGAGTGCCGTGCATGTGCTCGAGTGTCTAACTGCCGACTGTCGACTGGAAACTTCCTGGTCTCCAGCTCACGCTCTGTAGTTTCCAGTCTGCTTGTTTACACACCACTGTAGCGGTTTTTTCCTCTAGTTTTTCTACCCTTACAGGGGGTATTCTGATTTTATTACTAATTTATGGTCTTTCATTATCACGAGAAGCAGTATTGCATTATAATATTCGATAAGCAATAAATGTTGAAAATATATAAAATAAAAAGGTTATCTTAGATTATATATTTATGTCTTCTGATCTCACTAGTTGGAATTTAGCTTAATATATTTGTTTTATTTTTTAGATTTAAGTTCAAGTAACAATATCTTAAGACAATAACATGAGTAGTTTTTGCAAGGTATTTGAACTTCGGCTATACAAAAATAGCTAAAGTTTCTGGTTTCTTTTTTCTTTTGCTATTTTTTAATGGCGCACTTCAGAGCTTTTGGTGGCTCCGTCGTTCGCTTTAAACGTTATTATAGCGACTTTTTATAGACATATAAATATCATCGTTAAGTTCGTCATAAAAAATAAACCAACTAGCGCGCCTCATATGTGTATGTGTATGTGTATGTGTATGTGTGTGTGTGTGTGTGTGTGTGTGCTTAGTGCTCTAATGATCGTCCTGGCCAGATAGCGTTTGCCCTGGCTCTCCACAAGGATAACTCGTACATACTTAGTGCAGCGCAAACAAATTACTGTTAATTAAACTCGAAATTGTTGTGCGGCGCACTTAAAAGCACTTTTGTGTTAGATGTGTGTGATAAGAACGGGGGACGGCTGATGAGATTGGCTCGGCTCCTATGTGGCAAGGGCGGTGCCACATTCTTGTCCACTAATTAACACGATGCCAGCTGCGGTTCTATGTGTGTGATCGGAGTCAGCGAAAATTAATAACCAAACAATTAGGGGAAAAAAGGGAACCAGCACAAAAGCTGCAGTTGCACTTTGAGGTCTGTCAGAAATTGCGGAACTGCTTAAAATCCCTTAAACGTTTCAGAGCAACTGTTAAAGCGCCCATAAAGGAGCTTATTTGGTTGGACTTTCGGACTGAAGATAATGGCGAATTTGATTTTCGTACTCTGCTATTAAATGGATTAACTTATTAATTTTAGTAATTTAGTAATTTATAAATATGTGTCAATATGTTAATTCCTTTGATAAAAACAGTTGAAATTATATAGAATTTTAATAACTTATTTTCAGATAATATTATATTAATTATTAAGATTATTATTAAAACGTCTTTAAAAGGGCCACTTAAAATATGCAGTATCTTAATTATCATATTTTTATGCGCAACATGCCTGGGCATTCAGGACATCTGCCACAGAACGTGTGATTAGTGATTCCTTGTTCCTTATTCCAAATGAAAAGCGTTCTCTAGCCCATTATTTTGGGCCCCGTTTTACGCTCAATTTCCTTCAATGCAGCTTGCAGTTGTTACGTGCCCCAGCTGGACGAGTGCGCAGAGCCTTTTTACACATTTTATAAAAGTATAAATATTTTAGAGACGCTCTTTTTTAAAGTTTTTCTTCTACATTGGCGCACAAATCGCATGAAATGCAACACTCTAAACTAATTCAATGAACTTGTTTGAGGCTAAGAGATAACTATTCCAACCATAAAATCCCTCTTACAAATAAAATTATGCTTTTAATTTGGATTACAAAAGGTGAAGCTCTATTTCTATGGCCTTGTCCTGTGGCTATTTTTCAATTTGTTTTTTCTTCACTCTGTGCCCCAAAAAGTATGCAAATGTCTGCATTAACACATTTCCTCATCTAACATGCTATTAGTCAAAAGCTGGGTGTGTGAAGGGCTGTAAAAAAGTAGGGTACAAGGAAATCAAATAGTTTACCTACCATTAATTACCGCCAGGGGGCAGTTTGTGTTTGTTTGTGTATGTGTGTGTTTGAGGGAGAAGAGGTGGGCGAGGACATCGAGCTGCACGTTGACGAAAGTTTGGGGTTTGCAGTATGAACCGGAGCTAAAGCTGAAGCTGAAGGCCAAAAACTTTACCTGCCATTACACAGGTAAGTTGAACGAGTTGTTTTTGTTGTTGCTGTTATAGTTGGGGTTGGGGGTTGGGGCTTATGCGTCAGCCGCAAAGTATGCAGCAAATATTTAGATATGCCTACTACCCCAAGCGAAAGTTTTGTGAGAAGCACCGAGAGAGGCGGGCCCATAGTCGTCGTCGCATTAGTTAAAAACATTCAGGGGGCCACTTTGGAACGCTTAATTAACACTTTATTAGCTTAACTCCAACGGAAGGCTTAACCTGGCTTATAGCTGCAAAGTAAATTGATGCACAGGGGCTGGCAGGCGGCGGAGCTCGGCGCGCGTGTGTGTGATATTTGCGGTAAATATGCGAACGGAACCACAAAAATCTGTAACAAAAATGCCTAAAGGCTGGAAAAACTATTTGATGGGCGGGGTCTACTGCGGGTTTGATGGTTTCGTTATCGGGCATATGTAATTAGAGCCCGGTCCGGAATTTGCATTTGAATTTGGACTTGAGCTTGTTGGCGTATGTGAACTGAAGCGATCAAAATCATATAATTTAATTAGGCTAATTAAATTTTAAATGCCTCGTTGAACTGGCAAGTAAACAGTCGCAAACCATTTGTGGCCAATGGAATCGGATAGTGTAAGAGGGCTTATACGATGAAAGGTTACGAGCTGTCAAAAGAACTCCGAGTACTATTAAAAGCAATATAAGAGATCTCTTAGAAAAATTAAATAATTAAAAATTTTATATTTTTTAATAAGGTTTATTATATATTATTATTTGATGTATTTAAAAGGGAATGTACAAATTTAATACTTTTATATTGTTTTTGCTTTCTAAGGAAATCTCCACAATAATTAAATGCTCAGCCAAAAATACATAAGCAGTATTTTAAGCTGGAAGCATCCTGTAAGCGCCTACAAAAATTAAGTTTAAAATAAAGAGAGGGCCAATATGCAAAGCAAGCTAAATAAACATGAAATTGTATGTCTCAACTTAAAGTCGGCTTCCCTCTAGAAAAAGGAACGTTGACCAAAATTGAATGGAATGCTTGCTCAGAGGGGCGGCTCAAGGCACAAGAAATGTCCATGTAAAAAGAGAGCATAAACTTATCTTAATTGAATTATCAAAATTATGCGGCACACTTAAGACGACAACGATGACGATGACGGCGACGGCGACGGCGACGGTGACGGGGGAATACTGGGAAAAACTGTTGCTTGGGCTGCTTCAAATATGGCCCACAACAAAGGACACGCAATTGCTGTTTAGGGGGAGACGGGGGGGGGGGAGGTCGGTTCACCTGGCGGCTAAGCCATCAAGCTCCATCAAGGAGCTACATTTTGTGGCATTTAACTTTTTAAATGGTGAGACGTTGCGACGTCGGCACCGTCAAGCGGCAGAAGTTCTACGAGTATTGCCAGTCGCTTGAGAACTAATGAAGACGCTTGTTGATAATTTATGGCCGTTCAGCACGCAACTTTGTGCGTCATGGGGCAGGCAGCAAGAAGTGGCAACTTCACGGACTGCCTGACTAACTGGTGAGTGGGTAAATGAGGCAACTGGGCGGTTTTTAAGAGCGATTAACGCAGAGTGTAACATAATTAACATAGTCTGTTCGGCTCTCTCACTTTCGCGCAGCTGTTGCAGCGCCATCTAGCGTTGAGAATTGCATTCGCTTGGCGTGTAAGTGGCATATTTAACTCGTTAATTGTTTGCGTTTGTCGCATTGGCCAGGCCATAAATCATTTGCCTACTTTGCGACGTGATTAATGATTGTTCCGCAAAAGTTCCAAAGAAATCTAAGTGAGTTATACGTAAGGGTAGTACGGCCTTTAAATGGAACCGACCCGAGAAGCCCATTTCCTTTCGAAGGAAATTGTCTGGCAAACTCATTAAAAGCAACTCAAAGAATTTCTGTTCTCAATTTTAAAAAGCTGTTTGATTTTGTGTATTTCATGAGGGCTTTAAATATGTTTCAAATCCTAAATACGGTAAGTACTTTCCGAGACTTTTTGAGAGCTCAATAACTTTTCTACTTTTCAAAAGAAAACTTATTGAAATTGAATACAAAATTGTCAAAACCAACTATTCTTCGTTTAAAAATATCAGAAATTTATATTTTGAGTCTTCGAAAGTATATTGTTTTAATATGCGGCACAGGTAATGAACCCAATTATAATTATTGTTTTCTTTGCCAACTCTTTCAGTAATTTGTTCAACACTTGATACGTTCGCGCTGCCCCGCAATTATGTTAATTAATTATGTAAAATGTTGGCAAACTTTACTAAAGACCTTAGTAATTAATCTTTGACGCCCGGAAAAGTGTCGGAACAGCAGATATTCTGTATAGCCTTTTTTCTATATCATTTACCTGTTTTCCATTAACCTCATTGGGGCCATCAAGCGCAGAGCGTAATTAATATAAACAGTTGTACAGCTGCAGGTCTCTCGCTTTTTCCACAGCCAGGCCAGCCTGCCTGTTCACACAAAATAACAAACTTTGGAAACGTCAGGCACACTCCGCTAAGCCAAAAACACACAGAGAATAAAAGCCGGCCACAAGCAAATTTTTCAATTTCTGGCCACAAGCCACAAACTAAAAGGTAAATAAATAAACAAACTGAAAATCATAAAATAAAATAAAAATAGAGAACATAATAAAATATTTCAGGTCAAACACTTGAACTTTTGTTTTTTTTTTTTGAGCTCTTATTTCGAGTGCTTTGGGGCTCTGGGCCTCAACAGCTTTTATAGATTTTGCGGTCAAAATTAGTTGCGCTCCGAACGGGCCAAATGAAAAAAAACCACGTGGCATACTTTTCGGGGCGCCAGCGAAAGTTGCGCATAAATCAAATGTGGCGAAGGCGTGGCTGTGCGCCCACCACCCCCTCATCCCTCCCCTTCCTCAAACCATGAATGAAAATCAATAAGCTGCGCTGCAAAGCGTGCTATGAAAATTTTCCTGCCCATTTGCATTGCCTTAAAGAGCCTAAACTGCTTATTAGAGTTAAAATACAATTTTCATATAAATTTAGCTGCAGTTTAGCAGGCTGCTCTTCAAACTTTGGCAATAAAAATTGTGGAATGTGCAACAACAAAAAAAAATAAAAGAGAAGAAAACCAACAGCAAAATTGGTGGCACTCTTGAGTGCATCATCAAAATTGTTGCCTGTCTAGACAGCAAAAATTTGTTTGCGCTTCGCTTTGGTTTATTACAAAAATTGTTTGCCTAAAGTTGAACTTTGTTGATCAAACCAACACACCCACACATACAGACACCCTTTAACGGAACTATAACATGCACATTTTGTTTTAAAAATATTTGCTTTTTAAATTTTTTTTAAATATCTGTTTAACTTTAAACTTAAGCAAGACATAATATCATTTAAAATTTTTGTGATTATCTTTTTAGGGCGTGAACTTTGGCTTAATCCTTACTCTTACCGCCCTGGCACGTAGTGTAAATGGGTATGTAGCATGCCTAGAAGCGTAAATTTTTGTTGTGCTTCATAATTCTGTGTGTGGAAAGGGGTTTTGGTTAAGTTGAATACGTTAAAGCTCACTTTTGAATTAATGCACATCACATTCTTTGAGGCGTGTTGGGATTATGAATGTAAAATTTGCCGCCATGCTAAAAGAAATCGGTGAGAAAGGCGTGATATTGTTCTAATTGACAAACGAATCAAACAGAAAGCAAAAAGATTTCTTGAGTGATTGATTAACCAACAAAGATTATAAAAAGTAATACCTAAAAATTATTTTAAAATTTTTGTCTTGTTATAAAGACCTGTAGTTAAAAAATAAATGCACGACTTGAGCTGCAGCTCAAGCTCCTGAGCTCACTTAATATTTACCACTTGAGTGAGCCACCGCTTTAGCCTCAAATTAAGTTTTCCGCGCGCAAATCCATTAGCAAACCGAATGAAAGAAGTAGGGAAAAAACTTAGAGAACTTCAAAGGGCAACAGTTTTTTCTTTTGTGCCTGGTCACTTCTCTGACAGCTAACGACAGCGAGCTTCGAAGTTTCCTTCTTCTTTTCTATGTGTTTTTTTTTTTTTTTTTGGTGCAGAAATAATCACCGCGCTAAAAGCAATGACCCGACCTACCGAGTGAAGTGCCCCGCCCCCCTGCCACCTGCCGCCGGGCCGCTCTTAAGTGCAGTCCGCGCGCTCTGCTAGTTTCTTCGGCCAAATCTTTTGGCCGTTGCGACTTGGGTCTTGGCGGTTTTTGCCGATATCCCCCATACTCCTCTCTCTCTCTCTCCCCGTCTCCCTCTCGCTCTCTGTGCGACGCTTTGCGGTATTTCGTGTACGTGCTTTTCATACCAAAAAATGCAAGATCCGTGCGAAATTTACCTCAAACGCTGAACTGTGCAGCGTGGCCGGGGGGGTGGGGTGGAGCCTGGCGAGGGGCACTGCGGACTACACGCACTTCATGGCGCTTGGTTTTTATTTTAACATCATTAAGTATTTCTAAATGAGCGCCGCTTTGAAATTAAAATTAGATTTTTTTTTAGGCGAGCTGCTCTTGAATTTAATTTGAAATTCAGCTGCAGAACGTAATGCGAGGTGTGCAGCAGGGGCGCGGCGCAGATGGCGTTGTTTGAGCCAGGCCGCAGCATTTAAAATCGTTAGCGGACTGCAAGCTGTAGCTGGTCTCCATGCCGGAATACCTGTGCGCGTGTGTGTGTGTGTGTGTGCGCGCGCGTTCATAATTAAGTGAATTATGCATGTGCATATGTGCAGGACGGGAAGGCAACACGGGCGGGGGGCAGGGTTTTGGTGTTTGGCCTAGTGCCGGAGTCTTGGCATTTGAAGCGTCGCGTCAGCAGCGGCAAAAACTTTGCGGTAGTCACCTAAAAAATGTAACGTAATTTATTTCAAGTGACTGCACACAAAAAGAGTGTGTGTTTGTCAGACAGAGAGAGAGAGAGAGAGAGAGAGAGAGAGAGAGCGTCTGTGTGTGTCTCTTTTGTCTGTGACTCTTGACCAGCATTTCATGTTGTGGCATTTTAATTCCATGGCATACTTTTAGGCATCAACATAATTTCGTATGCAGCTCATGAATTTCGTTACGTTTATAGAACAAGCGAACGAGAGGGGCAGTGAGGCGCCCTATCTTTCTCTCTTTCTCACTACGAAAACAGTGTGTCTGACATTTCTTTGATTTGTGTTGCCTACTTTTCGGCTTGCTACGTGAGCCACGTGCCCAGCAAATGAGATTTTTTGTTTATTCTGTTTATTTCTACTTCTAAATTAATACATTTTCGGTTTTTTTTCGAATTTCTTTGAAAATATTTGTAGCCAAACAAAGCCCAGACAGGTCTAGATGAGATAAGATAGGGTAGATGTGGAATTTATAAGTAGCAATAATTAAAAATCTAAAATAAACTTAAAGTTTAAAATTTATTTTGGTGATTTTTTCTTTTTGGTCTTTTTTAAAATATGCTTATCGCCGAACACAGCATTTAGACTATAGGTATATTTAATTAAATTCCACCTAATGTTGCATTTGAAACATTTTGTATTCAACATTTTGCTATATTTTATTAGTTGTGCCTTATTTTCCATGTAATTTTCACCTAATATTACGCTCCAAATGCCACACACTTCTAAATATTTTTCGCATGACATACTTTTGGGCGCGCAGACACCTTTTGATATTACAAATATCAATATTTAATTAAAATTTAATGATGCTGCCGTTTTGCATTTGCCATTATTTACAGTTACGCAATTAATTTCAATTCGCATACTTCAATGGACATCAACAGGCTGAATGGAGAGGTAAAGAACGGCTGGGCGAGGAAAAGCAAACGATAGAGAAGGAGGGGCAGGTGGGCATCAATAATGCACAGGACCATATAAAATGAAAATGAAATTGATTAAAAATCTGACAACAGGTTCAATTGAAATTATAAAAGGTCCTAATACATTTTCATCCAAAGTCGCATTCAGCTGGAAAATTTCCAATTAATTACAAACAAAGGCGGAAACTGATAATAATAAATGGGAAAATAAGAAAGGCGAAGAGGTGCCAAACGAATGTCTAAGTATAGTTTTAGTATATTGTAAAAGCTTGACGAAAACACAGCTTTTAATTTGCTGTATTTTTTAATATAAAAAAATAGAGACATAAATAGTTTGAGCAAAACGACATATTTATTTTTAAATTGCGTGTAAATGAAACGTAAGCAATTCTATTTAAGATATAATAATTATCTAAATTACTTGTATCTATTCATAAAATATTATATAACTTTCGTGGGCCTCTCAATAACTTTATTAACTTCCAATTGGTAGTCTTCAGGCAACCTTTGACAAATTTATAGCTTGAATTCTTTCAACCCCCACAGAGCACATCAATAAATAATAATCGGACGTAGCGCTTTCTCTTTGGGGCGTGTTCAACGCCCATCCAAAATTTGGAAATGCTAACCGGATCGCCGCCTAAAAGTATACTCCCATTTACTTTTTTTTCCACGTGGGCCGTCATGAATTACGTCGTTTAGCTTTGACCTTTGACGGGTCTGTTACATATTTTTACCCTTGTAATTTTCCCAATTTTTTTTTTGGTTTTTTTTTTTGTTGGTGCTTCTTTTTCTACTGCTTTCAGGTTTGTCGTTTGCGTGTGTGCGTGATGTGTTTATTAATTTCCCCATTGTTGTTGTCCATTGTTCGCATTGTTGTTGCTGTAACGGTCGACATTCAATTACGTTTTTAGTCCAAAGCATTTATGAAAATTAAAAAGAGCCGACGAACCAGAGAGCCCCGCGAACGCCACCAAATGAGTGACAATTTGTATAATTAGTGCCGACCATAGTCGAAGGAGTGGGAGAATGTGCGTGGAGGGGAGTACCAAGAACAAAATTGGGGCGTATGCGTTTTGCAGGAAATTGGGGACAATGTTTTATGTAGCGTCCCCAAACATTTGCCTTATAATTATTTTACACAAATTTCTTTTGTACATTTGACAATTTTACAACAACTCCGAATTTAATTTGAGGCAAAAGTTCTTAAAAATTATTTCCCAATAGACAAGGTGTCCACTCTTGGCCACATACCGAGTTACAGAAATTTCTTTGAGTCCAGAATGCCTTGTACTCATTTCTGAGTTCATGTAGCAGACATTCAAGGTTCTTTTTATGCATATCCTCCTATATACATACATTATAAATCCAAGTATGAACACAATGGAATTTGCACCGATTAAATTAAAAATTTTAGATACATTTTGTACTTGAATATTCATAAAATGAATATGAATTCACTTGGTTTTCACAAGCCCCAGTTTATGTTGCATGAATAGGCACAAACGGAAACTGTTCTGACATAGACTAAATATTTTTTAGAAGACACAGAGAGACTATTTGGACTGAAGATGAAAGCTAAACTATTTTATCAAACCATTTTTTACCCATAAATAAATATTATACTGAACTAAATTCTACTATAATGAAAATCTGTTCTGATCTCTATTTATATCTGGCATAGTTTCTTTTTTTCAGTATATTCAGCTGCTAAAAGCGAACTGTAATTTTAGGTATATCCAGTTGCAAGTTGATTCCGTAGTTGTAAAATTTATTACGGCGCAAACTGCGCTGGCACTTTAAGCAGCGGCAACTGGCCGCGTGGCGCCCGCCAAAAAGTATGCAACGTTTGTTGTGCCACGCCTCGGAGTCTCTGCGTGTGCTGCATAGTTTTAGGCTGTTGCACTTTGTCCATCTGATAAGGCAACGCCTAATGGCCTTTGGTGTTTGGCATTCAGTTGTGTGTGTTTTGTATTAGCTATGCAACACCCCCGCCAACAGCCCCGCCACCCCTGCCCGACGCTGCCGTGCACTTGCAGCCACTGTGCGTGCCAGGGCAGCGGAAGTTATTTCAGACGTTTTTATGCCTTTTGTTTTGGGGCTGGGCTATTGTGTTCGTAACCCTTTTTGGTAACTCGAATGTTGTTGGCTGTTGATATTGTTGTTGTTGTTGTTGTTGTTTCTACTGCTGTTGTTGCTGCTGCTGTTGTTGCTGCTGTGCGTGAGCGACACACTAGCAGCTAACGGGATTTCGTGTGCCTTTCATTTCATTCAGCTGATAATCGTTTAGACCTTCGCAGACACATTCACTAGGCAAACTCAGCGAGCGCTTCAGTTCAGTTCACTTCAGCTCAGCTCAATTCAGTTCGGTTCGCGAAGTTCAGCGTTCGCCAAAGTGTGGCTAAACACCGGAAACGGAAGTGAAAGCGCAGTTTTTGTGTGTTGTTACATTGAAGTAACGACCCGGACGACAACGACGAAATTATATTTATGTACCGGAGCCACGTTTAGAACCCCCATTCATTTTCACCATCTCCCAACCTCTCCCTACCTCACTCTTTCTCCGAAATTGCCCGTTCAGCTATTGATTTTTCCTGGAATTTACAGAATGGTTACATGAAGTAACGAACAGCTTTAACTTGCTCTTGAAGGAATGTATTGAGAACTGCTTATTAAACGTGAAAAGAATTGACCTAGGCACCTAATTACAAACGAGTTCGTCGCACATCTCAACAAATTTTTGATTCAGGGTAAATTCTTGCAAATGAAGATTGGGTAAGCAGCTGGAAACTTCATGAATATCACTTGTATTTACATTTTATCTCATTTCTCTATTATTGCGTTTGGCGTTATCTTTATAAATCCTAAATGAAATTGCCTTTTATACTCTTTTTTCGCCGCTATTGAAGCTACAGAATTGAACCTTGGAATATTTATAGATATGAAGGTATACATACGCCAAAGCGTATATACAAATAATCTCCTAGATTGAATTTGCATTTAAAATATTTGCATTATTAAAATAAATTTTCGAATTTTTTGTCAAAAAAAATGCCAAAACTGACAAAAATTTTCACAAGTAAATCTCTCGGGTCTATAGCTCCCATATTTCAAACGCCCATGTTTGATGGCATTTTTTTCATGGTTTGTTCTCTAGAATGATTCTGCATTTCAAATATATTCATTATAGAAAAAAAAAATTTTTGAATTTTTTTGTCAAAAAAAGCATGTACTCCCCCATTACTCATTTTAGAAAAACATTTTTTTTCAAATTTTAGAATTGCGAATTTATATTTTTATTCGATTATGGTTGCCACAATTAGTATAAAAAACAACATTAAAACCGATTCTGAGGGGGTCAAATTTTTTGTCAAAAATCATGCCGAAACTGACAACAATTTTGACAAGTAAATTTCTCGGGTCTATAGCTCCCATATTTCAAACGCCCATAACTTTGTGAAAACTGAACCGATTTTGATGTTTGATGGCATTTTTTTTATGATTTGTCCTTTAGAATGATTCTGCATTTCAAATATATTCATTATTGAAAAAAAATTTTTGAATTTTTTGTCAAAAAAAGCATGTACTCCCCCCTTACTCATTTTAGAAAAAAAAATTTTTTCAAATTTTAGAATTGCGAATTTATATTTTTATTCGATTGTGGTTGTCACAATTAGTAAAAAAAACAACATTAAAACCGATTCTGAGGGGGTCAAATTTTTTGTCAAAAATCATGCCAAAACTGACAAAAATTTTGACAAGTAAATCTCTCGGGTCTATAGCTCCCATATTTCAAACGCCCATAACTTTGTGAAAACTGAACCGATTTTGATGTTTGATGGCATTTTGGCCATGATTTATCCTCTAAATTCAATACCTATGCAGAATCTGTATTGAATATATATTTTGCTTTAACGTATATGAATTTTTGATCATATATATATAAATGTATATATATGTATATAGTATATATATACATCTATATATATTATGCTACATACATTTTGTTTATAATCCACATTGGATCACATTTATAAATATGCCCAAACGGATATTTAACATTCGGCACCCAGAATTAATTATTCTACTTTTCAATATTGCTGCTTTCAATATTGAAATTCCTTTTAAAGGTTCGAACGAAAAGTTTGTTATTAAAACTGGCAAGTAAATGTTGATCCCTGAGTCCTGGGCAAATAAAATGTATATCAGTCGCCTTCGTCTCAGCTGTGGCAGCGGCATCTAAACAATTTTGACCAATCACCGAGGAAAGCCCGAGAACGGCCGATAGCAAAAAAGTATTTGTGAACTAATTTAATTAATAAAACAGTCAGCTGCAATCGGAATTGGTGCCTTTGTCCTGGCTGGCATTTAATGAGCACTTAGCTCAAATTAAATGCACAGGCGCACGGTAAAAAAAGAAAGAAAAAAAAAAAGGGATGTCCTGGCTGGATTCACACGCCGTCAAAAGGCTCAACTAGTTGGCATGATGAAACAAGAGCCACCAAGCACAGCAATAACAACAACAACAACAGGCAGAGGAACCATAACACAAGTGTCAAGCCGAAAAAAAGGACGCAGCACATAAAAAAAGGACGAAAGTTTTTAGCGTTGCTTCGCTCCTTTTTGCCGCTTGTCAATGAAAAGCTGCGCGAAACGGCAAGAAAATGTAATAAAAATTTGTAACGCCATCATCGCTTTCCTTTCCACTTGCCCTCTCTCGCTTTCTCCCACGCCCTAACACATTTTCACTCTGTGTCTCTCGTCGCATTGAGGAAGCAATAAAAATGTCGCTTAATTGCAAAAAGTTTTGCTTAGATTTTCATTATTTTATTGCATACTTTTGGGTTGTGCTGATGTTATTTTTTTATTTTTTCGTTTTTCTTTATTTTTCTTCTTTTTTCTCTCCGTGGGTCAGTGCGTGCTGTGTTTTGGGTTTATTTTCCCACACGACGCGTGTTTTATAGGGCTACAATTCGGTTGCCGGAAGCGCAGCAACAGGAAGGTGCTCATATTTTATTAACCGCCTGCTCGTCCTGCGAATGTGAAACGGACTTCAGCTAGAGGAATGTGAATTGCAGTTGTAAATGCCTAAAACTGTTGAAATAACTGTAAAGTTTTGAACACAGAAATGTTTGCTGTATATTATTTCACATGTGTTGTACGAATACCTTTAGTATTGATATTTGAGTATGGAATGTATCCCTTCATCTTTGACCCAATTATATATTCTTCCTTTTGTTGGAAGAATATAAAAAAAAAAATTAAACTTTGCTCACAGAGCTGCTATGCATTAAATACGATGCGATTCTTCATTTTTTTAAGAATGATCTTGATAAGATATTTATATTGTTTTACAATCGGATGAACACTGTAGACTTATGTATTTAAAGAAAGATTAGAGCATTTTCA
The DNA here is from genome assembly GCA_035047465.1 of Drosophila sordidula. Taxonomy (NCBI): domain Eukaryota; kingdom Metazoa; phylum Arthropoda; class Insecta; order Diptera; family Drosophilidae; genus Drosophila; species Drosophila sordidula. The sequence goes on along the minus strand of JAWNPQ010000156.1, from coordinate 7,586,180 downwards.
CTTGTCCATTTATTTTCACGCTCGATAAAGCTTGCGTCTACCAACATTTTCACACGTACTGCTATATTACTACTTTTTTTCCACAAGTGCTGTATAATATTTTCCATAAAAATAAAAACAATTGCTGGCTGTTGACTTTTTGTTGAGCAGTTTCTCACTTTAAATAACTGCACGGCTATTAAATGCATGTGTGGCATTTAAATGCATATTGTTTTCCTGGAACAGAGAGGGCCAGAGTTGAAAACGAGTAAACGGACTTATGCAAATGGTTCGTGGTCAATGTGTTGATATTATGCGCACTTTATAAATGATTTAAAGTTGATCCCTAGCAAAAAAAATAAACCACACACACACAAAACATAAAACCGAACATATTTTTTTTTTTTGGTCAATATGCCTATTGAGAAGTTTTTATATATATTTATTTTGCCAACCATTTTCAGTCTATCATAAAAGTTAAACATCTTTTTTGAGCAGACTGACAAAAAGTATCACAAAAGAAAGACATTTTTTAATTATATATCCATATATATTTCTATAAATGCATATATAAAGTACATTCCGCCCGCATATGCATGCTCTGAGCTCCGCTTAAACAAACATACATACACAATTTCTACCGTGTGTGCAGCACTTATTTAACATTTTTTTTTAGTTCTCTCTTGAACAAAATTTAATTAAAAGCACATTTTACACATTATAAAAAAAATGTGTGTGCAGTGCATGATATTCTACATAAATATGTGGGCCAAATTACAAAATGAATTTTAAACAAACAAGCGGCTCACTTAAATGGTTAATGAATTAAGCAAACTTCACAACGACCAATAAGTTTTATAAAATGGTGATGTCAGGATAGCCGCGAGAAGCTAACGCAATTTGTGCAATAAGCAAAACAAGAAGTTATTAATTGATATAGCTGAAATGGAGCGGAAATAATGGAAGAAAAAGAGAACGAGACAGAGAGAAAGAAAACAAAGAATGACAGTAAATTTTTTGATGGATGTCCAATGATAAACGGATGTACATTTCAAAAAGAGAGATAAGAATATTTGACAAGACTATTTCACAATTCGCTTGTTATTTCTAATTAAAGTTCTTGTTCGCTATCCAGCCCCAGTTTTTTTCTCGCTATGCTTCTTGCTTAAAACCCATTAAAGTTGTCTTCGATGTTCACCCTATCTTATTTAACTTCTTGTTAAAATGATTTTTAATTCATTTTATAATTTTTCTATCATGTTTATTATATTCATATTTTAGGTTATAAATTTTCAGTATTTTCTTACCATTTTTCATGGCTTTCTGTAAATGCATCCAAACACAAGCTTATATATTTCTTTAACTGTATGATGCAGATTATATATATAGAAAACTTAGCATTGATCCGTGTATGAGTACTATCCTGACTATATTTTCCAGACATGTTCTCTTCAACTCATTATTCATGAAAAACGTTCTCCAGATACGACACGACCTCTTGCTCCACGCTACTCCTGCAGCAGGCAACATCGTCTGCCTCTGCTTATTGCCACAATGCTGCTGATTTAACGGTGCATTTATTGCCAATCTATTTGCCGACTATCAAGCACTCCCCCGCCTCCAACACCTTCGCTCTGGCCCTCAGCTCCCTCTGCTCTCTGCAGTGTGAATGACGTTGATACATTTGCCAAGAGGCAACGTGCGACGCCACGTGTTGAGTGCCATTGAAACTAATTGAAAATGCGTCACACTCACACACACATACACACGTGCACAACTATGAAAAACTCAGCGAAAATCTTGGTAGACAAAGTTTTGCTGCTTTTAAAATGGAAATGGTATACAAGACAGACGACACACACAGGCACACACATAGATATCCAACACATTATTATTAATAATATATAATGCAGCAGCTGTTTGTGTGGCGCGTGTGTATGAGCGCGTGTGTATGTGTGTGTTAAGCTAACAAAAGTTTTCGTACACCTTTATTTATGTGCATGATTTATAGGGGAATGACATTGATTGATTTGGAATTGATGGTGCGGAAAACTGCAGCAGCAACAGCAGGAACAGCAGCAACTCATCCAATTGGAAAATTTAACTGAAAAGCATATTTTACTATTTTCTTTTCATTTTTCTTTAATTCCCCGAAAGTTGTACAAGGCGTTGTTAGCAGTTATAGCCAGATCAATCTAATCGAGAATCTTTGATTTGAAATTTACCCGGCAGTTGGATTTGAACTTTCCCAACTCACAGGCATGAAAATATTCAAAATACATTTTAAATCAATATTTGTTTTGCTTTCACAATTGTTTGTAAAGCGAAGCACTTTAGATGTAAGTATCATACTTGATACATATATAAAATTTGCATAACAAGGTAATCAGCGTCGCTTTTGTATCATTTATTTGCTTTGAATTCGAGGGCTAATTACATTAAAATTTTGTTGCCAACTTTTGTTTTCTGCGTGTTTTTGTTTAATTTTGCTTAATTGACATTCGAATTGTATTTAAATAGCATTTCATATTTGCTGGTGATTTTATCTAGTTAACCTACATAATTTTGATTGTGTTTTATATGAATGTAAAATCAGCTAGCCTTGGAAATCTGTCGAATATGACTTAAAAGTATTGTGAATTCACATACTTCATTAAAATTTGATGGTAGATGGTTACAGTACATAATTATTATCCTAAATATTTTATTATGTGATGCTGTGTCTCGTTTTTAAAGCACTGGTCAAAATAAAATAATGAAATAAAGTTGGCTGGAGCATATTTCCATACAAAAACCCATAACTAATGGGAAAATATAAATGCATTTCTGGATTTTTTCCACCTACAGAGCTCTTCGAACTTGTTTTAATGTATTATTTAACGGCCAAAATGTTGTTCCCTGCAGCTTAATTAAATTTGAGCTCATGTAAGTTTTGTGCCCAAATTTTTGGAACCGTCGACGTGAACAACGCACATATGGCATCATCTGTCACAGTTACAGTTTCAGCAACAGAAACACGTGACAGTCAGTCGAAATTTTTTCCCAAAGTTATTTATTTATGCAAAAAGCCAATTGTTTTTATATAACACCGAATGTGGGGAGGTTGAGGCGTACTTTAAACAAATTTGCCAGCCCACAGCAGTTTTTATACCCTGTAAATTGGGTCATAGATTTAAAAAATGAGTGCAGACCAATTTTAAGTTGATTATTTAAATATGCTACTTTATAGACTGTCCGAAATAGTAAATAAAATATAATATATATATAGAAATTATTTTAAAACAATTAGTCAATAGATATAGATAGATAAATAAATAAGTGCCGATTATCTAAGATTAAAACAGAGTATTTCACTGCGACGCATTGTCTTTTATTTTTGACTTTCCAATTAAAAGTTGTAAAAATCAAAGGGGAGGTTAACGGATTTAACAATGGTGCGTGACATTTTTATATCGTTTATTTGTTAAATAAAATCAATGAAAATTGATTGGCGAGTGGCGAACAGTGGACAAACACGACAGACTTTTGGCATTTGTGGGTCAATTTCGCAAGCAATTAAACAGGCCACACTTTAAAGTCTACTCAAGAACTGTGCTCCGGGGCGGGAGGGGGACGCGAGGACATGGGGACATGAGGTGCCTTGAGTCAAGCAGACACGTGCCAGGGCTTGGGCAACTCAAACTTGATCCTCTGTCGGCAAACAGTCGCCGCTTGCATGGGTTAAACAAACTTGAAAGCTGGAAGACAGGCGTTAAAGCACGTCCCGAGCATCGCCATCGCCAACGGTTCATTCACTGCGCTTCCCCAACTCTGGTGGGCCCCTTCCCGCCGCTCACTGTCTGCAGTTTAATGTCAAAAATTTCGAATTGACGTTGATATTATTTGGCGTGTGCCGCAGTTGCGTTCCAGCTGCAGCTGCAGCCGCAGCAGCAGGAGCAGCTTTAACTCTCAGTCCCCGGAGCAACCCTCATGCAATTGGCGCATTTTAGCCCCAACTCTAATGCACTCCCCCTGACTTTCGCACTGCTGCCAGATGGAGAAGAGTGGTAAGGCAGCATTGGAACAGCAGCTGCCTGACGTTTGCTTCCGGGCTCAGTGGCGCATTTCATGTGCTAATTAGAAATACGTGATAAAAATGTGCGGAGCATCGTCCTAGTCATCGGTTGTTGTCCTTGTTCCGCTACAGTTGCTACAGTTGCTGCTGCTGTTGCAACTGCCGTCATTTTGGGTGTTGGGATATGTGCAAATAGGTGGAATTATGCCAATCTCTCGAGAGGGTACAATGAACTGGTTATGCAGCTTGTAACAGTTCAGTTCGAGATAAGTACGTGAACAGTTAAAATTATGCGTACAAATTAGACACTGCACTGGCTTACAAAATATTCAAAAAATGTGTTCACATAATTACAATATCAATAAAAAATATAGTTTTGTAAAGAGTAGTTTTAAAATATCATTATTATTAAAATATTATTTTCATGACTCAATATATAACTAAAAGTATTAAAAATGTATTTAATCTAAGCATTTTTTATAATAATAATACAAAATAAAAATAAAATAAAATAATAATAAATAGTTAAGGTAATTATATTGAATATGTATTATATTTTAAATAATTCATACATACCTTATATGGGTAATATTATAATAAAGAGCTGAAGATTAGTAAATTTCCGTAAGTCTGCTAACATTACAAAAAAATATTGAAATATTCCCTATTCACTGTTCTCAGTTATAGAGCATTTAAAGAACGCTGCTTTTTGGAAAAAATGCGCTCACCTTTTAGCCTTTTTGCTAGCCATTTTAGAGCGCAAAGTTTTCTAAAACCTGAAACGTGCTTGGTATTTTTAATGCAGTATTAAAATGTAGTTTCTATAATGCGAAAAAGGATGCACTCGGCAGTTACTAAATGGCTGAGAGCCATCAGCATATTGAGCAAATTAGCAAAAGCTCTAAAATTACGTGCGACGAAGTCAGGCGAAATTGGAAGGACAACAATTGCGAGTAAAATGCTTTGGACGAAAATCTTTTGCTCATCAATCGATTGGCCATGGAGCTGGCTCTCAGCCATGGCTCTTACAGTGACTCTGACTTAATCCAGCCATTTGAATTTTGCGGCATGCAAACAAACAAAAAACTTTTGCTACTCAACTCAAGATATAAATCGATATTTTGAAGTGCGCCCACAGACGACAAGGATAACCAGGACGACAAGGATGGGCACGGGCTCGGAGTAGGGGAGTTGTTGGTTTGGATGACTATCAGAAACCACTTTGGCCGGAAATGGCATAATATTTGCACACTCACATAGGTGGGGACGGAGTTTACCTTTTGGTAAACTGCTAAATGCTCGCGACGCGTCACCAATGAAGAAAAAAAGCAAGAAAAAAGAACATCAAGTGGAAAATTTCAGCGCGCACATAAAGCAAAATATTTTTTTATGTGATATTTTATCATCTTAGCTATGTCTGCTTTTAGAATTCAGCGCGCATTCAAAATTCTCAGCCTGAATTTGCCGTACAAAATGGGATTTTTGGGGATTTCGCTCAGCGAGATATTTTATTTATTTAAAGCTCCAAGGTGTCCTTTCTCTTTCTCTCTCTACCTTTCGGCCACCCGCCCTTTCGCTCTCGCTCTCACACATGTTTCAGCTGCTACTCAGCTGCTTCTATTGTGGCAATCGATATAATTTGCCGTATGTCAGGCACGTGTTGGCATTTAGGGGCGTTTCACTGTACCCAATTCAGAGACATTGTAGCATTTTTGAAATAACTCGTCGCGTTTTTCTTGCCAGTTGGGGACATTTAGGCCGCATAGATAATTTACATGTTCAAATTGAACGGCTAATAGGTGTCGAGGTCACTTGCTTTAAGGCGATCACAAGGAAATTAATTGAATTTAAAATACAAATATATATATTTGAGATAATTCAGTTACCACTCGACAAGTTAATAAATTTATAATCTCATTGGAATCTTAAAACCATGTGGCTCTTAGGCACTTAGCTTTCACATAATTCGCTGAACGGGCGGTTAACAAAATTTACATGTCTTATCCTGCATCTAATTACCGTTAAGAGCTTCTGGCATCATCCGACCCGCCCACGGAGCTGGAGAAGGGAACGAAAGCTGGACGTAGAAAAAACTTTAACAAGCGCACGGCATGCATTAGCCTGACATGCACTCAGAAAATCTCACACGTCCGCCCCTTCGCCACTGGCTCATCGGCAAAATGAAAATTGCGGCGAAAATTCGCTTCATAACAAAGTAGCCGCGTTAAGTCGACAGCGCAGGGAAAACAATTTTTAATGCCTAATGAAAAACAATGCAGCTACTGTATGGGAAAAAGGAGAAGTACTTGTTATAAAAACAGCCACGAGAAAAATAGGGCAAAAACTACAGCAAACACACACACACAAACACACACACAAACACATACATATATATAGCGCATAGAGCTCACAAACTCACGTATATTCATATCTATTTGTTTGGCTGTTTAGCAACAAAGTTTCCGGCTTTTTATGTGGCATTACCCCGTGGCTCGTTCTTCGCACCATCCAGCAAAAAGTGACAAAAGAACCTGTCAGTTGGTTTACCCGCTGCTCTTTTTTGTTTATAACTAAAAACTGGAAGGAAAAAAAAAACGAACCAGAGCTGAAAGCCTTTGAAGAGCAGGAAAAAGTTGCATAAATGGCGAAACCATGTTGAGAATTGTGCAAAAGGTTCAGCAATCCCAGTCATTTTCAAATCGCTGACAACTCTAATTGGTAACGGGTAAGTAACGAGAATAGGGAGCATTATGACCACTCGTGGGTTATACAGATGTCATTTTCAAATTAATTATTTAATTTCTATTTTCACCGATAGCGTGTTGATTAACGTGGAAATAATGAGATTGCCCTTTACCTCAGCGAATATGACAATATTTGCAACGAATAATAGTCAGGAGAATAGAATAAATTATCTAATAATAATAATCAACTGTCTAGGTGATCTCCGGGTGAAGAAATGTAAAATATCAGTCATTTACTTATTCAAAATTCGAAAGTAATATTAACGGTAACAAGGAAACGAAATTTGGGGTTAATACAATTACCGACACACTCTAATCGAACTGTTTATCTATTTCTCATTAGCGTATAAATTTACAAGAAATTTTAGCTTATTGCTGTTTTGTCAACAGTTAATTAACTATAAATCATTAAGAGCCACAAAACAACTGGGAAAGAAGGAGAGAGCGGATAGAGAGAGAGAGACAGGCATATGTGAACGCAACCAAATTTGAGCTGCTGTCAAATTAACCAAAAAGCGGATTTTCCTGCTATCATGTGCTTGCTTGTGCCTGTGTGTGTCTGTGAGTATGTGTGTGGGTGCGGCCTGTGTTTTCGTGAGCCTGACAACGACAACGCGACATTGAGCAATTATAAGGGACAACAACAACAAGGGCTTTAATACCATGACACAAATTCCTAATCAATCTTCACGACTTATTCATGCATATAAACCTGCGCGACAACAAACCTCACAAACACACACACAGACACACACATTGTCTGTGTGTGTGTCTAACCTCTGCTCTCGATGTAAATGTGTTGTGCGTGTGTGCATCGGTAGCTGTTTGAGTTTTGCAATTACAACATAAGCACACAATCATTATCATAATCCTTAATCGATATTATGGCTTACGAGAACACAAGAGCCATAGAGGGTATGAGAGAAAAAGAGTGAGGGGCAGACAGTAGACAAACAACTGCATGTGTGTATGTGTGTGTGTGTGTGTGTGCATTGCTTTTAACCCACTTCCGTCCAGGCTGTTGCTGGTCTGGTTGACTGCTTCCGCCTTTTGCATCGAATTAAAATTCCACATACGCTGTGCGCGTTTCTTGGCCAAGTCAAGGGAAAGAAACTGAGAAGGCAGACGGGACATGTATATGGAGATGAAGGTAATCCTCGTTAATGGATGAGCCAATACACTTGCAGAAATCTTCATGCTAAACATTTATATATAATAAAGCATGTTTAGCCTTTAATTATCAACCGATTAATAACATATTTACAGACAAGATAACATGTTAACAGATTATGTTATACAAAAAAAAATTAATATATATATAAAAACAGGATTAAAAACCACGTCAGCCCTAGGCTAAGGCGTTAAGAAATTAAATATGTGTGAGTAACCAGTAATTTGTATAAAAAAAATGATTGAATTTAATAAAAGGATATTTTTTTCCAATTCAATTTTGTCATATATTAATTATAAATGTGTATTTAATGAATGAATTAGCCTAGTTTGACCTATAAAAGTTAGTGTAGTGCAGCTGCCTGGCCTGCTGAAGTGCTTGAGATGGGTCCCATTTTTTGCCCTTTGCCTGTCGTTAATAGTTAAATTGCTGTTAACAAATTTAATGTCCTTAAAATTTATTACCAGGGCACCGTTGGCTGGCCCGAACGTCAGCGGGCTTGGCATTGTCCTGTTGCGGCCGCAGGATTAAATGATAAAAAGTGTTAAGCAGCAGCAGCAGCAAGTCACAAGGAGACGAGGCGCAGCACAAGGACCACAAGGAGGCGACCTGTTTAAAGTTGCTGGCCCGGTGTCAACAAAGCGTTTAATGAAGGTTGAAAATTTGATTTCAGTTTTTTTTTTTTTTTTTTTTGTTTTGCTCCGTGTGTTTGTTGTTGCTGTAGCGAAGCTGCACAATGGGGCGTATGATTGTTATTGGCGCGTCGAACGTTTTTGCTGTGCTCTGCGCTGTTTGCGCTTTTGATGACGGCAACGACGAAGTGTGGGAGCACGGGCCCAGGACGAAAAGACGACGATGTCGTGTACGTGTTAAGTGGTTATTGGTCTAGCGGTGCTTGCGGACGGGCGGCGAATGCAGCTGTTTGCCAGTGTGTGACGGGGCTTAAGGTGGCCCAGTTCAAGTGATATTTGCATTAGATTTTGTTTATACTGATATTACACATGCGACACGAGGGACTGCGGCGCAGAACCAGTGAAGAGTGCGGCCATTCAAGTGCCACTTGAAGTTAAATGCTTAAATCACCGTGGCATGCGTTTCCAAATTATGGGCAATGCCGTTATACAGACAGAGTGTATTTCCATAACAGTTTCAGCACGACATAACGATATCCCCATAAGTGCTCGCTAAGCTCGCTAAGATTCATAGACGAGTTTTCCTTAAAAGAAATTGCATTCCTTAAAGCCTTTTAAGATGTTCTAATTTTTCAAATGCTTTAAAATTAAAAAAAAAACATATATTGTTAAATTAGAGTTTATAAATGCATTCGATTAGGCCATATCTAAGAACAAAAGTGCTCCCAAAAATAAATGGCGCAATAGAATTCAAGGTTCCTGTTTGGCCTGGAGTGACCATGAAAAGACAACTTTATTTGGCAGCTCCCACACAAAAAACTTTTAAATCACAACAAACAGTAAATCAAAGGCAAACACACACACACACACACTGTAAACTAGCAATCACTTTAAGCCTTGAAGCTTGGCAAGTCAGTCTGGTAGAAATAAGAAATAAAATATCAACTTCTGAAAAAAGGAAGAAAAGAAACTGTTGTACAAAATAGGGAAAATCCGCCAAGAAGTATGCAATAAATCACAACAAAACGCAGCACACAAAGCCGGAGACAGTTGTATAGAAAGTAGAAGGCAGCAGTCGCCTCCGCTTTATAGCTGGCATAGTACACATAAATTTGTGTACGCTTACAAGGTTAGTTCAACAGAATGGAAACTGGGTTACAAGATGCCGCAAAACTGATAAAAATCGAAATGCCCCAACACACACACACACACACACACACACAAACATACAGCACAGCACACAAAATGCCAATAGATGCAACATTCGAAAAGCGATTTACGACACCATGGTTGCGCATAATATGATATAGCAGTGGAGGCCGGTGCTTGGGGCTGCGTTGGGGGGTGGGCTGGGCTAAGTCCTGAATGACGCATCATTTATAACTTGGCACTCAACAAAAATTGTAAAACAGGAAGAGACAAACGGCAGCCACTTTGAACGCGAATTAAAGTAATAAATTAGTTTTTTGGAGGCGTGCGTTGCGCCTGCCCCGACATGACAATCTACACCATCCACCCCCCACGCACCCACACACACACACACAAACACAGACACACACTCTCTCCCGACGCTCATATGGCCGCACATTGTGCCCACTCATTTGATTTGAAAGCCTTCACGCCAGCCACAAAGGCATTCCGCAAAGGCAACAACGGCCCCAATATTTCCACCAGGCTGAATCGAAATTTGCCTTTGCCGTTGCCAATGCCTCCGCCACTGTCCGCCCCTTGGCCCACACTTGGCTGCCTTTTTACGCTAAATTGCTTTGCATTTTTGCTTCAAACATATTTTTAGGCGTGCTACATTTTTCATAATGCTTTGACATTGCCCCTGCCAGTTCCTGAGACTTGCCACAAAAATGCTCAGAGATAAACTGTCGCTGATATCTAAACTCAAAGTTTGTGCCTCCGCCAGCCTTATCCTATACATATTCTCAGATAATCTGCCCGCTTTTATGGTGCTTTCTTTTATGATATTTATGCACGATATTTATCTCAATCGCTGCTTTCGTTTGCCTTTGCTTCTCTTATTTTTGTTGCATAATTTTTGGCCGCTTGACAGTTAATATATTGAAAAGGTTTTCGAAAATGATAAAACGCCACTAAATTTACGCAAATTTACAAGCATATCGAACTATAAACCAAATTATAGTCGCGCTCTCTACAGTTAAATGCTTATAAAAACTTCTGGTAATCGCTTATTTATGGCTTTCTGTCTGCAAAAGCCTCGTAATGCCAGCTTTTGTGGTTGACTCATAAAAACTTAGATGACTGAAAGTGATTGTTAAACTTGAGCCGAGATTTTTCGTGATTGCTAAATAAAAGTCAACTCGGTAGTTCTTGTGCAGGATTCAAATTGAATTTTTATAATTTTAAATAGATATGAGGGGTTCGAATATTTGGATATTTATTGCATCGTAGTACAAAAAAAAAGATAAAAACAAATATTTAAGCATAATAAAATTAAATTTGTATATTAACATATTTACAGAGACAATAGCATTTCTTCAGAATAGATAATAATCTGCCCTATATAAATGTGAAACAAAACTTATACCTTATAATGTTTCTATCAGCTTTCCCTTTTAATGTATTTGTATATTTATGTTTGTTAGCAACATACCTGAAAATAAACACAAAATAGTACATTAATAAGCTTTTGGCGAATTATTTATTTAAATTACAATAAGTGTACTCAGAACTATATTCAACTCATTTTCGTAATTTTTTCTACAGCATTTTGAATATATTATCAAAAGCAAAACGTAAAACAAAGACGAATAATTTGAACTGTACTTATTTCACGGAAATTTACATTTCCACTTGCATAATTAAAAGTCGCAACAACAACAAAAAAGAGAAAACCGAAAAAACAAAGTGGAGAAGTGCCAGCTCTTCAGACTCTAGCGAAAAATAGCGAAATAATATGCTTACTTCCGCATTGCTAAACATAATTTTCTTCTTCTGCTGGTGCTTCCACTTGTTTTCCTGCCTCTTTTGCCTTCCGAGTACAACTAAATATTACGCTTATTTTGACGTCAAAAAGCTTGTTGAGAAATTAAAAAAGCGCCAAATGCGCGAAACACAAACCAGAACAAAACAAAAGCGAAAACAAAAACGAAAACGACACGAAAACCAAGCGGCGAATGCAAATAAAAGTGAAGCCCAGAGCAAAGAAAAAAGTGCTCGGGAAAAACCACAGCCAAGACGGCGTTGGCGACGGCTACGCCGACGGCCGGATGAAAGTTTTTCACCGACTTTCGTTGCGTTTTTCTAATATTTTTGCATTTCTTTTGCAGTTTTTTAATTTACTACGTTGTATTTTTAATAACAGCAGCCGAACAGCGGCAGCTGCTTTTTCTGCAAATTTATTTTCGCCACACACATTTTGTAAGCATTCTGCGCGATGCTTAAGAGTTGCCAACGTGGAAAATGGCGGGCAACCAACACACAGACACACAAACACACTCACACACACCAAAACAAAATGAAGAAAACTCAATCGTCTGCAGCGGCTATAAAAAACAAACCACTTTACATTGCCCAGCTCTTTATTTTCTTTTTTTTAGCTCGTTGCGGTGGCGTATACGTAATATACAATACGTATACGTAATATTCTTTTTGCTGTCTGCTCGATGTGCAGCCTTTGCATTCATAACGCGACGGCGTTGGCATAGCAAAAAAAAATACGTTAATGAATTTGCATGAATGAATATTTGAAAAGCTGCTGCAGGACCCAACAATATTTTCATTGCTCCAAATAGGGTTTGGGGTAAAAACGACGGGGTATACCGCGGGGCAAATAACAGCAGCAGAGATTTCAGCGCAAGAATTTATGCACGAACAATTTATGAAAGCATGCGAAAATTTATGGCCTCTAATATTATCAGCAGATTAGAAAAGTAACTGGAAATTATGGCCACGTTGCAGGATTTATTAACATTTCTCTTCAATTTTTTTTTTTTGTTGTTGTTTGTTTTTTTTTTTTGTTTTGTGTTATTTTGCTTTTTATCTGCCTTTTGGGCTTAAATGAGAGGTTGTGCATTGCACTTTGTATTTGGAATTTGCATTTTACATTTGGCATTATACATTTTGAATTTTGCATTTTCCATGTCCATGCCAGGGACATTGCATGTTTATTATCAATGGATTGCGTTCGAGTATTTCGGGCCTTCCAAGTGTTTTAATTGACCCTAATTGCATTTTAATGCTAATGAGTTTTGCTTATATGAATTTCAAATTTGTATTCATTGGAGTGCCGTAAAGAGTTGAGCTGCCCGGATTTACCATACGAAATATTGCTTCTACTGCATTAAAAGGATGAAAAAACAAGATTTCTACACATCTGCCGAAATTGACTTGAAATTTAGGCTATCCTTTAAGAGAAAGAATTATGAAGAAATGAAAACATCATTAAGGATCGAAAATAAAACATATCGACCGAAATATGGTTAAGCTTAAAATAAAGTTAATATTAATGATGATATAACCCTGATTAACTGTCCCATATCTTGGAAAAAATAATTTAAGTAACGTTTGAAGTAAAAGTCAAATGTATTATTTCAAATGCATTTGTTCTAGAGATTCAGCAGTATTTGATTTCAAGAGTCATATAATTAACCAGCCTGTATCACAAACAGCAAGTGTATTTTTATTTGCAGTCATCAACTAGCCGCCAGTTGGCAATTGCCCAATTGACTAACGTTTTTTATTGCTTTGCAACATTTGGACCAACAAACTGTCAGCTGATTTAAATTCAAAGAAATTTTAATAAAATTGTGTCTGCTATTTAATATATTTATTTTTTTCCATAAGTTTTATAATTTATATATGAATAATGTATAATAATTGTGGCCGCATCAATTGATGGAAATTGCGAACGTTGACATTCAAGGGAAAACGTTGCGTTCCTCAATTGTGGCGTTCACGGTGTCGAGGGCAATTAGATCGGCCTTGGTCAGCACCTGCTTCAAAGTGTCATTGACAAGCAGTGCGGTGGTGGCACCCACGATCTCAACAGGTGCGATAACTTTAACGGGGGCGTTGGCCGACATTTCCATGATGTCCATGGAGTGATCCGGGGAATACTGGTTGAATGCAGCTGAATCGTGATGTTGCACAGCGTGGGCTTCAGTGTCAGGCTTTGTGGCATTCGCAGTTTCCGTGTGTGTCTCATTGGCGGCTTTTTCCATGTGAGTGACAACTGTGGTGCTGGTGCAGCTGTTGCAGTGGGCACGGCTCTTGCGGCTAGCCTTGCTCTTCGATCTGCCTCCCTTGGGCTTGGACCTCGACTTGATCGTTGGCTTCGAAGTATTGGCCGTCGTCGGAAACGTCACCGATGTGGACTTGCCGCGTCCTTTCGTGGTTCCGGGCTGGGCGTGCATCAGGAACAAGTCCTTGGGTGACATCGTAGTACTTCCTTTCGGCTTCACTGTCCTTGATTTCATCGCCATTTCGGCGTTTTCTGGCAAACCAGGTTCCGGTAAGGTTTCACCGACAACTGCTTGTGGCCACGACTCCAAAGCCACAGCGAGCACAACGAGAAAAGCCAAAGCTGGTAGAAAACGCATTTTGCCAATTGATTACAAGAACTGTTCAGACCGAACTACTTTCCAACTGCAAACATGCCGACTTTTATACTGCATTCGATTGGCAATAGACTCAAATGATTGATTCACTTCTGGTAATGGGCAACTGTTTTTCTAATTTCATTAATCACTTGAAGAGCTACTGAAGTAAAAAACAGATCTATCTACAACACGCATAGACTATGTTATTAAAAACACATTTTTTCAATATGCCATATAAAAAGGAAGCTCTGCCACAAGTAAGTCAGTTCGTCTTCCAACTTCAGCATACAGCAGACATACAATGAAGACTTTAACAGTGTATCTTCTCTTCATTCTGGGCATTTTGGCTGCTGAGTCTTTGGCATATCCAAGTGCCCTATCGCTGTTTATGAAATCCACAAGTGAAACTCAACATTCTATGGATGTGCCCTATGTGAGTTTCGATGATATGGCTTTTGAGACCCTCAAAAGCGATGCCCTGAGCACAACTACAACAACGGAGCCACCTACAACCACTACAACAAGCACAACCACAACCACAACCACAACCATCGCCACAACTACATCCACAACAACAATAGAGCCATCGACAACTTCATCCACAACAACAGCAAAGCCAACTCCTGCTGCCAAGGACAAATCCAAGAAGAAGAAGAGGCACGGTCGTAAGCACAGATCATCGGCCAAATCAACTGCAGAGCACAATTGAACAACCTTATATATGAATGTATCTTAATATTATGCATAATGCAAATAAATATATTCACTTTTTGACACTTAAGTTTTCGAATTTGCAAATTATTATTTTGAAAAAAAATATATATATTTTTGAATAAGAAAATAAGAAGTTGTTGTATTATTGTTAAAGTTTTCCGCATAAATAATGCCAAAAAATTAGATGTGAAAAAGAAGTAAAATCTTTTGACAGATTTATATGTATCTGCCAAAACAGCCAAATCAAAACGATAAAAAAAAAATTAGTTTATTAAAGGGACACAATATAAATTGTTCTGTTATAATTTTATTTATTTTTATTTATTGTATCTTAGAAATTAATTCTAGGAAACAACAAAGTTTAGCCAGAGCAACATAGACTATCAGGCTGTCTGTTATAATTTGTAATAGTACAATTGGAAGAATAAAAAAAATATTTTCTTTAAAAAGAGCAAATGCTACTCTATAAATGAAATTTAAATTTTAAACTGTGTTTTTAGATGCCCAAAAATAGAAATTTGGAGTCATAAGTAACTTGAGATTAAGCTGAAATTGAAATTGAAATATGGCTAAGCTAAGAAAATATTCGCTTCATAATATAACTATCTCCGCTTTTTCCTATAAAAAGTGTGCACACTAAGTCAATTATTATATATTGAAAATTTCAGATATAGCCAGTAATTATATAATTCTGACAGCTAAGAAGGAGGGCTTAAACTCGAGTCCAAGCCATAGTCCATAAAAAGCAGACTTTGTTTAAAGTGACACAAACAAATTTTAAATATAATCCATAACACTGATAATAATAATAACAAAACAGAGTTTTCTCAGCTTCAAGAGTGCGGTTATTGTTTCATGTTATGATAACAAGCTTTTATATTCATTTTCGATTTCTAAGCGCACTCCAAACCATATTCATAGAACAGACGCTGACGACGCCTGTTAAACGTGTATTGTTCCCGTCCAGTCACCGTTGAATAAGTTTTTAGCCATTGCCAATTGTATAAAATCAAAGTCGTAATCGCAAATGCAAACAGTCTGCAAGCGAAACAGCCGAAGCAACAACCCAACTAGAGAAATAATAAATAAAATAAATCAGACTGCAAATAAGGAAATGGTCAGCGGCATTTACGTGGTTATATTTGCCATTTTTGGCGTATCAATGGGCAACATATATGCAACAACAACAACTAGGACCAACGCGGCAGCAGCCAACGGCCCGACAGATACGGAGAGTCAGACCTTTAATGATGAAGACGCCGCATATACAACCCAGAACTCGGCGTCGGACGTAGTGCTGACGACCAATGTCGATTCAGGTGATACAACTGAGATTGCGGTCACGGCACCAATGGCGCGGATGATATTACGATCCGGAGCTGGTCTTGCGATAGCTAAGAAACAAATTTATTTCCATTGAACGCTGTCTATTTAAAGTCTTTCAAGGCAATTTAATAAATTTAGGGTATACTGAATCTTACACGAAGCTTGTATTGTACTGAAGGATACAAATATTTTAATTTCAGCGTATAAAGGTCACGTATAACTTGAATTCGTCTAGTCAAAGTTTTTGGCGCCGTGTGCTATGCAAAGTTCCGGCTCAACTTGCTTTTTTTGGCAAGGCATGTTGCAAACGTTGCAGCTGTTGGTTTCAAGTTGCTGCTCTTTTTTTCTTGCTTTTTGGCCCGTCAGCTGTGTCAACATGGCCAAGAGCAAAGCGTCTGAACTTGACGTCTGGAAATGGCAAAGCAAATGCAAACTTTCACAAGGTGCAAATCGCAACAGCTGTGCGCAAATTTCTTCTATTTTATTTTTTCGTATACCCTAACCAACGGCTATCATAAAATTATAATGAACTGTGTAAAACATGTACGTCATATATACATATATATTTTTATTTGTTTTGTATATATAATTTCTGAAGACAATGGAAAACCGAAAAAGAAATCCAAAATAAAATCTGTTTGGTTTGTGTTTTTACCTCATGTAAAATGTAACAAATTTTTGTTTATGTCGTCAAGGGTATTTCAACTGCAGCAGTTCAAAAATAAGCAGTCGTTTTTTTGCACCTTTTTGTTTAATTTGTATATGTTCTTTTTGCTAACATGGCGTATACGTAACGCAGCTGTCAAGTGTTGTGTGTCGAATGGAATTTTGATGGCCGCTTAGCCAGGAAACTTGCAACTTGCCACACTTCATGCCCTGAACTTGACACTCAACAGGCCAAAACTTTCAATGCTCATCGATGACATCACGCGCCTACTAATGGCAGACGTGTATAAAATATTTATTCAGCAGGGTATGCATATATTTATGTACAAATTTGCAGATTGGTTACTCGTTTTTGGTCTGTCGCCTCCAAAGAGCAGAAAAAAAAGCTAAAATAAATACGAAATGCACTTTTAAATGCTGAATAATTCACTGGCAATTCCAGTTGGTGCGACAGTGGCCGGCGCCAATTTTATGCGCTAAATGAATTTATGAACAGTTTGTGACATATTTTATATACTATATGTATGTATATACATATCCATAAGCCATATAGACTATAGTCGGGCTTATGTGCATATGCGCAGCTGTTGACCATTAAAACTCATATACACATATTTCGATTTAGCTCTTTTTTAGCTAATTTTTTGCGTTGCTTTAATCCAATTTTGTGTGCCAATTTTTTGTGTTGACTCTCGTATAAATAATAATGAAAATGAAAACGAAAATAAACTAAAGCTCTAATTGAAATCGCCATGAGAAATGAGCGCACACAATTTAAATCAAAATTAAAAATGCTATCAAAATCCACATTAATCCAGAATGTTTAATGCCATTTTGGTTAAATGAGAACAACACATTTTTTTGTAATATTTAATTTGTCTCCTAATTATGGCAATTATATGGCAAATTTTCTTTGGAACAACACGGGTGCTACAATAATGCCAACTATTTAGCTATAACATTATTCAAAATTTCAAGTTTTAGTTACATGTTTTTATTTTCTTTTTGCATTAAAAATGGTTTAAAATCATAACATAGTATTCTCCAAAATCAAGTTGAATTGAAAGTGGTTGCGAGTCGGAGAAGATTAAGTTTAAAGAAGGATTACTTTTGCCGTTCAAGTCAAGCTTTATTTAATTATTGTAACAGTTTGTCAATTATAAGCGCCTTATAGGTGTAAATAGCATTGTTGTTGTGGTCGTGAGTGTCACTTATACACATATTTATACAATTATTCTGACCATGTAAAATAAATAAATATTGTATAGCGCATTTCATATAATTTCACAAACTCAAATAGTTCAATCATATTCCTTGAGGGCTCCGTAGCTGAACAAGAACAGGGGGAATACAATAGAAAAATGTAGCTTATGATTCGCACAGCCGCTGGACTTGAGATTCAGGTCGATTTTGGATAGTAATATCTTTGGTGTAGTTTTGGCGTGATGATGCAATTTGTCGTCTTCAGTTGAGGTAATATTGATCTGGCGTAAAGTTGAGGTTATGCTAATCTCTGGCAGCTTTGTGGGTTTCACAGTTGTTGTTGTTGTTGTTGTTGTTGTTGTTGTTGTTGTTGGTGGTGCTGTTGTTGTTGTGGTTGTGGTTGTTGTTGTGTCCAATGTTGTTGTTGTCGTTGCTTCTGCTGTTGTTGTTGCTGCTGCTGCTGCTGCTGCTGTTGTCGCCGCCACTGCCACTGTTTGATTTGTCTTCATAAGCTCGTTGAAGGCTGGCTGTGTAACCTGGAGTTTTGTGGTTGTTGATGTGGTGCTACCTGTAGGCACTGTGGCTGTGGTATGCCACAATCTCTCGGTGGTTGTGCTAACTGAACCCAAAGATCGCGGGGTGCTCAACGCAAAATATTGCTTGCTTTTAAATCTATTAAATATATTCGTTGTTGAGTTAAACCCAATTGGGTTTCTTGTTGAAAATCGTGCGGTTAAAGCCGTTCTGGTGGTGGCCGCGGTGCTCGCTGAACTGACGGAGGCAGCTTGATTTGTGGTGCTGCTGGCATTGGATTTGCTGGAATCTCTGTTAATGTATATCAAAGTTGGCGTTGTCGTTGCGTCACGTTGTATTCCATGGCCAAACGTCACCGAATAGTCAGCTCTTGAGTACGCCAGAAGCAGCAGGCAGAGTGACAGCAGCTGAAGGATATGCATTGTACCGGAGCAAATACTTGGAGTGCACTGAAACACACTTAAGGTACTTTCATCTTTTATACCACCCTAACAAGGCTTTCAGGTACTTAACAGCCAGCTTAATCGCTGCAAAGCAGGCCTCGGTTAGTCACACATTTTTTGTGGCTGCCGCCGAAGAACCAGCTGGTGGCTGGCTCTTACACACACATTTTCTAGTCATGTTTTGCTTTATTGAAATGCGTTTGGCCAAAATCAAATACAAGAAGTGCGCAAAACACGCCAACACACGAGCCAGAAATTTATTTATAGATCAACAGCCGGACCGGCAGGCTATGCACATTTTTATGGCCCTGCGGCACTTATCAATGCAACTGCCAATCACGGAGGCAGCCAGGCGGTCGCACACACAACAACACCACAAAAAATAACAAGTGGCACAAGTGGAGGGGGGCTGCCACATATCGGCACCAGGCACCATAGACTGGACATTTGTATAAAAAACATTTCATGCACTGTGCTGACACATGCCATTTTTTCAATTCATTAACTATTTTAGTCATAAATTATTGTACAACAATTTCAAACCCAAAACAACAATAACAATACTGCACGCAATCCACATAAATTCTGAATTTGGTAGGTGGCAGACGAGGCCCATAGAGAGTAATAGTTTTTAGTAGCCGTTTTCAATGCTAATGGGAAAAAGTTGAAAACTCCCGATGAATCAATTTTTAAATTGTTTTCAAAATAAACCAAGAACAATTGTTGACGAAATTATTATAAATTATCAACAACATTTTCGTCAATATCATTATTTATTGATAAATTCAAATATGAAAGCACAAGCAAAATAGATAAAATTGTTGTATTTGTAAATTAAATTGAAGATAAATTTAATTTTAATTTGTTTGACATTTTTCCTGAACCGACTAGTCTTATATGAAATATCCCATATTTTACAGATAAGTTTTAATGTGTAAAACAAAATTAAGTAAAATTTATAGACAATAATTCTAAAAGTAATTCCACTGTTCGCGAATTCTTAATTGAAACATTTAATTTATCCACTCAACAAACCTCTGACAAAGCCTGTGAGCTCTCAACAACCGCTAGCAATTTTATTCAAGCAATTCATATTTTTGGCACTACCAGCAACTAATCCCTGGGAACAAAACACACACCCAGCCACACAAACACTCTCACAAATCACAGAGGCGCCGGCAATTGCTCAAATATTGAAAAAGAAAAACAAAATAAAAAAGCAAAATTTCCCGAACGTAAACTCTAGCATAAATAAATTTGCAAGTAAAAAAAAAAAAGGAACGAGAGGACAAAATGGAAACTGTGAAAAACAAATTTATAGTACACGGTATATTTTATATATGTCGAAAAACATTTCCCCAAGCGTTAAAATGTTGCACACAAAAGGCAACACGAGGGGAACATACATGGAAAATATTTTGACACAGATTAAAAGCGCAGCGCCAACAACAACAACAACAACAATACGAGACTCCCAAACAGTGCCTCAAAACACAATACAACGTTGTTCATTTAAATTTAAATGAAAAGCAGCCACATTCGTTAGGATAAGCCTGACCCCGCCTTATTCTCCCCCCTTGCCCGGCTTGGCAGATGTGAACTTCTCTCTCGACAGCAACTGTGCGTTGACTCCTACTGGGCGTGGCATAGGGGCATACAAAGTCGCACTGACCTAAATCAAACAAACGCTAATGCCCGATTTTCAGCACCACAAAATACTGTGGCAGCAACAACCGCCAACTAGCAACTACCACCAGCATCAGCATCAACCAGCACCCAGCACCCAGCACCCAGCTCCCAACTCCCAGCTCCCTGCACAATTCATATTTGTTGCATAAAAATGTGTTCCATTTCAATACATACTACATGCTACATGTAGCATGCTACCATGCCACATGACTGCAGCAAATGTGAAACAAAAGCATCGACCATCGACATTGCCAGAGGACCAGAAAATTTTTACTCAACGCAATGTTACAATTTTCCCTGTCGTTTGTCTTTTGTTGTGCATTTGTTCTACGGCTACGAATAGTTATACACTCAGAGAAACAATTCGAACATATTCTACTTTTATCGGCGCACAGAGCTTTTAAAAGTCGCGCTATGTTGAATGTATTTTATTTGAGTACATTGTCAACACAAATAAGATTTCAAGTATTCAGTAAATTCAGTTAAGTCTCACTTTGAATTAAAGCTAATTTCCAGACATGTATGAACATTTAATATTTAAATTATGGTCCATTTGAAGCAATCCAACATTGACATGGTCAAATATAATCAATAATTGTGAATATACTTTATTACTATTTATTACATAAGTTTCTTGTATTTACAATAATATAGTCTCAGAATAGGGACAGGATAACAAAAAATTTAATTAAACACACCTTTACAAGTTTTATTTCAGTAGAATCTAAACAACAACATAAAATTTACAGCACTTTTCTTTAACTTAATCACAAATTACGATCATATAAATCCAACGCGGTGATAATTGGTTGGTTTCTTCTTAATAGTTTTTGTTTTTTTTGGTTTTTCTTTTGGGATTATGGTTGGTTGGGTTGTGTCTTGAAATGCATGTCTCTGAAATAATGCTGTCGTGTGTCTCTTGATTCTCCTGTTGCCCTTATTCAATCTCCTTCGGGGATATCTGACTGCTGGAACAGTGGAGAAAAGTCTCCTCCTTCGTTTCATCTTCTGCGTGTTTCTGACCATTCCATTCCTCCCATTCTTAGTTGTTAACGACGATTCTGTACTTATTTGTTCTCTATTCCGGATTGCTCCTGGCGGTGCAGATAAAATATCCTCAGATACATTTGGTAGCTCTGGGCCCTGTATTAACTCCGGTTTTGTTTGGAGCATCAGAGCCAGCAGCACGCTTATTGAAACCAACGTTACTTTCAGCATTTGAATGCAAGATTAAGCCCTGTTTTGTTTTCCATCACCTTTTATACAACTCTGGCAGCTGCTACCGCCTGACACATTATATTGAATAAGCTACAGATCAGTAAATAGAAAAACACCTTGCGATAACGAAAACGATTCCAAACAGTTGATTGCAAAAGTTCACCTAAACTGGCTAGTGATGCCCTACAAAGCCCGATAAGATCACATTACGAAATTCCAAATGAAACAGCGACAGAGTCAAAGAAACATATAGTGGGTGAATCAAATTGAACCCCGATACGATCTGCCTGAATCGCTGATATGTTACATCAAACACGATTTCTTATAATTCCCAAGCCGTTAAAGCGCAGCGCTAAAGCCCTCTCAAAAGAACAATTGGCAATAATCGCAAAGAAGCTGTTTTAAAATACAGTTAATTACTTGAAAGTAAAAAACCTGCTGCAGTTGTACTAATTATTAATTAGGTATTACAAATTACAAAAAAAAAGGCGACCTTAGCCACAAATGGTTTCAGTTAGCCAAAGCGTAAGCAACTTAAATGCCAACTAACTACCCTATTTTCATTAAACTTTGGCCATTACACTCCAAACTCAATTGCAGTCAAAGCAGCAAGCGCTAAATGTGCACCAAGACAATGAAAAAACGAAGAGAAGAAGAAGATGATGATGATGACGACGACGATAAGAAAGCAGCAAAAAGAAGCGGCATAAAAATTACAAATTAAAAAACGCTTGAAAATAATAACAAAGGCCAAAAGCAGACAAAAAAAAAAATAAATAAATTGAAAAGAAAAAAAATTATACAAAACTTTCTGCCAAGCCAACAAAAGCTAATTAAGCCATGGCGCAGACAAAGACAGCAACAAGACAACAAAAACATGAGCATAAAAATAAAATGCAATGCGAAGGGAAAAGCTAAAGTAAATTGAAAACTAGGCAAAGCAGAGAGGAAAACTGCAGCTCAAGGAAGCTGTTAAATAGCTTAAATGGCGTTGAGCGTGTACGACATGTGTTCGCAATAGGCAAGTAGGCGCTGAGGGGCAAGGGGAAGGGACAGGGGCAGGGGCAGGGGCAGGGGGAGGGAAGGGGCTACTGAGCCGGGGCGAGGCGGCGTTGGGTATCTCTGCTCAGTGTGTAGTCGTGCTCAAGCCGGCTTGCTGCCAGTCAAACAAATCCATTTTAAACCTTAAGCCTTGAGTAAACAACACGTACACACACACAAACACACACACACACACACGCACGCATTTGGCTGGCGCTCAGTTTTGCGGGGCGTGGCAAGTAGCTGCCATTCTTGGGCTGCTGCTGCTGCTGCTGCATTTTGTTTGTGTGCATAACAAGCAGAAGCAGGAAATTGAAATGAAATTGTAATCCTTATTTCTCAAGTGGGTGAAGTACTTGAGCCGGCTTCCTGGGGTGCCCAGCTGGGGCAAGGGCGAGGGACGGGCGGCCCGTTTCTATGCGCACGTATGCATATTTATATATTTGAATTGGTTTGTGCATGTGTTTGCCAATCTGTGTGTGTGCGTGTGTGGCTTAGGTGTAAGCGAGCTGCGGTGGAGCTACAGGCCGCACATGCGGAAATGCAACCGCTAAGCAGACATTTCCTGACAGCCAACAGAAATAAGAACAACAAAAACAGTACAAATCGAGCCAAAACTGTCAGGCTTGGAACCCTAGGAAAAGGAAACTATAATAAAATCAGCAAATTTGACACAGCCAAAAATTCATGGACACATTAATTGTATTTCATGGGTTTTTTTATGCTTTGACAAAAAAAAAAAAATAAAAAAAATATTAATAATTTTTTAGATATTTTAAAATATTTTCGATGGAATACCAAAAAATGTACAACAGCAATAAGGATAAATAAATGTTGTATCTTTTATATACTTGCAGTATTTAACAATAATAAAATATAATAATAAAATATAATAAATAGCAAAGTTTCTTAATATTTTTTGCACTAGTTTTTTTATATAATATTTTTAGTTTTGAATTATTTTAATTTTAAAAAATCAATCAAAAAATTGCCGGTCAAATTAAATCGTCGTGGCACACTTTCAACATAGAAATTAATAATACCTTTTAATAAACATATACACGTATATAAGTAAACATATATTTCATATGAAGATATTTTCTTTTCTGTTCGAGCTTCCTCAACTGCAAATCGACAGACGCCTAACATATCCTGTGTGCACTGCGATTTATGTGTCAGTGTGTGTGTGTTTGTGCGTCTAGTTGTGTTTGTGTGAGCAGTTTTGGCGCAAAGTTAACGACGACAACGTCAAGACCGAAAAAAATTCCTTTGGCGGATGCTGTGACTGTGGCAACTTTTGTTTTAGTTTTTGCCTTGCACATGTGTTTGTGTGTGTGTGTTGTTTTTTTTTTTTTACAACTTTCTGCCTTGTTTCTGTCCCAGCGATGTCTGCACTTTTAATCGTCGTCTATGCTGTGCTTATTTGCTTCCGTTTTGCCTCTCGCCTCTTTGGGGCATTCAATTTTGCTCTATTTTTTGCCGTTTGGCTTGCCTGACTCTGCTGCAGACTGCAAGTGTCTGTTGTGTCGCTGACATGTCTAAGGAGCGCACTCTTGGCCCGGCCCAAAGTGGCAGTGGCAGTGGCAGTGGCAGCAGCAGCAGTTTCGATGGCTCAGAGCAGGCGGCTTCTTAGCGAGCAGCAGGCGATGAATGCGGGCGTTGTGGGGTTAAGGCAAAAGAAAACTTTACAAGTAAATGTGACAATGAACAGACATAAACACGTTTTGGCTGCACAAAACCGTTAAGCGAAGGCGGCCCGGGGGTCGTCCGAAGGGGGAGGAGGTGAAGCAAGCTCAGTTCTGCTCTGTTTGTCTTGTGTTGCAAAAACAACACATGTACGGCTTAAATTGTTTATAAACGTGGGTGATTGTCTATATATGTGTGTGTGTATGTGTGTGTGTGAATGTGCGTGTGTGTAAGCGTGGATGGCACAAAGTTTCGTGTCCAATTTAAAAGTGAAAAGCAAAGACATGATGAAAAAAATATAAGAAAAACTTGTCACAGCATTTTACAGTTTGTTCGTGTGCGTCACAAATTGATGGAAAGTTTAATGACACGTTCGATTAAAAGGCATTCGATTTGGCCCTGTGGAAAATAGGTGGAATGGCGTAGCCAGGAAACGGCGTAACAAGGCATAAGAGTCTTTTGACAGATTTCCGAAGACAGTTTGAATGAGCCATTGAATTGATTTGCTGCAGCTGTTAATCCTTAAATAACTGATGACATATCCAGTAAACAACAATAAAAACAAAAATTCAAAATTATAGATTATGAAAAAAATACATATTTATCAATATATACTACAACTAACACTTGCTAGCCAGCTTTTGCTTTGGGGAAAAAATTAATTTCATTTCCAAAATCGAATTAAAAATGTCAGATGAAGCCTATCGGACTAATATAATTACTCAAAAATATTATTTTTAAAATTTTACTGATATTAATTTGGTGAATAGCCACATAATTGAAATGAATATTAATTAAAATTAATAAAAAACGAAAGTTATAAATTATTAATTATGATACAATATATTTATCAATTTATGCTACAACAAAAAAATGGATTTCATTTCCAAAATCATTTCATTTAAAATTTTGTTTGATGCCATATCGGATATAAATACTTACATAATTCAAATTAATAAAAACAAATAATTAAAATTAATAAAAACAAAAAATTCAAAACTGTGGATTATGACAAAATTTATTTAACTATTTATGCTACAACTAAAAGTTGCTAGCCCGCTTTTCCTTTAAAAAAAGAATTAATTTCATTTCTGAAATCGAATTTAAAATTTTGTTTGAAGCCCATTGGACAAATAAAAATCGTTGTTCTAAAAATGTTACTGATATACGTACATAATTCAACTGAATATGAATAACTGAAAGGTGTGCATTGTTTTCTTATCTATGCCGCAGAAGCACTCAGCCCGTGGCGAGCATTTCAGCCGGCTGGCAGCTGTGGGAGCAGTTACCACATTTCAACAGCATTTGCGGCAGCGGTTGGCCGTTTTCTTATGCATAACACAATTTGGCAGTAGTTGCAGTTAGCTGCAGGCAATGGCAACGGAGTTTCATCCGCTGCGCGCTAATACAATTTGTGGCAAGTTTTCAGCGCTGTTGCTCCAAAAAAATGTACTCGAGTCTTAGAGCCAGCGGGCTAAGCAAATCAACTGCAGGTCTTGGCTCAGGCTGGCTCGTTACCAAAGCCCCTCCTCTACCCAGGCACTCCTTACAGCTGTTCATCAATTTATTTAAATTCTGCATAAGCCACAGAGCTTGACAGCTGGCTGTCAGACGCTACACTGGCCACCGCAGAAAGTTCAGATACCGCGCCCCCGCTTCCCCCCCACCCCCACCCCATCTCCTAGCCGCCAACTCGTTCCCGACTTGACTTGCTAACAAAATTACGGGCGAAGAGCAGCTTTGGCAAAAGTTACGGATGCTGTTCGAAGCATGGAAGAAGCACTTTCCACTATTAAATCATATTTGCAGCATTTGTTGCTGTTGTTGTGGCTGTTGCTCTCATTGTTGTTGTTGCTCTTGCCGCTGCTGCCTTCATATGCCAACTCTGACTGTGACTTTTATGCCGTCTGCATCAGCTTCATCCTCATGCGCACATAATTTCTACTTATGTACTTTGCTGCTGCTGCTGCTGCTGCTGCTGCCTCTTCAGTTTCTGTCCCTGTCCGCCCTCTGCTTCTGCCGCTGCTCCATATAAAATGTATTTTATAGTTTTGCTAAAGAAAAAAACTTGTAAGAGCATTATGCTCAAAGTTTCAATGTGCATTTCAATTACACTTTGGCGCAAAGTACAGCAAGACAGGAGCCAAGGACCCAAACAAAGTGCCAGCAAAATAATAAAAGAGAACGCACACACACGCGAATATTTATTTAAGATTCCGATCATTAAATACTCTTGCAGGCATATTGTTATAATTGCTCCTACGACGGCGGCTTGAAATAGTTCGCTTATGGTGCAAAATAATTTGGGACCCGAAAAAAATACCACTTCAGAATAATATATATTATTATAAAATTAAATTTCAGGTATTTAAATTAAAAGGCGAAATATTTTTTTGAGTATGAATAAATGTAAAATGATATATGAAAAGTGTAAAATTTTGATGCAGAATCAATTTCGAGCACAAATCATGACCAGAATGTCATCAAACATTATGAGAGTTGTATTCTGGAAAGGGAATTTCCCCAGGATTTGGAATCACATGTAAAAAATTGTTGATAAATTTGGCACTTGCCGTGTTTATTTTAATCGAGCTGCACATTATTATTTAATCCTTCACGAATATACACGCATATCATCAAAAAGGTGCCTTTAATTTTATAAAAATAAACTGGGTATTGAAGTAAAAGAACAAATTCCAAGCGCATCGACAAATGGCTCTGTGGCTGTTCGCATTACACACGTCGTGAAGTTGCAATGCGTTGTTGTTGCGTCGAGTGGTTGCCAATGGTTTCTAATTGGAGTCCAGCTAAATGCGGTGCACACATACGCCCCGTTGTACGCAGCAGCCAGCGTTTATCGCTGTTAGTCAGTGGCTAATAAACAAGAAGCCAGCACATAAATTGTTGACATCTTACTAACAGTTACACGGATGCTGTTGCTGACAGAAAGCGAAAAGCTGAGTGAGTGAGAGAGAGACCGAGAAGAATACAAAAAGGAAAAAGAGAGTGCTGCTGAGACATTTGTCATGTGTCAACTCAAATGGCTAGAGTGAGAAACTGCCTTTGTCAGCGAGCAAAAAAAAGTAGATAGTCAGCACATGGAACTGTAAAAAGTGGTAAAAGTAAACTTTCCGCGGAGAATTTTAGCCAAAAGAGCTAAAATATTGTTGTTCAAATAAAATTTGAATTGATCTCGGACTGTGATGAGAAAATTTTTCAGATCAGCATAGCATCAAGTATGCAGAATTAAACTGAACTTGTGTTAAGAATTATTCCCTTACATATCCTCTACATAGGCAAAAACTGAAGCCTGGCAGCTGCGACAACCACAATTGGCTGTCATCATTATCAAAGTGTCTGCCTGTCGCTGTTACTGTCTCAATGCTGGCCTCTGTCAACGTCCTTTGCCTTGTCCTTTGCTCCTGGTTATTTCCATCTTTTTTTCTTTTTTTTTTTTGCTCTGGCGCCAAGTGCGACTTTTATTTATGGCTCCAGACAGTGGCGACTGCTGCACGTGTTAAACCCTTTAGGGTTTTTTTTTTTTTGTTATTGTTGTTGTGTTTTTCAGCTTATCTCTCAAGACAACAGCAGTTGCTCCTTGACTTGAGGGGCGGCCTGGCATGTCAACAGGCGGCCACAACAGGCAACAATCCTGGCAGCAGTCCTTGTAGCCGTTGCCCCGCACTCCTCCTTTGCCGCAGCTCCGTTTTTTTTTATCTTTTAATGGAATTTTAAAATCAAATAATTGGTTTTGTTAAATTTTTAGTTGCCATTCTCCTTCCGCATGGCGACAGTGAAAAGATGCTGCAGGTAAGCACTCAGGACAACAGGAGGACAATGTGCAGGACTTAGTCGGGTGGACTTATCGCGCGCTGTGGCAATTGCTGTTTATTGCACTGAAAAGGATACGTGATATCCTTGTTAGCACTAGTTTTGCCCTATTACATGGCTTTGTGTTTGTATTACTATTTGATAGATGGCGCTGCTCAGAGTTGTGTTGAATGCAGCTGGCATCTGGCTCTTAAATTACTCCAGCTTTATTTTATTTATTTCATCTCTATTCAAGTCTCTATCGAGCCCAATATTTATTTTCTTTTTGGAAACAACTTAGTTGGAAATTCGTGTAAAATCTGAAAATTTGAAAATCTTCGGCGAAGTTTCACTTGCTTTGCGTATATAAATTTATTGAAAGAGAAATTAATTCCTCTTAATACAAGAATTTGCGAATATAATATATGTGTATGTCTTCTCCTTTATGGATATTTATGAGGCTGATTAAATTGCTCATGTGTCTGCAATTTACTTCACGCCTTTTGTGGTCTTCACCTCCTGGGCAGCAGCATTGGTGGTGGCCTCAGTGTTGCCGGCGGTGGTGGTGGTGGTGGTGGTGGTGGCGGTGGTGTCAGAGCCGGCATCGTTCTTGCCAGCCTCGGCTGCTGGAGCTGCAGCTGGAGCTGGAGCGTCGGCCGCCTTAACGGCATCAGTTGGCTTGGCTTCCTCGGCGGCCTTGGCAGCGGTTGTTGGGGCCGCTGTTGGCGCCACCGTTGTGGTGGTTATCTTCAGGGCCGCCGTTGTAGCCGTCTTCAAGGATGCGGTGCCAGTGTGGTTGAGTGTGGCAGCGCCCTTGCTGTTGCTGCCAGTTGTCCAGTGGACAACATCGCCGGGCTTGCTGCCAGCCGGATGCTGGTGATCGGCTCCGGCAAGGACCACAGCGATCACGGCAATGTAGGCAAACAGACAGAAGGTATTCATGTTGATAAACGTTGATTTTCTAATTAACTCTTCTACTGGTGAGTTGTTCTTGCTGTTGATTGCTTTGATCGCACTGTACTGAATAATTGTGAGAATCGCAGGCTTTATATACCACTAGCTGATGTCGTTTGCAGTGGTTTTACAGCTGTTTTTCAAGTGATTCAACAGTTGGACTTCTGGGAGCTACAGTCACACTTGATTGTCGTTGTTTACTAAGAACGAAAAGTATCTTCTTACTTCGTTAATATTCACAAAGGCTAACAAAAGTTGAGATAACAATGCATGAAAGAAATACTTTTAACGATTCATTTAGATATAGTATTACAGCACTGGAATTTTGAAGAATTTAATATCAAACGGAAAACTTGTAAGCTGTCATAGATACAGCAGCTTTAGAAATCAAGTTTAATGGAAAGTTTTCGTATATATTATACCCCTTGTTTTTTTCATAGGCGAAGAGAAATCATTTCTCAATGCTTTGGTAAAACTTTGCTTGAAATGACCACACCCCTGCTGAACGAACCAGTCCCTTGCCACAAGCTGGCTTGCTTAAGAACGAGAAACTTGACCTGTATTGCCACAACTTGAGAACAGTTGCAACTGCGTCAACAATATTTGCATTGCTCTAGGTAAATGGAACACAATGCGCCAGCAAACAATATGTGCAGCCTTGTACATAAATCAGCAATGCATATATGCTCTATATACTCTAAAAATGCATATGTGTGTGTGTGCTTCATTCATATTCATATTTATATTTATATAGGCAAAAAGAAAGCAATTTGAATGGAAAGCGAGGCGAGCAAACAATTTAGCCCACGGCGCTGAGACGTAGAAAACGACTTACGCAAATGAAAGTTGTGTGTGCGTGTGTGCGTGTGTGTGTGTGTGTGTGTGTGTGAGGCATAACAACGACACAGTTGCAAAACAGCACATGCAACAACAAAGGCAGCGTCCAAAAGTCGTCCAAGTCCAAGCCCAAAGGGAAGGCGAGTGAAAACCAAAGTCCAAAGTCCCTTTAAGAGTTGCTACTTCAGTTGCAAGTGCGTCAATATGGAACAGCTTAGTGTGGCAGTGTGCGAGTGTGCGTGTATGCGAGTGTGCGAGTGTTTGACAATGTCATTCGTGCGTGGCAGCAGCAAAATCTCCTACACCAGCCGCACTCTCGCCCATCGAGCGCTATATTTGCCAATTCACGTTATAAACTTGTTTTCAATTTCAAATTCAAATGCTGTCCCTGCAAGTTTGCGCCTGGCTATGGGATACACTGGGGCACACAGGACGGCACTTGGCAACATTTGTAACCAAGACACATGCAGTTCAGCGAGTAGTAGAAGAAGCAGCGGCAGCAAAAGCTTTACAAAACTCGCTGCAAAAGTTTGCGTATGTGGTGCATGAAATTTCTTAAGTCACTCACAGCGAGAGTAACCAACCCCCTCGCCCCCTACCCCCTCCCCCCACCACGCCCTACTCACATGCATAATGCATGGACGTGTTCTTTTAAATTGCTTCACTTTTTCCACATTTTGATCGTTTCATTTTCCTTGTGCGTGTGTCGTTGGGATTTTCACTTTACTTTCTATAATTTTCTTCTTTTTTTTTTCCTTTTCAGGCGAACAACTTTTTCAAAATGGAAAAACTTTTATAATAACCAGGCATATAGTTATTAGAAACGAATGACAAAATCTTAAGCCCTCTCGTGCCTGACCCGTCGTAATTTGTGGAAATTAGTTGGTCAGAGATAAACGTATTTCGTATCTGATTTTATATTCTATTCCATTTTGTTCCCTTAAGTTTGTATGTGTGTGTTTTTTGCGATTTTTTTGGTGTGGAAGTAACTTGAATGTGTTTTTCGCTAAAGTTTCTAACAAACCAAACCGATTTAAACTTAGTTTTGAAGTTACAAATTTGTTAGTTCGAAATATTTTACAAATTTATTTATTTTTATCCAGATGCATTTTGGTGCGAAGAAATGCAAATCTGAACAATTCCAAAGTGAAAAATTTTTACTGCTGTTCCATATCCGTTAAGTTGGACTCATAAATAACGTATTTTTAATGAAGTGTTTATTGCACTTTACACAAAAACATCAATATTTGCATTTATTTGCAAGAAATGTTTTAAAAATTTATACTTTTTCCCGTCGATTAAAGATTCCATGCACAACAAAGGGTCAATCGATTCTTATTTCATAGCCTTTACAGAGTCAACTGGCAATTATGCTTAAGACATTTATGATAAAGTGAAAAATATTCCACAAAGCTATTAAAAGATTTATAAGAAACGTTAACAAATACAAAAATAAACAAGTGAGAAGGCTCCAGTCTGGGGCGCCCGACTGGAGCATACCCTGAACCCTGTTTTTTCATACACTTCAGTCCCCACACACTTAAGAGTATGATCTTAATAATCGATGATTTGAAATAAACTTGATCTGCGTATGGACAGACAGACAGACAGACAGGGCTAGATCATCTCGGCTAGTGATGCTGATCAAGAATATATATACTATACTTTACAAAACCATTATACCCTGATTTACCCATTTTCAATGGATTCAGAGTATAAAAAATAAGAATTTCAATTACATTTGCAACACATTTCTTACTTGGCCAAACATTTAATACTCTCAACAAATTTATTGAACTAACATTTTTTGTATCTCCATACTTGAGGTAAAAACTGTATACATCTGTGTGTTTCATTTGATTGCAAAAATGTTCTGTCTAACCGACCATATGCGTTGCCCAAATGCCATTC
Organism: Drosophila sordidula; assembly: GCA_035047465.1. Lineage (NCBI taxonomy): Eukaryota > Metazoa > Arthropoda > Insecta > Diptera > Drosophilidae > Drosophila > Drosophila sordidula. The sequence continues at coordinate 7,553,998 of JAWNPQ010000156.1, read as the reverse complement.
AATGGCCAAAACCAAAAGCTGGCCAAATAAAAAGTCAATTTTACGAGCTGTAAAGAAATGAATTTAAGCTGAATTTCTTTTGGGCAAATTCAACTGAAGCGTGCCAAAAAGCAGGTGAATTGAGTGTAAATAATGCTGAAGACTTATGCAATCACAAGCCTTAAATTTCGTATACAAATGTTTGCTTTACAACTGCGTGTGTGTGTGTGTGGATGTGTGGGTGCGTATCTAGAAGAAGCTGAGCATAATTTAAATTTCTTTAAGACACGCCTCGCCAGAAAAGGCTGTATTTAAAATGACTTTAAGCTATGCTGTCGCCAGTTACGATATTGTAGAGCCACGCCCAGTCCCATTATGTGGTTTCTCAGCCCACCCAAACCAAGCTGACGTAGCTGCCTGAATCCCGGGCCACTTTGCATGACGCACAAAACACGAGAAATTTCAGCAACAATGTTCTCGTCTTTTTCGGTAGCTACAACATTCTTTGGCACAAACACACACACACACACGCACACACGCACAGCTCTGGTGGTGTACACCTCAAAGACATTGCTTAGCAACTGTTACGCATATTTTGAGGGGTCTCTCGGGTCTCTGTCAGCTGTGCAGCTCAAGATTTTTAAAAGTTTCTGCAGTGCACGCATCCTTAAGATACTTTTTCCTGCCCGACAGTTTCGGCTTATAATTGAGTACAAAAAATTGCTGTAACAATCTCGGCAAATTGTTAATAATAATCAACCGCAAATGTTTCACCACCTGATTGTGATTAGGTGGCCGTCTAGCCCTTTAGAATTTTGTTGTGCTATTTGGAATATTTCTGGTATTTTGGTGGCCAAATGCCGCAACCTCAACCAGTTCTAGCTAGACAGCGCTAACTGGGCGGAACATGGCTTAAATTGTTTTTGGCTGCCTGTTTGGCATTTTTGGCATTGTGTATACGCCAAGTGGCACAGGAGATTATTAGCTTACATTGTGGAAAAGTGTGTTAAGTTCAAAGTAAAATGTAGTTAACATTGTTGAGCTTATAAATAGACCAAGTTAACAAACACATTAAATATTGCATTTCCATTTTGAATGGAATCAAATATATTTCACGCACTGCATTATATTTACTTAGTTGATCTGAAGCAAAACTCAATGCAAATTGTAATTCTGCAATCTGATAGTGATCAGGGCTAGCTTTAACTAAGCCCATGCCAATTCCACATTCTTATCGTAATCCTAATTCGTATCCTAATTCCATTTGCCACAATAAATTCACTTAAGCCACAGCCAAATGCCCTCAATTATGCTTTCAGCATGCAGCTAACATGGCAGGTCATGTTGCCTCTAACCTTTGAGACAAACTCAACCAGCCGTGGAACGTAGAACGAGCCCCTGCGCCCAACCCCATTTGAATACGGCAAGCGGCTTAGAACTTAATTTCCTGTTTACAGTCATAACCAGGCAGTAGTTGCGCCGTTCGGGCGCAGATCCACACGCAATGCAGGTGCTGGCGCCGGCCAGTTGGGGTGTCTGCAGCATTAAGAAGAAAAAAAAAAAAAAAAGAAAAGAAAACCGAGCGAAGAGGAAAAAGAAGTCAACGCAAAGTCACTTAATTAAATGTTGCTCATACGGCACGTGGTACGGGCGCAGGGACACAGTCGAAAGGGGTTCGCCAGCTTGTTGCGTTGGCAAATCCTTTGAGTGACTTTAAGCCCTTGCACGAGCAGCTGTGCGCTATGCAAATACGCGCTCTGCTACTAGCTGACAGCGGCGGCGGCGGCAACACCTCAATAAAAGGGCCAGACATCCTGGCGGCTGACGCTTCCTGGCTTCGTCTCAATCTCAGTCTGGATTCCGTTCGTCCCTCGCATTGCAATTTTCGTTGCACAAAATCCCCTAATTAAATGTAAATTACAAAATGCTTCAATGCCAAGTGGCAAGTGGCAAGTAGCAAGTAGCAAGCAGCAAGTAGCAAGTTGAAAGTGGCAAGTGGCAAGTGGCAAGTGGCTGGTGGAAAGCGGAAAGTAGCGTTGTCATTGCAGCAGACACGTCAGCTTCAAGCTGCAACTGAAATTGTAATTTTCATGCTTATTACAATATTTATGCACGCTAAGCAGCCAGGGACATCCCTCGACTTGACTTTGGGGCTTCTCGCTGTGTCCTGTTGCCATTTGACTTCGCAGCGCTGCTTTTTTCCAGCTTTTGCTCTCTCTCGTCGAATTGTTTTCTTATCATTAGCGCTGATGAAATGTAAGCCAGAGAGCAACAGCAGCAGCAGCAGCAGCAGCGACTGACGTCAAACTTTCGTCCTTGCTGCGTAATAGCTGCCATTTCCGTTTTAGATGACACGACGCGACACGACACGCGCCACCAAAGCCAAAGCCATTGCCAAGTGCCAAGTTCCAGCAAGAATGGCATCCCAGCATCCCAACATCCCTGCAGCATCCTGCTGCTGCCCGCATTTCACCCACATTTTGGCGGCTGGCGCAGTCGCCGCGCGTCTCCAGAGCTTAGGTAAATGCAAATCCTTTTGCTCAGCGCTTGAGTCCTGCTAAAGTGAGACATTTGCATTAAATTTTAAAAAACAAATGCAGCCAAATTGAAGGCAACTTTAAGCCGTTGCCTGCACAATTTTGAAGTTTTTTTTTCGCTCGAATTAAATGCTAGCAAATATATCAATTTACCTACATTTATAACCTAGCACTTCAAACTATTATTATTGCCTTCCATGTCATTAATTTACATACTAAATTTCATTTGGCAAATAGAAAAAGAACTTTTGATTTTTCTCAAAAGTATTTTTCTTTCAATAATTGTCAAAATACATATCAATTTTCAACTCTAGTCAAGACGAAGACCAAAAACAAAGTTCTGCAATTTCTCTATCGATTAACAATTACCTCTCAGCTACTGAGGAAATTCATTATGACTTAAAGACGACTTTATTGTGGGTAGAAAGCTTAGGTTTTTATACTACAGTGCAATTTATTGGTGGCTCTTGAACCTTCCCGTTTGAAAACTTAAAATGTTTAAACCCTATTCCTTTTAGCCCTTCCGCCAATTTAAAGCAAGATAAAAAAAATTAAATAAAATTTAAAACAACTCTTGAGGCAAAATAAATTTAGAAATGGTTTTCAGCTGGAAAAGTATATACTTTGTCCATATATAATGCAGTTGAAAATTTGGAGAGTTCGTTGTGAAATTGACATCCAGAATAGCTTTTCGCTTTGAAGGTTTAAAGCCGTAAACCTAAACAGCAACAGCCGTAAAAGTGAGCGGCATAAATCAAAGGCGAAACTATTTTCATTTCGGGCAAATCGAACGCTGTGAGCAGCCATTAAACCGCTGCCATTAAAAGGCGGCAGTAAAAGCTTTACAAAATGGCAGCCGGCTAAAAACTGACGGACAAGCGGACTGCCTGACAGAAGGTGAAACCAGAAAGCGCCAAAAGCCAAAGACAGAATGAGCGAGTGGCAAAGAGTGGGAGAGAGGGGGGGCAATAGGAAGAGATGGGGGGCAGCCCCACCTAAAAAGTACAAGTCGCGAATTTCGTGCTGCCTGCGTGCAAGCCGCACACATAATAAAGTTAACGCTCGAAAGGGCGCACACGTGTGGGCGTGACGCCGCGAAAGGGAGCTGCCACCTAGACCGGAGCCAGACCGAGACCAGAGCCTGCGGTTTAGCAATTGCTGCAGCATTTGACAGTTTCCAAAAATTTTCGCAATTAGATGCCAACTACGACAATTCCAAATGGCTGCTAGGCTCCAAATGGCATTGGGCGTGGGGCTGTTTGGGGCTGGATGTGTTGGTTAACTGATTGTCGCTGCCAACAAAACTCTTAACGGTGCTCGTCAAGTCCCTGATTATGTTTCTATTTCTGTTTCAGTTTCAGTTCCAGTTGCCGTCAGTTTTCAGCGCCTACAGATTTTTATTGCTTGTGACATTTACACAGCATTTGATGTTTATTGATGTGTGTGTGAGTGTGTGTGTGTGTGTGTGTCTGCGAGCATATACGTATGTGTGCACTCGGTTAAGCGGTTGTGCGGCAAAAAGGCAGCCGCTTCATTGACACGTTCACATTGTTTGCTGCTGTCACACGTGGCGTATGCGCAACGTGAATATGGCAATGTTAATGATTTGAACAGCGACCGAAGGCTGGGAATGGGAAAAATTTGGGTTTTAGTGCCGCCTAAGTGAAATAGTTTAGAGCGCGCCATAAATGAAGCGGTTAGGTGTGCGTGTGTCTCTGTGTGTGTGTGTGTGTGTGCGTGTCTTTATGGCCTATTAATATTCAATTGTGAATGAGCATTTGTGGGTTAGATGTGTCCCAGGGGCGCACTTTGAATGTGCTTGGAGTGTTGAAATGCAGTGAAAGTTAGAAGCAGTTAGTTGCCTGAGGTTAGATAGGCAGGGTCTGAAAGAGAGGATTCAATTTGAAATGGAAGATAACAGCGGAAAATAGCACTCAGAAATTACATTATTACATACTGATAATTTGATTGGTAATACATATACATATATTGATTGATAATCAAATTTTATTTAAATATAAAAATACGCATATGCATAAAATATTTGTAATATTAAAATATATTAATGTCGAAGTGTTTTTAAAGAAAAATTAAAAGATTATTTAGAGGTTCAACACTTTACACAAATTACTTATTTAATATTTTCTTATTTTACAAAAGTTTCACTTAATTTTTGTGTACACAATTTGTCGATTCCTTTAAAAATGCAAATCGATGGACCCACAAACTTTTATAGCATTTAAGGCTATCGTGAAATTGTCATAGTCTTACAGCTCCGGCCAGCAGCTATCTCCCTCTCTTTCTTTTTCAGTCTTTCTATCTCTATTTCCCATCAATTCAGCTTTGACCGTCAATTGCCCACTTTTTGCACTCCTTTTTATTGTTTCGAGCACTTTGAAAGTGCAGGGCTAAAACAATTGACCGCTAAGCGGCCGGGCTGAAATCTCACTGAGAGAGTCAAGCGGCGCTGAGCCGTTGCTCGGCCAAGCGAGAACTATAAAAGTGGAGCACTTACAGCTACGCCCCAGCACTTGGCTACAATTGCGACTATTAGACAAAAGCTGTGTGCCACAAACACGAAACTGTGCTGCGACCAGGACGGCTCCTTGCCTGGCGCTGGCCACCGTCGAAGACCATAACCATAAAGGACGCGAACGCAGCCGCGAGACACGTGCGAGTGCTCGAATATTGGCACTGGTTGGTAGCCGAGGGGGGGGCGCCGCGGAGGGCAGCGACATGTTTTGAAGCACACTTCCAGGCGCTGAAACTCAAACATAAACAGAGCCTCAGACACTGACATGGGGCAGCAAGAAAATTGCGCTAAGAATTACGCAAAAATCGACAAAAATCAACAAAAATCGTCAAAAACGAGTCCCTAAAAAAAATGCCAACAAAGCAGAAAACAAAACCCACAAAATGCTGTTCGGGAATGGGATGAAAAATTGAAAAGAAGCGAGCATACACATAACACTTGCTAACAAGAAGTGTTTGACGTTGACACGCACACACACACCCACACACACACACAGTTATCAATACCAGCACAGAGATAACTATACAATTGCAGGGACCATCATTTTGAGTGCCATTGACAGATTTCCTTCTTGATTTTAGTCTGAATGGCCACCAAAATTGCCGTCTTTTATGTCGTTCACATGGAACCAGTTGACTGCCTAAGCGTTCCAAATTAAACTGCCAAAAAAAGGTGTAGACCGACTGCTTAAAATATATCACTGTGATTTTAAATATAAAGAAATAAATGTAATAAAATAATAAACAAATCAAATGGGTTTATTTCGTATTAGTTCAATATTAACTCAAAAGTCTTTTACTACGTTTCTTAACTTTAGTTTTTAGTTTGTTTTTCTTTCACAAAATTGTATGATTATTTAATTATTAAAATTTAATATTAAAAAAAAAACTTAAAAATTTTAATTTTAAAGTTATTTCTATAAAATGCAGATTAAATATTTAGTTTAAGTCCTAACAAGACAATTTATATTTCTAATTACACCTTTCGTGTGGACTCGAACAAGTTCACAATGGGAATAAATACAAATATAATTTTTCTACATGATACACCAGTGAAATGCGTTAGTTCATTTACTAGTTCCCAACGAGTGTCCAGCATTTTTTCAAAAATTCGCTGCCGCTTCCTGCAATGCTCTTGACATTTGCCACGTTTTCCTAAGTACTCAAAACTGCTGCCTCGCAGGAAAGAAGACGGCGCCAGCGGGCAGTCTAAGAGCGCAAAAAAAAAAAGCAAAAAAAATTAAATGCTTTGTTCAACTTTCTTTTTCCTGGCATTTTCCGAAAATTCCATTCTCATGCCTTCCTTTCTTGTTCGCAGCTCGTCTCACAAGTGTCGCCAGCTACTCGAGAGCAGCGAAACTTGTGTAAACAAGGCAACAATTTAAAAAGCAATAATTGAAAACCTTTATGGCATACCAAATAAAAGTTTTGTCAGCTGTGCCGCTGCCACGCCCCCTGCCAAAGGCAAACAAAATCAAACCGTACAAATGTTTAATAAACTTTAAGAGAAATCTTCACTTATTTTGTCGGGGTGGGCGCTCTATAGCATAAGTATGCTCTGCGGTTCTCGCTAAGCAGATTAAATTGGCAACTTGGCCATGTGGCACGCCCACATTGCGGCCACATGGTAAAAGCAGCTGCTAAGCTCAAACACGCGTGCACCGAAATCAGTCGGGGAAAACTTTTGCCGCCGCCACGCCCACAAAGACTTTTGTTTTACTCGTGGTGGGCGTTAGCTGAATGCATTGGGCCAAAGTACAACGAATCGATTTCGTTAGCTTTAAGCGAACTGGGGGCGACAGGTGGCCACAGCAAGTTGGGGTCGCCAGGGGGCGTTTCTGTAGTTCCTCTAGGCGTTACTAGTCAAATTTTTGCATGTGCGCCGCAAATTAGATAGCATTCAAAAAAGCAATAAAAAAGAAACTTTTCGCAATTGGCAATAAAACAAGGACCAGATGGTAAAGAACTACATATTAGCTATTGTTTGCGTGGGCATTCCATACCCAAAGTTCTCCCCGTCCTTGCCTCCGCAAAGCAGATATAAATCAACAAACTGCAATTGCCACTTAAATTGGCATTCGTATTTTTGGTGTTTGCACACATTCAGCGACAGTTTGAAAGTGAATTTCTCAAGATTCGGTTAGACTACAGAGAGGATTCAGCTTATCGTTCTAAAGCATATATGGTTTATTATAGCCTTTTTATTTTATACAAAATAAACCCAAACTTTAAGATTGTCTTTCATTTTAGCCATTTTTCACAGCAAATCTCTGCAATGCCACTCATGAGCATTCAAAATTAAAAACAACAAAGAAACGCAAAAAAATAAAAGAATCATTTGAAAAGGCGAATCCAATAAAGTTTATTGCCTCGTTGCACAACTATCGTAGTTGGCTTTAACAAAAAAGGGATTTCCGCTCGTTTTTCGTGTGTCCTATGCGAAGGAGCAGCCAAGTAGTTTTTTGTTGTTATTGCAGCTGCCGCTGCTTTATTTGAATTTGTCTAACGAGCGCTTAAATAGCCTTGAGGCAGGCAGCAGCCAGTCAATTTTCTGCTCCCCTTATCCGTGTCGGGCTCCACTCACATGGGCGGGGCGTGGCCGTTGGCCATGTTTCTTGTTGTGTGTGTATGTGTGTGTGTGTGTGTGTGTGTGTGTGTGTGTGTGTGTGTGTGTGCCGGATGTGGCTCAAAGTCATATCCTGTGTATGCCAGCGTCCGCTTTGGCTGCACATTTGCGCCTCGTTTTTGGGGTTTCCCCTGCTTACCTCCCCCTTTCCCAAACAACATACACTTAAACAGAAACGCGCCCAATTCGCACGCTCATCAATGTAAAAATTTTTCTAAATTTACAAAATACTGCAAATGCTCTTTAAAGCAACTATTCTCTCAATTAAATTAAAGATTCGATTCCTTGAACAAAATTGAAGTCAATTTGTGATTCTTACATACACTAATGAACACACATTTCTAAATCCACATTTACATCTAGCAAACAACCGTATTATATTCCAGCAAAATATACTTATAATATATACCCTTCAGTTAAACATAAATCTCTTTGCTCCATTAATCACACAGTTTTATCACATGCTTTCAATCATGAAAGAAATTAAAGAGAACCAGGAAAATTATTATGCCTCGTTTCGATGCAATCAAGCTGGGGAAAAAAAGTGGAAAAGTGCAACAGCATTAAGCAGGCAGCAGCGACAACATTTCGAAACAAAATTTTTAATGTGTTGAACAACAATTAAAATCATTTTTACACAAGAAAATGATTAAATTTAAATGGTCAGCAAACACGAACCCAAATGCTGGCGGCAATGTTAAACTAAACTAAATTAGAGTGCCTGCATTTTATATATATATTTATATAGAATGAAATTGAAAATGCTGCAAACTCACGGCAGCAGCAGCGAGCGGCTTAGTGGGGTAAGTAGGTGCGCCTGAAAGTATGCTTTAAATTAAAACGAGCGGCAAAACGAGGCTGCCGCACGCACACGCACACGCAACACACTTACACACACGCACACACGTTGACACATGTGAATTTTTTAATACGTCCATTGTTGTGGGAGAGCAGAAAATAAAACCCACACACACACACACATACACTCTGGCAGTCACATTGTTTGCGGTCAAGAAAACAACCAAACCGAACCTACCCAAAGCGAAAATGCTAAACTCTGTTTTAATAGTTGAGTATGAAAGTATATCTAAATTCTAGAGTCACATGTGCTTGTTTATGTTATACCCTGTACTCAAACCTGTACTCAACAAACAACAGACGAAGAAAATATAAAGCAGACTTGAAGAAAAGAAAATAAAAATTCAATAAATCAATACGTGTTTCAATTGCAAAATTAAAAAAATTCTATGCCATTTTATTGAAAGGAGCACTAAGAGCAATATTCAAAACAGGTTTGTATACTTAATTGTCCAAGGCCAAGTAATCAAGTCCAGACTGAATAAACGTAATAAACGTTTAACTCGAAATCTCACGGCTTTGAAACTTATTATTATATTATTACATTGCCTCAAATTTGGCTATACTCATATTTGTGTGTGTGCGTGTGTGTGTGTGTGCATGTGTGTGGTACGTGAAATTAATTTGTGATGTCCGTTTTGGTTGTTGCCGCTTGACTGGGCTCATAAAGCTCCTCCTGCAGCGGCAATGCGGCCAACAGGCCCCAAAAAGTATGCTACAAATTGCCTTAATTCCCCAACGAAAATAAGTTATTCCGTTTATTTCGTGTGTCGTCGTCGTCGTCGTCGTCGTTGCCGTTGCCATTGCCATTGTCGACGCTTAGCGCTCGACGCTTTCATGTCGTGTAACTTTTCGCATGTGTTAAAATTAAAAAGTTTTCTTTGGTTTTCTCTGGTGGGTGCGACTGTTTTTATCTTTTATCTATGGTTGGTCACTTTACCTCTCACCCACACGGATACTTTTTTGTCCTACCTAGTCGACTTCTCTCAGCTAGTTGACTCTTCTGTGTGTGGTTAAGTAAATTCTTCTTCTTCTTTTTTTTTATTTTTGGTACTTTAATTATTAAGTCGAGCTCAATTTGTTGCTGTGTGTAGGTAAGTGTAGGTGCGGCTGGCAAGGCAGGACACGTGCTCGTCCTGCGTGTGTCCTTTGAGGCTTGCATATGTTAGCAGCCTGGCAAATGCCATCGAGCTTTTACGTGTCACGTGGCTTACTTTTAAATTGAGTTTATTGTTTAGGCCATAAACTGACATTTTGTTGTGGCCTTTTGTTGCTCTAATTGCTAAGGGAATTGCAGTGCACATAAAAATACAGCAAAACATCATTAAAAACCAAATAAAGGTTAACATAAATAAAAATTAAATTAAATGTAGAGTGGTAATGTCAAAGGCATAATAACAAACAGAGTTTGTTCATTTGTAATTATTTTGACGATCTCGTACATATTCTTCTGTGCTTTGTATACCCTGAACCAATTAAAAATGGTTTGATTAAATTAAATTACATAACCAAAAAAATGTTATTGTTAGCTATGATTTGTTCTAAAGAGTTATTCGGTACTTGAAGTTTATTCATTTTCATTTTAATTTCCAAAAAAAAAAGTTTTTTTTAAGCATTTGATTCAGCATATAATCACAGCAACAACAACCACTTTTAAACCGAACTGAATGATCTGTGCTTCGTCGCGAAGTCAAATATATTTTACCTGATTACCTGCAACTTTTGAGCAAACTAAAGCATCTGTCTTTCCCACTAAGACTGTCTCTCGACCCTCGCCACTCTATCTACCTAACCATTTATCTATATCCACCTGGCTTTTGCCCTACTTCAAATATGTACAGACCTTAATCACACTTTGTGCTGCAGTTGAGAAGCAAACAGCTTGGCATAGAAAATTTCCCATTACCGCTAAGGGTATGCAACATAATTTTTAACCTCACGCCGTGGCATGCACATAAATTTGCCACTATCCAACACTGGTCGCTGCCTCCATTTGAAGATTAACGCGCGCGCGAGCATAAATAACAAGCGAACGAAACTATTGAAGAGGCGGCGAAGAAGCAGCTAACAAAGGAACGATAATCAGGATGCGGGGTCTCACTTGCAAAAGGGGTTGGAGGTAGCAGTCTCAAGCGCAAATTTATTTTTCATAAGTAAATCCCTCTAGCTCTTCCTTCTCTTACTCTCTTTCTCTCTCCATCCCTCTCTCTCTCTCTCTCTCTCGCTCTCTGTCTCTGTTTGGCGCAACGAATAAAAAAACTTTGCCATTACGTGCCACTGCAGCCGAAAAGTCAAAGTGACGGCAAAGTCAACACAAGAAATTGCAACCCTGCAGTTAGCACAGCAAATGAGATGCCCTGGGGCAAGCCCCCACAGTCCCGCCCAGTTAATCTCTGGAGAGCAGCTGGAAGAGCGGGTCTGAATTGCCGGCTGCATCCTTAGCAGAATGTAATAAAAACCTGAAGTACGTTTGTTTGATAATCCCATTTTAATATTTATAGTAATAAACGCGTTTACGCGTTGCCGCTTCGACATGCCATTGGTATTGGCTGGGGGCCACGCCCACTTTAGCCCTGGCATATTGGCCGCCTGTTGCCCGCAAGCGTTTGCTTTCGCGTTCGCATTTGCGCTTGCGAATGTCTTTTATTATACGACTTCTGGGTTTTGGGACTCACTCAACTGTCATTTTGAATACCCTTGTAAAGGGATATAGAACTTTATCATGAAATCTGTTAGGCATACAAGATGTGATCCAATTATTAGCCACATTATTCCGACTATGTCACAAAAAAAAAAAAAGTAGCGTAAACTTTAATATTTCATCATTTTGCTCATATATTAATATATATTTATATTCCAGCATAAAAATCACAGTCTAACGAAGAGGGTTAGGGCTAACAGATCCCAGGTTAGAAGGGCCAAGGCGACTGAATGGCTGTCCATTTGACATATAAAATGCTGTATGTGCCGAAGATGGTACATACGGATTTTTAAGCCATTTATTATGCAGTCAGAATCTTCTTTCTTGTCTTTGTCCCTCACTCGAAAGGGGTGTATTCGCTGATAACGGGAGTAGTTCCCTTTGCAGACGTCTGGCAAGTAGCTTAGCTTTGATAGCAGAGTAAATCCAATTGTTTCTGTCTCGCTTTGATTTTATAGACAGAGAGTGCCGTGCATCTGGTTTATGCTTTACGTGGCGTATGCGTAATGTTATTTCCTATAAGGCTTAGTAACAGGTTCTTTTGCAACAGTGGGCTGAGTTGACTGAATTGATTCAATTTCAAATAGAACACAAACAAATTTGAAAAATATATTCGGACTAAGAGTTAAACGTTTATAGAATAACATATTTAACATAATATAAATATTAAATATAACAAGACGAAAAATTTGCCTCCCTCAGAATCGCTTTTACTGTTGTTTTTTATACTAATTTTGGCAACCACAATCGGTTATAAATATAAATTTGCATTTCTAAATTTTGAAAAAAAATGTTTTCTAAAAAGAGTAAGGGGGGAGTACATGCTTTTTTTGACAAAAAAATCAAAAAAATTTTATTTTCAATAATGAATATATTTGAAATGCAGAATCAAACCATGAAAAAAATGGTCATCAAACATGAAAATCGGTTGGGTTTTGTCAAAGTTATGTGCATTTGAATTATGGGAGTTATGGACCCGAGAGATTTACTTGTCAAAATTTTTGTCAGTTTTGGCATGATTTTTGACAAAAAATTTGACCCCCTCAGAATCGGTTTTAATGTTGTTTTTTATAGTAATTGTGGCAACCACAATCGAATAAAAATATAAATTCGCAATTCTAAAATTTGCAAAAACATTTTTTTCTAAAATGATGATGATGATTTTTTTGACAAAAAAATGCAAAAAAAATTATTTTCAATAATGAATATATTTGAAATGCAGAATCAATATAGAGGACAAACCATGAAAAAATTGCCATCAAACATGAAAATCGGTTCAGTTTTGCCAAAGTAATGGGCGCTTGAAATATGGGAGCTATGTCAAAGGTTTACTGTTGGTAAAAATAACACAGTCTATATTCCAACTTTCAAGAATCTTATTTAAGTAATAATCTTTTTATTTATTGTTAGTGCCAAACAAACACAGTTGGAATATATAATATAAAAACACATAAAAACACAAAAACTAAGTTTGACTTGAAAATAAATTTACGAACACAAATCGCAGGAACTTATAATTAACGCATATGAAAGTTTTCAAAAGGAAACTTAAAAGTTTTCTATAGTACACAATTTACAAATACATATTTTGGAGATAATAAGCTGAAAACAAGATATGAAGCAAATCCATTGTCACATTAAATTCGAATTACTTTCGGTTTTGAAGTTGTCGCTGTTACGGCATAACGGGAATTCACGCCATTTGCAATCAATGTCGAAATAATATGGCGGTTTCGTTTACGTATTTTCCACTGATTTCCCAAAAGCAGACGCTGCCTGGGCACCCACCACTTGGCGATAGTTTTTGTTTGAAATGCAAGCCGCGTGGCAAGTTTTCTGTGTGTCTGTGTGTGCGAGTGTGTGTGTGTGTGTGTGTGTGTGTGTCAGGCTCTGAGGCGGCCTGCCAAGGATTTGCCGGGTCTCGCAAAAAACTTGGTCCTTGCTTGGGATGCTGCAGCAGCTACTTGGGGAGTTCTGGAGCATTATCTTTTGGCAATGCCAAACACTTCCGCCGAACGACAAGAACGATAAATTGTTGCGGAAAAGTGTTAAGCGTGGAAAAGTTCAGGCCAAAGTTTCGATGTGCGCGCACTTTTATTTAGGGTTCATTATGCTCTCTTATGCTACTTTTCGCCACGCCCCCCGCCCCGCCCGCAGGCCCCTTTGTGGCCTTTGTTTGCACCATTGAAAATAATGATTACACGCTTACGTTTTGCTTTTCTTTCTCCCAGAGACGCGTGTGTGCGCCAAATTATGGCCCGGCTACAGAAATTGGCCAAACCGAAAACTATAAGCCGATTATCAGCAGATTTCTGTTATACCCTGTGTACCGACAAATGCATTACGGGTATGAGGAATGAATGCAAATGAGTCGCGATTCAAAGAAATCTACCCTTAGTGCTACAGATACCTAGAATACCAGAAAGTTGGATAATAAATACAGATACAGAGCTGCTAACTCTAAGTCCGAAACCCAGTTGCAGAGTATCTCCAAGTCGAGCGGGGCAATCTTGTTACTTTTTTCTTTCGTTTACGCTGCTGCCCAATGAGGCACACAGCGAGATGAACTGCGCTGTGAATAGTTGTCGGCCGTTGGCGCTTGAAACAGAAGGGGCAGAAATGTGGCTGGAACTATGGATTACCGCCCGGCATTGCATGTCATCAGAGTTATTAGCGCTAATGCTCTATTAATGTTCCGTACACTGAATAGAACATGGAGTATTCACGCTTTCTTTTTGGCCACGTTATTTTGGCTGTGATAGAAATTGCGGCTGTTCGGAGTCAGAGTGAAGTGTTCCGTGTGGAATGGGTTCAATTAGTCAGAGATGCCGACCATTGAGGTAAAAGTCTCCAGGGATTCTTATTTCTGGGTCTTGGGCTGCGTTAGGCATGCACTTTGAAGATTTCAGTTCATCAGAAGTGGCTTAAATGTGTAATTAGCAGAGGAAGTCAGTTAGTTGGCGAATATAAATATGCTTACAAAATGATTTTCGAAACCTTTCAAAAATGTATCTTTTAAGGGGCCATCAATCATCATGCTGCATATTAAATATTCTGAGCCAGCTGCTATTGCATTCAAGTTGTTAGATCAAGTTCATCAATCAATCGTCAAGCTGTTATCAATCATTCAGCAATATTTTATTCCTTAAAGGCAGAACATTGTATTCTTTATTAGGCAAAATTTATACATGCTTACATGCATTTAAATTTCGATAATATTCCAAACCATTTTGGCCGGCGTAAGTTTATCTTTATTTACGTTTTCATTTTATTTTTAGATGTATTATATTTATATTTTTATAATTATATTTATATATGATTGTTTATATCAAATTGTGCTTAAGTGGGATTGAAATAATTATAAATAATTTTTAACTCGTTTAATATATTATTTATGGATTTCATATTTTATATATTGTTATATTTCAGAAATACTTGTTTATTTATTTTATTTATTTATTTAAAAATCATCGTAAATTTAGATTTTTAACCAATAAAGTCGAAAATGCTTCCATCAGCCTGTATTATACATTAGCACACTACCGTTTTATACCCATTAAAATTGCCTCAATTGTATTTACTGAGTACTTAGTTTTACCATAAAATGCAAACTTCCATTCAGAGTTCCATTGAAACTGTTGTAAGTAACTGAAGAGACTCAGAGTTGTAATAACTATTCAGCTGTTCAATATATTGACCGACTCGTAGGGGTACATTTTGAATGAATGAATGTGCTGATTGAATGAAATAGACATTGATATATCGTGCAGTACAAAGACTGTGCTGCTTTCATCAATGCCCACTTCAAGCCAATTGAGTTGGCTGAAAGGAAAGCGAAACTCAGACACAGAAACAAATCGCATGCATGGGAAAATTGCAAGTCTTGCGAGACTTGGGGGCAACCCAGCTCCAGCCAGCTCCAAGCACGGGGAAATCTTGTTGACTGAGGCAGCAATGTAATAACATTCGCAGCTATTTAGAGCAATTTTTTGCACGCTTCTTCAACCAGCTGCGAACTGTCAAAGGGAAAAGGACGACGATGTGACACAAATGCAATGTAACAGTAACAAAGGGCGACACATTGAGGAGCTAAGGGTGATTCCGAGGGACAATT
Organism: Drosophila sordidula; assembly: GCA_035047465.1. Taxonomy (NCBI): domain Eukaryota; kingdom Metazoa; phylum Arthropoda; class Insecta; order Diptera; family Drosophilidae; genus Drosophila; species Drosophila sordidula. Next base: position 7,538,651 of record JAWNPQ010000156.1, on the reverse strand, counting down.
TGGGGGTAAGGGGACGGGGGCTAAGGAGTAGCTGCTTTAACTTATTTCGAGGCTGTGAGTGCCTCGGGAGCAAAAGAACTTCGTATAAAGCTTGAAGGCATACAATTTTCATTTCCGCTTTTATTTGCACTGCGAGCCAAAGGAAAACAGTAGAGCAGAGAGGAAGGGGTGAGGGAAATACCGAATACCTAGCTGTAAAGAAAAGAATTTCTTTTGAGTTACTTTAGTGGGGCAGAAAAAAAATGCTCAAAAAAAAAATAAAGTAAAAAAAAGCAAAGGGAAAGGAAAAGAAAGGACACATGTGTCCTGCTCGCCAGGACAAAGTTTGCGTCATTTGCGCTGCCTTAAGGTGTGTTTAATGAAAAGTTGCCAACGAGCACGGTTCGGACACATTAGACCCAAAGAAGTAGTTGTAGAAGCAGCAGAGGAAGACAATAGACAGACAATGGTCCAAAGGATGCAGCAGCTGCTACAACTACTACTGCTGCTGCTGCTGCTGCTGCTGCTGCTGCTGCTGTTGCAGGCTGCATCAATATCCTGTTGCCATTTTGCGCTATTTACAAATGAAATACGCCGCAAGTTTTCGAGCCAAAGTAACCACGAAAATTAAACTTTTGCCTCGTTTGTGTTTTATCAGTGTTGTTGGCAAAGGGGTGGAGGGGCTGTGATGTAGAAAGAGACAGAGCGCCCAAAAAGTTTGCACAGAAGGAAAATGCAATGAGGAAAATGAAATTAAAATGGGCGAAGTGAAGAACCAACAAGGTGCAATCCAAGTGGGTTTCTTTAAAGTGGATGCCAAGCTACTTCAGATTGCCTGCCAGTGTAAATAATGAGATTGAGGCATACCGCCAGAAAACCAACTATGCCACATTCTACCGAAAAAAAACGTAGCTACATTAGTTGATAAGCATTTTAAATCGCTTTTTATTTAGGAACATATATCAAAAATATATATATTCTCACCAGTTTTGAGGAGACCTGCTAGATAGATTTATAGTGTTCTGAACTTAATTAGTTGCTATACATTTCTATTATAATTTATATAATTTTAAAAACATTTTTTATTTTTGTTTTCGTAATATGTCCGCTTATTTTGAATTTAAAACAAAAATAGTTCCCTTTGTAAATAAAGACCCATAACATAATGCTTACGCATTGTTTTCCTTTTATCGCCAATACCCTTTTATCTTTATCACAGTTTAGCAACAATTTCTAGTCGGCCCCACAAGCGTTTAAAATATGTTTCAGCTCTCGTCCAACTTTCACCATCATCATCAGTCACGCAATTTGTAAACATAAAATACGAATTTCTATCAAGTCTGAAAGATCTAAACAAACTGTAAAAATTACAATGCCATTGAACAAGAGTCGCCGTTGGCAACAAAAAAGTCATGGACAAATCCAAAGAAATTTCTTTTGGCGACAAGTAAACAGAATCTGTTAACATCAACTTTGTCAAGTTTGCACGCGGACAACAACAAATCAGATGAAACCATTTGGTTGCGCCTAATAGCATGCAAACACTACACTCAGAAAAATATGTGTTAACTAAAGGATATTGCAAATCAAAAGTGGGCATTAAAATCTCAAAAGTATAATTTCCATCAATTTGAATTCTTAACTTATTTCTACTTAAATTTGCCAAGAATTATTTGTTGTGTTTCCATTTTCTGTTTATTTTTTTTTTTTGCTCAGTGGACAACGTTTTTAAAGTCCTGTTTAACCAGAGATACGAGATAGGCGAGAAATACAGAGAATGCCAGCAAAGGAAAGGAGATTTCTACGCACAGTGCGAGAAAAAAGTCATTGGACGTGCCAAAGCTATGAATGCCAAGTGACACTTGAGTGGAGTGTTGGACAGCCGACATACAGGAATGATGCGGGGGGATAGCCCCCCTATGAGGGGACTGGCTGGCACAACGTCTTGCGGGGGGGGGGGGCGCGTACTACAGTCCGACTCGAAAAATCGATGGAACAACAGTGTTATCAAATGCTTGACTAAAGCGCCAAACGGCTTGCACTTATTGAATTGAAGATATTTTCATGTGGCCTGCTTTAAGGCGGAACCCCCACAAAGAAAAATAAAAACTGGACTTTGATTGATGGCTGTCCTTTTAGCGCGTTTGCCAGCTGAGAAGTTTAATAAATGAATGCGGTTTTTATAGCCTAGCCCGAAATTCAAGTGTGCGTGTCTATGTGCGTTTGCTTGTTTGAAGTTTATCATAGCAACATTTGATTAATTGCCCGGGTCATGGCATAGACCACGCCCCACCGCACACACCACACACCGCACACACCGCACACCACACACACCATACAACACCTCTAAACGCATGATGACAGCTGGCGTAGCTTCTAGTTTTCAATTAAAAAACTTTGCACTTTGCCACGTTGGGGCACCCAGGGCGCCCAAAAGGCGGCAACAACTTTGTATGGAGGTGGCTCCGTCCATCCGTCCGTTCGTCGGTCTGTCTGTCCGTCTGGGTGTCTTGTGCTTTTTACGATGTCGCCACTGAATTAATGTAAATCCTTGTTATCCTTCATTTTATGTAGCCACTGCCTGCATTTTTACTATGCAGCGATGTTGTTGTTGCTCTCCTTCATCTTCTTCTACTTCTGCTATTTCTTCTGCTCCTACTCCTTCTGCATTGCGCCATTTCGTTGTTTATGTCGCCTTCAGCCCTCGGTCCTTGCGGTTGTTTCTTCCCATCCATTTGCCACTTCAGCTTCGACTACTTTTTTATGGTTCTGTGTTTGTATTTGTGTTTGTGTTTTACGGTCAGCTTTGTCTCTTTTGTAATTATGGTCACGTATGTGCCGCAGAATTTTATGTACAAACAACCATCTACAGCACACAGACGCATTAATTGCAGCTTGTAAAACATTCCGCCCAGTGGCGACTATTTCACATATAGGCAGCAATTTGAGGACAACCGAAGGAATACAAAAACACGAAACTGGAGCATTCGTCATCGTCTGCACTGTCTGAAGGTTAGAACTGTTGCCAGTGCTTAAAGCCGTTTTTGAAGCATTACAAAATATATGTCGGTGAAATGAGCTAACTTTCTATAAATTCAGAGTATTTAAAGATGTGATAAAATTTGAAAATAGTTGGAATTATAATAATTATACTTTTTACCAATATACCAGTTATTATCTAAAGATTTTATGGAAATCTCATAAAAACCAGAGCCACCTTTCTAGAATTTCTAAACAATATTTTGATAAAATTGGAATTATAAAATAATTGTAGTTATTTTAATTTAAAAATTATTTGATATCTATACAGATCTGAGACTTGAAAAAATATATATAAATATGCTTAGACATTATTTTTAATAAAAATACAAAATGGCTTGGTATCCAGTTCGACAGAAAATTATCGAAAAATTTTTTAAATTATCTACAATAATTTTTCCATTTAAGCTTTAAGCTTGACATAAATTTTTCATACTACTTTATCATTGAGAAATCAAACAAATATTAATTAGTTTGTCTACACATATACTCAGATATATCATAAATTTAGATTTATCTATATTCTTAAGAGCCCGCTGCAGCTGCAGGCAATAAACCAAAAAACCACAGCACAACAAATCATTTAAAAGATAAGCGAATAAATGCAAAAAAAAACTTAAAAGAAAAAAAGAAGAAATATTATTGGAAAATTCATTTGATTGAGAGAAACGAAAAATGTAAGTGAATTAACTTTGAACTTGGCCGATTAATTGAAATGGCAGACGTTGCGCTAATTGCAAAGTGATTAGTTTTTGGGCGCGCTCAGACGCTAATCGATTGATCAATCAATCAGTCAGTCAATCACTGCACGAGTCAAGTCATTCAATTTGTATGCAATTTTGACCGCAAACATTTGTTAATTGACCGCAGAACAGGGAGTAAGCGAGTGTTTGTGTGGGCTGTGTGTGTTTGTGCGAGAAAAGTAAATCGCATTGCCAAACACAAATACGCATATACCCAGGCACACACACACACACACACACACACACATACACAATTGCACAAATAATTAATTATGTACGCTCAGTTGCATCTGAAGCTGCAGGAAGTGAAGCTGCGCTCTGTTGACTGCCAGCTAAATTATGCCAACATGTCGATGCATGCCCACCGCCCCCAAGCCCCCCGACCCCCCGACAGCCCCAACCGACCTGGGTCGACTGTGATGCGCTTCCGGTCGGTCGGCCGAACAGGCGCCCGCCTGTTTGCCAGAGTTAAGTACCGATAATTGCTCACCTTTCGCTCGCCTGGCCCCATCTGCAGATGGGCAACAACTGCCAACTGAACACTTTCAACTGGCCGCTGTCGCAATCTCTTCCAGTTCATCTCGAAATCTCAACGTGTAATCGAATGACATTTAAGTGACATTTAGAGCATAATCGTTAAGCAGCTGCCACTCGATGCACAGCCAGCTACAATCTCCAGCTATTTGTCTTCGATTCCTTGGGCCACCGGCTAATTGTTCAGTCAGAGCTAATGCGAAATGCAGTCAAGCTAAAGCAACTAAATTACTGAGAGAAAAAGTGTTTAAGGCAAACAAACAGGACTTGGCTAATTAACCAATACTTGTTGACTTAGTTTGCTTTGAAAAAAAATAAACTCTCAGTTTTTAATTTAAAATAGAAACAATTTCATTGCCATTCCCTAGTTAAGTAAATTTATTTAACGTCTCAGCAGCTGAGCTTATTGCCGGACACCACTTGACTTTGCAGCACCCGAGACTGTCGGCCATCAAGCTAGTTTTGACTGTAGTTTATGGCCAAGGACCAGACAGACACACATTGCCACACACACACACACACACACCTAGTCAAAAACATGTGCATAAATTTCAACAGTTCGACGAACACATAAAATCAGCTACTTATGCCAATGCCAAGAAAAACGCCTTAACAAAGCCGCACATCGAAGAAAAGCTAAAGCTGGCAAAAGAAAAGCAAAGAAAAGAAATGTTGATACAAAAGTAGCCGCCGTCGGCCAACGAAATTGATTTTCAGGCAATTTGTTCGTTTATGGATTGTTGCCCAGGACCCAAACAAAAAATAAAAAAATAAAAAAATATAAAAAAAAAATAACAAAAAAGTAAAGAACCTAAGAAAACGACGATAAAGGACAGCTGCTGCTACTTTTGGCTGCTGGCTGAGAGAAGATGCTATCGCCCTTATCATCATCTCGGGCAGCCAAAAGCCCAAAAACGTGAGCTGGCAAGTGAGAAGAGAAAGCCCAAAGAAGTTGAAAGAAAGCTCATTGACTGCAACACTTTGACACCTGACAGCTGCACACAAAAGCGTGCGACGTATTACGGCTCGAACGCCCCAAAAAACCAAAAAAAAAAAAAAAAGAAAGAAGTAAAATAATTCGACGGACCCGAACTGCGGGCTACGGACTACAAACAACGGACTATTGCAATGCGGTCTCTGCGGTCTGGAGAACTTTCCGTCCAAGACATGGGATTTATTTCGTGTTGTGGATTTGGTTTCTGCGGTTGTTTGTGCAACGATTGAACTTCGTGCTTTTGCATGCAGCGAAAAAGATTAAAATGGCGCCACCTAGCGTAGAGTGGCGTCAAGTTCTCAAAGTCTTGTTGGATCTGTCAAATATGACAACTAGTTATAGTACAATTAAATGGCATTCTTAGCGCTTAAGAAGTTGATAGAAAAAAACAACTGCAGCGCAAATCTTTATAAACTTGCTAATAAATTTCCATGTGACAGGGTACCCCATGCAGGCGGCTTCTGTTGGCCATTTGTCTATCACGCTGTATGTGTTGGCACTTGCCCTACCTACTTCTGGGCCAACATTTTTGCTTATCCAATCCCAATACCCACTCACTGTCGCCTGCCGCCCGCTTGTGCCCCGCTCCCCGTTCCCTGTTCCCTGTCGCCTGTCGCATTATTCAACGCGTGCATAGGACATTAGGCAGGACTCTGGTATCGGTTTTTGGGCAACGGCCTCAGATGTTGCTGCTGATGCTGCTGTCAAACGGGCGGCGGGCAATCACTCAGTCAATTTGGCTTTTTGGCTTACAGTTTTACTATGTTCGCTGCAGTTTCTATTTTCTTTTTTTTTTTTTTTTGCTCTTTCTTTTTTTTTTTTGCTGCCTAAGGCTGGCTAATATGTCCGCCTTTCTGTGGTTTGATTTATGGACAGTCGCTGGCTGATCAGAGCCACTTTATGCCATTAGCTGGCAACAAATCCAAAGCATGTCGAACTGTACATCAATTTTGACTATCCAATTATCTGCATATGTCCATTTATTTATTTGTATTTTTTTCTGCCTGTCCGACCAACATTGACACTTTAGGGCCTAATTTAGCTGGCCAGACCTTGCCATAGTTTTAGCGTACATAAACAATTACGAATTACGAATTGTGTCTGGCATTTGTTGTTTACAAATAAACAGATTTTCAGATGGATTTCGCCGCTGGTTTTATTTTCGCTTTTAGTCAACTAATATTTGCACCATGCATTTATATCATGTATATGTGACATACATACAAGCTACATAAACATATGTGTGCGTCTAAAAATACATATCCCAAATTGCATTACACTCGCCGGTTGCCAACGCACTGAATTGAATGCGTCAATCACTGAATTCGGGCAATTCGCTTGTGATTTTAGCTGATTTATGTTGAGTTATGTTCAGGCACCACGCAAAGTGTCGCCCTATTTGAGTACTACAAATAAATTACTGAGTTTTGGCTTTTCGTTCTATGACATGTGCTATAAATATAGATATAACGTGGCTCGGCTTGTTTCATTTGCCAAATTTTTAAATAAATGTCTAAAAGTTTAATCGGCTTAAAGTGCATGTATGTTTATGTCATACATAAAGAAAGATTTTGTGCATGTCTTTAAAAGAAGAAAAAAAAATACAAACATAATAAGCAGAATAGAGCAGTGTTATGCAAAAGAGATTGAATAAAAATGTGCGTTCGAAAATACAATAAAACCCAAATACTTGTTATGCTCAAAAGAGCTTACCAAATAAATGATCAATTTTAGCATGTCATCTGCTTTTTAAATTTCCAGGGCAACATCTATTGCCTGTACTAATCCCGCTCAGTGCTGTACGAATAAAATATTGGCATAATGTCGCTCTGTTCAGCATTGCTCTTCTTCTGCAACCCTTAAGCGCAGCTTACTTAAATTTAAGATTCCATAATCCATGTCCATGTCCATGTCCATGTCCATGTCCATGTCTGGTGCGCCGTTACCCGCCATTAATATTTATTTATGCGCCAATCATTTACAACATGCGCCGCCAATAAACCTCAAGAACGGTAACGGGTAGAGGAGCCGAGGGCAACCACCAGGTCTCCAAATTCCGCGCCATTTGCCTAATAAAGTGCATAAATTTAAATTATGCAAAAACCACAAGTTGCCAGCTTCTAATGCCGAGACAACAAATTGCCGTGGAGAACTTCTAACAAATGATCAAAGCATAAATCAACAAATAACCAAATAAATGACACAAATATCATTTTTATGCCGAGACAAAAACCAAGCAAAACTTGCCGTTAAGTTTTGTGCGAGATAAAAACCCATTAGATTTTCTAATAAATAGCGGCATTAACTAAACATAATGAGCACTTAAGCGCGCACTTCCGGACCCCGAGACCGACAACGGGAACAAGAACCTAGACCGAGACCGAGACGACCACGCCCACAAAAGTGGCCACGACAACGGCTATGCCATTAAATTCAAACTTCCTGTATGTGTGTGTGTGAGGGTATTCGTTGTCGCCTGAATGTGTGTATGTCCTGTGGCAGGACTTGTCTCGCAGCTGCTTTAAGTGTTGCCTAATTTACTACAACAAACAAAAAATGACCAACCGCAAATAAATATGCGACTTTTAGATACGCTACCTAAACAAAAATCTTAGAATACAAAAGCTATAAATGTTTACTAAGCTTTTGATTCGATTTAAAAGAGAAACTAACACAAATAACATTAATAATATATTTTAATACAATATAAAGGATAATAGCAATAAGTCGCAAACTAATTCAAATAATATTAATAACATATTTAAATATAATATAAATGATAATAGCATTAATTTCCAAACTAATTCAAATAATACAATTCACGCTTTTTTTATTTTATTTAAATGTTTACGATTAATTCAAATATTTGTAAACGTCTCTAAAGACTTACTAATTTTTTTTAAGTCGTATTATACACAAAGCTATTGTAGCCTGATGCAAAGGGTAGCACGCAGAGCAAATGCCAAGGCAAAAACTGTCGCTGGATTTGGTTTTGGTTCGCCTTGTGCTTCCCTTTGTGGCTGCTTCGGATATTAAGGACATTAAATCCACATTATTCATTTCATTGTTGTTGTTGTTGCTGCTGTTGCTTGTGCTGGCTATACGCAGACAACAGACAGCATACAATGACAATCGGTGCTGCGTTCTACGCTTATTAAAGCCATTTGGGCAATTCACGTGACCGTTGCGTATACGCCCCGTTGGCCATTGTGCGATCATCGTAAAATGAGTAATTGCCAGCATGTTTCAACGCATTCACATTAATGAGTGCCCACTGTCTGTGTGTGTGTGTGCGTGTGCGTACATATATATATTTATATATGTATATGTATTTATGTGTGTGTGTAGCGGGCAGCCCCCATTTTGATATGTGCAGCATTTTTATGTTTAATCATTTTTCGGCGCCTTTTTATTACCTTTTACATCAAGTTTTTGGCTCATTTTCTTTTCTCTTCGAGCATTTGGTCAAACGGCAGCAACAAGAACAACAACAACAACAATTGCAAATTACAAAATCGTGACTAGCGTAAATTTGGCCATTTTGTGTAGCCATAAATTTGCCATTTGTTCAAAGTTCTTTACGCCGGGCCCATGACCATTGCCGGAACGTCTTTGGCCCAGTTGCCCAAACAGTCGGTGAATTGTTGAACGGTTATTAGTTTAAATAGCCATAGAAGTTGTTTAGTTTTCGTTTCTTTTGTATTATTGTTAGCTTAAATAGCCGCAAATTTGTTATAAATGACTTCTATTTTTTATTGTACAGGGCTGCAACGTAATATTGTAACGATTAACGAGGCTGTGAACACAAACACCGATTGTACAGGTAATTGCCGATTTAAATGTTACTTTTTGAAGCAGCCCTACATTTGGCGACAATACTTTGCAATAAATGGCAAGTATTTCTGCATAACATTAGATATAGTTTACCGTAGATACTTTTTCGATTTTCATTATGGTAATTGTTAAATTTAGTTCCCATAGGTAAAGCTGGTAATTAATAGGGATTGCTGCTAAGTCGATCATCTTTTATTTATTAAGATACAGAATCAATCTAAAAATCAAACCGTGATCTTCTTCTTCTGACGAAGTTGTGGGAGCTTAAAGTTTGGAAAGGGTTCTTGAGAACTTTACATGTCAAGGTTTTTGTTAAGTTGAGAATGAGTTTTGAACACATAATGAACAACCTCAGAATGCGCTGCAAGTAATTGTATTTAAAAAATAATTGTGAACTCCATCCCTGGAGAATATCGACAAATATGTGAATACACAATTATCGATTACTCAGATTATGCAAAGCTGCTGGGACTATATAAGGAGGTGTTTCTTCATACTACCTTCAGTCAACCTTAGTGTGTTCATTGGAACACATACAATAAATCTTATTTCTTTTTTATTTTTTTATTTTCTTATTTTCCTATTTTATTTTTTTTTTTCTTATTTTCTTTATTTTGACTAAGTTATTGCACCCGTTGCAAAGATTTGTTTTTTTCTTTTTTTTTAACAGTATACATTTCTTTTTTGGACTTGAGAGATCTTATTTCCTTCTTTTTTATTTACAATTGTTCAAAGAACAGATGAAGAATTATCTATCTAGATCACTGTTCCGCCTTCGTATTCAATTGTATACATCTATTTTTTCCTTTTTTTCGGTTTGTTTCTTTAACAGATGGTTTATTTTCAAAGCTATCTAAAGATGGAAAAATTGGTTGTCCTAGCTATCTATCTAGTCATAGAAGTCGTGGTTTCCCACAAATGGAAGTATAAATAGTCATTACCATTTAACAAGAATTAATTGGATATGGGTTCCTTTTTTTTTAAATGGTTATTTCTCAGGTTTTAAGGTAGTGCGAAATTCAGTTTAGTGCACATGACAAAAATGTGCCTTAGCAAGAAGATCGATAAGAAAGGAGTTTGGAACAGAATTCGTCAATAAAACAAAAGTGCATAAAATAGTACCAATAAATATATAATGGCAGTAGATTGAAATACATTTATATATAAATGTATTCAAAATTTGATTGCCTACTTTTAAGAAAACATTTAGGAGGTCAATCTGATCTGATGTAATACTCTAAAAACACTATGACAAATCTAATAAGCCAAGAGGTCATGCGGAAAAACTCTGCTATCAGAAATTATTTGGATACGATTTTTCTTCTTTTTTTTTAAATGCTTGTTTCTCATGTTTATGGAAGTTCGAAAATGTACCTCAGCGAGAAGATAGATGTAAAATATAAAGAAATTGGAACGGAATAAAGAATACAATTTACTTATTTAAATAAAACAAAAGTGCACAAAAAAAATTACGAAAGTATGCCAGCAATACATTGTAATATATTAATATGAATGTGTTTAAACAGTTTCATAGCGAACTTTTAAGAAAACATTTGGCTAGGAGGAGAATAAAAAGAATAAAAACCGTGGAAGCCGAAAATGGCAGCAACGAGAAAATGAAATCGAAACCGGAAATCGAGAGACAGCAGAGCAGACAGAAGCAACACACTGGTTGCAACAACAGATTCTGTGGCTGTTGCCCCTGTTGCTGCGCCTCCCTGGCGCCTTTGTTTGTATGTTTTGCACACTTGAATTGGTGCTCATTCAACATTCATTCACATGGGCAGAGGACCCGCCAGCTGACTGTCCTGGCAGTCACGTCGACGGCGGCGGCGGCTGCTGTAACTGTTACTGTCGTAGCTACTGCTACGGCTCGTCACCCTCTTGCCGATATTCAAATATTTTCCGTTGACAGATTTTTACAATTTTCCACTTTCATACCTTTTTTCTGTATACGACTGTGGTCTGCTGCGTGTTAGCCATGGCATAAGCAAAAGCATTTCCTTTTGCTTATTGTTCATTCATTCAGCGCACAGCTTCTTTACTTATGTGTTCCTTTTTTTTTTCCTTACTGTTCTGACTCTTAGTTTCTCAGTCGTTCTCTCGACGTGTATCCTCTCAGTGTTTAGCGATATGTCAGGCGCTAAAGCCCCATTGGGCACATTCTGGGTATTGGTAACAAACTGGTGGCTGGCTTAGAACAATTGATGTGTAAAAGTTTGATTAGGTTTTTCGTTTTTTGGTTTTCCCCTGGAAATATTCTCACAATTGTGGCAATAAGACATCGATTTTCTTTTCTTTGCTTTTTCAAAAGATGTGGTACTTTTGCCTAAATCAGCTAAAATTATATTTTTTCCGCTGAAAGAGGGTAGATGAATTAAAATGGAAGAAGAGGCGCTTTTATTCAATTTTATGATTGCAACCGAAGGGGTTCCATAAGGAGCTTTATCAAAGGTTGCCAGAGTTAAACAAGCAATGGCAAAATATAAATGTGTACAAAAGTATACTTTGATGCCGCAAGCTGTGAAAAGTACTGTTGTATTGTCAACAATTGACAATTGCTTTTCACAAAAGCAATAACTAAATATAGAAAATATCTTTGAAAAGGTATTAAATACAATTCCAAGAACCGCGGAGTTGTATAATTTTATATTAGATACTTTCTTAAATAGTCAAGGGTAATTCATTCGAATACTACAATTTTACTTTTAATAATTATTTTAAAATTGTTAAACTACATTTACGCAAGCGGTTAGGCATTTTATTTATGCGTGAATTTAACTATCTATCGTAGCTTGGGCAAAGTTAAAGCTGTAGAATTTTTACTTTATTCACAATTCGAAAAACGCATGTCACAAAAATATTGACATCAATTTAATGTCATGCATGAATGCAGATTTACCCGTTTAACTTATAATTCAGTTTGGTAAAAATGCTAAATGCCGACCATTCATATAATTTCACTCGTATGATAAAAACTATTGACTTCCTTCTTTTTTTTTTGTTTTTCTTTTGTAAGTACCAACAGGTACAAGGATTTTTACATACATTTTTCTTCATTAAGTGCCAATAAAGGGTTTTACAAAAACAATTGACAAAATGCATGTAAATGTTAAAATATATATCATATGATTTACATGCCAGCCAGCCAGTCAGTCACTGACAGGTTTTTCTATAAATTTTCATTGCGTTTTCTCATTTCATTTTCCTTTTTTTTTTTTACTATTTATGTTGCGGCAACGACTGTTTTTAATTACTTGACGGGAACGATGGAAAAATGCAAATATGCATCGGAAAAGTAACTCGAACGAACACTCATAATTAATTTATTATGCGTGCCGTTAATACGAACGCCATTAACATTAAATTATAACTACATATACACATGTATCTTTTTTATTGATGAATATATCTGCATCTGGATCTAGATTTGAGAGACGTTTAAAAGTTATTCATTTATGTGTCTATTAATTGTCAAACTGTTTAATTGTTTTCGTCGCTCGTGACAGTTGTTCATTTTTTTCGTATACGCATAATGCGTTTTTCATTTATTACTAACTAGAACACTATTACCTGACAATGGCAATTTAAGCTAGTTTTATATGGAGGAAAAAAAATAACGAAACAATAGACAAAAAAAAAATGGGAATATAACTACTATTTACATTAATTTATTTACAGTTTAAAGGAATCGCATGGGCACATCCAACGTGTAGCATCGCTTTAGTCTTTTTCTTGGCTTCAAAAGCCAAGCTCCAGTGAGAGGGCACGTAGTTCTCTTCTTGCCAGGAGACGCAAGTCGCCTTGCTAGTTGGTTTGGATGTGCTCAAGGTATTTTGCGGCATGTTGGCGGATCATGTCCCCTACCTTGGGAACTTTGAGGTCTCGCTCGATGTCCCTTGTGCATTGAGCATTTCATTGTTAAACAGCTTTTTATTTCGTATAGTATGAGGCCGGAAGCATATCATTAGCAATTAATTTGATAAGTGACTGTATCGTTTTTCTGATTTTGGTACTAAATTTTGTTTTCTCCTTTTTTAAAATACGGAATTCCAATTTTTTTGGAATTATAAGCCTTATATCAGTTGTTCCTTTTTTTGATTAATATGAATGTTTTTTAAATCATCTTCTGCATCTTTTTAATAATGTATATATCTGCATTTGCAGCTGGATCTGGATCTGGATCTAGATTTGAGGCGTTTAAGTTATTCATTTATGTGTCTATTAATTGTCAAACTATTTCATTGTTTGTTTTTATTTTCAGTAGTGTGAGGTATGAAGTATATCATTAGCACTAAATTTGATAAGTGGCTTCTGCGTTTTTCCGATTTTGGTGTTAAATTGATTTTACTCCTTTTTTAAAATACGGAATTCCAAATTTTGAGCAATGGTAAGTCTAATACCAGTTGCTCAAAAAATGGGATGATATCCACTCTTTTTCGATAGTTCGGCTGGGTTTGCAGCCGAGTAGCAAGGTGCGGACTTTTTGATAGGAAAAACCCGGGTGGAGAGTCTTCCCTCGCTTAGAGCACTCAAACCAGCTTATCCTAGAATTTTACATGTCTTTTAGGGGAATTTAAGGGACTTTGTATCTATATATAGGTCTTCTTTACACGCCCTATAAGGATACTTCTACCTAAGCTTGCATAACATATCCATATCCTGTTTGTGCAATTTCCCGCACCTTGGCAATATTTTCTAATTTGCTGCATCGCTCACTCGGCTTCCCCCTGCTGCTTCGCATATTTGCCGCACATTCCGAAAATATTTTTGTTTTTGCTCGCCTCCAAGACCGAAAAAAAAATATAAAAAATACAAAAAAAAAAAAAAAAAAAAAAACAAAAGAAAACAACACAAAAACCATACAGCAGCATGAGGAATGTTTGAAATTCCACGCAAAAGTATGCAACGAGAAACATTTTTTTGGCTAGACATTTGCGTAGCAAGAGGAAGATGGAGTTTTCGAAACGGTTGCTGGAAGGGAACGGTGGGGAGTGTGCGTGGAGGGCATTTGGCAAAGTCAACGTCAACATGCGGCGAATGGCAGACGGAAGTTGTACGCAAAGACAATGACTAAGCACACGAGGCGGACGGAAAGCCGGAGAGACAAACGGGCGGACGGAGAGACGGACAGACGCATGGGTAACCGCAGAGACAGCAGAGAGAAAGAGTGGGAAGAGTGAATGCCAACAATATGCATACAATGCAAAGCCACAGATAAAGTTTCGTTTTTGCCCACGTTTTTTTTTCTTTATTTTTTTATTTTTTTTTTTTTTTGCACTCGGAGAGAAGTTTCCTTGACAAACCGTTGTGCAAATGCAACTGAAATGCAAACACAAACACACGCACACAAACACACACACGCACACACACACCCTGATCTGATGGTGTGCGTGTGTGCGTTTCTAGTTTGTTAGCGCAAATAAAAACATTCTTAAGGTATTTTGATGAACATTTAAGCAGCAAGGTCCGCTGGTGAGCAACGTATATCTTTATTTTCCTATATCCATTCGTTCCTACGGTGACGCAGGCAGTGTCTTCCCACACAGAAAAAAAAAGAATTTATTACTATTTAAGTCAATAACTAACAATATCTCCACTTAACTACTGGCTCTTCTGAAGTGGAAAGGAGAGGGATAAAAGGACATCATCCGTTGGATTTTCTCTTCCGGCTGCACTGAGATGCCCCCACTGAATATCAATGTATATTAAATACTTGTAAATGTTTTATATTAAACTAATTGTTAATCACTTTTGGCCCAAACCCAGCTTTTTATGAATTAATTATAATTTAATTTAATTTAGGCAAGAAAATGGTAAATAAAAAACAATAAAAAAAAATTAAATGACATAAAAACCAAATCTGTATAAGACAATATTAAACATTTTGTCAGATTTAATTTTTGATATTTTGCATTGACGATAAATCATTAGCTAATTTTCCTTTAGGATTTGAATAAAATAAACTGATTAATTTTTACATCAATTGGAAATGTTCGTTGTGGTTTTTATCTGGTGTAGCAAGACATTTTTTAGGAAATGATTTTGGCTTTAGACTAGCTGAACTGTTTCAAACTTCTTGCCAGTAAATTGATTTTCATATGTTCTGGAGAACATATTTTTTGATAAAATTTTTCAACAAAACCTAGTTTTGGCGATTTGCCACCAAAGAAGAAATCCTGTCAATCTACTCGCGTTGGTTTCCGATAAATCTCGTATACAAAACTTGAATTCGCGTTGAGTATTTTTCTTTGGAATATAAATTTCGTGGGTGTGTGCAGTTCAATTAACTTTTGGCCAAAAACCACAAAAAACAATAACAACAAGAACAGAAGACAACAGCGCAACAAAAAATGCAACTTTGTAAAACGGTTTAAACTTTGGCATGCCAGCGAACTTTTAGACAATGCTCCCACGCAAATGTGGGCGGTGGGCGGTGGGCGGTGGGCGGTTGTAACGGGGGGAGGAGGGGGTCAAAGGGCGCCTTTTTTTCTTTACAGAATACTCAGCATTGACATGCGATGTGGGCAGAACCGAAAACCAACTGCAGCCCTGGCCCACAAATTGTGAAACCCATGCACTATAATTTGTGTACGCCTGCAGACGTATACTTATGGCGCTCACTGTATGATCTAGTTCCTGTTTTTACTCTTGTTATTGTTGTTGGTATTGGTAAAATGCGCGTTTAAGCAAATTACAGGTTAAGAAAAATTCATTGTAAGTAGCTGAAAAAAATAGCTGTACATGTGAACATATATAGATTACGATATATGTATTTCCATCAGTAGTTAAAACCAGTTTTAACGAACTAATCCTAGGTTAAATGTTCGAATTGTGACATATGCAATATCTATTACTTAACAGCTTAATAATTATACAAGTTTATATATTATAAATTTATTAGGAACTGAACCAAATTCCTATCAAACTACAAAATGTGAACTCTCAAACATAAACATATTTATATAATACTATATATATATTTTAATTAAAGATATATTTACGGCAAATGCGTGTTATATAGAAGTATAATAATATGATATGGGAAGCACTTGAAATAACATAACACTGATTGACCTGTAACCCCTTGGTCGCACCTGGAGCCAATCAATTAACCCGACTCAAAAGTGGGCGTGTCTTGTCCGTTGTTTGCTTCAAGTGCGATTTTGATTGATATTTGACATTTATGCGGCACGTTTGTTATGCTCCTTTGCCGTTCGCCCATGTTGTTTATTTGCGCACATTCGAAGGACTAACAACCGACCATGATATAGTATATATATATATATATATATACACACACGCATACTCCAACTCAAAGATACACACACATGCACACACCAACGTGTAAAAGTTCTATGAGCATGCTCTCGACGTCAACAAACAATTTTCGACATTTCAACATTCATTAATCAAAACGGAAATTATAGGGAGTCGCTTTCCACACATATGAACTAAACAACCAAGGCACAAAACAACAGAACTCAACACCAACACCGCAAGCAACAACTTTAAGGGCGTTTGCCTCGTTTGGCGCTTGTGTTCGTTGAAGTGTGCAGTTGGGAAAATTTTGTAGCATACTTTTCGGCGTTTGTATTTAATTGAAAAACAATGAATATTGCAAATGGAAATGGAACAGCAAATAATAAGTTGAATGCGATAAGATTCACTTGATAAATATATAGAAAATAAATATGGTTTATTATTCGTTTATTTATGCAGTCCACAAGCTTTGAACATACGTAAAAATATATTTTAATTAAAGACTTATAAGCTCAACGCTATTGGCTTAAAAAGATTAAATATATTTAAAATTGCTCAACTGCTTTAAATTGTACTGAGTACAATATATAAATATAAAACTACACTTTTTAAACTACAATATGATTTTTAAGAAAATAAGACACAGAAGTATTAAAAAATTGTTGAATCTCAAAATGGGGATGTCATCAATAAAAAAAAGGAATAAATCGCTGATAATGTATGAAAATTAAAATAAAAATATAAAGACCATATGGATATAAATAAAACACGTGTACTAATCCTCGTGGATTTTAATAATAAAAATACTGGGAATTAAATATATGTATATGATTTCCGAAAAGCCATATAATGCCTACATAAATAAAACGGCCGGATTAATTACATGAAATATATCAAATGTAATAATTAAAAAAAATTATTTTTAAAACTGGTAAATGTTTAAAATGGTTAATTGAACTGCTTGCTTAAATAAATGCAATATACGTAAATTGAAAAATCATTTGAACGGTCTAACCAGAACCATAGACAACTCCCCGCAGCGAATGAAATTGATTTTGCATTAAACAAGAATTTATTAATTAAACGCTGGCACATATTTCCCGCCCCGCGTGATTTCAAGTGAAAAATCGCCAGCAAAGTTGAGGTGAGGCAGATGGAAGGCTGAAATTGAATTTACAACCAGAAACTATGCAATGCACAGAGCCACCAATATTGGGTGCGAACGACTGATAGATAGACCTAGACCGCGCTTGGCCTTTTGGTCATAATGTTCGCCAAAGCCGCGTAACAGTAAATATGAACTAGGCAGAGCACAGCGAGCACGAGCGGTCAACAGCAACCCGACGGGTTTTGTGCCGCACAATTGAAAGCGTCGATACACACACACACACACACACACACACGCTTCCCCCCGCCCCACACGCATGCCATTAATAATACGCTTACGCGCTTTTGTGTGGCCAAAACTTCGCAGCCCCTTCGTTCCCCCGCGGTCCCGCGGCCCCGGGCCCCAGGCCCCACTGCCGTAGGCCGCATAAATGCACCAAAGTGTGTGTTTGCAGCTCTCAAACTGGGGCAGGGTGCGAGCTTTTGCCCCATGCCCGAGGCTACTTTTTGCGACTTGTCATACCAGTATATACATACGCTAATATATACATACGCTATATACACATGGGGCACCCGATATGTCGCAATATGAGCTTTGTTCACAAGATATATAGCACCAGAAGAAAAATATTTAAAAAAAACTATGGGAAAAAAAGATTGCAATTGTAAAGCAAAAGCGGCACCGAATTTATTGCACCAAAAACGTAACCAATAAGCGAGTTGAAAATATGCTTTAAAAGTTGAGATGTTTTTTGGCACATACATTTCCCATAATGAATATTAAATAAACAACTATATTCAGATCAAATTATGACTAACTCCAGGCACTTTGAAAAACACTTTACAAATATATCAGCAAGCGCCCCCCCCCCCCCCGCCCTTCAAAATTGGGGCTCAACATGACTGAAGCACCCTTCTAAATGCTGGCACAATCCAACCAATTTGCTCTTCTATTTGCTTCTTCTTTTTTTCAAAGTTCGCGTGCCAAACGCCACAAATCGATTTACATGACAGCAGAGAAAAAAAAAGAAAACAAAAAACGAACTTTTAGAAAATGTGAAAAATTACAAAGCATAAAAAGAAAAATGACAACAACAACAACAACAACAACAGCAGCAACAGCGACGGCAGCAGCACGAAAAAAAAAATGGAGCATTTTTGAGGCGCTGTTTTTCGATTTGTAACAATTATTGGTCGTTACGAGGCGCAAAACAAGCAGCCCAATTTCCTTACACACCAGCACAGCGCCCCCAGCCCCATCCCCCGTCCACATTGTGCCGCATGCCCCTAACAATTATTGCACATTTCTGTGGCATACTTTGCGGCGACCTGCAAGCACGAATGGGCACTTCCCCCAACTGCCCTCTCAAAACTCAAACCAAGCCCACTAATGCCTTTGAAATAATAACAATAAATATTATTGACATGCAAAAATGCCACAAAACGTCAGGAAATATTAATGACACGCCAGCAACAACAAGAACCCAAATTTTAGTTAATATTTGTACTCGACGGTTTTTATATACCCTTGCAGAGGGCATTCTAATTTTGACATTTCTGATGCCACAAGTTTTTTAAAGTATGGCCCCAGGCGATTGAGATGAGTTTGCAATTCAAAAGTTGTTTTTCTAAACAATTTTAATTTTGTAAAAAATCAATTTATTCATATTCATATTGTACTCGAATTGAAAATCCTTTATATCGTATATAGCAACAATCGAATAAAGGATATTTATTGTTCGGCAACCGTACACCCATATATAAGGTAATTTGGTTCTGGCAGGCATAATTATTAGTAAATTGATTTGCTGCTGCTGTAATTATGTGAATAATTTTAAATGACGCCGAGGACGTGGTCTGATGACCCAAAAAAATTATATTAAAAATAAAGGGCGAACAAACTGTACATTTTGTTAACGTCTATGTGCGCTTAAATTTTCCGCATTTTCCGTGTATTTTTAATTGAAATGCGCGCTGACATTTTTATGGCTTTTCGTTAGTTTTTAGTCGCAATTCAGCCAAAACACTGCAGTTTATTTATTGAAATTTATTGGCATTGGTTATTTGGTTTGGCCTTGTTTAAGCGGATGCCATTTAAAATTCAATGAAATTCAAAGCGCAAGCGATGAAAACTCCCCCGATGAGGTAGGTCAATGGGATAGCTGTTGTGCGTGTGTGTGTGTGTGTGTGTGTTTATTGTGCCTGCCAGATGTTCCTCCTAGTTTCTGTTTTTATAATTCTTTTGGTTTAGCTTGCCAAATGCGTTTAAATCCACATTTAAATATACAGTTGATCATTTAAACATAATTGGTGCAAAAGGGAGGTGTATTTAACAATATGCGGGCTTCCATTTCGCCCTTATATATGCTACAATCAGTTTGATAAAAGTAATCGTAAACTGTTGACAGCACAAGAATCGTAGACACGTGCTTGATTTTGGATAAAAAATACACAACCAGAAACAATTTTAAAAATCTATTAAATATTATTTTATTGAGGAGATATAATAAGTAAGTTCAATTTAAAGTAAAGTATTTCAAACCAAACAGAAATTCATTTCAGTACCAAGAAATATTTACCTAATTCTCATTTTACATTTATTTTTTATTTTTCTCTTTTCAGAAGCATTGATTTGACTTAACACGATTTTAAATATTCTATGAATTCATTTTAATTTATCTTTGTATTTTACATTATAGTGAGTTATCAACAATAATAGGGAAATAATTGTCAGAAAACGTATATATATATATATATATATATATCATTATATTGCTTATAATATATTTAATCAGTTAAAATATCTAAGCACGGAAAATAAATTCTCAAGTGAACTCTATCACTAAAACTAATTAATTTTCCCACCTCATTTCCTGCTTTCAAATAGAGCCGAATTTTCGTGCACAAAAATGTGATCAATATATGAAATGTATATTGTACAAATAACAGAATAGATATATTAATTAAATGGTAAACACATCGTTTTTCTCATCAGAATGACTAACATATTGTGAAACCTGATCTTTACCCCAAGGAAAAAACCTCTTTAATACGGCCAGCCTTTAAAATGCTTATATGCATATCAATATCCTCGCCTCATTTTCATAGACTATTATTTTGCTTTTGTTCTATATTCCGCCACCCACTGCGCATAATGCCTGTGAAATTGCAGCAGCAATTTATATTTTTTGCCGTTATTGTTGCAGTTGTGTTGTGTTTGTTGTCGGTGTTACTTATTGTCCTGGTCGGTTGCATCGTTGGCATCATTTTTGTTTTGCATCCCGTGCAGCACTTCAAGCGCTTTTCCACTTGAGCAGCGAGCTTTTCTTTGCTCGCACTCAAGCGGCGCTTCAATTCGCACTTCACCTGAAGAGACGAGCCCAGGTGAAGCGCTTCCATTTTCATTTCCCCCTCCCCCCCCCCGCACACACACACACCCCACACGCCCCTGCCAATCTGCGCATTTTAGTGGCATAAATAACAATCGAAGGCTGCAATTTACACAAAACAGTAAGTCCCTTCGGTAGGGGGCGGAGTAGCCGTACCGCAAATAACGCCGAAGCACCCAAAAGCAGGCAACAGTTTTTTTTCTTGCATTTTTCCATTGCTTTTCATCAGCTCCTGCCGCTGGCATTTTTAAGTGATTTGTGTTTAATTAAAATACTTTTCGCACTTTTGCTTTGTTGATTGCATATTTTGCCAGCACCATTCGCTGCTATTTGTTTGACTGATTGACTGATTGACTCACTGACTGCAAATGTTGAAACTTTTCCTGCGGCATTTTGGTTTTTACATTTCATTTCAGTTTCTTGTTTTGTGTGTGTGTTTTTTTTTTTTTTTTTTTTTTGTTTTATTTGCCATGCTGCATGGCATCGCGCAGCTCGGTCGGAAATGATTTGCATTCCTTGCTAACTGAAAGTATTTTAATATAGTTTTTGGCATCTCGCTCAACATTGGCCAACATTTGCTGCAGGTATTTTCATTAAGAGTTTATGCAGTTTTCTGGTGCGTGTTTCTGTTTGTAACTTTTTGCGGCGAGCAATTTTCAAGTGAACGAAAGCGTTATCATATTATTCAGTTAAATTTGTGTAATTCATTTGTAAGCAACGCAAAGTCAACATAAATTAAACT
Organism: Drosophila sordidula; assembly: GCA_035047465.1. Taxonomy (NCBI): domain Eukaryota; kingdom Metazoa; phylum Arthropoda; class Insecta; order Diptera; family Drosophilidae; genus Drosophila; species Drosophila sordidula. The sequence goes on along the minus strand of JAWNPQ010000156.1, from coordinate 7,517,027 downwards.
AACATTTCCGTTGGCACTACAAATATTTATAAAACTAATTTTAGCTTGCAAACTAATCTTTAACTATAATTAATTTTTAAGTAATCACTACTATTTTTTATTCAGCTAGTTATTTTATCTACATAATTATTTTTTGTTTAATTGTATATAGATAATTTATAAAATCAACATTGCATTCCTAACTGTCAACAATTTTTATGCTCAGAACAAATAACTTTACTTTAATTAAATTTACAAATTTCAGCTTTAAAAATCACAGAAATTTTATCTCAATCTCCGAAACTGTCAAGCAATCTGGCAAATTATAATGAATGCAGTGTACAACAACCTCTTAATTTAAGCTAAATTAAATTAAAGCGGTTTTTTAAATCTAATTACAATGGCAGAAGAACGATTTGATTTACTAACAGCTCTTCACGTACACTGAGACCTCTAATTAATTGCCATTGGCATAAAGTAGATTCTTTGAGTAATTAATTATAATTTTCAACTTCACAGGGCAAATGTGTTGAAGAACTTCGTAAGGAGGGATTAAGAATCAATTCATGTTAATCTATTATCCCATTCCCTTTGAAGTTCTCCAGATGTATATTTAAATTTATTCGCCGATTAAATATTACATTTTATGCATTATCAATTTGTACTTACCCAGAATTTTAGTTTCTCTAAAGAACTTTTAAGATTTGAATAGTTCTATGTATTAAATCTCAATTTTGTTGTTATTGTTTAAGTTTCCGCACTTTTTTTTCAATTGATTTATATGGTTTTTTCTTTTTAATATTGGGGATTTTAAGTTAGTTATTTTTTAAAATAGCACACACGCGTTGTTTTTTCTAGTCTAACTGGGCAGCTTTTAAAAAAAGTAATTTTTGTTGGTAAGACTTTTAAATAAACTGGACTTAGTGGATGGGTGTAAAAAAAGGCTTTGTAAAAAGCCAAGATTTTAAGAAAGTAGTCTGTACAATATTATATCTTTGTTCTGAAATTCAATTTATAATATTGTGTCTTCAAATATTAGAAACTCTCTAATAAATCCCCAGCAATTAATTTCATAAATTTATATTTTCAGAGCATACTTTCTGGCACAATGCAACGGTTTCGCAGATGCTACCGCAATACTTGCAACACTCATAAAAAATACAGACGCCTGTCATAGGCGCCGCAAGGAGCCTGACACTGAAATGGAATGCATTTTGCGGCACAGCTGATGCTACTTTCAAATTGCGAGAATCTGGTTTTCGTGCGAAAAAACAAAAAAAAAAAAATTACAACTGCCAGCTGATGAAATTAGCACGACACCGACCGTTAAGTGGTTTTACCCGCCCAAAACGTATATTATTTGTATTTCAAAAAAAAAAAAAATGATTAAGAACTACACGCAGTTTGCTCAGATTTGATACGCTTGGCGCTGCAAATTTAGCCGCTATCGTTGGCCGCACGCGCTAAAGAACTTTCGAACTTTTCGCTTAAATCGTTCGTTTGCAACTGAAGCGACTATTGCACACAGCTCGCCCAATTCGCTGCACTCGTTGGCGACGCGAGCGTTGGCAGCCAGTCAGCCAGCAGAGGCGACAGCGACAGCAGCGGCAGCAGAGCAGCAGAGCAACAACAGCAGCAGCAGCAGCAGCAGCAGCCAAAGGCTTCCAATGCGAACCGAAGCTGTAGCGAACGGGTAGGCGAAAAGCAAACAAAACAGAGACATGACACCGGCTACCGTTAGAAGCGCTCGTGATTTTTGTCGACCCATGCCGAAAGTGTTCCGCACACGAGTTCTGGCTGCTGAGGCTCGCCGTGAAGTGTTAACAAGCAGCTGTTCATTTTACCGTTGCTGAGATTGAAGAATGCCATTTAATTAAGTAAAAAAAAAAAAAAATTTGCCAAAAGACAGACAACAAATTATACTTCGTCTATACAAAGAATAAATATATATTGTTTGCCTGAATTATAAATGGTTTGTTGTGTTTTTGCATGCAGAGCGGGAGTAAGAGACCGCAAGAGAGCATGCAATATGCACTTGACGAAGTGCATTGTAGCTCTCTCTCTCTCCCTCTCTCTCTCTCTCTCTCTCTCTTTCCTTCTCTCGCTCGTGCTGTTATGGCACTCTGCATGCTGTTGCACATTCGGGAAGCGCCTGGAAACTGGAATTTATAGTCCAAGCTTTGACTGTTAAGAGACACAAATTTACATTCACTTGACAGCAAGCAGCTGTGAAGGATGCAAGGAAAGCAAAGCAGGGCCTCTGTGCGAAATAAAAATTAAAGGCATTTATGTAAATTTGAGAAAACTAAAGAAAATTGATGGCACATAATTAAAAAAAAAAATTTTAAAAAAACTAAAAAGGAAAAAACATAAAAATAAATTGAAATTTTTCTAAAAATAAATAAAAAAAAATAATTATTTTTTACATGAAATATATTCAAAATATTAATTGATATTTGTTATATATTATATAACATATATTAATATATAACGGTTAAAAATATGATTAAATTAATATTTACTTCAAATAATATATGCTATAATTATGAACATAAATTATCCATAAATTAAAAAGCCGCTTCCAGTCCAAACTCTCTTAAGTAAACAAAGAGGCTCTCTTAAATGTTTTGCCATAAAACACATGGAAGTGCGCCTCCAATCCTTCGCAACACGATTGAGAGAGCCACAGGTTAGCGAAAGACTTCTGAGCTCTTAAAATAGTGACGTCACAAAATACAAATTTTTGGTGCGAGCGGCGCATTTGTATGAAAATAACGACAATTTCGTTCTTAACAGACTGAAGAATAAAAATTGTCCCGATCGGATCACCATATAACATAGCTCCCTTGGGAATAATCAAATAAATACTCATTCGAAGTAAAAAAAAATAGATTGGGTTTTTTGTTTTGCTATTAAAACTAGAGACTAGAAACTTGGAATATATACTCGTGTATACCCGCGTCAGATAAAGTATGAAGATCTTTCGACTGGGGGCATGGCGTTCGATATATTCAATTTATTTCCTCACAAACCTTTTTGAATTTCATTAAAATTTTGCGTTGATTCGATAAGTTGGGTTATTTGGCGACTAACTTTCGTCAAATCAAAAATCAAAAACTGTTATGTGCTAGGATATAAAATTAAGTTAGGATTACATTGTGAAGGAGTTCTCCCTTGTTTGTTTTCGAAGAAGTTACCTTTTATATTAAGTTTTATATTTCGGTCGTTTTTAAGCCGCCATTGTTATCAGAAAACTTGAAATCATCGTACCTTAGCTTTAAATTCATTTTATACAAGCTCAAAATCGAACGCGTGCCGATTGCAACGCTATGAAAACAAAGCTCAAACTGATATTGTGACGTCACGTTCTCTTAAATCGCGCTCTTTAGTTTCGGCGCCGAATAAGGGAATGTTCGTTGCGCAACCTTCAAATCTCTCAATCGTGGATTCGCAATGCAAGACGTTTTGCCGAATATGCCATAAAACTTCCAGGCGCCGCTATGCGAGAGCTTCGGCTCGCTCTCTCCCTTGCTCTCTCTCTCTCTGTCTCTCTGTCTCTTTCAAGTGCTGTGCTCCACATTTCAAAGCCACAAATTGCTGGCAGCTGACACTTTGGAGATATCATTCCCAATTCGCATTCCCATTCCCCGCACGGCGTCCACGCGAAGGCGCCACGCGGCGATTTACGAGGCACGAACCATAAACGAAGTGCGAAAGCCAAAAGGCAACGACAACAGGAACAACAACAGCAGCAGCAGCAGCAGCTGCTGCCTATAAAGATGAGCCTGCCTCAAGAAGGCGCCACTCCGGCCGTTGGGGCCATGAATTAGAGCGAACGCTTAGAGATTTGCCATTCGGAGTTGCAGCGCGCGCCTAAAAGCGTGCAACAAAAAATCCGGCAACAGCTGCCGCTGCTGTAAGCTGAGGCTGCCGCTGTTAACGGTAATCAGCTTTCCATTTGAAAACAGGACACGCACAACTGACAACGCACCTGCCGCCCCACCGGCGCCATTTGCCCCACCTGCCCCACCTGCCCCAACGGCACCACTTGCCCAAAAACTCGCATATAGTTTTCATGTTCATCCGCTTACAAAGCGCGCCCTTTGTTCCATTCCATTTCATGGCATTTGCGGCCTAAAACTATCGCCCCCAGCCCCACCTGCACCCCCGCTTCAAACGCAGGTAACGGTACCTGGTTGGGCCCAAATCAATTGCTCGCAACATGACTAAATCTTTTGGATACATGAAATTTGTTTAGTGTGTTCTGCTTTGGCGCCCCGCGACTCGTGTGAAGCGTGTGTGGGGGGGTTGGGGGGTTGCAGGGGGTGGGGGGATGCCCGATGGACCGGGCATTGATTACAACTGGCAATTTTTCAGCTTGTTGCACATTTGGCGTGTTGTGTTGCATGCAGCGTGCGGCTGCACAGGGGGCCCGTTGAAGTTGAGTGTGCGAACAGGAGCAGGAACAGGAACAGCAGCTGGTGCCCACACATATTAACTAAATACATAAACACCTGGAAGCTGACATGGCAAACACAGCAGCTAATTATCGAAGTGAATATCTTATCTGAACAATTCAAAGCGAATGCGTAAGGTTATTAATTCAGGGCTAATTATTGAAGTGAACAGTATGAATGTTTCACAGCGAATGCAGAACAGGCCATGCCAGAGCTAATTATTGAAGTGAATAGCATGAATATCTTAAACCGACTCAAGATAAGTTCCTGCTCACAACTACAAATTTCAATTAGTTTTCAATGCGCCAGGCAAAGGCCACAACAGCTGAGGAAGAAGAAGACCTAGAGGAGCCTTGTTGATGACAAATGCCAGAATGCGAGTCAAACAAACAATTTTGGAAGCTATCTTGTGAGATAGCAAATTGTATCCGTAAAATACGAATGAATCTGTCAGATACAAAGTTACACAAATAATTAACACAGATATATATTTGTTATTGAGAGATAGTTAAGTACATAAAATCACCGTGAGTATCTAAGCGATACAAAAGTAGCTGTATCTAAGCAATACAAAATTATATCTATGTCACATAAACGTATTTCTGCTAATTAAGAGTATCTGATCGAAACAAAAGTATCTGCTAAATACAAATGATACAAATAAGTAGCAATAAGTATCAAAGTATCAAAAGTATCTGCCAAACAGTAAACAGCAATAAGCAGCAATAAGCATCTGTAAGATACAAAAGTGTATGCTAAAGTAAACAAGAAAAAAGTAAGCGTATAAAATATGCTAAAGTATCTGTGAGCTAACGGACTATAAATGGCTCATAAAAGTAACTGATCGACTCAAGAGTATCTAAAGATACAAAAGATACACAATTCAATTCAGCAGCAAAGTATCTGAAAATCAATTGAGTAACTCAACATTACGTTTAAAAATCTGCCTGTGAGATACAAATGTGTTTATTAAACATATCATGTTTTAATTTCTTACACATTTTTCCCTATCATTTTCGTTACAAACACTTCAGACATTTAAATTTCCAGCTTAGAAAACCTGGGGAGTTTCCCAAATTTAAAATTTGTTTTTAATGCCCAAAGGAATGCTTGCCTTGTAGTGCGACAGAGACAAAAAATGAACCCACTCATACAGTTTTTCATATTCATAGCATGTCTGAACGTGCTATGCCTTGTGCGACTAATTTATGAGGTTTTAAAATAGTCAAACTGTCCACATAGAAGGTAAGAGCCCCATTTCAATCGACTGCAATAGTTGCTCAAAACATTATTTTTATTTTTCAAAGGTTCCTTTATGAGTATTAAAATCGGAAGTGATTTTGGCACTTGAGATTTTTCGGTAACTATCAAAATTTCTATGCTAAAAGCGAAAAATTTGAAACACAGCCCCAAAAGCTATTCCCAAAATATTGAAACCACACAAGGGCCCAGACATAAACCTATGAACAAATATCAGAACAAACCGAACCACAATGAAGGCAAGATACGCTGAACAGGACCCGATTGAATGTCCTTGCACCAGCGAGAGCCAGCCAGCGACCAGCAAACAGCGTCGTTACACCTGGATGAACGCCAGCGGCCAGATTGTGAGTCGCAAGTTGACCGACTACGAGTGCCAGCTGGAGGACGATGTGCAGAAGCTGCAGGATGCCCTCTTCACAATATCCTCGCACTATGCCAAAATACAGTTCCGACTGCGCCAGATCGCCACCGCCTCCGGCTACGAGCGCGTCTGCCTGCTGCGCGAACTGGAGCGCGTCATTTGCCAGGGCATCGATGACAACCAGCTCCACAACGAGCTCCCGAATCTGCTGTGCGACTCGCAGTGTTTGGGGAATGTGCGCGTCAAGCAGCAGAAGATCATTGCGGAGCTGCGCAGTCGCCTCAACAATCTGGCCGATATCACCGATATATGCTACTGTGCGGAGTCCGACAGCAGCCACAATTTGCGGCAGCAGCACCAGCGACAGCAGGCCCAACAGGCTGCCGCGATGATGGCGCACGAGAAAAACTGTCCCTGCATCGTTTGCCAAGAACAGATGGAGGAGCGAGGCAAGGGACCCGCATATAATCAGGGCTATCTAACGGAGACCTGGCCAAGCAGCGATGATGAGCCAGCGCCGGCCAAGTCCAAGAAGAAGTCCAAGTCCAAGAAAAAGCGAGACAGACAGAAAAAGAAGAAATCGGATAGAGTATCCAGCAAAGTGAGTGCGCGCTACGAAAATCGTAATGGTGTCAATGCTAGCATGGAAAGTGTGCGCAGAGCTTCAGCCAGTCGAAGTCAACAGACGTCCGTCACTGGCAATTCAGGATACAGTCTTCGCAGGACCTATGGCAAGAGCCATATAGAAGGTACGCCGCACCAGCAAAACATATGGCAGAGACCGGGTGTCGGCCAGAAACCATCCAGAGGTCCTAAAAGCTGGCAAAATCTGCAGCCACGCAGTCAAGATTTTGCCAAGAGTTATCCGACATGCACAAGTGACATGTGCCCTTACAGAAATATTGAGAATAGAGGCAAACTGAAGTCTAACAGCAGATTTCTAGACACGATTCGACTTTTTGAACAAAATCAGAACCTGCAAAAATCGAATCTCCAAGTCGAGAGTAAAGGGAAAGGCGACAGGTCTCACGAAACACAATCTTATGGTTCCCAGCGCTCGAGCGTCGCAGCCTCAAGCGTCGGTTCTAGAGATCCAGTAGAACTCGGAAAGGATCCAAAATCAAGCTTCACTAGTCAGGAATCACAAAGATCCAGTCGTAGGAGCTTGAATATGCAAAACACTGAAAAAGAGGCTGAGCGCAGAACGACAACTCCGCCTAGAAATAAACCCAGGGATGCAAGTAGTCGTGATAGCTCGCTTATGCGAAATTCTAAAAGTCAAATGACTTTTAGTAAGGACACGAAGTTTAGCTTGCATTCTCAGGGCTCACAGCCTAGTACTTCTCCGTCTTCAATAACTCAACAGCGCCCGAATCAACTGGTGCATTCAAACAAAAGCAAGACGAGCTATAGCTCTCAGGAAGTCAGTCCAAGGAGCTCGAAAAAATTCCAGGATTCCCAAAAGAGAAGTTCGCAGGTTTCCCAAAAACGAAGTTCACGGCTTTCCCAAAAAAGTAGTTTGCAAGATTCGCAAAAGAGTAGTTTGCAGGATTTCCAAAAAAGAAGTTTGCAGGATTTACAAAATGTAAGTTCATGGGATTCCCAAAAAAGAAGTTCGCGGGCTTCCCAAAAAATATGTTCACGGGATTCCCTAAAAAGTAGTTCGCTGGATTTCCAAAAATGTAGTTCGCCGGATACCCAAAAAAGAAGTTCGCGGCTTCCCCAAAAAAGCAGCTCGCAGGATTCCCAAAAAAGGGGTTCGCGGCTTTCCCAAAAAAGTAGCTCGCAGGATTCGCAAAAAAGAGGTTCGCGACTTTCCCAAAAAAGTAGCTCGCAGGATTCGCAAAAAAGAAGTTCGCAGGTATCCCAAAAGAGAGGTTCACAGAATTCCCATAAGAGTAGTGCTCGGCGCACGCTAAACCAATACCCCAGCACTGAAACAGAACCGAGTAAAATAGGCCTGTTTATCACTCGATCTCCGTTTTCCGAACGCAGCACTGCACAGAGCTCGGTTATGCTAAATTCGAAAAGTGAGATGACTTTTAATAAAGAAAGCAAGTCAAACTATTCTCAAGAATCACAGCCAAGCAGTTCCAAGGACTCAAACAATACGATGCAATACCATGATCTCAGACGTCAGACGACGCAACTGAACAGTACTCCAACTGGAGTTGTGCCTACCAGAGAAATCAAGTCGAGCCTGAAAACGAACATATCACAGCCCTGTACTAAAAAGGTGCAATACCAATGTGAATGTGAATCAAGCGAATCGAGCACTGGAGCGAGCAAGGCCCGTTTCAAAGGCAAGAAAAAATCGGTCGATGAGTTGGATATACAAACATCTAAGGTTCAGGTGCCAAGCATGAACCAGCCATTGGTGGACGTGTCCTCGATTTCCGGCGGCTTCTCAAACGGCAAACGGGAATCAACAACAATATGCGAACAGCGAACTTGTACGGGATCGTGTTCCAGGACTGGCTCATGCTTGCATCATTTTCCACCGGACGAAACGCCCCCAAAATGTAAAAAGATTAAATTCGTATGCAAAAAAGACCCGAAACCACCTGTTGAGAAGCCGTCCTGCTCCCGAGGTCAATGCAAAGTTAACGAGAAAGAACCCGCTCCCAAAAAAGAGACCGAACGCAGCAGGATTAGGCCGTGCCCACTCAAATCCCGTAAAATACCGCAGTCAAGTCCGCTCGGCTCGGTGCTCAAATACGCCAACGTTCACATTGACAGTGCCAAGAACAGTTACTTAGTTTACCCGAATCGCCGGGCTATATATGGGACTCCGGATAAAACCAAGCTTGGAAGTCAGATTTGTCGAATATTTTGGCCCAAGTCCCGCAAAGGATTGGAAGATCAAAATAAGAAGAAGAAAACAAACAAACAGCTGAGATTCTCAAAGGGCCTAGTCAACCCTAAGCCTCAATCACGAAACCAACAAGACTGCGCCGAAACCGGCAGGGAAGACAAGGAAGACAACGAAGATCCAGACTAATTGACGGAGCTGAAAACAATTGCTTTGGAGCTCAAGCAGACATCGATTTTAGTTATAATCTTAAGTTATTTTAAAACACTCTCAAATGGCAGGAACGCTGGAGCCGCCTTGAAAGTGTTTTAGGTTAGTTTAGGATTATACGTGCATTCAGTTTGTGGAAAATTACTTATATTTTGATGGGTTGTAAAGTAAACCGTAATAAATGTTTGCGTTTTTTTTCAAGATAATTCTAATAAGATCATTTCAAATGCTTTAGTTCAACGTATGAGAGTGGGATTCTTAGGTACGATATTGAAACCTCTATATATATAGATACAAATTATGTATATCAAGCTCTATCTATATCAGGTAAATCCCTAACAAAATATTAATATTAATTATTAATTATTCCTTTATTATTATGTTAAGATAGATTAGACATATTCCTTTGCCTAGCTATGCCCTATCACTCGCACCAATCAAGCCCAATTAGGCTCGATAATATTCTTATTATACATATATTAGTGGGCTCTCTCTTTGCTCTTCTTCTTCTTCTGTCGCACGATCCTAAAGGCAGGCACACAGCATCGCCAACAAATCGCGCCGAAGACCAAAAACCAAAATTCTCCGGATTGTACTCTACCCTCGGTACTGGTGCTGGCCATGGTCATTGAACCCCAGCAGCATCCCTTAACCGGCGCTCTCTACCAAGGCTAACACACAATAAGCTGAACCGAGGCAACCAGTTTTTATAGTCGTGACGCGTCGCAGCGGCGTTTTGGCAATTTTCCGCGCATATCCAAAGTATTTTTGCAGTCTGTTAGGTAGAGGAGCGCACCGTACCGTGCCCGTGGTCTAAAGGGCCAGATCGTGTGGACCGCATTGAGGGTTGTTTTCTCTTTCCCTTTTGTTGTTGTTGTTGTTGTTGTTGTTGTTGCTGCCGTTGTATTTACTTCCATCTTGGCAGCAGCCTCATTGTTCTCGCCGCTTCCCATCCGTTCCATTCATGAGTGCGCCTGTGCGTCGTTTGGCTTGTCTGTTTAAGGGCCTCTTCCTAAGTTGGTCTATATCGTTTTTGGCATGCCCACATCTGGTTACCCCTCGTCCGTCCCTCGCCTGTCCCATGGCGCATGCGCTGCTGGGCTTATCTTTTGTCTCATTGTCGACTGGTTTTTATGACGCCTTCTGTATTAATGGTCTCTTCTGTGCGTCTTGTCCTGCGGGTTTCTGCCTGACATCTGGCCAAATGTGTGCGTTTGTCATGGCCCAAGCGACCCACCGGAGCTGGACGGGGGGCGGGGTAGCCGTGTACACATGTGTGAGATATGCTAATGGTCTGGCTTGTTTGATGATATACGATTAACATTTACAGATAAAAGCAGTTCGTTGTGTGAAGATGGTAAATAAGATACCGAAAGCTGATTGAAAAATAAATATTTAAACTGATTTGGTTAATGTGACAATAGGTGGAAACTTGGTGAGGGTAAAGCATTTAATTCTGGCAATAACATCTGTCTAGCGTATTGCAAAAAATATACATATATATATAATTGAAAAAACTTTCAGAATATTTCTAAACACATTAACAATGATATATTACATATGTAGATCAAATCTCAACAAAATCCCATAGACAATTTTATTTTATTATGTAGGTATTTTATTTAACGTTTCTTTCATGTATGTACAACGCTTTGCAAACGAATAAAAAAAATGTTTAAGAAGATATTCTTAGAAGAAACTATAAATAAATTTCTAATATATGTAATGTTAATATATTTTATATGTATTTGCCACTTTAGATTGAACTTAAAAGTTTACAATGCTGCAATTCTGTACGCATTGGCAAGATTTCAAATGGTTTTTGTTTCTTTATTTTTATTTGATTTTTTTTTTTTTTTTTGTACTGTAAACAATTCAATAAGAAGTCGAGTTAATGACTATAAAAAAAGTTTAAAAAAAAAATAGTTTAAAAATAAGATTACGAGTTTTCGTAACATGTGATGAGACGTTGGCTAAGATAATATTTATATAGACATGTTCCAGTTATATGGCATAGAATCCTTTATATGCAAGCATTCGGTTGATCAAATAGACACAGACTTCAAAGTACTCTTTTTCATTAATAAAAAAAAAACAAAAAAAAACAAAGTACGTTAGAAGTCGGTGTTGTTTCTATAAAGTTGGGAATGAAAACTCACGCTTGAGCAAAAACTGAAACAGTCTGTTAAAATACATATATATATATATATATATATATATATAGATATGTATGAGTAGATCCACTTAGAACTAAATTAACGTTTATAATAGACTAAATCTCATACATTGCTAAATTTCTTTGTATTTGTTGTTGTGTCTTTTCTTTGAGTTTCTATGTGTAATTTGTTCCTTCCTTTTCGCATATTTTTGGGCATAGCTATAAAGAAGTTTTCCATAGGGGTCGCTACATTTGGTACTACTACGTGTTGTTCTTTTTGGCATGGCACGAATTTGGCATTGAAAATTGAACGTTTTTGTTTTTTATGGCAAATTGAGAGAGAATCAAATGGGGAAAAATGTGATAAAAATGAAAATATAATGCAATAATGGCAAGAAAACATTTTGCTTTGAGCAGCTGCATTAATCCATAATGAGCTTTTCCTTCTTTGCTTTTCTACTACGACTACAAGCTAGAATGTAAACCCAACCCGAACCCGAACCCACTTCCCGTAAAAAAAAAAAAAAAAACAACAACCCCACGAGCCTATTTGGCCGCCTCGCATTGCTGCATTTGGACAACGAGCAGCAGTATGCGATTCATTAGATTGTCGGCCTCGGAGTCCTCCAAGCTGTTCAGCTTGGCCGATATGAAGCCACAGAACTTGGAGTTGAGCACCTCGCGCACCGTTTGCGGCGGCGGCAGCTCCAGGCCGCCGGCGGCGACGGCGGCGGCGGCCGCGGCGGCGCTTTGCTGCTGCTGGCGGAGATGGCGATGCTGCTGCAGCATTTGATCCTCGTAATCATCGGCATCGATGTCCGCATCCTCCAGGTCGTCGGCGTCGCCGTTGCGGCGACGCTTCCGCACAACGGCCGTCTGGCCGACCTCGGCGGCGCCGCTGATGCTGTGCGGCGAATTGGAGTCGAGTATGATCGGATAGGGAAAGTCGGCATCGATGGCCTCCAGCTCCTCGACCTCATCGGAAGCGTTGCCCCCATCCTCGTCCCCGCTGCGCAGCGAACTGGCGTCCAAGTCGTCGAAGCTCGGCTGATGCGACAGCCCGGCGCCGCTGTCGTTGCGCGTGGAGCTCACGCGGCTGTCGTTGTGCTGCGCCTGCGCCAGCGCCAGCGCCTGCTGGTGCGCGGGCAGCGGCTGTGTGGCCACCGCGCCAATGCCGACGCCAGCGCCAATGCCAACGCCGACGCCGACGCCAGCGGCACCTGCGGCGCTGCCGCTGCTGCTGCCGCTGCCGCTGCTGCTGCTGCTGCCGGCGTTGCCGGCGCCCGCTGAGAGATCCAGCTCCGGCTTCACATAGTAGTCGCAATAGTAATCCTCGCTGTTCAAATTCAGCGCCGAGCACTTGGACAGATTCAGCACGGCGCTCGACGCGTCGTTGAAGGAGGAGCTCAGCTTGAGGGCGGCTGCTGCTGCCGCCGCTTTGCTGGCGCTCAGGATCCCGTGGTTGCTGTTGTTGTTATTGTTGTTGTTGCTGCTGCTGTTGTTGTTGTTATTATTGTTGTTGTTGTTGTTGTGCAAGTGCTGAGCGAAAGCGCTCAGGCTGAGATCGCTGGCATGCGAGGCGCCCCTAAGAAAGAGAGAGAGAGAGAGAGAGAAAGAGTTAATTAGGTCAAGATATCGTATAAGGCAAGAAGAGAGAGAACAACAATCTTCGTGTTATCGCAATTTTAAATACCCTTGCAAATTTACACTTAATTACTTTTTAACTGTCATACAAGTTTTTTAACACTCAATTTCCTCCCGAATGTTCCTAGGCAAACTATTTGATTTCTGACCCCGATTTTAAAAAGTTTACAACCATATTTCACATTTTATTGCTGAGTTTGGATAGAGTATCTTAAAGAACAACAGGAAAGAAGTCTCAATTTTGAAAACTAAAAAGTTGCACATACAAAAACTCATATTTTTACCAATCCTTGCTAGATAAGATTTGGCTGATATCTTGAAAGCGATTTAAACTAATAGTTAGTCAGAGATTGCATGAGGTTATGAGCTCAAGAAGTCTATCTACTTCTCGCTTTAATTTTTCAAGGGAACTTTATGATTAGCTTCTGCGAGATATTTGTAGGATCTGTTCCGTCTAACAAATCCACACAAATTATATTGTCAGCAATTCAAACAGTGATTTTATGCCCTTGCCCTTGGCCGCTCTCCCTCTTCGTGCCGCACTTACATGGAAACTGTTTCCAAAAATAGCCAAACAATGCAATGACAAAACGCCAACAACCCCCAGGCACAATCGAGGGAACGTGCTCAGACAAACCCCAACGGCAAAATTCGAGACAAACTACCAAAAACTCATGGATGTATTCGTTTGGTTTCGGCTCGGTTCGGGGCTGGTTTCCTGCGCTACTCGAATTTCAAGCGCATTTTCCAGTGCCACAGCACAGCTGCCTGGATGCCTCAAAACCCATAGACGTGGCTATTTTTAGACCAACAAAAAATAATGTAGAAGAAGAGAAAGTTGCGCCTTCCCTCGGCCAGCCGCGGCTTGGCCCAGTCGAGGCAGGACCTGGGGCAGGTAGTTGACAATTGGAACTGTAAAATGATATGCGCGGCAAGCGTTTTTCCACATTTCCCAACAAAATAATCACGGCCAAATGCATTTTCACATGTTCCAAAGCCGAATCGCTCTATTTGCTTGTGGTTTCGGCGGTTCGTTTGGGTTCTTCGTCGCTTCAGTATTTATTTTCGTCTACTTTTCCCCGACTTGGTCTTATCAATGTTTGCTTCCGTCGGGCCCAGTACCCGGCCAGACCCAATAATGGACAGTTTGCATTTCTATTTAATTGCGTTGTTCTATTTTATGCTCAATATGAGGAATTCCAATTTGGAGGTTTATCAGCACCGCCGACTGACGGTCAAACGTTTGCGGCTGCTAACGGTCAAGTTTCCGCTGTTAGCTGAGCTCGCTTGATAAGCCAAACAAAATACAACAGTTTGAGTCACGTCGAAACAAATGTTGCTTGTGGTTAAAACTTTGATATGATCTATCTTATCTGCAGAAGCAATTGCCTTAAATCTTGGTTCGGTATTTACATTTAATCCATCAAACTTCAGACTCAAGAGATATTTTCGAGACATTATTATTAACAAAGAAACTAAAATGCTTTACTAAAGTTTAGTAGAAATTTTCCAAAAATGAATTTTAAATGATTATAATCCTAACTTTACTCGAGTGAAAAAAATAATTTATATATGATTTATCAAAATGAAGGCAAATTTAAGTTTTATTCGATTACTATTTTCGGTAAAAAGTATATAGTAAAATGGAGCAAACATTTTTTGATTTTTAAATTAATTAATTATTTTAATGAATTTGAAATGGTAGCAAATTAGGCAGGGTATATTTTGTGTGCCGCTGTACTTTCACAAAAAAAAATCACAACTTATGACAGATCAATAAACATTTTTTAAGGAACACCTTCAACAAGCAAACCAGAATATTTCTCGAGATATTCTCAGCGATTTCAAAATAAAATAAATATGTGTATGTACAGCAACAATTACTTAATCGCAGTAAATATTTTAATAACATTTACCAGGCATGGAGAGCTGAGCTATTGCGCAAATTGGGTATACGCCCAGTATTTTGTGGGGCCCAGTATTTTGTGACGCATATGCAAAAACATTTTCGTCGAGAAGGGGGGTGGGGGGCGGAGGGAGGAGGGGGGAGAGGGGAGAGGTACCCTCTGGATACCAGCTGAGATTTGTTTTATTCCATTTCGTTTTGTTTTTTGGGGCGCGGCTGGTCAAGCGATTCGGTTCGACTAAAGCATGGCGGGGTGGCCTGGGCTGGGGTGTGGTGTGCTCTGGGAGGGCACAATTTCATCAATTTTTCAGCTCATTTGCTTATTAAATCATAAGCGTGACACAGAACCGAGCACGAGGCGGGCAAAAAGCACGGCGGCGAGCGAGCCAGAGACCCTGGTCACCAGCGTTGGCGACCAACCCCGTTGGCTGGTCTGTTCGCGCATGTATTTTTAACCCTGGTCACACACACATGCGCACACTAACAGAATCAGTCGCTTGGCCGCTCACTCGCAGTCACATCTCGCGCACTCTCTCTCTCGCTCGCTCGCTCGCGGTCTCTCACATTTTTAATCTACGCTTCTTTCTAAACTTGGTCCACTCGCCGCAATCGCTCATCGCGTGTTCGTTTTGTCCGTCTGCTGATGCTGATTGTCATTTTCATATTTGCTGCCTCTCATTGCGTTAATTTATCACTCTCTTGCCCGTTGCCCATTCGCGCTCATTCGCGCGCCCGCTCTCGCTGCATTCGTTCGTCGGCCAGCGTGAGAGAGGGAGCGAGGGAGAGAGGCTGCGAGGGAGCGAGAGAGCGACTTCGCTGCCACCACCAGCAGCAGCTAAGGCTAAAGCGTTTTCTTCGGTTTTTGCAGCTTCCCTCGATTTTGTTTTTGGTTCAAGTGGCGACGACGACGACAGCAGCAAAATCAACAACAACAACAACAACAACAACGTTGTATAATTTTCGCTCTGGACGAGATCTGTTTTTATGGCTCAAGCCGCGGTCCCGGGCCCGGCCCGGCCCGGCCCGTTCCGTTGTCTGTTATCAGCTCAAAATAATAAAAATTTAAATAAGCATGTGTGTGTGTGTGTGTGTGTGTGTGTGTGTGCGGGCACACACCCGGGGCCGTCGACTGTGTTGCCTCAGCTCTTGCTGCTTGTTGCTGTTGCTGCCGATGTGGGTACAGTCAATTGAAAGGAAATGGCCTTATTTCATATAAATATATGTACATAAAGTACAACACACACAATCATAGAACGTCTAGGGGCGGGGGGTGTCTAACTGTGTGTGTGTGTGTGTGTGTGTGTGTGTGTGTGCTCCACATGAGCCGCAACATCGCAGAATCACAAACTGGCGGCCCCATGCCCTGAGCCTGGTCATTTCTTTGTTCGAATTGGTTTTTTCCGTCCGACGTTTTCGAGATTTTTTGCAACGAGTACGCGTACTCGCATATTTACATATGCATGTGTGTGTGTGTGTGTGTGTGTGTGTGCGCGTATTTGTATTGGGCAGATGTTTTTACAGAGGCTTAGCTGAGATTTGTCTGGTTCTCAATGCTGCTGGTTTCCGTCATGCAAATTGCAGAGCGATGCAACGACGATAAAAAAAGGGGCAGACAACATGGTCACAACACATGCCAAGGACTCGCAAGGGGCACAAAACGCAGCCATTTCAAATATGAAGTACCAAGTGATCTTTAGGTCTACTGCCAAAAGCCACTAACTGGCAAAGTCGATGTCGAAGTCAAGCGTCCGCGACTAGGGGACTTTATGTGAACTAACATACCAAATTTGGTAACTCTGGCTCTTAAAGTTCTCGAGATATGCTCAAAAAACATTTTTTGAGAAACGATATTTATCGATTTCAAGAATATCGACAGATGCAATAGGTTCAGGTGATAAATATCCAGGCATTGGCAACACAAAAACATATTTCAATATTTTATATTTCCTTGAATAAAGGCAAAGTGTCTGCTTTTCAATAAATTTTGAAGTTCTAACCGTCGTGAAGTGAACCGGAGAGTAAAGCCAATTTCGCTCTTAAAATGGTTTGAATCTTCGTTAGAGAATTGAAATTTTCAATAATATTCGAAACCAATAATATTCGGACCAAAACCTGGCTTCAGTAATATGAAAAACCAGATTCACGAACCGAACCTAAAAACGAACCGTTTGAACCGTAAACAGAACCGTCGACTATTTTGTTTGAGTGTTTGCAGCTATGTCTGTACATATATATATGTATATGTATATTATATTTATATATAGCATTTTTTAAATCTAGACAATTTGCTGTTTATTCTACATTTTCTCAATTAGACTTGACCACAGAGCTGAAAATTATTTAGAAGCAAAATTAAACTTGGAAAACATTGGTTTTTAAAATATTTTTCTCTACAAGTAAATGAAAATGTATGTTAAATTAGCTGTTTAATTCTGACTCATTCAAATAAGACAAAAGATGAACACAGACTGCGATAAGGTTGCCAAGAAAATCTAGAATAATTGAGCATATTCAGAATTTTCAATTTAAAGGGAATGTAGGGTAAATGAATACGTATAAATTGTTAATAAAATTTTTATTTTTGAAAAAAGAAAATGTCCAAAACTATTCTAAGGATTTTACTTTCAAGAGGACATTTAATTTTTTTTTTTATTTAATTTCAGATTTAAGGCAAAAATTACAATTGAATCAGAGTTCTTAAATGTTTTCTTTAGGTTTTAAGATCATTGCCAAGCCTGGCAATATTTCAAAAAATAACTCGGACAACAACTTATAATCCAACAGTTAATCCAATTGTCAACGTCGCCGTCAAACTACCATATTAAACCAGTTGTAGTCAACTTTCCGAGAATTCGAAACATAGAAATCTTCAGGTGGCCCACCCGCCGAACCCACAAAATGAATCGACTTATGCCATGTTTCACTCCACTGAGCAACAATAAGAACCTTATATAGTATACTGCACATACACACACACTTGTAGATATAGTATTTAAATACGTATGTATGTGTGTAGACCGTCAACAATAAGAATATAATATGCGCCATCATTTCAATTTCAAAACAAGATCGATTGAGTCATCAGCTGAACGTGGCAAAGGAGACGATATTTTGGCTCTCGCTTTGGTTAGATTCTTGGCTGGTGCTCTTTGCACTGAAGCGAACCGAATAAAAGACAAAAAGGAAAAGCTATGGAAATTTCGTGCTAAAAGTCGTCTTTGTTGGGCTCGAGTCCAAGTCGTGAATCGGACGTGAATCAAACACAACGACAGTTGTTGCCTCTGGTTAGGGTTAAAATTATGATTCGCCTGAAAAACCAAAACCAAAGCTAAAGCGAAAGCACACGCAGCGCTGACAAAGCGACGAGCTAAAAAGAAAGAACCGTTATTCATACTTCGAGGCCGATCTTTGCCCCCCCCCCCAACATCCCTTGCTGCTGTTTCTGAGTCTAATTCCAATTCGCATTGCTGCGCTTTTGTTTGCCAACGCTTATCGGGTCTCCACTCCACTTGTAATATTAGTCGAAAGACCAGACAATAAACTAATCGATGATGGACTCGAAAGTGTGACCAAATTCAGGTGGGTGTAAGCCGAGCTCCGCCTGATAAGACAGTTGCAATGTATTGCGCACAAGGTCTGCGAATGGTTTCTAGGTTATTCATATACTCATAGTATAGATAAATGTGTCGTCTGCCCAGTTATTACGGGACGTTGAAAGCGAAATTCAATTAGGCTGAACCTTAATCGCAGACAAAAGCAACCAAGGGGCTTCAAAAATATGAATCATTCATAACATATTCAATTTCAATCTTCATAAAATAGAACTCAAATAGATTGCCCTTTAAAGGAACAAAAAAAAAAAAAAAACGTCAAGATTTCTATATTTAACGGCACGTTGAAAGCTAAATTCAATTAGGCTGAACCTTAAAACAATCGCTGTCAAAAACATTAAAGGCTTTCAAAGTGATATCGTGTAAAAAAAAAAAAACCTATTAAAATATTGCTCTTAAAAGGAACTAACAAGCTCACATACTTTATATATTTTTTAGATTACCCTTAAAAGGAACGTACTTTTATATATTATAAAAACAAAAAATAATACACAATATACGATCTTCAAAAATCAAGGCCAACGAAACAAAAACAAAACAAGATAATTTTAGCTTTTTGGGACCAGCCTAATTGCTCCATCAACTTGTTCAGGGGATGAAACGATGTTAGGGTATTTTCGCATTTTGATTTTGTTTTGTTTTCGATTTGCATAAACTTTGTAAACTGGAAACTATTACTCACTTTCGCTCCCTGATGACGTCCCGGAGAAAGTCCATGGCATCGTAGAGGCTCCACTTCGGCTTAAACCCGGTGCCCATCAATTTGACGTGGGCCAATTCCCGGCGATACGATTCGCGCAGGGATTTGAAGGCGCGCGCCACTCGACGGCCGGGCGCATTGAACTCCCGGCCGATGTGCTCCCAGGCGCGGTTCTTCTCCTCCTCGGCGCCCTTGAAGTTGGGCAGTCGCGAGTCCCACAGAATGGGATTATCGTGCACCATCTGGATGAGCTTCAGCTTGTCGGAGGCGTTACGCCGCACCACTGTGAAAGATAATGGGAAGAAACATTTGTTGTTGTTGTTGTCGATTTGTCGGTCTGGCCTGGTACGCACATTTTTTGATCTTTTGGGTGGGCACCACGGCCAATTCGCCTTTGGGCTTCATGTCGAGAGCTATGGCCGCGGCGGCGGCGCTCATGTCCTGCAGCGAATTCGTTGTGGTTGGAGAGGAGCCCGATGTGGCGGCAACTGTGGCGGGCGCCATCAGAATCTGCTGCAGTATTTGTAGATTAATGTTGATGTTGTTGTTATTGTTGTTGTTATTGGCCAGCGCCAGATTCACTGTTTGTCACTTGACCCAAAGTTCACTTATCACATTCGTTGCGTTTTGCCAGCGCGATCGGTTGGCAAAAGTTTACGGGGGCTGCTACCCTCTCACGACCAAGTTTAAACAGCAACTAAAAACCAAAACCAAAAAGAATAACAACCACCGCGAGCACTGACGGCGGCGACGTCAGCAGCGCTGCCGGCAGCAAGCCCGCATTTTCGTTGCGAAGCCAAAACGTACAAGTAACGCTCAATGCAATAAGCCGCACATTAAATACCCTGAGAGGCTTGCCATATCAATTGTCTGCTCAGAGAGGGCACCTCAAATGGCACACTCTATCGATGATTTTGAATACCCTTCGCGAGTGTATGAAAACACAAACACGACTCACACACACGCACACAATCGCACACACATGGGCCAAACAAAGACCCAGGCGCAGGCGAAAGAGCCACAAAAATCACGCGCGCTCAACATGCGCGCGCTCTCTTTAGCTCCCTCTCTCCCTCTCTCTCTCGGTGAATAGCGCTCTGTCCCAGGCCTCTGCCTGGGCCAATTCACAACGTGTGTGCGCGGCGGCATTACCGTTATCGACGCCTGCGCCGGCGTCGCCGCCACAAACGATAGCGCACGACGCGCACATTGAGCTCAAAGAGCAGTCCAGGCCGTTGGCTCAACTAGCTTCGGCTCTCTCTCGGCTGGCTGGCGTTCAGACGGAAAAACGACGTTTAATTGCAACAACAGAAAGTAAAAGCGAGCAAAAGAATGAGCGCGAAAAAAGCAGAGCGACTGCGACGACAACGTCACTTACACACGCACACATAGAAACAATATCAAGAACTGAAATTATGTGTAACACAAAAATCCGTTGACGCGTTTGCATCGCTGACGTTTTTCAGTAGCCGTCGTCGATTCCACTTCGCGTTGTTATTGTTGGAGATGGGCACAACTGTTCTTTAAGCGATACCCTACGCTTGAGTCGCTGGAAATCGTGGAGAGCTTGCACTAAGCTTGCGGGTTGGGACATTTAATTTCATAAGAGACGTTTCGGATTGAATTGAGGTGGCACATGTGAATTATACACTAAAATTAAGGGTTGCAAATTGAGATTTATTTTTTATTGAATATCATTTTTCAATTATTTATTTTAAACTTCCAATTAAAACACAAATTAATGAATTAAATATGTAGATGTAAATTCGAAATAATACTCAGCAGCATTTTTATAATAAATTTTATAGCTCGAATTATAGAGCTAATTCGCACTCACGAAAAAATATTTTGCAACATAACGGAATATTGCGCAGCTGCAAAACACTTGGTTGAAATAAGCTGTGACATTGTTCATGGTTGCTTTTTTCGATGTTAACTATTAACTGTTATAAAATATAAACAAAAAAATCAGAAAAAAAAAATATAGTCGTATTTATTAGATCAAAACCTTAGACTAGCAACCTGCATTTATATAATTTTAGTATGTTGTCTAGTTTAATTAGTATATTTCCTTAAAGTAAATATTGGGTGCTGGTTGAAAAAAGCTGTGAGCAACTGTGCACGTTTAACTTGGAATTAAAGCTCAATTTTTTTTGCTTATTTTCTTATATTATCAATTTATTAAATATGGCATATTTTGCATTACATTTACATCAATTTGATACAAATTAAAAACAATTTAAATTGCAAATTTCCACATGTAGGATACTCTGCTTATTCGCCATTGCCGCCCTTTTGGACTGCATTCATTAATCGGCTTCTTTGTAGCTGAGCTAGCGGCTCAGACTCGGTCCGCAGTTTCTCCCCCTCCCACTTTTCCACTCCCTCTTCCACAATTGTTGCACTTATTTCATTTTCCATTTCGTTACTGTGCCGCATTCGACTGTCTGCCGTTCGTAGGAGGGGAATGAGTGAAATATAATGTGCGCTGGCGTATGTGTGCGTGTGTGTGAATGAGATAGGGGAGTGTTGGGGAGCGCGGCAGATTTGAGCCCGCTTAATGATGGTTCTCTTCAGTTTGGTTCGTTCGTGGTGGTGGCGGCGTTGGCGTCTCTGCCTGTGCCTGAGGTCGCGTTCAATTGCGTTTTAGTTGAATTTATTAATATGCCCACTTTGTGTTTTTGTTTTTGTGTGTGTTTTACATTTGCTTCTGCTTCGCTTTACGTCTGCGCTTTGTTGCCTTGTTTTGCAGCCGCTGTCGCGCAGTGTCGTAGTTCAGGCTCTTGTAAAAATTTACAAAAACATTTGGAGCACACATGTTGAGCCTAATGAAACGGACGACAGAAGAAGAGAGCGAGAGAGAGAGAGAGAGCACGCATAGATAAAGAGCGCAAGCGAGTCAGATGCGCTGCTTGAGTGCATGTGTGTGCGTGTGTGTGACAACGTCTCTTGCGTCTTGTTAATGTTAATGCCCAACATTTGTGTCTTGCAACGTTTTCAAAGCGGCGATAAGAACAAAATTCCCGCACAGGCATTTAAGCCGCTCAAATCTAGTAAATATAATCGACAACTCAACGCTGGCGAAAATGAAAAAAAAAAAAAATGAGAGTGGGAGAGCGAGAGGAGAATGGCTTTTGTCTGTATGTAATTTATGCCTAATGAACTATTTCCGGCCAAGTGTCAATTAATATATTCTGTGTATTCTGGCCCTCGGCTTGCCCCATACAGGGCACAAGGGGGCAGCAGCAATAACAACAAACACAACAACAACAACGTGCCCGCACAAATGTTGTCATGATCATTTCTGGCAAAAATAAAAGAAACACAAAACTGTGAAGTCCCCCCCACTCACCCCTCCCGCTCTCTCGGTTTGTGGAGAGCGCGCTCGGAGCTGCCGTTTCCGTTGCAGCCTTTGCTCTGCTTCTTCTTCCCGTTCTTTCTCTGCTCTGCTTTTGCATTTTTTTCAAGCCAAATTAAAAGTCATACAAGCGGAATTTGTTTTCTACTGCTGATTAAATTTTCGTATGTGCGAGATGAGTTTTTTTTTTTTTTTGTATTTATTTTATTATTGCTTTGGTATTTGTGCTCTTTGCGCCGTTAATTGGGCAACCATAAAACGGTTTGTTGGAATTTTTTAAGCGCTTATTTTTCGACTGTGGGCGGACGAGGAGAGTGCTGACGGGGCGAGGATCAGTTCAGTTAGAATAATGCATTTGGTATGGAAATGTAAAGACACTATGTAAATTTCATAGAAAACAAAATGAGTCAGAAGATGGATGATGCTCCCCAGATAAAAAATCAAGATTGTATAGAGTTAGAAATTAGAATAAATTTGTTACAACTGAAACAGGAATAATTATAAACTTTGTATTGAGATCCAGGAACAAGATTTAAAACACTTTCTTTTTTCGTTTATAATAACTCAGAGTAGAAAAGGGAGTATAAATTTATATTTAAAACAGAAATAAAATCAACCAATTATATAATTTGTGTTAAAGTTTATAAATATGCTGAAAATTAAGAAAACTATTTTTTTTTTTTTTTAGCGATTTCAGGTAATTCGAATATTTCATTACAATTAAATGTTGAAAAGCTTATTTCATTCAGTTATAATTAATATAATATAATAATATTTGGAAAAAACGTTCTGAAATCGACCCGAATAAGACAAGCTTTGTACTTCGGTTAGGTAATATCGGAAATACCAGACCTATGTCAGGGCGAAGCGTTTGCTTATCAGGCAAATTAATCACAAATTCAATGCAAATACCCAAAGTGGCTCTGGCTGTAAATAAAGCCAATAAATATTGACACAGGTCAAAACATGAGTAGAGCAAGACGAAGATGGTACGAACAGCAAGACGGGAGGGGGAAGGCAAAGGTTGGAAGGGGAGCCCAGGCATAACGATCGTAACTGTTGCCGTTTTCGCCCGGTTCTATGGATTCGATAAGCCCAAAAAAACAACCGAACCCTCATTGAAGCCAAACCCAACCCGAACCAACCCAAGTCAACTCAATTCAATCAGGCAATAAAAATGTATAAATGGGGAATGTGTTTGTGTCAACAGCGGGTGGAGACGGGGAGTCAACCGAGAGAGAGAGAGAGATGGAGACGGAGGGAGGGAGAGCGGAGAGACAGGCCCATCAAGACCAAGTTGAAAATAATTTCCAACCAACATTTTTGTCGCTTGCTTGTGATGAAGCAATCGACGCAGGCGCAACATTTGGCGGCTAAAGAAGAAGAAGAACGCGAAGAGGAAGAGGAAGAAGCTTGGGCAACACATAGGCAAAATAGATGGGGCATCGAGTAAGCGACTCAAGAACCGTTCAACAGCAATCAAGCAAAACGAGCCCGAAACGCGAAAAATCAGTTGACGTTGTTATTGTTGTTGGCGCTGAAATATTTAAATTTTGACCCAACCCCAATCCAAATAAATTTGTGGCGTAATGCGTGCAGCTGTGTGGCGGCTCTCTCCCTCTTTTTGCCTCTCTCCCGCTCTCGCACTCTCTATCTCTGTTTCTCCGGTTGCCCGTTTCTTGGTTTCAGTTTCAATTTCAATTTCTGCTTCGGTTTTCTCCGCGTGCTGTACTCGCATTTTGGTCTCTTGGGGTCAAAATTTGTCGCATATCGTTAAGAACCCAAAGACGACAACACGTCCATAAACCGAACGAAGAAACGTCGCAGTTTCAAAATTGGCCATGTGCTTGACGATTCGTAACGGAGCATAGCCAGAGCTCCGGAGAGGGATACGCTCAAAGATGAATAGATCTACGCTTAGGAGAGCGGCTAATATATGCGTGCTCGGCTCGGTATTGGGCAGTGGGGGTTTTTGGGCTCGACACCTTCGTACAGTTGTCCATTTCCATTTAAATACATAGTACGTACAAACTGATATGCTTTTTCGGTTGGCTTCATTTGCATTTTTTTTTTTGGGGAAGAAATTGGATCGAAAATAATGTTCTGTAATGCAAGAAAGTAAACTCCTTTCCAGTATACATGTTTTTTTTAGGTTTACTCATGCGATGTAGATGCCAAAATGAAAAGAAAGTCGGCTGGAACTGTGAAGATTAGTAGTGTGTGAGAATATTATCTATATGATCTTTAATTACCTTTTACTATTTTTTTGTTGTTAGTTCATATTAACATAAATTATGACCATGACTATGAGGAGGCACACTGATAAAAAATAATGAAAATCAATAGGCTTTCGTTGAATCAAGTAAAATTGTTAAAAAATGGGAAAAATCGAGACACCCTATACTTAAGGCTAAAATAATTAAATATAGAATAAGCAAAACAAGAAAGCAACAGAGACAACAGTGCATATGAGAGACTGAGAGAGAGAGCGAGAAAGAAGTAGAAAGATAATGAAAGTGAAAGGAAAAATGTCAAAGGTACATAAGGTAAGTAGTTTTCTCTACCAAAAACACAAATTATAATTATTAATTTACTATAATTATTAGTATACTAACATAATATTCAAAAATTAAAAGAAAATGAATATTATACCATATTATTGTTGGCATTTGGTATGAGAGTCGCATAGAAAAGCAATCTAAATTTAAAAAGCTGGTCGGTACAAATTTATGGGTGAGCCCGGAATAAAAGTGGATTACTTTTTACATTGAATATGGCTTTGGCTTTTGCAGAATGTTCTGTAATCGGAATGTTTATTGAAATCAAGAGAAATATCTTTACCAATTAACTTGCTGCTAAAAGATGTTACAACAAAACCTAAATAAACAATATGCCAATAATAGCATTTAGTGAGGGATCACTTTTTACAAAAGAGAACTGTTGCCAGCGCAGAACAGTTAATGAAAATCAGCTAATGAATGGACTGAATAATCGATTGCTGATTAATTACGATTAAAAATGGCTTAGCCAAGACACGAACCCTATAAACATGCACGTGCAGCCCGCACAATTCAACAAATTCGCTCTTCAATCAGATGTTGCCAGAAGTTGTTGTTGTTGCTGTTGCATGTGTTGCCAATGCTTTTTGCTGGCTGTTGCGTTTTTAAATTAATAAACAAAATGAGTTGAGTCAGTTGGCAGCCGGCACTTAAGTAGCGCTTTAGCTGTACATATATATCTATTTGTGTGTGTGTGTGTATCTATGAGATACTTGTATTCATTAGTTTACCCCAGCGGCAGTCACCAATCAAAAACGTTTTGCTGCGCTCTCAGCTCAGTTTATTGCCCATTGTCGTTGTTGTTGGTTTTGTTATTGTTGTTGTTGTTAGCTGGGCCCTCGGTTTTGTGCTTGTAATCGCGGTTTAGTGTGGGCCAGCACTTGGGCAAGCCTCGTATATAGATTGTTGTTGTCGCTTATCGTGCGGCGACGTTGATTGTTGTAATTGCTACAAGTTGCTGCTGTTTGTTGTTGCGGCTGCTGGCCATTGGCCGTGTGCACTGATAATATAAGGCTTCGACTCTGGCTCTGGCTTTGTCGCTAGCTTCGTATTTTTTAAGGCCTGCCTCGAATTTTCCACATATGCTACGTGCTGTAAATAGGGTCTTGCCGCATATGTTGCTTATCTCTGGAGTCGCTCTCTACTCCCTGGCATGAACAACTTCCATTTGTTGTTAATTACTCAGCTCAGCTTACCTAAAAAATATACAGAAAAACTGAGAAAATACCCAAAAACAAAAAGCTTCTTCAACTTTAACCCCATGGCTGGGCAGTGTTTGCTTTCCTTTTTGGCGCACATTTTCCCACACGTCCGTTACAAAATGAGAACAGAAAAATTTAATTAACAATTTACAGCAACATTTGGGCCACACAAATAAAAAAGAACAACAAAAGAATATTAACAACAATTTTCAAACACGACGCTAATATACCCTATATGCTATTTTAAATATTATATCACACGTAATAAATTAGAAATGGCTTTGAATATAAAAATCAAATAAATAAATATTTTGTATTATAACTTTAACTTACCATGCTTTATTTGTTTTTTGAACTTATAAATGGAATATTGCATTATTGTATACGGATATTTTAAGACTTTACTAGAATCTATCTTATTTCTAGCGAATCCTAAATTCGATAATTGTTTAACATTTTGAAATCTCTACTCATCACTGGATTTGAAATCCTTCGGAACATTTGTTTGATTTCGTTCCTCAAAGTCCCCTCCGTCCTGGACTCTCCTTTCTGCGTCTAAATTAGTTTGAAAGAGTTTCCAGCCAGACCACGTTGGCATATATAAAATCGTTATAACCCTCCAGACCCGACAAAGTACAATATGCAACTGACGCAGCTCATAAGTCGAGCATATTATTCACAATTGGAATGCAATGCAGATTGGTTTGCTGATTAACCAGTGATTCAGCTTGGCTTTTAAATATACGTTTTTCAACATTATATACAGAAATTCGGTTTTGCAATCGAACGTAAAACATTACAATTAGTCGACTGATAATGCCAAAAATATATATAGATATTCTAAAATAGTAACTACAGTAAAGAGTAAAAGAGTATGGCAGCTACATGATATATATAATGATATATAAATACGGATCTCTGCAAACTTTCTTGACGATACCTTTAAAGCTAGTTTGTGTACTAATCAAGAATATATATACTTTATTGGATTGGAGACGCCTTCATCAAAGGCATAAAAATATTTTGCTTAATATGATTAGTCATAAATAATATCTCTGAATCGAACCCCTTCTCACGCAGCGCACAGGGTATACGAACTAGAACAAACCGCCAACGCCAACGAACCTTGGACGCGAGTTAGTTAGCCAGCGTGTGTTGGCCATGTTTGTGAGCCCACCCTGAAGCAGCCCCGACAGCCAGCAGCAAAACTGACAAATGCAACTGCGGAGGCAGCAGCACTTATCACTCAACAATCGGGGCCAGTTAGCGTCCCGCTATTCGGGCACCACCCCCATCCCCGCCCCAGCACCACCCCCTCGCCGCAGCCCGCAAGTAATTACACGAGAACATGCGAAGGAAGCGCGCGCTCATGTGAAAGTCTATTGGGTTGTTGGGTTTTTCGGGTCCATTCACATTTAAATGGCCAACCAAGTTGTTAGTTTAAACAAACAGCAATCAGGCAACGAATGAGCTCAGATTTCTTGAACAGCAAATCCCCAAGAAATGTCCTTGTCAAAGCCAAAAGACATGTGGCAAATTATGACATTGACCAAGCCAAGCACACAAGCAAAAACCTTACAATGGGTTAGTTCTCATTTTCCTTGTTAGTTTGCTAGTTGTTGTTGTTGTTATTGTTGTTTTTGTTGTCACATGTAAACCAACTGTCATAATCAAGGCGAGTTGCCCGCGGGGAGTTGGCAACAGGAAAACAGCGACAACATGTGCTATCACTGCCGTGCCAGCTCCCCAAATGGATATAAGAAACTAAAACTAGTAAGGAAATTTTGACTTCATTTTGCGCTAACCAACAATCCTGACAAAGGATTGTTTAACTTTGTGATCAAGTTTTGTTTGACGAATTGCACAAGCTCTCTACACATCCAAATTTCGTTTATAGTTATAGTGAATATTTGACAAAAATGAGAAGAGTGGAGAAAAAACTGAATGCAATTTGGTCACGCATTTTTTATTATCTGCAAACCAAAATTATTTATCAGCATTTTGGCCAAAAAAACTCTTTATAAGATTAAAATGCATTTTTTGCAATGAAAAGGCTTTTTTACACCCTCCCCGGAAAAAATGTTATTTACATAAAGAGGAATTTGTAAATACGTAAAGTGTACAAGCATTATTTTTTAAATATTTGTACATTTCATAAATTATATTATCTTGCTTTTTAATGTAATTTTCGGCCTTAATCCTTATTATTTTTCGATGGTTTTGTTGTGAGATCGCATTTAATTTGTGCAAAAAATTAGTTAAAGCTTTCCAATAAATGGGTAGTTAAAACATTTTGTTAACAGTTTTCTGTTGGATTCCTTTTTTTTTTGTATTATTTAGTTTTAGGCAACATTTTTTAAAAATAATTTTCGTATTCATGACTTGTACTTAAATATAAGATGAAATTTTAATTATATTCTAAATTCTATTTCTGTTGTTTTATAGAATATCTTTTTTATATGTTAATTTAAACATTTTAAGAATATATTTTAAAAAATTTCCTAGTATCATTGTATAATTTTATTTTTTTTTAGAATTCAATCAAGATTCTGCCCAAGCGTTGTATCTCATAATATCAACAACTAACATTTTTGGCAAAGTAAGTGTATGACAAATTCTTTAGATAACCCAACATAAATTAGGAACTTCAAAAGGAGCGGAAAAGTTTTGCGGCCCGACGCTTGAGTGGGTGGCTTTAGGGAAATAATTTCGCCTCTGTTATTATTGTGTTATTAGAGGCGTTCTGGTTGTGGAGCTGCGGAATCTGGGGATACTCGAACTACTTTTAAATGTGGCACATTTCTCGTTGTGTCTTCACTTTCGCTGGCGGAATGTGTTTTATTAGTGGTTTTCCCAGATGTTTTTTTTTTTGTTTTCGTGCCCAAGTTCCTTGCATTTCTCTTGTTCTCTCATTTGTGTCGACGATTTTTCTCCCCCGTTGCAAGTTATTTTTCCTTTTCTTTTCTGCTGTTGCCAGAGTAAACATGCACCCGAAGCGCAATCTAATTAAGTGAAGTGTAGATGCTAGACCGGCCAGAGGGTTTGCCAGGGCGGGGGCGGAGTTACTGATGGACTCAGAACGATGAGTACTCGTATGTGTGCGTGTATCTGTTGCCAGGATCCCAGAGATGGGATGCATGTCCCGACGTCCTTGCCGTGCTGCTGCATGCAATTTGCTGCTTTGCTCTGTGTTGCTTTCTTGCCTCGTGCTGCATGTGACGCAAGTTTATGTAGTTGATTCTTCTCTACTTTGCCATCTCTGTGTCTCCCTCTTTATTTCTATTTCTCTCTCTGTTGGCGTTTCTTGTTGATTTTTTGGTTTGTCTATTACGCAGCGTTTTTTGTTGCTTTCTTTAGCTTGTTCGAACAACATTTAAATTGGCTAAATGGTTTTCCATTTGCTGCTGATCCCCCTTCAACACTGCCTCTCTTCCCCCCCCCCCCTTCCCGCAAAAATGCCCACAACTTTGCCTTCAATTTAAAACCCCCCGAGAAATGGCAATGTGCAATTTTTGTTTTTCTTTTTGTAAATTTTCCTCTCCTCTTTTATTTTCGTTTGGCTTGTCAGTTCATTGCTGGGGTGTTGTCGAGATTAGTTTTTATTATGCTGGAATAGTTTACAGTTTATAAATTTTTAACCAGATGTGCAGTAGTCGAACTTCTATTGCAATGATTTCTATTGAGATATATGGATATTATTTTCATAAATAATGAATAGGCAGCATAAATGTGTGGGTAAATTCTGCAGAAAATACCTATTAATATCTGATGAAGCAATCCAATTCAAGTAAGAGGTCTTTAAATTCATATTGAGAAATCTTTTAGCCTAAAAGCTAAGGAAATGCGCTATTTATGGATACATATATGCAATATTTGGCTAGTCAAATTATAAAAACAAATAATAAATAATTCTGCTCTCACGTATATTTATACTATTTTATTTGTACCCTAGCTAAATAGCCAAATAATGAAAAGCTATGTTAACTTACCTAGTTACCAACTAAAAACCAGTTAATTATAAAAAATATCTGTATATAAAAAAAGGCAAAAGTACGTTTTAGATTTGAAATGCAGAGAATGGATTTTGCGCTTATCATAAAATACTGATAACAAAATTGTGGCACATACCAAACATTTTGTTTGGAGGTATCGTAATGTGGTCAGATAATTTTTATTTCTTAAGCTTATCATACGATTATCCATATCTTTTCACGTTTCCTTCGCTGCCTTTTGCAGTCACCTTTTTTATAGGCACAGTGACCACAATTTAAAGGCGATTGGCAGTCGGCGGAAAAAAAATTGGAATTGGGAATTGCTCAGAGGGCCGATATCTGTTGTTTAATTCATTCATTTTTTTTTTTATTGTGTCTTTTGTGCGAGTCCTTTGTAAAATATTGTCATTATCGTATTAAAAGCGCCTACGGTTAAATGGGCATGTAAAGTTTTACGAGTTTTACGAGTATTTACAAGGCATAAGAAAAACACAGGCAAGTCCTTTACCCTTTGCCCTTTTTTTCGCAATTTTTTTTTTTAATTTTTTATTTTTGCAATCGCTTTGTATGCATAATTTATGCATTAATTATATGGAAGCGTGCCGGACAATAACAACAGCAGCAACAACAACAATGCGCAGAGTGCAATGCACTTTAAATGTAACGATTATAAAAATTACATGTAAAGATATTTGCTGCTGACACGCGGCAAACTCTTGAAAATATGCAGCAATTTATAACGTGAGTTTATTTACCGCAAATTGTTATAAATCGAATTTTAAGTAGAAAAAAAGTGCAATAATAATAAAAAAAAAACGGATGCCAGGCGGAAAATGGAAATAAAACTGCGTGTAAAAATATGATAAATTACGCATACGCCGCGTCGTGTGTATCTTTTGCTCACACTGCATCTATCTGCATCTGTATGCACTTAATTGCCATTTTTAACAACATTTCTGGCACTGTGGCGTTTCTCCTTTTATATGCCATTGGCATCAATATATTCATCATCATTTCAATGCCATAATTATGTCGAGAAAATAACTTTAATGATTTGCATTTGCTTGGCACCACTTCGGTTGGGAGTTTGGGTCGGGTCGGGTCGGGTTGGGGTATTTCGAGGGGGGCATGAGATCGCGAAATTTCAGACACGGTTTCTGCATTACGCAACAATTGAACACTTAAAGTACTGATATATGACCTCTGATGATATATGTATGACTGGTGAGAAATATTTTATTTTATGCAATTTCGCTATTGAATTACGCATTTTTTTATATTTACTTAATGCCGCACAATTTCACCAATTTATTTGCAGTCTTTTCGTTTTTAATGTTCACTTAATGTTGATGTAAATGGTAATTTTACAAGTTCTGGTATAAATATTTTTAATTTATATTTTTTAAAGTTGAAAATAGGTAATTCTGACTTTGACTAGCTTGAGCTATTTTTGTTATTTTTATATTTTTGTTATTATTTTGGTATTGTTGCTTTACTTTAAGCTGAGATGCTTAACGTGCTTAGAGTTGGATTCTGCCTCACCTCCTCACATAGCCGCCCATATATAGATAGATATAAAACTTCCTTTCGATTGTCAGCCATAAATTGTAAATTTAATGCGCCCAAAAGGCTTCTCACTCTCTCTCACACACACACAGACACACACACACTTACACACCACTCTCGCAGTCAGTGAGTTGTCAAACAGTTTTATTGACTTTCTATACAAGTTGACTTCAACCCAACCCAACCCGACTCGACTCGACAAATAAACAAACCTAAGGCTCAGCAGTGGGAAAATAAACACTTGCCCAGAACAGCCGAACAACAGATCAATGGCCAGGGCCGTTTAAAAATCACCAACGAAATTCGAACCCATGAGCCATGAGTATCTACAAGAAACAGATTAGAAAACTTCAACGGCTGACCAAGTTGTTAAAAACTTTTTTGCCAAGCCGGAACGCGTGCGGCGCTGTCGTCGCAGCGCCCCAAATCGATGGCGTCTCTCAAATTGAGTGGGGACTGCGGAGCAGCGAGCTGCGAGCTGCGTGAGTGTGTCCCTGCTCGGGCGCCGTAAAGTGTGCCGGATATCGTCCCACTGAACGAGTTGTTACACCAAATTGACATATGGCGTTGAAGTTTAGTTGCTGGTGCCTCGAAACTTCACTAAACTTGCCGTCGTGCCCGCTGTCTTGTCAATGCCAATTTTTTCCGCTTGTCTATTTTGCTTATTGCCGGGACCGAAAAACTTCTGACCAACTTTCCGCCGTGTGTGTGTGTGTGTGTGTGTGTGCCGTACATGCCGTGCGGCTTTATCGACGTTTTAAAGCTCGCCAAGTTCGCTGCTTAAATCTGAACACGACGGACCGTAAAAATCTTGAAAGATGCCTTTAAAGCGCCGTGGAAATCAAATTACACATTTTAACACGTTTGCCAGGGATCACTTAACACTTTGAGTAGCGCGCGCTACTCGCCATAAAGTCGAAAGTCAATTGTGAGCAGGAGATGCTCGAATCATAAATACCCTAACAACGGAACTCGGCATGCCGAGTAGACTTCTCTTAATATCAATTAAATCAGAAATAAAATGCTTTCAGTTTTTCACATAATTAAATAATAAATAAACACAATTTTAAACTAATTTTTAATTAAATCAAATCTCACTTTCAAATAAAAATAAAATGATTTAATTAGAAATATTGGGCCAACTTTGATTTAAGTTTCCTTTTCCCATAATTTTTCATTGCATACTTTTAGCTGTATTTATAAATACAAAAATAAAGGAATCCCAGAATAATTTTCGAGTTTGCTGAAGAGTTGGGTCAATTTGTAAACAAAAAAATGTATTTGAATATAAATGTAATTTTAAAATGAAAATAATTGAAAAAGTTTTCTTAGTCTGCGCTCACAAAGCCTAACTAAATATTTATATTTATCTATACGAAGTACAAACGCTTTCAGGAATTAAATACACCCAAAACTGTAAAGGAAAATTCATTTGATGACTGAGAGCGCATTGCGCCGGAAAAGGAGTAAAAGCTAAAATACCTTCTACACATTGGAGCTGAGTTGCCTTCACATTGACGACTGGTTCTGGTTCTGTTGCCTTTTAATGCCCCAGACACATTGGAATTTGCGCACATTACAAAGAAGAAAATGTTGCTACTTCCTCTGTGCCGATGTAGCTACTGCTTTGAAGTGGTTTATACTGATTAGTCGGGTAAATTGGCTTAAAAACGCGCGGTTAACACACACACACACCCACACACACACAGAGTAGAGAGTCAACTGTAGACGGCAGATGGCATATAGAAGGCCAAAGACTAAAGAGTCCATACCCAAACAACAACAAAAAAAATCCCGTACAGATATACCATAGTCGAATGTGCCTAGCAAATACCCTGTATCCATGAATCAATCCTTATCTTGCTGGGGAATATATACAACATTTATGATCATTTATGTTTACTACGAGTGACAATTGACTAAATTTGTTGTTAAAAATAATTAAGTCAGCTCTGCTAGTGACCCTTTTCACACAATTCCAACCCTACGCAGGGTATTGAAAAAGAAAATTACAGACAAATTTTCTGGCCTCTCGCTAGAGGACAGATCCAGCACTGAGGCACATGCGAACGAACGTTGTTTAGTTTATTGCCAACGCGTTGCTAATTGGCGGTTTTATAGTTTTAGCTTGTAATGGCTTTGAAATTTTGCCAATGCTCCGAAAACGTGTGGCAGCCGCCAGTCAAACCGCGTTGCCACCATGATCCACAGCACCACCGATTGGCAGCCACCCGCATTCGCGCCAGGCGCTAATGATGATTGGCAGCTGTTAAAATGATTAAAGGGTGCACAAAACGTTGGATGTACCCACCGAATAAATATTTAGCTCCATGCGCCGGGCGTCCTCGACGGATGTGACGCCGCCCCGGGGGTGCGAACGTTTAAAAGTTTTGGTTAAAAATAACGCCTGGGTATTGAATTAGCATTGCGAGTCAAATTAAAGGTAGTTACAATTTGCTGAGTTGAACTCATTTCGGGCTGTTTCAGAAATGCTGATTAAATGCTTGTTCTAAATTATGCTAAATTAGAGCCAAATAGGTTTAGAGTAGGCTTTTAAACCAGAATCTAAAATCAATTTGATTTACTGTTTTATACATATTTGGTACGGGATGACATCATACAACCAAAAATTATCAGTTAATATTATGAAATGTTGAGTTTATAAGGTT
This sequence comes from Drosophila sordidula, assembly GCA_035047465.1. Taxonomy (NCBI): domain Eukaryota; kingdom Metazoa; phylum Arthropoda; class Insecta; order Diptera; family Drosophilidae; genus Drosophila; species Drosophila sordidula. Next base: position 7,482,581 of record JAWNPQ010000156.1, on the reverse strand, counting down.
CTTGAAATACTTTATTAAAAAAATTTTTTTAAATAATATTTTGTTGAATATCAATAAAAGTATAACTTAGCTGAGAAGAAATTAAAGTTAAAAAAAAAATAAAAAAATTATATACGCCAACAGTCAGTCTAAATCGACTAATCGTTATACTGACCAAGAGGGATGGGGTAGACATGTCTCCTTTTAACTGTTTTATTAATTAGCTTAATGGGTTTTTTTTTTTAATTTAACGTAACTCTTAAAAGCCTTTATTACGAACAATATTTGTGCAAATTAGCTGCACAAAGAATCAATTATTTTAAAACCAAACGTAGACAAATAAATATTACCAAATATTTGTGCGAACTGTTTACTGTGTGCAGCATTGACCTTACAGAACTTTGATTATAGCATTTGGCTATCCCTGAATATCCATCTGTTTGGGGAGGCGAAAAAAGAACACACACACACACACCTACACACATCTCTGCATAAATCGATCAACAATTGCATTTTTTGATTAGCATTTTCATTTGGCCAAAGTAATAACGATTTGTATTTGCAAAACTCATTCCGTTGCCCCCACTTGCCCCAACTTACCCCCAGCACATAGATGTGCAATTGTTATGTATGCAGTTTTTGGGACACATTCACATCGAACAATTGCTATGGATTCATTTTGCGTGAGAAATTTTCAATTAATATGCGCAATTGCAATCGAGTGCCAGAGTTTTTAGCATATTTCGCATAGAATTTTGCATACCCTGTAGCTGAACAACAGCCCTAAGGGGTATTATGGTGTTGTGGGTACGTGTGAAAAAAAACACAGTTTCCAGTATCTCTGTCGGAATTAACTTAAAGTCAGCTGTCGAATGGCTCCAAGCTTTTTGTTTGAATTCTACATTTAAAGAAACGATCGCAGAGTGCATATGATATCCCAAATAATACCCCATTTTACTTAATTTTTGGAATATTCCTTAACTTTTAATTTAAATTATAGTACGATCGCATTAGAAACTTTGGGCTTAGTTGCGGAGTATCTTCACGTCTGGCAATCTTAAACGCTCCTTCTGATTTCTTTCTCTTTTTTGCTTAGCATACGAAACTGCAATCCCTTACTGCAGTTACGTTTATGCTTTTAGCTTTGGTTTTTTCCTTTTTTTTTTTTTATTTTTCTCTTCTTTTTTTTTTGGTGGGGTAGGGCAGGCATTGTGGGTGGTGGGGCGGTTTATGAAGTCGCCCACTTTGTATTCAAGTGTAAATTGCATTGCAGCTGCGGCAAGGGGTGGCAATTTTTGGTAGATTTTGCATTTTGAGTGGAATGAATGGATACAAAACAGTTTTGACTGGGGCTTTTCGGGCCGTGTTGTCGCAGGTGGCGCCACAGTGGCACATGTGACGACGCCAAGTAGTTTGCCGCACTTGACAGACAACCATCCATCTGTCCAACCATCCATCTAACCAGGCAGTCAGCATTTCAGTCAGCCATTTCTTTGCCAGTTGATGTGAAGAATTTACAATTCAAAATGCTACAAAATTGTCTTCGGTTCGCGTGCAACATCTATTTGACAGCTGTCAGTGGCGGACAACTTTCCTTACCGCATTCAGCGGAACACACGCCGATGGTGCGAACGAGCGAGCGAGCGAGCGAGCGAGCACGGGGTAGATGGCGAAAGAGACGGCGATAGTGTGTGTGGCAACTTTGTCTTGGCGCTTTTGTAAATGCAAATTTTCAATCAAACTCGAGACGCCAGTGTTGTCGCTTGTATCAGCGTTTCCATCAACATCTTTTAGGCTTCTGTTGCCGCTGCGTCTCTCTAATCCCCCCTCTCCATCTCTCTCTCTCTCTAGCTCTGATTTTTTGTCGCTGCGCCTTTTGCATATGCAACACATTTCATACGGTTTCGCTGCGTGGTCAAGAGGCGGTCACAAGTACAGTTGATACAAAAGTCAGTGGACTACATAAAATTTTAAATGTCAATCAATTATTTAGTTATGTAAAACAACACCTATTATACATTAAATAAGCATATACAATTCAAATTACTAATAATATATAAATATAATTTACCTTAAGAATAAGTACATATATGTTGCTAAGTAAATCGTATAAGCCGTTAAGTTATCGCATTACCTCAAAAATGCTTATAGCTTTAAAAAATCTTGAAATTAAAACCCATTTATAAGATTCAATTATCGTTAGTTCCCGTTGAACGCATGTGGATATATGGTTTTTTTTTTTGAGCTCAATTCATTTTGCTCCCATTGTGGTTCAATTTTTTGGGCATTTTTCTGGGCTGTAACCGCCTATGGCGGCGGAAGTTGTTTTGCATGTTCGACAGTTGCAATTTTTTTGAATTCTTGTTGGTTTTATTATGCATCTATGCATAGGAACTGACGATTGCAAAGAACTTTTGTCTATTTTGCAACTTAAAGTTCTACGAGTTTTGTATATTTGATTCTCGTTGGGGCCGATACCTGCGGCAGTTCGCCTTCCAATACTAAAGTTCATTGATGTGCTTTTTTCTTCGTCGTCTTCTTCGTCTTCTTCTTTTATGTGCCGTCAAAGGTAAAGGGAAATCTCTAAAGGCGCTCAAAGTAGTTTTACGCAAAGTGCCAAAAAAAAATGTCAATAAAGATACATATAGGAGCGAATACAAGGGAATGAGATAAAAATAAAAGTGAGACAATCGTACAGATGGAACGGCAATTGGCCACATTAAAAGCAGAGCTTGTAAAAATACTTTGCTGCCATGTAATGCCCCCGACAGTCCCAATCTTGGTCCCTGCCGCCTTGAGTGCCCAGCGCAGCTCGCCACAAAAATATCCTTTTATGATTTATCCCAGCGGTGCCAGTTAAAAGTTGCACAAACATGCGGCCAACTATGACTCCGGCTCCGGCTCCGGCACTGGCCAGCCCCCCCACTATATTATCCGGGGACGTTTTTAATAAGATTGTGTGGGCGTGTGCCCGCAAGCGCCACGGATATCTCTACACAGTGCCGGCTGCCGTCTGCCGTCTGCCGGCTGCCAGCTTGTAAGTAAGTTATTTAAAATTATTTATGTGTCAATTATTGGAGTTTTTATTTTTTTTTTGGTATTGGGGCGCCCGAGCAGGGACCAAATCGAAATCTTGCTTCTGCCCCAACACTTTGGCAATTTATGGTTGCACAAAAAAGTATTAAATAGCCGGGTCATAAACTTGTTCGGATTATAGCATTTCTGACCAGTTTAGTCTAGTTTTGTTCTGCAATTGCAGTTATTTATTTGGCTGGTCAGTGGGTCACTTAAAATAAGGACAACACGTTACAACCGCAATGAAATACGGGCTGTGTAATGCCGATTGTGTTGCGAAGGCGGAACCTGAGAAATTATCAAATTTATTATGGGATAAATGCATATTTCATAGCTGAGAATCTCTTTAAGCGACGTTTTTTTGAAATATATTTGCACTTACTTAGCGCCAGACAAGTGTAAGCCCAAAACAATCACCGGGTGTGACCATATACTTAAACAAAGCAACGGTAAAAGCAAAGCCAAAATATCAAAAATCGCGCATCATTTAGTGTTGCAGCGTGTTGCTGTGGCACTTGGAGGCGCCATGCCCCAGTTATTGTCAACAGGATGCGGCAAATATGCCACTTTTATGGGACGCTTCCGCATCCGGCCCAGCCCGGCCAGAGAGACCGAGCGAGGTAACAAAGCGGATATAGTTGGTAAATTACGGCACAACCTGCGACTCGCAGCATGCACAGCCACAAAAAAGGCAGCCGGGGGGGAACGGGGAATAGCGAGAGAGAAATAGAGAGACTATGCAAAGAGACGAAAAAAAAATGCAAAGTGCCAACGCACTTGCAAAAGTATCTAAAAGTATGTTGCGAAAATAAGACACCGGAAAATAGTTGGACTTGTGCACACCGAAAACTGGACACACTTTGCCAAAGTAAATGCTTTTTACAATATCTAAATTAAAAAAAAAATTAAAATAAGAAAAGTGAATTACATATATTTAATAAAATAATCTTTAAAAATTATTTGTTTATCATCGTTCACTTTAGCTGCAACCTTTCAAAAAATGTGACTAAATTAGAAAAAAAAAACGTATATATTATAGTTATTTTAATTTAACAAATTGTATTAGTATTCATTTAGAAGCTCAAATTCAGGTTATCTTATGTAGTATACTCAAGATTCTCTGAAAAGAAAGAAAACTTCAGATGAGCCACCTTTTATCTGTTCAAGTTGTGATCACGAACGTAAGCATTATATAGACTCATAACAAAGTCATAATACCCTATGCAAGCATATAAAAATGGCATATTAAATGTGGCATGAAGGCGGCCACAGTGCGACAAGCGAGGGGGCAGGCAGGCTGGGGCACAGGCATGCGGCAACTGGTATCGATAGCAACAGTTGCAGTTTGCAGTTTTCAGTTTGGTAGCAGCCGGAAGCAGCTGCTGGCAGCTGTTGGTGCCGCATTTTTTAGTTTTACGTGTGGCACGTGCGGCAAACATTGCCCAGCCAAGGCATGCGCCTGCACTAGATGCAAAACTCTTAGATGCAGATGTAGCCGTACACTTACCTCGCACACGTGCCCCCCTACCCCCCGCCCCCCCCCCCCCGCCCCCGCTCTCTTCCGCTCGCTTTGTTTCACGACTTTCAGCCGCGCGTAAATGTAAAGAAAAACTGTCAGCTTTGCTGTGGGCGACTGGGCGTCGCTAGGTGCACTTTAAGCCATGGCCTGCCACAGTCTGAGTTACGGGCCGCATTGTCAACATGCCATCTGCAATCTGCAATCTACAATCTGCACAGCTGCGTAAGTGCGGCCACCGATGGTAGTCCTGAGAGGAGCATCCCTGATTGGGCCCCACATCCCAAACTGGAGCACTGCAGCAGTTGCCGGGACGACACAGCGGCAATTGGGAGCATTGGATTCAGTTGGCAATTGGGTTAGTTAAGGGCGAGTTAGAAACAGATATTTAGCTACTCGGCAAAAGGCCAATTAATAGCGTTTCAGACGAAAATATAGCAACAATATCTGAAAGTCTAAGCAATAATTTTAAAGTCTAATAGGTTAACATGAAACATATAGGTTGATAACAATATTATATTATGATATTAAGGCGATATAATTAAAATTAACAGTAATAAATATTAACTAAAGGACAGCAAGAATTTATTATACATATTTTAAGCATACAAAGCTCTAATTTTTAACTTACTTTTAAATACTTTTACTTTTTTTTTATTGGTCGGTAAAGGTTGAAATTTAAGATAAAGCTTTTTGATTGGGCTAAATTTAAATTTCTATTAAGTTGGTAACAACATTTTTAGTGTTGCCGAAAGTTTTTGACTATTCCACAAATTTGATAATTTTATCTATTCAAATACTTGAGTATAGTCCTAATAGCTGAGCTGTGCAAATTGTTTGCCACAAGAAACGAGCTCAAGTATGCCACAAAACCAAGCACAAAAGTGTCGTAAAATAAAATCAAAATGTAAGAACAAAAAAAAAGAAAAACACAAAAAAAAAAACAGCAGAAAAAAAGCCAAAAACAAACTTTGAACTTTAAATAAATTTTTTTGACTTTAGCAGTCAAGTGGAGTAAAAATGGAAAACTACAGCAGCAAAGTTCTTAAATTAAAAAAAAAAAGAATATAGAAAATAAGAAAGAACATGCTAGTTGATGGTGCTCGACTTGTATATACCCTCTAAGCGCGCTTCGAAATTCCGCATATAAATTTGGCCATATTCTGACTACAGGGTATGAAGAGTGCAAGCACACCGCGTACAACTACAACTTCGGCTACTCATGTACAGCAAAATGGGTAGAAGGAAAACGCGCTGAAATAATGGGCCCAAAAGCCTTGGCATTAAGTTGAGTTGAGTTTAACCAGGAGGCAGCGGTGGCGGAGCAGCCAGCCAGGAGCAGGATGTGTGCTCTGCTCAAGGATATGAGCGGGCATAAAATTTAATGCCCGATGCCTGAATTTGGCAGACTTTTGCGCAAGGATATGTCAAAGAGGACGACACGAGTAGCAATATCAGCTGCATCGCTGGCTCGACTCTGTTGCATTATGAATGCCGCATAATTTAAGCGCATTGCTGTCCTGTCCGGCAAAGGAGCAGCCCGGCTGCGCTTTAATGTCGCATGCGATATACTGGCGTCAGTTTTGGTAGCAAAGTTCTTAAATACAGTTTACTTAGCTGTGTCCTTCAAGGGTTTGCACAACGCTTTAAAATCTCGGCCAAGAATTTGCGGCGTTCGCCCCGCTTTCGTTCTGCACAGTTAACGTGTCCTGGCTGTGACCACTTTTTGTTTTGGTCAAGTGTCCTGCGTGCGTGCCGTGTCCTCTAACACTCCATCGCCCTAATGTGGTGCACAACTTTGGCCCAAAAGTTGGCAGCACGAGTATTCACAAGTACTCAAAATTGACTTGCACTGCAGCTGAGACGTGCCCAACGACAGGATATTACGTGCATAAGTGAGTGAAAGGATTGCGTTTGATGTTTCCAATTGTTTGTAATGAGCGTCGCGTACAAAAAAAAAATGCCTCGTATACATTTACAGCCACTTAGATAACAGGCCAAGTTTAATTGAGACGGCTCGCATTTAAGTAGATTCCGAAAAAAAATCATTCTTGCGAACTTTGGCAGAAGCTATTAATGGGAACCTAAATGGTTCAGTCTAACATTCAGTCAACATATTTTTTTGTATTGTAAATTGTTTTTTAATGTGAATTTTTATTTTAAAAGTGTCACAATACTCCTTTTTATATTTCTTACTCATTTAAATTAATATAGCTTACTCTGAAAAAATAATTGTTATTTTTTACTAGTGCTAAATAATCCCACGAAATTGTCAAACTTTTAATTTTGTATTTGCTATTAAACCTATCGGCTGCTAAAAAAGTTTAAAAGCTTTTAATAATTGCCTACAATTTTCGGAAAAGCTACAGACTACGCAATATTTATTTGATATACTGTTGCCCGGCTCTTTTCAGTTGTAAAAAAATTAAATTATTTGTCTGATTTACATATGACACAATACGGACCTTGGCTTATGTGCAGCTATTCTTAATAAAAAATATTGCAAACAAAAAAAGTAGAGAGTAAAAAAGGAGCGCAGTTGTAAAAAGAGTGGTCGATAAAAAGAATAAAACATAATAAACATTGCATTGTTTGATTACTCCTCGAACCATGGCTATGACAAATACGTGCAACGGAAATGAGCATAAAGGACACGGACAGAGCTCAGCAGCAATCTGTGAGGAGTGTCCTTCATGCAGCAGAGATATGGATATAAATGTGAATGTGGACACAGATATAGATATAGACACGGATATGAATGGTATTGTATTCAATGAAAATCTAATCTATTTTTGATGAATCGCAATTGTAAATTTCAACAATGCAAGCGAACCGAATGCTTCAAAGGCGCTGGCGAATTAGTATTGTGAATAAAGCTTGGCAAAAACCCTGCAAATATTTATTGCGAGAGTTTGCAACACTTCTAAGTAGTATACAAAGTACACGGATTGCGCTAAAATTCCATTGTCATTACCAGATTTTTAATATTGTTCAAGAGTTAATTAAAATGACAATAAAACTGGGATTTCAAATCCACCAAAGACAAATCAGGCAATAAGAATTTTCTAAATATTTGGGAACATTTTCTGGTACCTAAAAGTATTTCAAAATAATTCATGTTTGTGTTATCAAGTATTAATTATATAATATTGTTAGAGCAACTACAAGTGTGCTACCTGCAGGCAAATTGTTTCCGTATACTCTATAATGTCGTTGTCTAGTATTTTATTTTATAATGCAATTGAAATGCTCGGCCAACATGTTCTTTCGTCTAGTTGTGCATTGTTTGGTCACATTTGGGCATCCATGTTATTGCTGATGATGCTGATGATTCTGATTTCGTATGCACAAAAAGAGTGAGTGCCATGTAGAAATTGTCATCAATAAAATAAATGGTTGTGTGTATTATTTTCGTTGCATTTGTATTTCTATCTATTTATTTTTGTTTGTGCATTGCAATTGGCCCAGCAAAATTAACAGAAAATAAAATAATTGCTTACATATTGATACCAGCATTCAGTTCAATTGTTCTGTATTTTGGGCTTCGGAGTGGTAAGTGGAAGTGCATCAATTTTGTATGGATTATGAACTCGAATCGCACTCGAATGTATTGATAGAGGAGGAGCCATTTCATATTACCAAAATGTACAATATTTGACATGTAAAGTCCTGTGCAAAAAATAACTCATTACAAAAAATTGCGATATTTAAATAACTCCAGAACTGATAGATTAAAAATGAACATTTTTTTATTGAGCCCTACAACAGACTCAAAGAGTCGTGCCATTTTTTATTTGTCGTTAACAATTTCTGTATTGAAACGATGTGGATAAGAAAAATCTTGAAATGTATGTCAAAGACATAAATAAATAAAATAACTTCAATCAAAATAACAGATTATATGAAAGCCAAATGCAACTCGTTCTGTCTTCCAGATATGGATTTATCTTAGAATTTAGAGTATCTCCTAGTCGGGTACTCCTGGCAAGGATTGTATTTTTTTTTTTTTTTTGGCTATTTCACGCTTTATTTTGACGCCAGTAACAATTACTGTTAGGTCGAGTGCATTGAAATTAATAATTTATGCGCCTAATTGGATTATATGGCGCGCTTACAGATATTGTGAACAAGTTTTACATTTCCGTTTCAATTCAATGCCCAAATATATAATATATATATATATATATATATTTTTTTTTTTTATTTTTAACAGAATTAGAATCGAATATTGCGTGTTTGAGTGTTGAAAATGTGATAAACCAAATTATATCATAAGCTGGAGTGACAGAGGGTGGGTTTATATTAAAGCTCGCTTCTGTGAATAAATCTTTTCAAGTATCAATAAGTACGCAGAATTCTAATCACTCTAAAAGTATTTGATTTTATAACAAAGCATCTCATCGCTTTAAATAAACGTTTTTAAGTATTGCCAACAAGTACTCATTAGTATTTTCAAGTATTTCGTTATCTTCGTTATTTTAAAGATAAATTGTACTTATTTTGTAACAATTACTTTAGTCATTGAAATATCAATAATTAACAGAATTATTAATTAGACATTTTGTAAAATCACGCAAGCAAGTTATTTATAATTATGAAGTTACAAATTGTTATTCAACACTTTTGGCTGAATAAGTTTTCAATTGTCTTGGGCCCGGATAAAGATTTTTCAAGCAACTTTTGGCTCAGTTGATGTCTATCTAAATAGCTGCACATTAATAACAAAGAAAACGGACACAGATAGAAACACAGACAAGCTTAGCTTATAAATATGCCCGACTAAATTAACTGCCTTATAAGATTGACGACGAGAACTCAACAAGGCACTGGTCTATAAAATTTACAGCAAATGCCAAAACAAAAGGCTAAAATCTTGTCGTAAATTTCGTAGGCAAGGCAAAACAATTAAACAATGAGAAGTGGACAGTCAAACGGCCGGGGATGCCAACAGAACAGGTGTGACCAGGTACTATTGCCTAGTTACGGCCCTGTCTGCACTCCATCATCAGGAGCAACTGCCGTTGGCATTACTCAAGGCATGTGCCCAGTTCAGTCTGTTCATGGTTGCTCTTTTGATACCCTATAAAATTGAAAAGGAGAAACTTTCTGCAAATCAGTAAGCAGCAGGTTACATAAATAATATGAACTCTATTTGCTTTACTTTAAATTAAGATCAATATAAAAGAAAGAGAAAGCAGCTAAAAAATAAATGTATTATGAAGGTGGAAATCATTTTCTTACTGTGAACTTTAAAGGTTTACTAAAGCATAAAAGAATACTTTTTAACAGAAAAAAAACGATTTTTACTGGATAGCTTTTTAAAATTTAGAATCTATTTATCTGGATAAACTGTATCTAAACGTTTAATCTAGGGCTCTTTATTTAAAAGAAAATCCTCTATTATATATGCGCCAAGTCGGTAACAAAAAAACGTGTGTAAAGAAGAAGAAGATATATATACTTCTATATATTTTATGGCCTTTGGACTAACTAATAAACCGAATTCTATATCTAAAGTAAAGTCTTGGCATTAATATTGTATCAATAATTTTGGCAAAGGGTATTCCGTAGTCTGTCACTGTTTGTCGCTTGCGCTGTGCTTGTTGTTGTATTTGTTTTAGTAGGCTAGACAAAGGCGCGTGCCAGTTGCCAGTTGCCTGCAGACGACAGCGGCGCCTGTAAGCAGACAACAACAAAATTATTATTTAGAAATTGCTTGTGTGTGTGTGTGTGTGTGGGTGTGTGGGTGTGTGAGTGTGTATGTGTATGTCCGTGCCACAGCAGCAACACCTTTCGCCAAGCAATCGCCCATCCCTTTCGAGCCCTCCGGTCCCATTGTCTATTACTTTGGTGCCGGCAAAATCTTTTGACTTTTGTATAAACTTTTTAAGAGGGCGGCGCGGCGTCGTTTCTACCAAGTCCAGTGTTTTGATCTTGTTGTTGTCGCTTTGCCTATTGGCATTTATTGTGTGCGTTCCGGTTTCGCCCCATTGTATTTGTACGCCTTTTGTTCAAGCCGTCCAACAACCTGAAAATTATTGCGCCTGCATTGCTTTGGCAGTTCAAGAGCGGAGCAAAAAGCACGAGAGCCAGCGACAGGGACAGACATATGGCAGCCATGAGAGACGGCGCTATATATATTTTAATTAAATTCTGAGTGCCAACTGAACAAATACATGTTTTGAAATTCGTCAGGCTATTTTTCAATCTTTTTGCGCGCTTTTCACATTTCAATAAACAATTTTTATTGCAACGCCGGCACGTCCGGCTCCTGCCCCTCTGGGACATGCACTTGTAATAATATTTCTTTTCTTTTTTCAGTCATTTTCCTTTAGCAAAAAGTCGACAGCTGTTTATATGGCTTGGTGTAGGTTATATATAATAATATATAAATATATGAGCTGCTGAATATGGAAGAGTTTTCAATTAAATAATTAATCTATCTATTAAATCTATTAAATAACAGTGCATATTCCTATCTGTAAATTAAATTAAATTAACTATTGTCGAATTTCAAAAACTTTTTGCAAGCCTATTAAGCCAGATATAATAAGAATATTATTAAGATTTGAAGGAAACGTGATGTCATTTATTTTTAAGGTTTTTGCCAAGCACGCATCCCAAAAACCATTAACCCAATTACTTAATTACAACCTGGCGAATTGGTTTCTGTGCCAACTATCTCAACGGCATTTCTTGGCCACACACCTCAAATTCAATTGAATTGCAGCTCATAATTAAAGATCTAATAAAGAGTTTAACAAAAATAGGTTCTGGAGAAACTTAAGGAATTAGCACTATGCGTGGCATTTAAAACCCATTTGAGGCAGCTTCTAGGTGCAACTGCAACTGCAACTGCGGCCCCAGGCGTTTGGCATGTGCTACTTGATGTTTCTTCTTCTTCGGCTTCCCCTTCTATTTGTTGTTGTTGCAACATTTTTATAACGTTATTTCCCAACTGAGTTAAGTAGCAAAAACTCGAACATTTTTCCCCTCCCCCCACACATCGCATAATTACGCAAAGTGAACCATGAAAAAAGTCGGCCCAGCAGTGGAGCGCGGAGGCGGGGGGGGGGGGGTGCATAAAAAAAGAACTGTAATTAGTGGTGCGAAATTAGTGTTATCCTAGAGCGCAAAAACATTGGAAAAATAACACCGCACCCCCCTCCCGCTCTCCCCTCGATCATTCCGCACCCCCAACAAGCTCAAGCAGCGAGCTCAAAAGTGAAATGAAACACACGCTGATAGTTTTTTAATGTGTGTGCGTGCATGTATGTGTGTGTGTGTGTGATGTATGAATAGTAGCAGGTGTAAGCTATGCCAGCATGAACTCTCCTCCTTTCAGGGCACTTCCATCACTGTAGAGCCCCCCATATCCAACGCCAGACCCCACCTCAGCGCCAGTGAGGCAGAAGCTTAGCAAATGCCGTAGCTGCGAGTCGGCAGCTTCATAAAGCGGGCTATTTGGGTCAACAGCTCGACTGCGACAGGGGAGGGCAGGTTGGCTTGAATGGGGGGTGGGGGGATTGGCCTCCACCGCCAGGCAGGTGGAATCGACGGCCGCTGATAGGGGAGCTTTGGCGCGCCAAAAACTTTTTATGAACTGTTAAATTTCCAATTAGCGCTGATTGTTGCGATTTAACTCAAAACAAATAGCGCGTGTGAGGCACCAGACCTGCAAAGCCCCCCTCCCCCCCAGTAACCCACCACCACCCACTTACCCCCACTTAACAAGGTAAACGCCAAGAGAAAAATGTGATATTTTATTATGCGAGCAGTTGTTTGTAAAGAGCTGATTAACAGGCTCGCATATGTTGTCCTTGGCAGCTGACAAAGATCAAAAGTGATTGGTCAAAGAAACTATTTAATACTCCTCGCGCATTCTTTTCTTATGGGTTGACAGTTTTTGAAAATAACGTGACCTACAACTACAACGAAAGAGTCAACAAATACAAACAAAAAAATGTAATTGAGTAGCAAGATATTCCCATAGGTATAAGGAAAATATATATATATATATATATATAAATACCTCAATTAATTTAAAAATAAATTAAGCAAATTTATATAACTGCGTGTCCTTTTGCCTGCCTTTTTTTTATTTTTGTAGCCTATTTCTCTGTTTTCAAAATAGCCATTTTTGATATAATTATATTTATATTTAAGGAATGAAAATATATATAAATTAGAATATATATTAATGGGCTACTCGAACATAGCCTTTTAGGACTTTATTAAAATATATGTATATAAAGAAAATCGCAATTAAATAAATTTTTTTATAATATATGAAGCTTGGTTAGTTTGAAGGGGCAGCTATAAATCGACAGACAAACTAAGTAAATGGGCTATATATACTTGTAGTGTTTGAAGCAAAATCCATATTTAATTGGTAAACGGGTACGCCGTGAATGATATAGCTATACTAGCCAGAAATCCGAGCAATCAAAGCGAGTGTTTATTAAATAAACATAAACCCAAGATGGGACTTTCATATCAGCAAGAAAAGGCAAAAACTGCCTTAAGTGTCTACCCTGTAAGGAGATTCAAACACATAAAATTGGTGGAAATTTCTGGGGGAGCTGGTCAATGAGTTAAATCAATAATTAATGCACTTGACAACGTCGACCGTCTGATCCTTTGAGCTGGCCGGCGTTGTTGGCTCCTGTATGCCATTTTCCTTATCTTTGTTGTTGTTGTTTGTTGTTTTGGCTGCATGTGTCAACGCCCAGGCTCAGGCGAGAGGTTGGCGGAAACTGAACCCACGAGCTTTTTATGGCCATAATGTGTATGCACACGTTTCCCCATGTATCTGTATCTACGAATATGTGTATCCGCAGCTCAATATCCATGCGATATCCGCATATCCAGTTGCAACAGGCTCAACTTGCCACAACCCCCAGTCCCAGCTCGTTCGCCTTTAACGTTTCTCCCAACAGATGAATGTCTGTTAAATATTTATGAGCATCGAAATGTTGCCTCAATGCATATTATAACAAATGAAACGTCAATTTCATGCGAAAAAATGCAAACAGCATCGGGTCCAGGGACCAGGGAACAGGGAACAGGGGCCACGGAACAGGGACCAGGGACCAAGTGCTCGAATGAGAAGCTGCCTCAGTTTCACTGCGACCATCATTCGATTCGCTGTGTGTGTGTGTGTGTGTGTGTGTGTCTGTGTGTGGGTAGGTGCCTGCACGTGACATGTTTCCTTGCTCCTAGGCAGCTGGAGCCTATAGCCATTTGCCAGTGCTCTTCGAGTGGGCGTGGCTTTAGGCGGTACTTCCCCGTTCGGTTTCTGCACAATTTCATTATGGATTTTTATGCATGTCCCCAAGCGATGTGCATTGAACCCCCAAATGGTTTGGGGTTTGTTTTTATATAACACAGTTCAACTTGACTAAAGAGAAGAGTTCATAGAGCTAAGCAAACACATTTTTCGCATTTGACGCCTTTAAAGATCTTTTTTTTATTAAAATTATTGTTGTTTAAAATATATTTATAAATGTGTAGAGTATGAGAAATGATTTAGTATCTTATTCATGCAATTCATGCAAATAAGAATGCCAAAAAATTTTTTGATGTTACCTATATCGCTTTGTTTTGAAGCTAGATGTACCAAATATTTGCAGACAAATTAAAATTTACATGTAATGCTCTCGGGTCCATAGCTCCCATATTTCAAACTCCCCTAACTTTGTCAAAACTGAACCGATTTTCAAGTTTGATGACATTTTTTCCATGGTTTGTCCTCTAGATTGATTCTGTATTTCAAATATATTCATTATTGAAAATACAATTTTGTCGAATTTTTTGGCAAAAAAAGCATGTACCCCCCCCTTACTCATTTTCAAAAAATTTTTTTTTTCAAAATTTAGAATTGCGAATTTATATTTTTAATCGATTGTGGTTGGCACAATTAGTATAAAAAACAACATTAAAACCGATTCTGAGGAGGTCAAATTTTTTGTCAAAAATCATGCCAAAATTGACAAAAATTTTGACAAGTAAAGCTCTCGGGTCCATAGCTCCCATATTTTAAACGCCCATAACTTTGTCAAAACCGAACCGATTTTCAAGTTTGATGAAATTTTTTCCATGGTTTGTCCTCTAGATTGATTCTGCATTTCAAATATATTCATTATTGAAAATAAAGTTTTTTCGAATTTTTTGGCAAAAAAAGCATGTACCCCCCCCTTACTCATTTTCAAAAAATTTTTTTTTTCAAAATTCAGAATTGCGAATTTATATTTTTAATCGATTGTGGTTGGCCCAATTAGTAAAAAAAACAACATTAAACCCGATTCTAAGAGGGTCAAATTTTTTGTCAAAAATCATGCCAAAATTGACAAAAATTTTGACAAGTAAAGCTCTCGGGTCCATATTTCAAACGCCTATAACTTTGTCAAAACCGAACCGATTTTGATGTTTGATGGCATTTTGTTCATGGTTTGTGTTCTAGATTGATTCTGTATTTCAAATATATTCATTATTGAAAATAAAGTTTTTTCGAATTTTTTGGCAAAAAAAAGCATGTACCCCCCCCTTACTCATTTTCAAAAATTTTTTTTTTTCAAAATTCAGAATTGCGAATTTATATTTTTAATCGATTGTGGTTGGCCCAATTAGTAAAAAAAACAACATTAAACCCGATTCTAAGAGGGTCCAATTTTTTGTCAAAAATCATGCCAAAATTGACAAAAATTTTGACAAGTAAAGCTCTCGGATCCATAACTCCCATTCTTCAAACGCACATAACTTTGTCAAAACTGAACCGATTTTCATGTTCGATGACATTTTAATCATGGTTTGCCCTATAGATAGTTTAGTTCACTTATTTTAGCAAATAAATTTTCTTTTTTTATTTGAAGAATTACAAAATTATATTTTTCTGATTGTTTCAATTAATATGCAACATTAAAACATATTCTGAGTGGGCCAAATTTGTTGTCAAAACCATGATATAACAAAACTTTGACACAATGTGACATACTCTAAAGATCACGCAAAAAACTTACTTTGCTACCACTTACTACTTTAAATTGTTAGTAATGTAATAATTTGCTCGTCAAAATCATAACCTATGTTGAGGAAGTTGACTCCCTTTAAAATATAAAACTTGTATTTTTTAGTTTAATGTGGGAGCTGGGTATTATGTTTCTTGAAATCGATGCTAATCAATGGTAGTGTTATCGCTTTAGCGTAGTTTATAATCGACTGAAGTCACGCTGTTGTTTCACGTTTATCTTACCCCAAAGTACAGCTCGCGTTAAGTATACGACCCGTCAATTCCAGTTGTTTGTAATGCGCAGCCCAAGTGGGCAACTCTTTAAAAAGCTACAGCAAAAGTTGTGCAACTGCCAGGCCGCAAAGCGTTTCAACTTTATGCTAATTAACTAAGCGCATACTCCTCACATTTTCCCTCCTTGCTCTCTATCAGCATTACCCGCTCTGAACTGAGAAAATCCCTAACTAAAAACGATTAAACGTCATTAGCATTATAATAGCATCGCGACTTTGACTTTGAACGTGTAGCTAAGCATCAAGCTGGCCACACCAAGCCCCGCTAACCCCCGCTTACCCCCGCTAACCCCCGCTTACCCCCGCTAACCCCCGATGCCCAGCCAATGAATGGCCAGTCATTCATCTTCATAGTATCAGTAGCAGCGGCAGCAACAACAATGGCAAAGTCATTTAGGGTTTCACTTTAATTGTAATTAAAGCGATTATTAAGGCACAAGTGCTAAGACATTTTTTCTTTCATACTCTGTGCACGATGTGTAAGAAAGAGTATCCTCAATTTGAGAGACAGATTGCAAGTTAAACTATACTTATATATCTGATGTATATTTACATGAATATTATTACTGCACGCACATTTTTTAAGAAGTACATTTAATGTAAATTCGATTATGCATTAAATAATTTGAAATATTGAATATTGTACAGTGCAGGGTACCTTCTAGTCGAGCAATTTAAATGTATATTATTTTTGTTTTTAATGCTCTTAAATTCCACGCTTAATCTTTGCTACCTGCAACTACCTGGCAGCTTATTTTCAATTTAAAAAGTCGCAGCAACTTTTTCTATTTGCCCCACTCGACTTTGCCAGAGAGCCTAAAGGCTTTCCTGTTAACGGGCGGGTGAGGCAAAACTGTTTCTTGTTGCCTTTTACAAAAGGATCTGTAGCAGGCCGCCAGTCTCCCCCCACTTCCAAAAAAAAGTTTCGGCTTGCTGTTATTTCTTTGCTGGCGACAAACTTGTGAGCTGCTCCCAGTTGCTCGAGCGGGTGTCCTGGCATAGAACTAAGTTAACTTGGGTAGTTTACTTCCATTGAATTTAAATTGATTTGTTTTTTAGGCAGGAGAGCTACAACTGGCAACAAATGCAGCCGAAGTCGTTGAGAGCATCAAATGTGTTCATCAGGAGCCAAATAACGCAATAAAAGCAATTAAGTCTGTGTAAAGAAAAAAAAAAATAGAAAAACTAATCCGTGTTAATCCTAAAAATCCTGACAACAAAATGTTGTATTTTAAATCAACAAATTCTAATGTTTTTTGGATAGTAAGAGTTACAATTTCCTTAACTAACTTAAATTTTTCTGGAATAAATATCTAAACACTAAATTCAACAAAATTGTAATAGGTAATATATTCGTGTTAACCAGAAACGAAAGTACATTTTTTTGATTTGTGGTAAATTATATTATTTTTCTTGTTTTATTTTAATATTTAAATAGGAATAGAGATTTAAAAAAAAAAAAAAAAATATTGTAGATTTAAAGATATGATTATAAACTAGATTTTTTGATACATTATATCATGTGTCTTCTATGGCACAAATACAGACTCATCTATTGCCAAATGCTGTAATGAGATTACTTAACATTTAGCCACGCCTACAACCGATACTTGCTGATTGCCTCAGTTCAACGTAACTGCAATGAGATAAAAAGATAAAAAGTGAAATAAAA
This sequence comes from Drosophila sordidula, assembly GCA_035047465.1. Lineage (NCBI taxonomy): Eukaryota > Metazoa > Arthropoda > Insecta > Diptera > Drosophilidae > Drosophila > Drosophila sordidula. The sequence continues at coordinate 7,465,038 of JAWNPQ010000156.1, read as the reverse complement.
ATCATTTAATGATAATATTAAAAATGTTTATAGCCAGTCAGAAATTATAGAAATAGGCACACAAATTGCAAAATTTGGTTCGAATCGCAGCCATAAAGCTTTAATTAATTTTATGCCCAGTCGAAAAACTCAATTAATATGCCATAGATCACGTTTAATGGTCGCTCGTCTAATTAAAAGGCCTCACACAGAATATTAGCCATAAAAAGTTTTATGGCTACAAAGAGACGCTGTAAAACGTATCCAGGCAATTAGGCAGCATGCAAAACTAAGAACGGGGCCAAAAAAAAAAAAAAAGGAGGAACACAGAATGAAAAGCAAATATTATTATGGATGGGAAAAGCCCCGTGGATGACAAGTGGCAAAAATGTAGAGAGCAGTACTCAAACACTTGCCCAAATAACTTGCAGGCCTCAATTTCTATTTTTATTTTTTTTTTTGGTTTTTTTTTTGACATTGAACTGGTAATAGATGGGCACAACTAACCACTTGCATGACACGCTGTTAACTAGGGGGCTTTCGCCTAATGAAAGTTACAACAATGCAGCAGAAAAGGCAAGAATGCTCAAGTTTAAATTGATATATTAGGACATATCCTGTACTTAATTTAACAGAGTGCGAAATGTTTTTTAAAATGAAAAAGAAAGAGTTTTAAATCGAACGACCTTATGATATAATATATTAATTAAACATAGAAATTGATAGATAGAGCAAAAGGTATATATAAGGCCTGCACACAGTATTTGATTTATCTATATGAAAAGTCAAATAATTATAGAACTCCAATTCAAAATAATCCAACTTCCCTAAGAAATATCTCATAAATTTAAGTTTTCAAAATTTGAATAAAAAATCAAATTTTTCAAATTAACAAAAAACTGCTGTATTGATCACCAACCATACCCTTTAAGCACATTTCCTGGGTACAGGATATTCAAAATGGCAGAAGTGAAGAGCAAAGAATAACAGACGCCACACACTTGACATATGTGTGTGTGTGTGTGTCCCAGGAGCACGACAAAAAGGAGAGATGGAGACAGTAGATACTAGATAGTAGACTCGGAGTGTGTGGGTGTGTGTGCGTGTGTGTGTGTGTGTGTGAGCTGTGGATTTTACGCACTGCTAAATAAGCAATTTGCAAAATGTCCAAACCAATAACATAACAAATGACAGTGGCTCCAACAGCGTTGCGGTTAGCTGACTGGATAACTGGCTGGCTTGGATGGGTTTGGTTCGGTTCGGTTTGGTTTGGTTTGGTTTGGTTAGGTTAGGTTTGGTTTGGTTTGGTTTCGTTCGGCTAGGTTGAAAGATGGCAAGTGCAGCTGCAGCTGCAGCTGAAGCTCAAGCTAATGAAAATAAAGGTTAAGGCAACCAAACGGCTGCCATGCAACGTCGTGGGGCACGTACCGCACGGGCGAGTGTGAAAGTTTTTCTTGTCAACCCGTGTGGCTGCAAAATATTTGGTTTGATTGGTTTGCTTTCCCACATCATTGCACCGGTGTCTCCACATGCAAAGCCAGGCCAAGTGGTTTATTCAAATGCCGCCGCATGTTGTGAACTCTCAAAGCATTTGCCCTTGGGGGTTCGCAACCACAAAGGGGGCTAAACAGAAAAAGAAAGAGATAGAGAAAAAAAAACTCGGATGGAAAATTGCAGGTGTCAGCAATTGACACATTGGAGAAAAGAGCTTAGGGAAGGTGGGAATTGGTAATTGAGTTATAAGGGTGCGAAAACAAAACAGTAAAACATACAAAATTAAAATGAAGCTATAAGAACGTTGGACAGCGAGCAATAATCTGCATAAATACTATTAAATATGAGAATCGGTGAAAAAAACACATTTATGAATTACACTATCATTTAAAGAATGAAATAAAATTGCGCACAAAAGGCAATTGAATAAGCCCATAATACCTTTAACAAGAACTTGCATAAGCAGCTTTTACCGTTGTTAAGGTAAGTTCGCATGATTGAGTTCCCGATTGGGTCTTAAAAAAATCAATTGAAATAGTAATAAATTAAAAAGAAAATTTAAAATGTGTAGCTAGTATAAAGTTAATGTAGTATAAATTAAAATTAAAAAAGCTTCTTATAACAATATGTACTAATAAAATTAATAATCAAAATCTTGAAAATACATATTTTGTTTACTTGGCTTCTTGTATTTGGCCCTGCGATGTTCTTTTAAGTGAAAATCTCATTAATTGGCAAGCGCACCGCAACGAGACAATGGCGAAGAGCCACAATAATGGCAAACTCTTAACGTACCACATGGAAGCGCCTAAAAGCACACTTTGAATATTTAAAGCGAGGCCAGCAAAGGGGCCCACAGTATTTAGGATGGGCCTACGACAACGTCGACAACGTTGACAACGTCAACAGCATCAACACAACCGCAAAACATCAAACTGCGTTGCAGCAGCAGGCAAATGGCTTCATGGGGTTGGCCCTCGACCTGGGCCGGGGTCTGGGCAACTTCGAGGTTACGGAGGCTAAACGCAAAGCCGTATAATTTACAGCACACCTCAGTAGGCAGGGCATTTTGAGGTAGGCTCAACCAGACAGAGATAGCTTACAGTGGGAGGAACGCAGGTAAAAGCAAAGTCAATTTGAAAAGGTGCTCGGATATTTTTAACTTAACAAAATATCTTCGGTGCAAAAACAACCACGTTTTTTGTGGCTAAAAAATATATGTAAATTGATGGAAATTTGTGTAAACCTCTGTTTACTGTGGTTTCTGTATTATATACATATACATAAATTATTAAATACATCAGCGTAGGCAGTTTTTTTTTTTTGGTGGTGGAGAGTGGTTTTCAAAATAAATATATTTTTGTTGTATATGAGGATATTAGTTTTTACAAACTTCCTGATATACCTTCGTGACCACTGATATAATATATAAATATATATAAATTGTTTATCCGTAGTGCATGGTACGGTCTCAACATAGGGCAAGATACTACATTTCGAAAGCTAACGGTGATAAGGGAAATGTATCTTTTAGTTACTTGAATCGTTCTTTTAATATTTTTTGTAAGCTTTTATTACGATTATTAGTATAATTATTATTATTATTTTTTGTTATTGGTAATTTTATTACCGCCAATTTGTTAACTTGTTCCACTGTGCAGCGAGGTGGGGTCAGCACATTGATGCATTTGACAGCGGCGACGATGAGGGCGTGTCCAAACACCTACACCGATGATAATGGGGCTACGTCTGTTTATGAATGTAACGTTGACCAGCGACGACGATGGCGTTGGCAATGATGACGATGACAGCACGCATAATTGGCGCTGTGCATCTTGAAGTCGTGCGGCGTTTTATGCAGCTGGATTCGTGCTGGTTTTAACTGAAGCAACAGACGTGCCGGAAATCAACTTAACACAACCGCAAAAGCGCAATCTCCTTTGGTATTGCAGCCACAATGCGCCCGCCCGATGGATTTTTGTTTCCTTTTTTTTTTTTGCTTTCTATTTGTTGTTGTTGTTGTTGCGTGTGTTGGCATTTTGGATAATTGGTGTGTCCATGTTGGCCATTGGGCCAACGACTCTTCGGACTGCTCCCCGGCTGCACATTAAGTTGCGCACTAGCCCCACGCAAAATTGACTTAATGATGCTTCGGTGCGACGACTTCATCCCCGACGTTGTGGCGACATTCAGTACGCACCCAGTTGGAGTCGGAGTCAGTTGCTCCCTGTGGTCCCATAATGATGTGGTGTGCTCGTCTGTGCCGCCTGCAATTTTGCATGTGCGAACATTTTCAGTGCATTTGCCAGACATGTTTTATCGCCTCTCGGCGCCTTGAAGTATGCAATCCAAGAAAATCTGCTATTTTTCGAAAACTTTGCATACGATTTTTATTACAATATTCGCAGATTAAACTTAGAATCGTATGGGGAATTTTTTTTTTTTTTTTATAAAATAATTTGATTAAATTTCTGATTTAGGTTTATATAGTATTGATTATTGTATTTCAAAATGATTTATTTACAAATAATGTTGTTTAGCTTTTTAGCTTCTTTCAACATTAATATGTGCTCATAATAAGTTTGTATTTTTTCACATTCAAAATATACATATTTTCTAATCCCGACAAATCAATAGAAAAACACATTACTAAAATTAAACAAAAATTTACCCATTAAATGCTAAAGTCAAACACAGGAAGAAAGTGTTAAAACTGACAACAGTTATCCAAAGCTAAAATACTCTTTTCTGTATACAGACAAATGAAAAGATATAATTGTTTTATTCTCATTTCGACCCCGTCATTTTTTCATTCTCACCATAAGCCAGATATGTAACTGATATCGAAATAAATTTGACATATATGTATATATTTGATAGTTGCATAATATCTGATTTAATGGTTTATATAATACGCGACTAAATTAGATTACCCTTGGCAAGGGTATAAAAACAGAAGATAAACAAAATGAAAAATTGGAAAATATTAAAAATAAACAGAACAGAAAACTTGGTGCTGCACAGTTTTCGGTTTTGGCTTTTTGGCTATTAATCAATGCAAATAGCTGAAGATAAAATAAATATTTAATTACCACTCAACAAGAGCTTTTGTAAATGTTATCTTTTGGGCTGAAACGGGTGGCGGATATTCATGTTCTGTAACCTGCTTTCAGAAATTTTTAAGCCCCTTTTCGGTGTTTCTTTGCATTTCATTAGGGAAATGCATAAACAGTTCGGCCTCTGCCTCGTTCCCAGCCCTCTTATTTTAAGGCAATTTAGCCATCTCAAGAACTGTTGCATACTGTTGCAGGGGCACCTGCCGCACGGTCTGCTTTCATTTGCGGCAGACTTCAGAGTCGAGTGGCGTCTGGATTTGATGGAGTCAAAGTAGAAATTGCCTTGACAGTTAATGTAATTAGTCTGATATTTTGTTTTTATTGGCATTAAATATCCTGCAGATGTCAAGAAGATGTAAGAGGGTATTAGACATTTATGCAGATTAGAATAAGATAGATTAAGCCAGGACTATAGAGACCTCAGTAACTGAAATATCTAGTGTGATTTTAAAAGTAAAGTTATATTTAAAAAAATTCAATTATGTGTTTATTTTGCTTCCACAGGGTATCTGCTTGTTGAGCAACCACGACAACCGCATTCTTACTGGTTAGTGGTAATTAATTGTGTATCAACAAAACAAAATGACAAGCAAATTGCCAAAAATATTTCATAGCCCACATTCCGAACTCGAGTTGACCAATTGACAGTAGTTGTTTCCGTCGGTTGGCTCTGGTAAAATTGAAAACGCATTTGGCAATTTATAAATGTTGTGTACTTTCATTTCAATTGATTTCGTTTCGTTTGGTTTCGTTTCGTTTCGCTTGGTAAAAGCCACAAAATAGCAACAAATATTATTTGACTTGCCATTCGGCTTTTACGGCAATCAATTTCTGTGGCTCCGCATGCCAAATAAACCATTAATGGTATCCACACCCCAATAATATCAACGATTTGTGTACACTCAATTATTTTTGGTATAAGTGTGGATAGTTTTGTTCGGGCATAAGCTTTAAAACGCGATGCATCTTTTTACTGAAATGAAAAAAGTAATAAAAAAACAAACATCCTAAAAATCCACGTGAAGTATGAATTTACACCGACTTTCTGAACTGAACTTCATAACTATCTTAAGATAAAAATGCATATGCTATTTTTGACATTCAAAATTAAATACTGGATTAAACGTTAAACCGCAGGCTTTTCTTTTTGGTATGTAACCTTGAAACTTATACTCGTTAATTCCATATCAAATGTATTAAAGTGAATAAATCTGTCATCGCTAACAATTTAAAAATATTTAATAGCGCAAAAGTTTTTTCTGCTGCTGATAAAACTTTATAAGGACTTTAACTAACAAAACTTTTAATTAATAAGCAGCTGCACTTTTTTGACGTCCAGGGTAAGCGGCACTAAATATTTACACAACCCTTTTTAAATAAACATGCGAAAAAAACTTGTTTTCCTTTGGCATTTTGGGAATTAAAAAATAAAAAAAATACTCAACACTGATTGTCAAAAGCGAAAAAGTTTAAACTCTCAGTATGTTTCCGGGCAAAGCTAATGATGATGATTTTAATGAAATACTTAAACAAGTTTTCTCAGCTCTGAGCCGAACGGCGGCGGCTGCTTGACGGCAATCAAAATTAAAAATTTATGAAAATTTACAACAATTTCAAGCACTTCTGTTGACTTTAGAATCCGTTTGCAAAGTTATGAGCACATCCAAAAGGTAAACTTGCATAAAATCTACAGCAATAAATTTTGCAATTATTTGAGCAGAGAAGAAGAGCAGGGACAGGGGATGGGGGTGGGTGGTGGGGTGGTTGATGACTGTGCGGCTAAGGCGCCATTTTTAGTGCCGGCCATTGCATAACAAAATGGCGCCAACTGGCGTCACTTTTACGCCCGATTGATGTGCAATATATTCAGAACGCGTTGCAGCCAACGGGAAAAAAGACGACAATGACACTTGCTGAAAGTGGTATTACAACCTTGTTTTAATTAAAGCGGAGGTCAATTTATAGACAAGTTAAATTAGTATATAAAATTGTGCGTAGATTTTGTATTGCTTTTATTCGGATTTTTTAATTGCGAAATTATTTCAGCTTTACAAAGCGAAACAAAATTCAATTTGCAAAAGAAAAAAAATATCTCTAAACCTTCTTGTCACTGTTATTTAATATTTGTATAAATATTCATATGTTCTAGTTTGCAAATTTGGGAAAAAGGGAAAATTGCAGTAAATAATAGGAATTGGCATATTTTACAACACTCTTCTAAGCTGAGTTTTATATAGAGATCAGTTTCATTCAGTGTCATTTTGTGGGTAACTTAAATTAATCGCTGGCAAAGAAGCTGACAAATCCATTTCTAAAACGATTTTATTGGCAGTAGATACTTTTATGTTTTGGAGGAAGGGGGGGGGGAGGATATTGGGGTTTGGTGGCAACTGTAGTCAGTTTTATGATTGCAGCGCACGTCGAAGACGCTGCACGTCATCAATTCTTTTGACATGTCCTGCGGCCATTAATGCTGAGTTGAAGGAGACGACGACAACGTTGCCAACGTTTCCCCAATGCTGAGTAGTAAGCTGTGTGTGTGTGTGCATGACTACGGGTGTGTGTGTGCGTTTCCGCTGCCTTTCCGTTGGCTTTTCCCTATGGCTGCGTCTCAAATTAACCTGATATCAGCCTCTGCTTTACGTATGCTGTCAAATTTCCCAAACGCAGGCGGAAGCATTTCCCAGTCATCAGCCCGGCAGTCGGCAGGCAGCGGAAGCGTATCGAAGGCGCCTCCTGCTCATTAAAAATGCAGTAGTCCTTAGAGAACCAGTGTGTGGCAGAGTGTGCTCCATGAATAACCCAAGCAGCCATTGGCTTCTTATTGTATAAAATGGCCATATTAATGGCTGTCAATATTGATACTCCTCATGGCCACAGTCCTTTTGTGCTCACGGACTGCAGTCGGGTGTCTTATTAGTGTTTCACATTGTGCTCATCTTATCTTTGCATTCAATTATCAGGTATGGGGAAGTTGGGGAATGTGGCTGGGCTATCTGAACTTTGACATCATTCGTGGATTTGGCCAACACACAATTATAATTATGCTAAAGTTGATGTATGTGTGTATGCAAAGCAAATATGCATGCAATTCATTCAGATGCTGCAATCCTATTCAATAATATACAAATTAGTTGCAGATTAGCCAAAACCAAGCCAAAGGCCACATTGCATTAATTCTAATGAATAAATTTGACTTGTATGGGCGCATTTCTCATACATTTCATATTGTACTTTTGTCCCCCTTGAATAGTTAATTAGTTAATTTGGATTATTTGTATTGGACGCTTCAGGCGCATAGGAAGGATAAAACATCAAAACGGGAATCCGCCCATTCAGGCCCAAATGTATGCAAAATTTTGCTAAGAGTCAATTTTAAATTGAAAAAAAAAAAGCTAACACAATGAGAAAAAAAAGCAAATAAAGCAAATCCTGGCAAAAATATGTAAAGTTTTCAAATATTTTAAAACGCTTACGAGTTTTTTTTTAATGTAATTCCGTGCCACAAAAATAAATTACCAGAAAATAGCGCAACGTATTAATCAAATAAATGCGTTTTTATTATGGCTAAAAAGTTTAGGCTGACGAGCGGATGTGGCAGTAGGTGGCCAAGGCAGGGCAGACATAGCTTTAGCCCTCTGCTCTTATATGCTGACAGCGGCAGCAGCAGCAGCAGCAGCAGCAAAATCCATTAAACTTTTACGACCATTGTAAACATTAAGTTGCATATGCAATTTTATGTGCAAAGGGCTAAACGCCGCGGGCTATGCAACAATTTCCTAACTTGGGCGCCATTTCAAACTTCCCATTCACGAACTAAAGTCGTATATAGTCGCGTTTATCCGATGCCTTAGACATTGTAACCAACTGTGATTCGATTTCTTTTACTTTGCTCTCTGGCTTTTTTTTTTGGTTACACCAAAGCCAGGAAAATGTGAAAATATCTTGGGAAATTTTGAACCAGGAAATGTTTCATTTAAATACTGTTACTTCCGCACAATCAAATGGCGAGAAAGAGCGCGATAAAGGAAGAGGGAAAATATATAGATTTAAAGTAAATAAAAAGACTTGAGAACAGTGGGTTAGTCAAGGTGAGTTTCAGTCGATCTTTTGAGCCGATCTCTTTTGTCTCCCTGAGCTTATCAGGATTATTATTATTCCTTTTTCAATAAATATGTAACATTTAAATGTAGTTGATATTGATCTTGTAACCTTTCATGGTAGATGTAATTTCTTTTTTCACTCACTTGAGCAATTCTTTTTCTTCACCCTCCCCCTCGCCAATAGTCGTTAGCGTATTACTTTTTCCCTTTGGTTTTTTCGAATCAAAGTTCTGCTACTGTTTGCCCTATCAGCGCCGCGCTGCGTTTCATATAACGATAATTTATGGCAAATTTATAATGTTGTAAGTGCCAACAAACTTGCTGAAACTATCCATAAAAGGCCATGCAACACATTCAGACACACACACACACACACACACGAAAGCCACCCACTGTGCTGGTTACTGCGCTATTCTACCCGGAATTGAGGCTGAGCTCGTAAAGCTGTTGCCATAGATACCAGATAGCAAAGGGCGGCGAAGAGTGCAAAAAGGGAGGGGGAAGATGCATGTAGACGCGGCGAGTTGACGGAAAAGCCACATCGGCATCCAAAGGGCGCTCCACACACACACACACACACACACACACTGAGACAGCAGAAGCGTCGCTGCATAAATATTACAAAATCGTAAATACACACGCCCAAAACTTGTGAAGCTGAGTGTGTGTGTGTGTGTGTGTGTAATGTGTTGTGTGAAGTCATTCGCACACCAGCAGATACATTCGAAGGTCTTGAGGCGCAGACAGCCCTTAGGCCTGCCCAAGTTGAGGTTGGTTTTACAGATAAACTTTTATAGAGTACTACCCGTACCCGCCAGCTGAAATTTCGCAAGTTAAGCCTATAAAAAAAATGTAATAAGTCGTAAGGTATTTCCACTATCATTGGATACATTTTCAAAATATATGACTCATTTTAATATCCATCTATAAAATATTTAATTTCCATCATTTTTTCAAATCCAATTTAAAATTGAAATACAAGTCGGGTGCAATGCGTGAAATTAATGCCAGTTCTGGACTTTGTCTTATTTAAAAAAAAAATTGCTATTTTTTATTTTCATCTATTTGTTTTTTTTTTTTTTTTTTTTTTTGTTACTTTGCCTCGGTCATTGTCCCGCTTGCGTTCACTTGGCATAGCTTCGGGTGTTTTTTATTTATGCGTGAAATGCTTTCAAATTTTCGGACAACTTGCAACGCTTTGTTTCGTCGGATATATGTTACATGTGTGTGCGAGTGTGTGTGCGTGTGTGTGTGCGTGTAGTTTCTCTGTCTGGGCCACTTCAGCGTTCGGAAATTAAAACTTTTTTATGGTCTTGGCATGTTGTGTGTGCAGCGAGAAAAAAATAGTATACTCTATATATATATATAAATTTAAATATATTGTAGTTACTTGCCACGAATTCAAGTGGCGACCACACAAATTGGTCAAACTAATAAATTTTGTGGAACTTAACTAGTTCTACAAGTTTTTGTGTGCCACACTCACACACACACGCTCTTAAAGTTGCCAAAAAAATAGACAAGGGCTAACGATATTTTAAGAACAATTTTGAATCTTAAGCAACTTGAATACTAAAACTTTATTTCTCAAGAGATTTAAAATGTATTAGAAATCATGTGGAAACTATGAGCATTCACAATTTGTATACTTATGAGCCTTTCTTTCAATGTCTTCTATCATAATATTTATCAAATTGCTTCTGAAGCTTTAATGCGCTTTAAAAGCTTTAAGGCGCTTTAACAGCGTCAAAAGCTTTGTGTGCGTTACAATCTTAGTTTCTGTATTTCAAGAACAATTTTGAATCTTAAGCAACTTGAATACTAAAACGTTTTTTCTCAAGAGATTTAAAATGTATTAGAAATCATGTGGAAACTATGATCATTCAGAATTTATATACTTATGAGCCTGTGGTTTCAATGTCTTGTATCATAATATTCTGAAGCTTTAATGCGCTTCAAAAGCTTTAAGGCGCTTTAAGAGTGTCAAAAGATTTGTGTGAGTTGCAATCTTAGATATTATTATATATATATATTATTATATATTATATATAGATATATTATATTTTACTCACCCAACGTGCAAATCTCTAGAACGGATCAGATCGTTCCACTCGGCCAGCTGCGATCGTTTCGCTTGCCCTTCACTTCTCGGCAATCAGCAGTAATATCTTGTTCATCAGCTCGTTGGCCACCGTTTCGTGCAGGGTATTCAGTCGTGCGGCAAGAAAGTCACCAAACTTGATGTAGAGCAGCTCCCGTGGACTGGGCTGGTGCCGGGTGCTGGTGGCGCCGGCGCCAGTGAAGCTGCTGCCGGGCGAGAGGCGGCCGCCGGCGCCCAGCAAATCGACGCCGACATGGGGCGGACAGGCGGCCGCCCGTACATCGTCATCGTCGTCGTCGTCGTCGTACTCGAGATCGTCGTCGTCGTCGTCGTCCAGGTCGCCGGCATCCAGGTCGATCAGCTCGTTGTTGGTGTTGATGATCAGATGCGGCGTGGGCGTGGCATAAAGCGTTGCCCCGCCGCCCACTTTGGTCACCTGCAGGCGTGCCTTCAGCTGCTGTTTGGTCTGCGGCCGGATCGTGGCCAATTTCGGGCGCGATTTGCGGCCCGACCGACTGCCCGTCTCGTCCTGCGAGTCCGGCTCGTCCTTGATGTAAATGGACGGCGAGCTGCTGCAGGAGCGCGAACTGCTGCACAGCTGCACGGGAGCGGGCGACGCGGGCGCCGCCGTCGCCACCGCCAGCGGCAGGACGACGGCCGGCGTCAGCTTCTGCGGCGCGCCCAGCGACGTCAGCGTCACGTCCGGCTGCAGCTGCAGCGCCTGCAGATGCTGCGCCTGCTGCTGCAGCCCGGCGGGCAACTGGCCAATGCTCGGCAGGATCGGCGGCGCCGGGACGGCGCTCACTTTGATTGGCTGATTGTTCGGATTGTTGGGATCGCTGGGCGCGAAATATTGGTACTCGTCGTGCGTCACGCTGTTGTTGTTGTTGTTGCTATTTGTGTTGTTGTTATTGTGGCCGGCGTGATTTGTATTGTTGTTGTTGTTGTTGTTGGCATTGTTTGTGTTGTTGTTGTTGACTGTAGTCTCCACCGAAGTGTTCTTGATGCGTTCACGAGATCTGTTCGAGAAAGAAAATATATAAATAATTGTCTCTTATATCTGTCAATAGTTGGTAAATGGCAATTATTTTAAATTTTTAAATTTTTTAAAAAATAAATAGTAAAACTTGTCGAGCTTAAAGCTTAAAAATATGCTGATTGCAACTGTTAATAGAACTTTAAGCTTTTTATGCTGTTAAAGCTTATTTTTCCAGCAGCTCGTGCTTCTGTAGTGTTGGAAAGCAAGTGAAAACTATAGCTTGAGTGTGGGAAAATTTAAATAAAACTGTGTTTTTAATAACAAATTAAGGAAAAATATATTTTGCAATATTTTCTACAAATTGAATAATATAAAAATATGTAACAAGCAGGAAATTAAATAGAGAAAATAATCGGTCATTTATTTAAATTTCTAATATTTGTTATTGCAAGTAAATAATTGCATATATATTTAGCCGGCCTTTCTGAACCCATTCTACTCACTTGCGCTCCCGGATGACCGACTTGAGGAATGCCATGTCGTCGTAGTACTCCCACTTGGACTTGAAGCGCGTGGTGCCCAGCATCTTCTCGTGGTTGAGCTCGCGCCGGAAGATCTCGCGCAGGGAGGTGAAGGTGCGCTGCACTCGCTCCCCGTTGACGTTGAACATGCGGCCGAGCTCGTTCCATTTGATGGCCTTCTTCTTGTCGGAGCGCTTGTAGTGCGGCAGGCGGCAGTCCCAGAGTATTGGATTGTGGCGAACTAGCTCGATGAGTCGGCGCTTTTCGATGTTGTGGCGCGAGAAGGCCATGGCCACAGAATATATCTCGATTTCTCTCTTAAAATGCTCTTAGCTGTTCCTTGTTGGTGGGGCCTCTTTTGCTACCACTACCAAAGTGGACTCTGCGCATGTCACACACACGTGTGTGTGTGTGTGTGTGTGTGCGCGCGCGCGTGTGTGTGGGTGTGCGTGTGTGTGTGTTGGCCGGCTTCAGATGCTGCGCAAAATGTGGGAAGTGAGAAAATCGTTAATATTATTTGTTGCCTGTTGTTGCTTTGATGGTCATCCGGCCGAAAAGTATGCAACGTTTCGGACACTTCTTTAAGGGGTTTGGGGCAATTTAGTCATTGTTTCTGAGCCAAGTTCAATGAACCGAATGCATATCAATGGACAGGGTAAATACGACAGAGGAGACCCATTCCAGTCACGTAAGAAATGCAAATGCATTCGTTAGGCTCGGGGTTAGGGGAATTACTATGCAAATCAGCTCAAAAATCAATAAAAATATTGCATATTAAATAGAACAAGAAACAAATGTACTCGAAATTAACATAGCCGTGCTGAGAATCTATATTAATTGCTATTGCTACTAACATTCTGATTTTTAATATTACATTTGATTGTTAGAAAGGCATTCCATTTTTAAATATATAATATATAATATATATATGAGTTTTGATTAGAGCAAAATCACGTTAAAATTCGATCAGAAATGATTAAAAAACTTTTGTAGTTTTCCAATTAAAAAACATTCTCTTTTTTAGTCTTAGATAGGCTATAATTTTTATTTAATATTCTCCGATATGCTACCATTATTTTTTAAGGAGACTTAATAACCTCAAAAGGCTATGTACTGGTACGATTGGTAAATAAAAATTGGTTTATGAGAAGCTTTAACTTATGAATTATCATTTAAATAGCATTAAACTAGCCAGAACTTTCTATGGTGAAACACAGACACCGATCTTTTTTATTTTTTTTAATTTGCTTGTGAATGAATTCGAACAAATCAACTTGAACCAAAATTAAATTCGACAGAAACCTTTACCAACAAAAGCAGTATAGTTTTCTACGTTTTTCTTTTCTTTAGAAACCCTTTTCATTCACACACAAAAGTTCCACTCACAATTTCATTATTTAATTCAGGTGAAAATGATATTATGTGATACGCACACCCAAAGTACAATTATAAGTTAGCCAAACAATTCGCATAAAATAAACATTTATAACGTTCTGGCTTCGCATTCCCAGAACTTAAGCGTTGTGGTCGAGAATGTGCAGGTATATAATGTATGTATACATATATATATATATATGTATATATATATATATATGAATATGAACATATACACATATCCATAATATTTTCTGTTCCGTTTGTGGGTATGAGTATGTGAAATTCGTTAGCTGTAAAATATCAGCTACACACAAACTATTATAACGAATATATATTTGTTGGTATGGGGGCAACGAAATTCATACTTGGCAATCGCCAAAGTAAAATTTCTACGAAATAAAGACTGAGTTGTTAAAAATATTTGTGGGCCAGCTCTTTCGAGTCAAGCGTTTCGTTAAAAGGAAATCTTTTAATAATATATATGAGAGGTAATAAGTAAAATAAGCTTGTCCCTGAACTATTACAGAGAAAAAAATTGTAAAAAAAGATGTAATAAATATAAATATAAATATAAATATAAATATAAATATAAATATAAATATAAATATAAATATAAATATAAATATAAATATAAATATAAATATAAATATAAATATAAATATAAATATAAATATAAATATAAATATAAATATAAATATAAATATAAATATAAATATAAATATAAATATAAATATAAATATAGATATAAATATAAATATAAATATAAATAATCTATCAGTTTTTTTTCTCAAAATTATAAAACAAATTAAAGTTGTCTTTTAAATAGACCATCTATTGAATTGAGCTATAAACAATTGTTTTAACGCTTCTTACCAATCTTTAAAGCAGCTTCCTAGCTTTCGTTCCCTCTCTCTCTCTCTCTCTCTCTCTCTCTCTTGGTATTTCTCACAGCTTACGTAACAGACTTGCCGCCTCTTCTGCGTTAAATTTGTGATGCGTTTTTTAGCTTTAGTGTTGATTTTGTTTTTTGCCAATTTTTTGTTTGAACTGATTTTCAATTGTGCGCTTGTTGCAAGACACACACACACATACATATGTAGACACACACATGCACATATATATATATATATATATATAAACACGCTAAAAATACGCACAACAACGAAAGATTTGCCGAGATGCTGATACCAACAAAAATATATACATATATATATATAATAAAAAAAAAATAAAAACAATTTGTACACACAATTGCACTTGCGTAAATTCCAATTTAATTTACGGTAAAATGTTTGTGTATAATTAAGATTTTTTTGTTACTGCAAATTCAATTAGGTTTTAATATTTGTTGCGGCCAATTTGTGTGCTTATCAATTTTTTTATTTTTCTTTTTCTTTTTGAAACTAAAACATTTGGCGCCTCGCAGGCAACTAAACGAACAAATTTTTTATGTTTAGCTCACAAATTTCGCTTTTTTCTGCCGTGTTGTTTATTGCTGTTGTTGTTGTATTTATTAACAATATGAGCAGCACGTTGAGAATTTATTTCAATTTATTTCAATTAACAAAACAACAACACGTTGTTGTTGCTGCTGCTGCTTGTCGCTCGTTCGCTCGGTTGCTGCCACTTGTCGCAGTGTTAGTAATTGTTGCTGTTGTTGTGTGTTGTATGAAGGCTATGCAACAACTATTTGCCACCACAAAAATCTGTAAACGATGCGAGCGCAAAATGTACCACAAAATTCACAAACACAGCTGCAAAGTATGCGTGTGTGTGTGTGTGTGTACACACAAATAAGCGGGCGGACGCAGCGAGAGCAGCAACAACAACAACTACACACACGCCGACACACACACACACACATATATATATATACACACACACATACATACACATAAGCACAATTGCAAGCTCAATTGATATTTGTATATTATTAAATTAAATTGTTTATTATATTTGTACATATGTTTGTAAATTGTATATCGCTCGGACTGTGCGGCAGCTAATGCTTTTGTTGCCACTTCTTGGCAGCAGCTGCTGCTCGCCGCTGTTTTTCACAACTTGCCCCACAAAACCAACTGTAAACGAACTTAAATTTTCTTGCAAATTGGCGGCGCAGCAGCCGCTGCTGAGCGCACGTAAGCCACATAGAGAGCGCCGCTCTGCCTGCTGCGCTCTGCCAATGTTTTTGTTTGTGTATGCAATAAGAGAGCCGGAGAGCGCGAGAGCGACCCACGCGTTGTTTTTGGGGGGCTGCGTTCGCCTCTCTTAGTTGTTATAAATTGCTGATGCCGATGCTGATGCTGTTGTTGTTGCTGCTGCTAATGCTGAGAGGATGCTTTGTGCTCAGCTTTCTGCTGATGTAAACAATTGGGGGAACTTTTGTGCTGTTGCCAATAAACATAGCTGGCTAGCGTGTTGTCAGCTGCAGAGCGACACAAGATTAAATATATGTGTGTGTGTGTGTGTTAGAAAATAGTTTTGATTTGTGATTTTTAACTATGCAGAATTTGTGAAATTTCGTTTATTTTAATTATCTTATGAAAGTTACAATTTACAGGATAAGAAGATAAACTCTCTTTATCTAAGCTTTGACACATTGCAGAGATCTGCTAAGATACATAAGCAATTAATTAAATAATAACAGTTAATCGGAAGAAAATCGAACATCAACTCTTATGCTCTTCCACTAAGCGATAATTGAACAAAAGAAAAGTACAGCAACTGATCATAAGGCAAATAAAAATGAAGAGTACATAATTGCCACAACATGTATGCACATATTTTCTGCTAGCCATAAATCCTCTACGTATCTGCGAACAATACAGATATGAACAGAACGCAATAGTCCCGCCCGCGCGCGTATTCGCTTATCAACGAGCGCTTGGCAAAAGCAAATAAACAAGAAACCAAAAACTAAAACGCGAAGGGGGCGCGCACCCACAGAACAACAACAACAATAGGAACAACAAACAAATGTGTGAGTGAACAAAATAAACAAAAGGAAATCGATAATGCCAAAGATTGGCAAGAGCAGCAAAAGACGCAGCGGCAGCATCAGCAACAGCTCGCAGTGCACAAAACAAAAACAAAAACAAAGCAACAAGCAGCACGCCGTCGAGGCGAACAGCTGAAGAGAGCCGCCGAAGAGAGCGGCCAGCGAGAGCGAGGGTTGCGTTTGCCCTTGGCTGCTCGAAAGGAAAGAACAACACACAGAACGTGCGTTGGTAACAGGCGCTGAGAGTCTGCGAATTGGCAGAGGACGCACACTCGGCGACTACCGTTAACAATGGCCTGTCGGCATGTAGCGTGGGAGCGCTTGAGTCTGCTCTCTTCCGTGTTGTTGTTGCATGTTGCTGACATTTAACAATGCGAACAAACACAAACAAAGCGATGAACACAACACACGCATACGCGCGCGCGCTCGCACACACGCACGCGCACACACACACACACACACACGCACACACAGCCAAAGACAAATATTCAATTTGCCGCCTGCTACTGCCTGCAATCAACTTTATTACTCGCTGCCTCGGACGCTGCCGCAGTTGTTATTTACTTTTTGCTTGTATCGTCGCCGTCTCGTTTGGTCATCTGAAAAATAAGCTACGTTACTGCCGCAGCAGCGACGTCGCCGTCGCCGTCAACGTCGTCGTCGGCGTCAGCATCGACGCTGGCATTCGTATTTATCAATCTTTCGTTCTGTGGGCCATTGCAAGCATATGCCCATCATTTCATTCCCTCCATTCGCATTGTTAGACTTATCAACATGCACATGTATGTCCATGTGTCCATGTGTGCGTGTGTGTGTGTTATGTGTCTGTTTGTATTTTTGTGAACGTTGTTGCTGATGAAGCACTCGACACACGGTCCAATATTTTGAATGCGATTAATTAACAACAATGCAAAAGTTGCATGCCGTAGGAGTATTTGCATTTTCATGTATTTACACACATTCAATTTGATGTCATTTTTACAAAATATTGATAGAGCTGAAAACTTTCGTTCTGTCTTATTTATAGAATATTTGTCAATAATAAATTTAATATCGATGTGAACTCCATTTTCTTTTTTTTTACCTTTTTCTTGCTGTTACCTTTGTGACTTATTGACATTTCTTTACGGCATAACAAATATTCAATCAATAAATCCCAATAACCAACTTGTTATAGCTAAAAGATTTGAAATCATTTTTTAATCTAGTTTAACTACACACTGCGTACTTGTTTTTTAAAATTTTAATAGCTGGATGATTTTTGGCCAATTTACTTTCAATCTGAGTTGGCCTGGTTTGGCGTTGCCTGGGCCCAATTAGCAGCGATTGGCCCCGAACAGCAAGAACAACATCATTAAGGCAAAAATGGTCAAAAGCCAAACACACAAAAAGAAACAACTTTTCTGGGGGCTGGTGGAAAAGTTTCCGAGTTGAAAACTTGTGAATTATTTAATATTATGCTTTGTACATAGGCAAGTTTGCTGCTCTTTTTTTAGTTTTTTTTTTTTTTTTTTTTTTTTGGTGCTGGCCTAGGTCAGTGTACTAAACTAGAGTGGCATGGAGTACTCGATACCGAGTAGTGAATACTTCGTATTTTTCAATTATGTGTCTACCATTTGCCGGCAAATTGAGGTGAAGTATTTAAAGGCAAATCGGCTTGAGGCTTGACTCATAAACCGACTGGCAAACAGATGAAAGACACAATTTCTGATTGCCATTGCCCGGACCCAGGCATCGTATTTTGTTATCTTTTTGTCAGAGATTTTTTTTTAGTACCCCCGCCCACCCCACCCCCACGCCCGCTGTCACCCGCTCGCTCTTTGTCGCAGCTGCTTGCTGTCTGTTTCCATTAAAAATCCATTTAAATATTATCTTGTGCGATTTCTTTTTCCACATACAGCGCCCGGCTTTGCTTCCGTTTGACATTTAGCCAAATGACGAGACATCAGCAATGCGAGAGATAACTCCGAAAAGGCATTTAATGAGCTATATTCATAATTATTTTATTAATTGAAATTTTCACGCATTGCTGCCTTAAGCAAAAATTGCATAAATACTTACGATAATTTACTTTAGGCGCATTAATTGACTTTTAAATTCTGAGATTCAAGCATCTACGATTTTATGTCGATCCCAATTGTAATGCGTTTGCCACAAATGCAATTACGAAAGGCCACAATGAAATTAGCTGCAAATTGTTTCACTCAAATTCACAGACAATTCAGTTTCTATAAATTGTTTATCTTGCGCTTTCGCCCTCTCTGTCTTTCTCTCTCTCTCTCTCTCTCTCTCTCTCTCTCTCTCTCTCTCTCTCTATCGCGCTCTCGGCCTACGTTCCAGTCAAGTCAAGCGTTCAAATTGTTTAGTTCAATGCTGAGGCGTTATGATATATGCACTTTGATTTTAATTGGGTTTAGCGAAGCTTAAATACCCCGTAATTATATTATTAAATGCAATAACGTTTGAATTGTTGGCCAGTTTTGCCGACGGTGGGATAAGAACAATTGTTGCATCTGGTTATTAGACAATTCTAATCGAATCGGATTTAGTCGCTTTATGCATACCTTTCCAAGTGGCTTGAAGGCTTTATATCTATTTTGTAGCTTAATATATATATAAAGGCCACGAAATTAAAGCTTTACCTTTTGCCTAAAATTTAGTATATAAAATGAGCTGAAAAATAAAGTTATTAAATAATATTTACTATTTTGCAAAAATTTAGTATATCAAATATTTGTTTATGATATTACTTATTCTTATAGCCCACTGGGGTTTTAATTTTAAATTTTTAAGTTAATTTATATACACAACATAAATATAGATATGCCTAAAAAACGTGAATGTGTTAACCAAATTTTAATTCACTAATAGAGCAAAGCATAAACTATCTTAACAGGTCATTTACACGTCCACTCGACTCTTTTACGTTAATTAAATAATTGGGATCATTATATTGGCAAACACCTTTAAGCAGTTGCCAACAATTCCCAGACGAAAATGAACAAGAATGAAGCGAACCATTTAGAAAATTAATATTCATAGAGAGCTCTTAAGGTTTTGGCCTGGCAACCTTTTCAGGCCGCTGCTTCACAAAGTCAAGCGCTCAATTACGTAACTTTATGTTTTGGTACACAAAATGTTCTATTTACCTTCTTTTTTTTGCGCTGGCTCACCGACGTCCACGGCCAAGAAAAAGAGAGGACCCAAGGACCCAAAGACCACCGGCTGCCATATTGTAATTTGGCGTATTTTTTCTATTTTTTTTTTATTATTTTTTTTTTTTGCTATATTTTGCCCAGCAAAAGCAACGAAAGAAAACAAAGAAATCTGAACGTTGTGCAAATAAATGCAAAATAATATTACGAAAAGTTGACCGAAAACTACCGAAAGATGCCCGAAAGGGAGGGGATCGGGGGCCGTCGCCAACGCAGAGTCGTTGCACTTTCTGGTGCTCAGCTGGTGCGCCTAAAAGCACACACTTCATTCTAAATAGAGTTTTGCAATTTGCCAAAGTTTTTTTTTTATTTTTTTGATTCGCCATTCGCTTTTCGCTTTGCCCAGTGGCCATTACTTGTCCATTGATTTCAATTCCATTTTTTTGTTTTTGTTTATTTTTTTTTCTTTCTCATTGGCCTTCTTTGTGTGCACTTTTCTTTTATTTCTTAGCCTCCTTCGTTTGCCTTTTCGGCTGCTATTTTAATGTGCAATTTAGCAAAAATTTCACTTTGATTTGATTTCTGAGTACCACAAATAGACAACTCGTCTCAAATAATGATCATAATGATTACGATGATGATAATTGTTAATGGGCTGTAAACTGAGCTGGCAACAGAAAAAAGCTTTTTAAGAGCTAGCACATTTTATTTCTAAATAAGCTATGCAAATTTTCCAGCTTTAAGCAAATTTCAGATGAAAAGTTTAAGAGTTTTGGTTTCCTTAATTTATGTTTAAGCTGCGAAAACGGAAATATATGCAAAAAGAAAAATACAATAAGATATTCAAAATTTAATTTATGCTGAGGCATAATTTCATTTAATAATTTCATCATTATTTGTAAATGTGTTTTCAGTTCAGTTTGAAAACCCTTTTAATAATAATAAAACAAAGTACTTTTTTTTTGTGAATAAACTTTATTATTCCTTATGCTTTCGGGGGGACAGATGAAAAACTACGAGTAATATTTAGGGAGCAAGGGATCGTGTCGAGTGTCAGCCAAGCAGGCGGAAACTGACCAGTTGGAAACTTCTCCGGTGCCTGGCTGGTGCACTCTGTGTACTATCAGGATCAATTTGGTTCAATGTGCCTAAGTTCGGAAATCGGTGGCTTAATGGCGGTAACGGTAACGGATGCGACGCACGGTCTTGTAGCGGTAGCCATCCTTGCCGACCTCGGTGCCCTCGACGGGCACATCGGCGGCCTTGACCTCGGCTGCCTCGGCGGCGGGTGCCTCCGCAGGTGGCAGGTATTCGCCGTTGGTTGCCTCAGCGGCGGCGGCATCCTCGGCGGCCTCGGCCTCACGACGATGGCGACGGAACTTGAGCTTGCGCACGGTCTTGTAACGGTAACCATCAGCGCCCAGCACGGTCTTCAGCTCGGGGGCCAGCTCAACGTCAACGGGCGGCAGATACTCGCCGGAGGGCTCAACAATCTCGGAGACATCGCGACGATGGCGGGCACGGAACTTGAGCTTGCGCACGGTCTTGTAACGGTAACCATCATCGGCCACCTTGGTGTCGCCCACCTCGGCGGCATCAACGGGCGGCAGATACTCCTGTGTGGGTGGCAAGTACTCCTGGCTGGGCACCTCGCGACGATGGCGCAACTTCAGGCGGCGCACCGTCTTGTACCGGTAGCCATTCTCCGACAACGCGCCGGCCTCAACATCGCCCACGGGGGGCAGGTACTCAACCGATGGGTCCTGGACAGCGGGATCCGCCGATTGAGCGGCGGCAATGGCCACCAGGCACAGGGTGATTGCGGCGACAAAGAGTTTCTATGCGAATAGACAATCACAATATTTTGTTATATAGAATTCTGTCAATGCATTTTTTTGTCTTTCAGCCATTTAGATTAATTTTAGTTGACCTCTTCTAAATTGGTTTACTGTATTACAAATGTACTCACAGTTTATCTAGGTTTTCTTCGAATGTACCAAAAATGTACAAAAAATATACTAAAAGGTACATCGAGTACCAAATATTCACAGCAAGTACAACATGTACCAAAAAGTCACAATAAAAAAATTGATAAAAAAAATGTAAAAAAAAAAACACAAAAAAAACTTTAAATGTCCTTGAAGTGTACAAGCATTTTTGAAGATTTGATTACACTTGCACTGAATTTTGTAGTCCACTTTGGGACACTCACCATGCTGTAGATTTAGTTCTTTCGTAGAATCGAACTGTGCGAACTGACTGAAGATGTTACTGTGTCGTAGGTATTGAACCCAATGATGTCTTGGTCCAATTCGCAATGCGTATTTATAGCGAAAAAATGGATCATTCACAGCCGATTGTCTCTAAACTGAAATCTGGTTTTCATTACCAGTCTCAAGCGAAGAAGAGAAAAATTCAAATTCGAAAAAAAAACCAAAAAAAAAATCAATTAAACAAATGAAATATGGAGCCGAGTCAAGTGCGCATCAAAACCAAAGATGACGACAGGCCGTCTTGGACTCTATTAACCACTTGATAATGGCTATGACGAACCAACTACCAACCGACAAGATTTGTGCGCCGCACGATCCGTTTTGGTAAAACGTAAAACGTCCGCCTTCATCTTAGTTGGCTACGCACTTGAGCACAATTATTTTTGGATCAGGTTTTTGCATGTGAAGTGGCTTTTGGCTCTTGGAAACGAAACGATTTTTTCTTTTTTTTTTTTGTTTTGTGTCTTTCGTTACAGTTGTTGGTAATAGATTGGCTACCGTTTTATTTTGGCTTATCTAACAACACAATGGACAATAACTGCTAAGCTGTTGGCTTATTTAATGGCTTCGTTTAATTAATATGATATTTAACGTAAATTATTTTCTTTGTTAATTTTTTACAACTTCTTCCCACTCACTTATCACGTTCTTAGCTCAAGTACCTCCATAGAACACTCGAAACGTTCTCTGACCTTGAATATTGCTACATATTTAAGATTCAAATTTTTTGGCTTTTCAGCAAATTTGTTTCCTGCTTTGTGCGAGCCACTTGAGGTTATTAACAATTTGAGTACTATTAGATCATTTTGTTGCGCATTATGCTGTAAGCGAATAGCAATTATAATTGACTTGTAATTTTTTTTATTGTAATTTAAATACGTCTTACAAATTTATTACATTTTTAATATTTCGTGCCGCATTGGGATTCATGTGCGCAGACTTTGCGATTTTGGCAAATTTTAAAGTGTCTTTTTCACTCGCTATTTTTGGCAATCGTGCGATTTATTTATAAAGCAATTATCCGCATTTGTTTTTGGTCATAAGTGGGTAGAAAGAAAAAATGTATATGCAAGTGTATAAGAGTCTTTCGATACGAATTCGCCTTTGGGCAGATCAAAGAAGTTGCAAAATGAAAGACTGATCTCATCTGTGAAAGGCTAAAATACATCCTAATGTACTTTACCACAATTTATGTGATCCAATTTGAAAGTAGGAATTTTAAGTCTTGTGGAAAATTTGATAAAATTTAATATATTTATCTTAACAAACGACATAAGTTTGGTAAAGAAATCTTGATAAACAAAAATGTTCTTTTTATACAAAAATTATGTTTTATATGATATAGTGAGTTTGGTTAAGATAATATATTAATAAAATTAAAATAAATTAAACTAAAATGAAGTTTATAAAATTGCAACAAAGTAAGAGATATAATATGGCGTTGTATTTTGACGATTTAATATATATGGAAATATTCGAACTAACTTTTTGTCTGTTTTTCCTTTTTTAAACCAATTTCAACTCTTTATTTCACGCCTCCTCTGAAATTTATTCATTTCGAGCAGTCATAAAAATGCGATCAACACTTGGCAAACGCAGACAGCGGGCAAATACAAATGACAGCAATTATAAAAATAATAATAATAATAATAACAACAATAGGTGCAATAATATGCAGCTGACCAAAAATTATGCATTAAACAGAGCCCGAGTCATTTAATTGGCCACGCCTACTCCAGCCTGAATGGGCACCCACGTTTCGATTGTTTGATAACGCAAAATTGTTTACACTCCGCATAAGGACAATGGCTATACGGCAATCAAAAGGCGGGGCGGTAGAGACGGGGCGGGAGTACACCTTGCCGGGATATGCTGTGCATTAAAATGAAATTAAATGGATGCGCTGGCAATTTCTGTACTTGCTAGTGTTGTTGTTGTTGTTGTTGCTGTTGTAACTGCTGTTGTTGATACTGTCATTGTTGCAACAAGCGTTGCTGCTGTTGCATATTTTATAAAAGGCAAAAGTGTGATGAAGGGCAGGGTGCTCGAGTGGGGCGCTTCGTTTGCAGTTTGTTTGCATTTTTTTGGAGGCGCGGGGGGGGGGGTTGGACCCATTTAAATCGCATTTTGCAACGTGGAAGTTACAACCAAATAGGCCGTCAGACAGGACGTATGCGTAATATCAGCAGCAGCAGCACCAACAACAACAACAACAAACAATAACAAATACAACGGCAGTAATAAATCGACAGTAAATCCATATAAAATAGAGCGAGAGTAAAGTTGTGAGTGCAGAAGTTGTTCAACGATGCAGACATCAATGTAAACACGCAACATGAAATAAGAGCTCTCAATGAGCATTACAAAAAACTTCGCGCTAATCTTAAATTGTTGTAACAATCTGGATGCATCATTTTAAAAAGTATACACATTTTCATTGTTTCAATACTGAAATAATTACACTATAATTACTTTATTTCTTTCAGTCTTAAATAGCTAACATTACTCAATATTTAGATTCTTTGCCCTGAAAGTTTGCTTATATGATTTTTAATGCTCTATTCCCAATCGTAAAAAGAGTATATTAGCAATGAGCAATGTGAGGCTGAGATGTGGTAAAATTTATTTTAGAATGCATACACAAACAATTTTTTAATAAATAGTATATATTTATATCTACATACATAATGAAAGCGAAAAAAATAATGCTTTATAATATTATTAATGTTACTTCTTTTAGTCTTTTCGGTTAGTTAGCTTAATAAGTGCATTAGCTAATATGGCCACGGTAAAGGGTAAAGCAAACAATTGCAACTTTTGCCACAGCCTCTAAATCAGCTTTCCCGCTCTGTTACAACAGCTCGCAGAAGTTCTCTCGCTCGCACTCTCTTCACATGGTTTGCGTTATCTGCTTGTGCGTGCGTGCTCAATTGTCGCATGTGTGTGTGTGTGTTGTGTTTGTAATGTGTGCGTGTAAGTGTTAGTGTTTGTGTGTCGTCTCGTCTGTCTTTGACTCGCTGCCATGATAATGTGTCATTATATTAAAAGCTTTGCAAATACGCCACCTACCGGGCAGAAGTTCAACTCCCTGGGCAGCTGTGCAGCTCAGCTTGGAAATTTCATTAGCGTTTCAGCATTGCTGCCCTGCGTCGTAATCATTGTTGTAGTTGTTGTTGTATGCTGCCCATAAAACTAAGATGCCATTGGGAATTAGCTTAACCAGCAAAGCCTGCACTGGCATGTGTGTATTGTGTGTGTGTGTGTGTGTGTTGGCTTCAAGTGCAGCCTCAAAGTAGGCAATTAATTTGTTAATTGCCGTGAATGTTCTTGGCCAAATTGATGGCATTTGACAACGTTGTTAGCCAAATTTGTTGAGGCAGGCTTCAAGCAAATTGAGTTTTCGCGCGGTCAACAAGCGCAATTAATTGATCGCTTGAGTAGATTTCGTGCATAAAGCAGAAACAGAGAGAAGAGATGGGCTCTAGTGGAAAATAGTAGAGAAAAACGTTAACTATACAATAATTTGTACAATTATGGAAATTAAAATGAATGTTTATTTATCTGTATATATATATATAATAATATAAAAATATAGTGTTTAGGCAAATTTATTTAACTTGTTGATTTTATCAAAAACAAAAATAAAAGAAAAACCAGATTGAAATATTAAAATTTGGAGATGATGTTCCTTAACTCATTATAAGGACACATTTGCATATTGGCAACAAAGAGCAACTATTTGGTAAAATGCCTTTGCTGGGAATTTTGGCAAGAAATATAAAGCTCCCCACATATAGCCACAAAATAATGCAACTTTCCAATTAAGCTGTCACCTTTTTAAACTAGCTGGACGCCTACTAATTGCATTTCATGTGACTAAATACGTAAATACATAAAAAAATAGTTGGTGCAATTTATATTTATTTACGCACAGCAGGCGGCTGAATAAATAAACAAGCCAAATAATTTTACACATACATAAGTGCTTGTGTACATAAGCGAGTATGTATATTTGTGCACATAGTTGAAATGCTTTTCGGTTGCGGAAGAGTGGCGCATTGAGGCATTTAACCAAATTCATCATACGCACTGTTGCACGGCTCGCACCTCGCATAGCTCGCATTTCGTGTTTAGTGTAAATCAAATCAAAATGGCATGTGGACAGCGGGGTGCTCCGCGGGTGGCCATTATTATGTGTATATTTTGAGCACCATAATGAAAAGATCAAAAGGACATCAAATGGTTTTTGATGGACAATTCATGCATATTTCCATGTGCATAGACAAATACAATTAAAATTTGAAGGGTGCAAAATAATCGCAACAAACTAAAAACAAATACAATAAAATGAAATATGTTTATAGGTATGAAAGGTTTTAGAATTTTGTTTTTATTATGGTGAACAATTTGCATTGAATTTTAATGCAGTCCTCGGTAGATGTGTTGTCTAAGTGCAGCGCTATTTAAAAATAGTTAGTTTGATAGTTTAATAATTTAATTTTTATTTTATTATTTGATATTTATTAAATTGGACTTAAATTAAATTATAATTATATAGCATTATCGCTAAACAGATTCTGCTTTGCTCTATTTTTCCAGCCCAAAACATATGCCAAAAATTCAAAATTAATAAATTTAAAATATAATTCCTAGATTTCGAATTGACATAAATTAAAATAAAAATTGAAAGCAAAAATAGTTGATTATTGATTTGCAGATTTTATAAGTATAATAAATATAAACACTGTTTAAGTATTTTTTTACATATGATTAGTTTAATTTCTGTAAATTCTTTAAGTTTCAATTTTAGTTGACGCAAATACAAATAGCCTGCTGCACTGCAATAATCACAACAGCGCAAGCACATTTGTTGTGTGTCCTTGCAGTCCATAAATGTCATGTGTACTTCATGAAACACCTGTCATCATCATTATCATCAGCATCCGCGACTGGGCCAAAAAACATCCGCATGCCCATCCGCATCCGCATCCGTCGGTCTCATCAGCAACATCATTACGACCACCAGATGACATGGTTCGGGAGTATTTTTCCGCTCGTTTAGCATATGTTGAAAATGTCCGCATAATGGTCCCTTAATCCCCAATCCGGACTGCTGGACTGACCCCCCCCCCTCCAGCCACCGCTTCACCCGTCTCCCGTTGTACTGATGACCACTCGACGACAGTTTTGGCCACGGGTTTGCTGTCAAATAATATTTATATACTATTCGTATAATGCGCGGATTATTTTCTTAATTGATGCTGATCGGCCTATTATATGAGTACAGTCCCCGACCTCCCCCGCCTCCTTCCCGCTCTCTTTCTCTCTCTCTCTTGTTCGCTCTCAAGCCGTGCACATGTATTTAAAATTTAATTTTTAAAACTTATTTCGAGTTGTGGTTGCAAAAATTTTATTCACGCTAAAAGTTAATTTGATTTTGTTGACCGCATGCGAAATTTCGAACTTTTCGGCTTTGACAAATTTGCGGGCGGACTAATCAGGCCGAGGGAATAACGGCCAAATGACATTCAAGCAGCGGCATCTGTGGGCGTGGCAAGTGGTATTTAACAATCATTAGCAGCTTTTTTTTTTGCAAATTTCAATTTATTTGTCCTTGCCTTTGATCATGTATTTACAAATATATACATATTTTGTTTGCGTAAATTTGAAATGTTTTTGAATTGCCCGTTTTGTTGTTTTATTTGATTAATGAGAAGAGTGTTATTAGAAATGGGCAACGTAAATAAAAATGTGTTTTGTGTATTCTCAAAAGAAAAAGCGATATAAAATATTATAGAATTTAAAAGGTTGCAGATATTCCGAACGAATGTTTAAATCTGTTTATGTTAATTTTTTTTAAGTACCCCAATAAGAATTTTTACCGTTATTTTGAGTTGCAACGTAAAGAATATGATATGCTCATGTTTTATTTACGCATTTTTAAAGCACTTCGATTTTTAAGTACCTCAGAAAACTTGACATTTTGAAAATTTAAAATACTTAAAAAACCATTATAAAAATAATAATTATAATTTATTAAAGTTAAAGCAATTATTGATATTTTTGTTGTGCTGCTTGTGATATCTAATTATTTTATTTCGCATCTATTATGTTTGCAGAATCTATTCGAATTTAAAGAAGACCCGCCCAGTTTGTGCATTAAAAATTAGTATCCCTATAGTTGTACAGCTGCATCGTTTCAAATGAATTCCAAAGCAAGTGGATGTCAGGAAATAGTTTGTTTAGGTGCGTGTCCAGTTGCATTTTACAGGATTAAGCACTTACCGGCAATTTCGGGCACGCATTTTAAATTAATTATGCGTTATTTATAAATAAATGAAATGCACACGCAACGAGCGCAGAACACAAAATGATGTGTGCACACTCCACACCCTGGGCCACCGAATTCGCAGCCCCAAAACACCCTCACAGTCCGGCACTTACATCGCAACTGAAGCCACATGAGGATGCAGCCAGAGGATTTGATGCTGAAAACCGCAGGACGAACATGTTGCGCTTAAAATACTTTGCTAATTTTTCGCTAATATTTGCCAGGTGGCTGTTGCTGAATCTCATCGCTGTTGTTGGGATTTGTGTTGTTGCTGCTGTTGATGGTCGTTTGGTTTGTCTGCCTGTCGGAAATAACAAATATTTAAACGTATTTAATTAAAACTCACAAATGAAACCGCAACTCTGCTGCCTCCAACTGCTGCTGCTCCTCCGGCACTCTCCTCTGCCCGCTATCCACCTATGTCGTTTGCATTACATTTCATGCTAGCACGCACACACACACACACACACACGCACACCTATACACCAACAGACACACACGCACACATTTGTACATAAGCGTGCCTCGAATTATTGTTTATTTATTTACAGCTACAGTCACGTTTGCATTTGTATTTGTGTTTACCTATCTCTTTCTATGGATGTGTGTCTGTGTGTGTATGTTTGTGTGCCTGCCGTGGTGCGTGGGCGTGCGGTCTTCTAAAACGTTTTGATCTCGTGTTACTATCAATTGGCAAATACCCCAACATATAAAAAAAAAAAACCGCTTTCTTTTTGTCTTTCGTCGTAAAGCATATAAAAAATAAACAATAAATTAGAAAAAAGAAACTAGCTCAAAAATGGTTTATTATATACTCTAGAACATCATTTTATGTAAATTAACTTTTCAAGTATTCAAATTTATTCGGTAAAATGTTTGCCTTTGAGTTTTCGCCTAATTATATTTTTATTAAGTAATTAAACAGGATTAACTTTTTAACAATAACACATAATCTATTCCACGGTTATAGTGTTGTGAGACTGCCACAAATGCAACTGCAGCAATATTTTGTTTTGTATTTTTCGCATAGCATACTTTTGGGCATGCATTTTATTATTCGGTCGCTCGGATGAATTGAAAACGAATTGAATTGCATACTTTTGAGCGCACAATGATATTTAATTCGTATTACGCATACGTCACGTTGGGCAAGCATCACGCAGTTATCGGAATTTGGAATCATGTTCATATAAACCTTTCAACTTTGTTTGGTAATAAAAATACTCGATAAGATAATCAAATACGACGCTTGTTTATCTGTTGAACTTAATATATTATGGCATATGTATCGGTTTCTTGAGAAGCAAGTCCCTTAGGCTCTTAAGTTCTTTATACTGACTCCAAAGTAAGCTGATAAAATGGTGATAATTGAGAATGAATTTAATTTCTTGCATTTGCAAATCTCTTGATTCGTCTCTAAATAAAACTAAGCTGCTAAAACCGAAGAGCAAAATTCTTGGCAATAAAAAAAAACTGAAATGGCAGCGTGTGAAAAAATGCTTTCATACGCAGCTGTGCACACAAAAAAAAATAACACAAAAAGTCAAATTAAAATACACTGCAAGAAACACAGCAGCGGCGGTTACTTTGACGCATCGGCAGCTGATAAACTTTAGAAATGCATAAATGAGTGCTGCCCCAAAAGGAAAGTAAAAAGCGTGCCAAAAGACAAACAAAACGGTTTTATTTTTTCAGTGGCGCTCGACCATTTTCCTTCAAATCATATGGTTGTGCATGCATATGTGTGTGTCAATCTGTGTGTGGGTGTGTGTGTGTGTGTTTTTGCATTATTCCTGCAACTTTCGTCTGGCTTTTCGGCTCGAGTTTCTGTTTTTGACTCTGCTTCCGTTATTTATCCTACAGCGCTTCGCATAAGCGAGAGAGGGCACAAAGCCAGCTTATTTGCCATTAAACTAAGCTGGTTAGCCAACTAGTTGGAGCAGCTCCATCCTGTCCAAGCCTAGTCCAAAGTAGATTTTTATTAGACTCGGTTGGTTAATGCGGGTCAGCGTATTTGTCGATCCCAAAAGTTTTCAATTATGGCAATTCAAGTGTAACATATATTTATTTAAAAGAGTAAAGTTCTAAAATTTATACAGAGAATTTATCAGTTTTACACCAGGAACTTTAAACTGCTAATTGCCTCTTTAGCGAATTTCCTGGTGTGGCAGTTGACTAAAAAATTTGCCACCATTAGCGCAAAGTATATGATATAACCGATTACCATCCAAACAATAAAGCCTATCCATGTGAAAGCCATTAATTGGAACATCAAAAATATGTTCACAAAGATGCTCAGACAGGGTATAAATGGCACCAGGGGCACCTTAAAATCAGGGTAGTCCGTCGTCTTTGGCTGCAGGCCGATAATCACCACACAGAATATCAACAAAAAAGCCAGAATCGCAAACAAAATGGCGCCTAGCAAAGTGTCCAGCCGAAAGAGAGTCACAAAAGTGCACGACATCACACAGAGCATCACATAGATGATTAAAACACTTCGGGCAAAGCAATCAGTTAGAGCATTGGATTCCGTTTCACGTGGATAATTAAATATGCGGAACAGGACCTTGCTACAGGTCACCTCCATCTCGTAGTCTATGTTGGATCTATCGTCCTTGTAATGCATCACAACAGTGCCCATGGCGACCAGCGTGTAGGCCAGCATCACACCAATTGTGCCAAGTTCAATTAGCTGATCCAGATTGAAGATCATCGCAATTGTGGCTGCTCAAATAAATGATAGAAATGTATAAGAATTTATGCATACAAATAAACTATATATGTTTGTCTGAGCATCTGCCTTCTAACTCCTAAAGTTGGCATTTAGCATTGAAGCCTGGCTCTTATAGACGCTGATTTCTAATATGCCCATCAGTGAAGAATGCCTTTCTCTGCGATTTTCATAACTTTAGGTACCTCACCTTAAATTTCTGGTTTTTCCATTTGTAAACTGAAATTTTTTTATCCATTCTTATTCTCTCGCTCGTTGTATCGTTTTCTTTTTTCCTCTCACTCTCTCTCACTCTTCCTCTCACTGTTATTCTCACTCTTTCTCTCTCTCTGATTCTTTCTGTCGTTTGCTCGTTTTTTCTTTCTCGTGCTCCCTCTCTTTGTGTCACCCTCGCCCTCTCCCTCTCTCTCTTCCACTATCTCTCTTTTTCTCTCTCTCTATCTTTCTTTGTCTCTTACTCTCTTTCTCTGTCTATTTCTCTCTCTCTCTCTATCTCTCTCTTTCTGTCTCCATTTCTGTCTCTATTTCTCTCGCTTTCTCTCTTTCTCCTTCTCTCTCTCTTTCTCTCTCTCTCTTTCTCTCTCTCTCTTTCTCTCTCTCTTTCTCTCACTCTCTTTCTCTCACTCTCTTTCTCTCTCTCTCTCTCACTCTCTCCCTCTCACTCTCTCCGCTTTTCTCTCTCTTTCTCTCTCTATTTCTCTATATTTCTCTCTCTCTCTTTTTCTCTCTTTCTCTCTCTTTCTCCCTCTCTCTTTCTCTCTCTCTCTCTCTCTCTCTCTCTTTCTCTCTCACTCTCCCCCTTTTTCTCACTCTCTCTCTCTCTCACTCTTTCTCCCTCTCTCATTTCTCATCATTTTGTGTTATGGCAACTTACCCGCCAGTAGACCCGCGACTAACGTGGCTATTAGGGGCGTCTGCGTCCAGACGTGGACGCGAGCAAAGCAGCGAAACATGAGCCCGTCCTGGGCCATGGCATACAGGATGCGCGGCAGCGGGAACATGGCGCCCAGCAGGGCGGTGCAGAGGGCCGTCAGGGAGCCAACGGTGACGCACCACATCACGCCCTTCATGTGGACATAGTCGAAAGCGTGGGTGAGTGGTGCGAGCGGATTGATGCGGTAATAGGGCATCATCATGGTCAGCACCGTGCCCATGCCCAGGTAGGCGCAGAAGACGATCAGCAGCGAATATAAAATGGCAATCGGTATGTCGCGCGTTGGATTAATGGCCTCCTCGCCGGTGGTGGCGATGCAATCGAACCCGATGAAGGCGTAGAAGCACTTCGCCGCGCCCACCAATACGCCGGCGACGCCGTACGGAAACACTCCGCCCACGCCGGCATCTTCGGGCACTTCGCTGCCGGAACGATTCCAGTTATGGAGGTCAGCTGAGGAGCGAGTGTCAATGGAAGCCGGAGTTAAACGTGAAAGGCAATTGGCCTACCCTTGGTGCAGCCGGCGATGATCACAATGGAAATGGTCAGCAGATTGATGACGGTGAAGATGTTGTTCAGCCAGGTGGACTCCCTGGCGCCGAGGGCGAGCAGACAGGTCAACAGCAGAATCATTAGAAAGGAGAGAATATCTAGATAGGCCGACAAATACTTAAAATTCATTGGCATCAATTGCGTAAAGGAGTCCGAAATTCTGTTATCCAATAGCACATCCACGTAGCAGGTCAGTCCGCGTGCCACAGACGCCGTGCCCACCATATACTCGAGCACCAGGGTCCAGCCAATAGTGAAGGCCACGAACTCGCCCATGGTCACAAAGCTGTAGATGTAGGCGCTGCCAGCACGGGGCACGCGTGCCGCAAACTCCGCGTAGCACAAGCCCGCCAGGAGCGAAGCCAATGCGGCGATCGCAAAGCAGATGCCGACCGCCGGACCCGCTATATACCGGGCCACCTGGCCGGCCAGCACATAAATGCCCAGGCCCAATGTGCTGCCCACTCCGAGGGCCGTCAGGTCATAGACCTTCAGCACGCGCGCCAATTCCGGACCATCGTCGTGGAACACCTTGCGACGGGATAGCTGCTTGCCCAGACGTTTCGAGTGTTGTATAAATTCGGACATCCTCGATGTCAGGAGAAATAAAATGAAACAGCAAGAAAATTAGGCAAAGCTAACAGGCAAATGGCCAACAAGAAACTGAAACTACAACAGCCAACTAGATCTGAAATGTGTTTCGAGAACTGAACTTGGAATCGCAGCAACCATAGCCGGAGACACCACAACTCGATTCACTATGTTTTAGGCCAAGAACAGGGTATAAACAATCAAATTTAAGGTGATGTTGTTGTCGTTGCTTCAAAAAGCCAACCTTTGACCCTATAGTACACTATACCCTTCATTTATAATTATTATTATTTTTAGTATTATTATAATTGTCATTACAATTATTTTTATTGGTATTTGTATTATTTAGCTTGACAAAAATTACACAATATCAATATACTCTATTTTACTTTGTGAACAGAGTATAAATATCTTTACCAAGCAATTTTGTGTTATGCCAACTTACTAAATTTTTACGCAGTTTCCAAAATCCATCCAGTATAACTTCACATTTAGCTTATGTTCCTTGGAGCTATATGATATAGTGCTTCATTCGGGCCGACTTCTGTTCCGCAATATATATCATTTGCCTCGCACATTTCGTGACAAAACAAGAAATGAAATCTCACCCTCTTTATTGGCATCTAATTGCCCTTCGACTCTTGAAGATTAGATTGCCAGACCAAAAAAAAAAAAAAAAAACGAAACTTTCACGGGCACCATGTGGGGTACAGTATGAACATTACACACTATAGTTATTTTTATGATCGATTCGATAAGGTTTAACCTTCAAGAAAATGCTTTCATTCGGAGAGTCTTAAGCGATAAGAATCCCGCAATCAAACAATTCGTTTTTTGTACAACAGTTTTTTATTTTTGTTTAACAAGCAATTTTTGGATAAAATTCGTTTTTCTTTCATTTGAACTAACATAAACACACTTTCGGTAGGGTTGTTTTTTTTTTTTTTTTTTAGTTGGGGCATTGACTTATCAGCTAAATAACTTATATACAGAACTAGCTTAGGATTGTACAATTGCATAAAAATCTATGACAATGTTAATATTATTATACAAATTGCATTCACATAACGACAACAAGAATTGTGACAAAAGTATATATAAATATATGCGACCATTATAACTCTATATATACATATATATTTACAAATATCACAACATTATGGGTGCATTATGTACAGAAATTGAAGGCAGCAAGTTCGAAAAAACAATATAAAAATGAGTCTCAAATATAAAAGTCGAATACAAATAAGAAATATCAAAAAAAATATATATAAATTTAAAAAAAAAACAAAAAAAAGTCTGCATTGAGCGGCCTTTGGGAAGTCGTGTGTGTCTAAATTTCTGGCGCATAAAAATAACAAATTCCCAGATGAACGCCGCAGCTTCCCAAAAATCAATTTGGCTTGGGCGCTGCTCGGACAAAGGGTATCATTTAATTTTTATGCGCAATCTATTCATCTCTCTCACAAACACATGCAAGCTAAACTCAAAATATAAATGAAGCTACTAGCAAGTTAAGTGTGGGGGGGGTACTATGGGGCGAAAATCGTAAAACTCTCTTTAAAATATTAGTTAAGCTGACTTCGCACCTGCCGCGTAACTGAACAAAACAATTGAAACAAAAACATTAGCGCAGAAACTGATATCGATTCAAATTTGGTAAGGGAGAAAGGTATTCAAAAAATGTTAAATTGCGAATCGAAGTACGATTGAATAAACTCGAAGACTGTTCAGCTATCCGACAGGTGCGAACACAGCTTTCGCTACAAGGCAACTTATAATACTTGTTTCACTTCCTTTCGAGTACCCAGTCTGACTTAAAGTTTTTCCGAGTACTCATAGCTGGGCGCCGGCAGGGCCTTTACGCCGTTCTCCACCTTCCAGTCGGGCTCGAAGCCGCGGTTCTCGTGCTGCTCGGGATAATCGGGATTCTGCAGGGCATTCGCGGCCACCTCGGCGTGATTGCGATTCCGGGCGATTTGCGTGGACTTGCGTATACCATACGAGAAGTATATACAATAACCGATGGCAATCCAGATGAGGAATCGTATCCAGGTGTACAGGTCCAGCTGGAACATCAGGTACAGGTTGACAAAGACGCTCAGACAGGGCACAAACGGCACCAGGGGCACCTTGAATGTCAGCTCAATGGTCGAGACCGGCTGCAGGGCAATTATAAGGCATATGGCGATTAGGACCAGCCCGACCACGCTCAGTGCGACAATGCCGCCGGTGGCCGCCATTTCGAAGACCTGCATGAAGACGCACCAGATGATGCAGAATACGGCGAAGACAACAATGCCGATCTTGGTAATGGCCGAGGTCATCGTGTTGGGCTCCTTATAGGCGTTGCAGAACAGCTGGCGGAACACGTTCGGGGCACGCACCGAGACCACTTTGGTCATCTGCTCGTCCTGGTAGCGCAGCACCAGCACACAAATGGCCACAATCGTGTAGGCGAGCAGTGTGCCGATGGACATCATGTCCACCAGCTGATCTAGGTTGAACAGCATGGCCATAATCGCCGCAAATATGCCGGATACGATTGTGGCCAGCAGCGGGGTCTTGGTATACGGATGGACCTTGGACAAGCGCTTAAACAGAATGCCATCGTTGCCCATGGCGTAGAGAATGCGGGGCAGCGGGAACATGGCGCCCAGCAGGCTGGTGCATAATGCGAACACGGCTCCGATTGTCACAATCCATTTGATCGTATACCATTCGACGGCATCGAAGGCCTTCGGGAAGGGCGCCTCGCGGTCCTGCAGATAGTACGGCAGCATCATGGTCAGCACGGTGGAGACGCCAAAGTAGGCCAGGAAGATGATGATCAGCGAGACGACAATGGCCAGCGGTATGTTCCGCTTGGGATTGATGGCCTCCTCGCCCGTGGTCGCAATGCAGTCGAAGCCGACAAAGCCGTAAAAGCATTTCGCGGCGCCCGCCATTACGCCGGCGATGCCGAAGGGCATAAAGCCGCCGGTGCCGGCCCAATCGGGCACTTCGCTGGCCGGAATGCGCCAGTTGTCCGGATTGGCTGTGAAGTAGGCAGAGCGAGAGAGAGAGAGATGAGTAAACAATTGGCAATTAGAAATAAGAGATGTGATCGTGACACGATAATTAAATGTTAATTGCGGTAATTATATATATAATATACTAATATTTCTAGATATTTATCGAAATCTATGTTAATTGTTTTCGTAATTCTAACCCAAGCTGAAAAATTAAGATAAATAGCGAGCTGCGAAAAGGTTACAAATAAGACATTTGAGAATTGATCGTCGCGAAAGAAAAGTTTAAAGTCGCGAAGGGTATACAAACTGGGATTTTTAAATTTGGACAAAAAATTGGTTTTCAAAATGAGTAAGGGGGGAGTACATGTTATTTTCTAAAAAAGGTATTTTGAAAAATGCACTAATTTAAATGTAGAATCACGCCAGAAGACAAATCATAATCAAAATGGTATCAAACATGAAAATCGGTTCAGATTAGACAAAATTGTGGGAGTTTAAAGTCTGGAAAAGTCTTCTCCAGGTACTTGAGAACTTTGCAAATGCAAATTTTTGTAAATTTCCTTCTTCCTACTAAATATTTATTACATGTATGTCGACGTATATATATATATGTATATATAAAATCGATTTTAAAAGTCACGTAAAACAATTTATTATATATATATAATAGTTTATATATAATAGTTTATATATCTGACTTTTAACTATAGGCTAAGCTTGTTAATAAATTATATTATTTTTTTCACACTTATTTATGGGCATTGGCTAAAACAGCACTATCGAACACAAGTCAAAGCACCAAGCAAATCTAGGTTTTATAATATTCTTGACTTTAACTACTGTCTACATTTTCTAATATTTTCTATAAATTTTTTCTTTGATATTAATAGTTTATATATCTGACTTTTAACTATAGGCTAAGCTTGTTAATAAGTTATATTATTTTTTTCACACTTATTTATGGGCATTGGCTAAGACAACACAAGTTAAAGCACCACTCACCGTTCATGCCACCGGCGATCAGGACAATGCCGATGGTAACCAGATTGACGCTGGTGAAGATGTTGTTCAGGAAGCTGGACTCCTTGGCGCCAAAGGCGAGCAGGGCGGCCAGCAGCAGGATCATGCCGAACGATAGAAAGTCCGGGTAGTCGCCCAGGAAGCTCACCTTGATGGGCATCGTCTCGTTGAGCGCCTTGGACATGTTGTTGTCGATCAGCGAATCAAAGTAGCCGCTCAGCCCGCGCGCCACCGAAGCGGTGCCAATCACGTACTCCAGTATCAAGTTCCAGCCGATGGTGAAGGCCACAAACTCGCCGATGGTCACATAACTGTACACGTAGGCGCTGCCCGCCTTGGGGACACGTGCCGCAAACTCCGCATAGCAAATGCCCGCAAATGCCGACGCGATGGCGGCTATCAGAAAGGATATGGTCACGGCCGGACCCGCGATATTGTACGCCACCTGGCCGGCCAGCACATAGACGCCCAGGCCCAACGTGCTGCCCACTCCGAGCGCCGTCAGGTCAAACAGATTGAGCACACGGGCCAGCTTCGATTCGGCCTCGTTAACATCGTCCGTTTTACGGCGGGTGAGAGCATTCCACATTTTCGACATGGCTGCAAATGAAATGCATTTTTTATTTTCGATTCTTCCACAAAACCCAATCTAAGGTTTATTGCTCTCCTCCGAAAATGTAACAAATCTTAACATATATTTATTTATTTATATTTTAATTAATTTTAATTTTTTTTTTTTGCCACACCTCGATAGCGGTTTTTTCCATCAAATTTCGTAATCCCTGCTATGTTAAAGTCTTGTACTTAAGTCCTAAATACTCCAGCAAAGCAAACTCTGTTTATAATTTTATTTTTTCACACATAAAAGAAGCAACTAAATCATCGGGATTATTTTTATCTGTGGAGCAAATGCTAAGCTTTAAGCAATAGCGCTAAGCAGAAGCGAATTGAAGTGATCGCTTAGACATTGTCCAGGTCATGCTTATCTTATCTTATCCTATCTATACCCCAGAGCTCTCAATATCTGCCGATAAGCTGAAGGCAGCTACTGTTTTTAACCTGTGACGCCCGAGCTAAAGTTTTCAATATCACAACAAGTTGTTTTAATGGCTTCGCTCAATGCGATTTGTTATGCCAAACACGGCTGGAACAATACACACACACACCACAGCAACAACAGCACACACACACACACACACACACACATAATAAGACAAAAACAGAAAGGCATTAGAGCCGATTAGATAAACTGCACATTCTAAGTTAGTTCAGGTTTTATAGATCCACTCGATTCATGTCGGTCTTTCAGAACATTCCGGTAATTTGTTTACTTAATGGTTTTAATTTTTTTTTTTTTGTTATTTTTTTACTTTTGGTTTTCCTGCCATTGGAAGTGCAACAAAAACGTGTTCGTATTACGTTCTGTTTTTTTTTTTTTTTTTCCAAGTGAATTTGCTTTTAGCTGATTGTTCGAGAGACATAACAACAGCAATTGTTTGTACATAATGCAAAAGTCATTAACTCTATATACGATTATACATATTTAATTTGAAAATGATATATGAGTTGTATAGACCTTAAAGCTGGCTTACTAAATGTGATTCGGGCAGGTTTCTTTTGAATACATATAAAGTATGTATTTCTATTATAAAATAAGTTTTTTAGCTTTTTAAAATCTTTTGAGATCTTAGAATTTCTTTTACTTATTTGTATAAATCGAACTTAATAATTTATTTAAACCTTTTTAGACTTGGGTAAACTGAACTGAACTATAAAATCATTTTTAATTGCCATAAAATAATATTTCGTGACTAAATACTCTCAATCTGAATTCGGAAACTTTTTCAATCAGTAATCAATAAATGGAACTAAACCATGTTAGACTTTGGTAAACTGGACTTAAAGAACCGCCAATGGTAAAAATTAAAAACATTTTTGATTTCGAGTGACTAACTAGTCTCAATCTAAATTGCGAAACTAACACTTTCAATAATTTTTATAGGCACAATCAATTGCTCCGACGTCATATAAATAATGACATTTTAATCCCAACGAACAGTTGAGTATTTACTATCCAGACCAATAAAATGATATCAAACATTGTCAGATATGGCGAAATTTATATTGGATCAGCTACGCCTACGACATAGGCGACAATTCGTCATGTTTCAGACATGTTCAGATAACGGATTATAGCCCAATATCAATAATACCAGGAACTGAACGTAGCACGCGCCCCGCTTCGCGTATCTAATCTTTTTGCTCGTTGGGATTAACCCATAGCATTTAACATTTTAGCACTTGAATTTTGATATAATTACAAGTGAATTTTGGATTTATGCGAATAGAGCGCTGCCATAAAAACGTCGAAAATGTCGAAAGAATCGAAATTCAAAGTCAATATCGTGCACGA
The DNA here is from genome assembly GCA_035047465.1 of Drosophila sordidula. Lineage (NCBI taxonomy): Eukaryota > Metazoa > Arthropoda > Insecta > Diptera > Drosophilidae > Drosophila > Drosophila sordidula. Next base: position 7,425,353 of record JAWNPQ010000156.1, on the reverse strand, counting down.
TTCGATTGCCGATTATCTCAACTTGGCTCATGGACACCGCCGATAAGTAATCAATACGAAATCATATTCGATTTGAACGCACTTCACAATGCCTAGAGACCTTTTGTGTCGAACCCGTTTCCCAACTATAGCCATCTCATCTTGGGTGACGATGTGTGTGTGTGTGTGTGTGTGTGTGTGATTAATGAGCGCATCTATGATTGTTTTTCCCACGCAACACAGTGCGAAGGTCACAGATTTTATGGGTCACATTCGAGAGTTTTCATCAACCGTGGTCGGGCATACAAATGCGAGCCGTAAAACATTTAATATTAAAGCAGCTTAATTAATGCTAAACGCGTGCCGTACAAGGGTAAGTTCGTAAAAGTCGGCGTTTGCAGGTGTTTTATGTAGTATCAGCTGCTTGAGGAAGTAAATAAACCAGATATTTAAATTGACATTGCACAGCAATTTGACTTGCAAGAAATGAAGAAAAAACAACCTGTATCAATCATTAATAATCACATAGTTAATTTAAGCCTGACCTTGAGGAACTCAAGTATTATCTAGGTAAATAATAAATATAGAAGTACTTTCACTTAAGCCCTAATCGAACCGAGCTAATCTTTGTCCATGACTTCAAGTGTGTTGATAACAGTTAATTAAAGCTCGGTTAAAGTTCGTAATGGAAAATAAATACTTTAGCTATTAACGATCTCGTCGGTTACAGACTGAATTTACAACTAACTTTTAGCTAAATGAGTCCATGAATCCAGATCAAGAACTAAAATAAACTAGTTTACAGCGGTTATTTTAAATAGTTGTTTCAGGGTGGATTTTACCATGCGCCTCTTGCGTGTTCAGTTATTTCGTTTTTATTTTAACGTATTTTTTTGTATTTCTATACTATATATATATATTTTTTTTATTTTTTTTTATTATTATGATTCTCAAATTATTCTTGCGATAAACGCTTACGTTTAACTTTAACAACATTTGCGGCTTATAAATTGCACAATTTTATAAGAGGCTGTAAACTTTTACAGATAATGTTTTTAATACTTGTGTATTTTTAAGTGGTATGTTGTTTCAGGTAAATCTCTTAAAAACAACTTTAATTTGGAACTATCTTCATTTTATATGCATTGTGGAAAAAACATGAAAATGTACAAATAATTGCCAGAATTTAAATAAGTTAACAACCAACACTCACGCACTTAATTAACGCTAGTCCTTTTGAATAATTATCTGTATTGTTCTATTACTTTCACTTGAAATCAGCCTTGGCTTGAAATCAACAATTACTCTTATTCTTATTATTTGTTGCCTCGAGTCCTTAATCCTTAGTGTACTTGAGAAATATTTTTAAATATTCACATACTTGTTACGCTTTTTCTTTTCAACGTTTCAGGCCAAAAAAAAAATAACACAAGTGTTCCACTTTGAGCACAAATTGACAACAACTGACGGTTACAGTAAAAGTTGCTAACGATATTATTTGTATATATTTTTTGTTTTTTGCTTTAACTAATTCAACGACCGCGCGCGTCGCGCTCCAAAGTCGTTCTGATCGTGCGGCGTTGGCGTTGGAACGCTTAAAGCTTTGCCCTGGCTGCCGGCCAGTAATAACAACAACAGCAACGGCAACAGTAACGGCAACGGCAGCGGCAGCAGCAGCAACAGCAGCAACAGCAGCAGCAGCAGCAGCAGCGTCAACGACAACAATAATTTGTTAACAACTCTTTCTTAACGAAAGCGAACCGACGTCGGCGACGTCAACAGAGCGTTGTGGCATTTTCCAACCAATGCTGGATTTCCGGTTCAAACCGATTTGTTTGCGGCGAATTTGGCCAAGATTTGCTGCTGGCTCGCGCTTGTAACAATTTGTTGAACCCCGCCAGCCGAGAGATAAGCCAAACAGATTAAGCCACGGCTCTACGAACGACCTTTGACGTCACAAGCGTTTACAGACAGAAAGGGTATCATTAACTAGAATATTACTGCAGGGCGTTAACAAGCTCATAACTTACACTTTTTTTTAATTTTTTTTTAAATGAACTATCAGCAATTAGTTTTTAGGGACTTTATATAACTCCATATTTGTTATGGATGTATTTTTTGTTTATTGTTTATTTTTATTTTTTACCTAAACAAAGGAGCTCCAGTTTAGCTGGGTTTTGAAAGCGCAATCTCATTTTGAGAATAAAGTAGGGCTTTCTATAACTATATATTTTTAGATACTCTTAACAAATGGTTTATTTTTGTTTTGTACCTTTACAAAAGACAATGCAATATTTGTTTTATAATAAAATAGGGCTTTATATAACTCCATATGTATTTTCTTTTAGTTGTTTAGTTTTTGCACTTTAGCCAGTCTGAGAATAAAATAAATCTAGGGTATCGCGTAGCCGACATATATTAGTTTGTTGTGCGTTTATGGTACTCGCCGTCGAATGGCGCTCGTGCCAATGATTAGTCGCACGACTTTGGCTCGCAATCAGAAATAATGTCGACAGCTTACTGGCCTTTTTTGCCCACTTGTAGCCGAGCATGTGGGTCTTTCAGTTGATAAGAGCCAAAACCATTCAGACACGTCCGTCCGCCAAAAATGTGCACGCGTCCGTCTAACACATCGAGTTTTACTAATCCCAACCCCTTGACGCTGCAATCAACAGGCTTACAACAACACCAACAACAGCACTATTTGTAAATCATTAAACACACGTACAATTTTAGAATGCGTCCCAATGTATCCAATGGTTGTAACGATGCCGACTTGAAGACTATTAACGAGCGCCTCCGAATTAACCTTGACACAGTTACGTTGTGGGTGCACAAGCTGGGTGGAAGATGTGCATTAAAGATCGTGCATTACGACTTTCGAAACAGCGGGAGAAAAACTTGAGTAACTGTTAATAAAAATACACTGCACGTCATCAGAATATTTTTATTATTATTCGTTTTTTTTTTATGTTTTAAATAAATCAAACAATTTAACACAAAAACGGAGTTAATCAAAGACAGCAAACATTATTAAATTACATTCAAAATCTAGTCCTAGTCCTAGCTTAAAAATACTCATAATTCAAATTAAAAATGTTAAAAACTACTTTTTGTATACTTTTGGCTTAAAATTGATAAAAAACATTCTCTTAATTCTGACATCAGCCACCCTTAGCTTATTTTAAGGAGAATTGATTAGAGTATAATGGATAACAATTTGATGGCTGTAGTTCAAAAAGGCTGGGTAATATTTAAGATGACCCGAGCATTGCTGGAAATCATCAGTTACAACAAAAAGCTTAAAAGTGCAGAGTGAAGAATGTGGAAATTGAAAACATATTTCAAACAATTTCGCCGACAACAACTGAATGGAAGACAACGGCATAACAAATATTAACAGTAGGTAGATCACATGACACAATCCGTTAATACGCCCCTCACTGAGAGACGCACTTGGGAGCCGAATAACAAGATTTCCAACAAGCACAGTAATTTTCCATCAACCGCATAGGCAAAGCACAACTTTACTAGACTCTATGGCGAAATTGGCAAGCGACAAAAACAGCAACCAGTCAACATCAACATTGACCAACAACAGATGGCTCTAAAAAGACTCCAAAGTTCAGCTAAAAGCCTCGAGCAAGATCAATGACTTGACGCATTTTTTCACCATGTTTTTATTTTTAGTTTTTGTCTGTCTGTTTGAAAACTTCTCGAATGTAGAGCTGCGAATGGAATACAGCAAATGAAGAAAACGAAAAAAAATAAAACCAAAACACAAATGTAATACTGGGCAAACTTGTAAAACAAATCACGGAAAAAAGAGATTGCCAAAGCGAGTTTGGGCCAAAGATAATCCGATATGCAACAGGCCTAGTTAACGCGTAATGACATCAAATGAAATCGAGAACCCAACCGAACTAACCACCTAACAAACTCAACCCAGCCCAGCTCAACGCAATCGAATCGAATCCAACCACATTTATAGCGCAATCACTATTTGAGATTTTATTAGTGCTCCATTACGGATTCAATTCACAGCTCGATGAGAAGATGTTTTGACGTCATTAAGTAAGCCAGGGACGTCACAGCCACAATTTCCCTGCTAGGCACATCGAATTTGTCTGCTAATTGATTTGCGCCCAATTAATTTTTCAATTATTTGCAAATATTTACACTGTTTATTGTCACCTTTTTATATTTGACAACAATTTGGTTTGGCTTTCCGCAAATATTTTGACACCTTTACAAGGTGTCGTCGGTCCTCTATTGTCATTTTATAAATTACTGTCAAATAAGTTAGATAAATTTAGTCAAAGTACCAGTCACAACATATATATATATATATATATATATATATATATATATATATATGTATGTGTGTATATTAACTATTGATATCCTATCTCTAATATCCGTTTAATTTATGGATCGTAGACTCATGTTTTTTCGTAGTTCAATTTATATTTACCTAACGTGCTTTTTTATACACTGTAACCATAAAATGTATACAAGTTCAACTGTTTTTTTGCTTTTTATGATTTATAGTGAAATGCCATTAAGTACGATTTCTGTTTGTTTGCCTCAAATAAACAAAATGTTAATAACGTCAGCAGGATTTATCGATTCAATAGACACTTAGCAGCTGACCATAAACATATCGAGAACTGACATTTAAAATTCGAAATACTATAAACAACATAGGTTTTTTTTAATACACGTAAAAGAAAAATTAATAATAAATATTGTCACTCTTAAATCAAGCGCACAAGTCGCCTATAACATAAAGATATGCTAAATAAAACATTTATATTGCCCACGATTTATAAGTCCTTCCCAAATCGTTTTTTTTTTTTTTTGTTTCAAAATTCAATAAAAAATTATTTATATCATCCTATTTCATCCTTAACTATTTATTGCATTCTTCTCTATCAGATTTGTACTATATAGTACATAGTTCGTCGTTATTGCGCATTAATGGGTCTAGTCAGACTCATAAAGCTATATTTTTGTTCGATTCCTTAGCTATTTTATAATCCCCCCTAATAAAAGCTATCGAAAATATTTTTCATTTGTTGAAAATTTATTTGGTATATTCGTATGGTAAGTACCATAAGAATTCTTTAGCCATAAATGTAGAACCGAACGAAGTATATGGCTTCCTGAATGCGCAAATGGTGCTTCATCTGGCCAGACATCTAAAGTATAATCGCCACTCAGAACCCCAAAGTCTAGGGAAACACGCGTTTGGCAAGTGCAAAGTCGGCCTGTGGCCCATAAAAGTTGATTCCCTTTATGGCCATTGCAATTAAAGTAGGCACCATTCATCTATGAAACATTTGCCAGACTTTCAAAGATAAGAGATAATTGCACATTATGACGATTTTAACTAAGGCGAACATAATTTCCATGTTGTGTCGACGACTTGATAACAGATTCGTTTCGCAGTTGGTCTGCTTTCATTTCATTTGTGTTTCATTATCTTGAAGTCAACCTGTGCCGTGGCATTATCTGGGCATATGTCTGTAAATGTCTGTGTTGATAATTGGAATGAAGAGACATTTGCAATGGTCTTGTTTAGATAAAGACCGTAGTACTTTCTTTCCCTTCGAGTGCAGTAGCGTCACATTAGAACAGCTACTCGATACTTCTATTCAAATATTTGTAAATTTCGAAATCAACTAATCATTAAGCGAATTTAAGTAATTTAAAATAGTGCGATAATGCTATCAGCCAGCAGCTGGCCCCTTCTGGGCTACGCCACTGCGGCATATATAATTTATGATCTACCGTATGTACGCGTTTTCTAGCAAATATTTACCGACTTTAGGCACGAGCGACTCGTGATGAGAATTCACAATCGTTAACTTGCATAGCATATAGTTCAGGCGATTACAGTTATTGCGGGGGGTTTTATTTTGAGCCATTATTAATGTTATTTAAGGTTGCCTTATGATAAGAATACTAAAAGGTGACACACAAACAAGATATACACAAACATATAGGGCATTCTATCCTATGATTATACTCGGCACCCTAAGCCCGTCCAATGAAGCTTACGAAATCATTTGCTCTTTATTGTTTGCCACAGCTAGAGGAGAATTTCAAGTTCAGAAGCTTACATTGGGGCAATTCTACACTTAACTACTGTTATAGCATTTTTTTTTTATTTCCCAACATTCACTGTAACAGAAGCTATGCATATATAATAATACTAATTGCTTACTCACTCTTATATTCTATTCTTCTCTTAAAAAAAGACAAAAGAAACACTATATATTTCTTAATTAAATTAAATAAACCCATAGCAGATATTTAAATTTATTTAAAGAACAAGTTTCCAACTCCTCTTATACTATCCTACTCCAATACGTAGTATATTAAGCCTATTTAGTTTAAGTTTTAACTGCACTTCTGCTATCTCCACACTTATCAAATACGCTATTATAAATTTTACAGTAAAACCTTTGTGAAATTCAAGACCCACAATATCATTTACTATAGTTACTGAGAGAAGTCACTGAACTCGCGCTGAGAGGGCCGAATGATATAAAAAATAATACAATAAACAAAATGCTCTTTTTTTTTTTTTGTTATATTTCGAAAGTTTTTATTTAGCTAAAGAGGCGGTTAACAAATGTTGCTAATAATTTTCCATTAAAAATTACGAACTTGGAAAAAACGGCCGCCTGTCAGATGGAAGATTCGTTGTTCATCTATGGAGGTGGGTGGTGGGCGCTGGGTAAAGGGGGCTGGGGGGGGGCTGTTTGGGTATTTACAACAATGGCTTGTATTTTAATGCGGCTTGTTGGGTGCTCAGTGTGGCTTGCAAATTGTTTGTGACTCTGAAGCACCGTATGCGGTGCATTTTATATTCGCGAGAGGAGTGGGGGCCAGAATGGAGATGCCTATGACGGGGGAACCATTCTTGACATTTGCATGCCGGCTGCGAAAAAGTCAAAGGCAGTTGCAAGGGTTACTCGAGCGAGCTAATTACAAGAAAATGTTCGTCAGCTGGAAAATACAACCAGCGCAGCATTTAGCCAAAAAGCGAGTCTAGTAACATTTATGCCTATTTTTGAGTTTATTTCTGGATTGTAACTACTCTCTTGCACACACACACACATATTTCTGTGTACTTTACTTCTTAAAGTCATTTAATATTGTTTCATTTGGTAGAATATTATATTTTTAAAATGTAATTTCTACGAGGAATATTTATATTTTTAATCGGCATTACGAGTTCTCGGAACGCCATTTTATTCGTTCAAGCTCCTTGACTTGTTTATCTCCATCAACAACATTGTACGATAGACAATTTAGCAAGACTACGGCCAATTAAATAATTAATAAACGTCACGAGCCTCACTTGCACTTGATAACAACTACTATTATAATGTTTCCCACGGCTGAGCGGCAAAAGAACATTGCCATTATCAGCAGACAAATAGCACAATGTATAGATATCTATATACAATATTTCATTCCAGTTGTCATTAGAACGTTTTATGGTCTTTAAATACCATTAAGAATGAATTGTTTCTGAATTTCGTAGAAGTGTAAAAACGATAAGAATCAATAGTTTAAGTATTGTTGAAATAGCCTAACCAATAAAAATCATTTATAATCATGTGCAGATAATTTATTAGATTATTTTAATCAGTTATATTGTGAATTTTGAACCTTAAGAACTTGTTGTCAGGTGGCTTAACTGTGAGCACTTATTTTTTATTTAATGTTATCTTTACTTTTGACTAGCATTGAGCTAGCTTGTAGAATTTGTATACAAAGTTACATATTATACATTTGTATATATATATCACATAGGATAGAAGACCTTCAATAACTATGAGTATGCAAAACTAACAAAAAATAACACGCGATGGCCCCATATGTAGAACGGAGCATGGCAAACATTTCGACCATAACAAGTCCAAAATGATGTCATTAAAGTTATAAAAAGTTGCTCATTAACATTGTCCAGAAGCGTGAACCGAAAAAACAATATGAACAAAAAAGCAAAAAAGCAAAAAAGAGAGAAAGAAAGCAGTTGAAAAGCAAAAAAGAATAATGCTCTTACAGAAAGGTCACTAACAAACTATTACATAAATTTAATGTTATCTTAGCCGAAATCTATTTAAATTATTTGTATTTAGTTTCAGACACACATTTAATAATCAAATTGAAATACCCGCTTTACCCTATAAGCAAACTTTGTTCCCGTATTTATTTATTATACATATATACTTATGTATTTTTGCAGTTTACCTATTTGAATCGCGTTCCTTTTGTTTTATTCACAATTTTAGGTATTTGTAGGACAAGTTGAATTGATTTCTTCACGTAATTCACAACATTCAACGAAATGCACTCGACGGAAACTTTGCCTCAAATATTAACACAAATTGTTATGCACTTTTATTTTATACTTTTTACAACAACAAAAAAAAAACAGTTAAGAGCGAAGACTTGTGAAGTGACAAACTGGAAAAGAGGAAACATTCGCGGCGCTTATTTACTGAATTTATTCAACATTCACGTTTCATATAATTTTGTATTTATTTATTTTTTTGCCAACCCGTACATTCGCACACTTTACGCCGTTTCTTTTGTGTTTGTCTCGTTAAAACAAAAGCAAAAGAGAATATGAAACGAAATGAAATAAAATATTTCGACCATACAAAGTGAGCAAACAGCAGTTGTAAAAATGCGTAAGAAAGCGAATAAAGTTAATAAGGCTGTTGAAAATACCAATATCAAGACAAACATAACGATAAAGCACCGAAAAGGAGACAAGAACGAACGCAAAACAGAAAACGTGAACAGCAGATCGTTACCATACCCTGTAATACACACATGTGAAAGGGGTATATCTGCTAATCTGCACTACGCACTTTTAAAGAACATTTCTGTATTTTATATTAACGCTGAGTATATGTATAAATATTTGTCCTAATAACTTTGAGACTATGTAACATCTATAAAAAAAAAGAATGTCAAGTAAACGTGATATAAATGAAATAAAAAAAAGTAAAAAAAATAGCTTATAACACCTTAGTGTAGAATGCAATAAATCAACGTGATACAATGTTAAGAAAATATGACCTTCTAAACCTGAACCTGACACACGACTAAATAAAGCATAAAAATAGCATTTCTTGGCACATTAACGGCAACAAAGAAAATGTGCATAAGATAAGGGAATACCCAGAATATCATCAGCCGCTAGCCGGTAAATCACAACCAACGAATATTTACATATATAAACAGCAATTATAATCATAGTTGCTTGTATATTTATCAGCTGCAATTAGAAGTTCTATTCGAAGGAAATTACGCGTGATGTACCACAATTCAACTACAATGCGAACTTCAGGTAGCCACGATCCAAGGTAAACGGGTTGAGGTTATCACGTGTACAATAAAAGCTGCCATGGAAAACAAATCTCAGTTTAGCTACACAGTTTGTTGGCTATAAAAAAAATCCAAGTCGAGTGTGCTAGACTGGAAAATATACTAAGTAAAATATGTTTTCGAGTAGTTTCTGTGTTTCTTCAATGTTCGATATTCAAAAAAAAAAAAAAAAACAACAACAAAAATCGCCAATTATTTGGATTTTTTCCAGAAGTTACAAAATTTTGAAATAAATTCCAACATTTAAAATATATTTATCTGAACACAATGCAGATAATCTAACAAACAAGTATTTAGTATAAAACTAAATATGCTGTACTTTTTTATAGATTTGTTTTCCCACACATTTTAAAATTGGCAATTAACCGAAGAGGCAATTGAAAATAATTGAGCTTGTATGCAAAATTTATTAAATAATTGCATTCACTATTGCTAACCAAATAAAGCTGAATTTATGATATCAATTGTTAATTTTTGAAGGGGCCATGGGGCTGAATGTCAGTCTGTGGGGATTACCAATTTCAATTTTACCGGAAATTATTTGCCGTCTGTTTTGCTGTTTGCTTTAACAAATGGGTGGAACAAAAACCATTCTTTGCTTGTATTTGTGGTATTTCTTTTGTCAAAACAAAAAATATTAATTATTATGTTTATTAATAACATGTCATGCATGATAAAATAAAATCATCCAAAACACAAACATGGTTAATAAATGCATTGAATAAAAAAGAAATTACAAAGCGAACTAAAGTTGATAAACACATATAATTTAATTATTATAATTAGCAAAATTATTTCAAAGTGTTCGTAATTTTGCAAGAATGAATATAATTAAAATACCTAATAATATAGAGTATTATTTAATATACAAAACACATTCCGAGGCTTACATAAAGAAATAATATAATTCGGAAGAGCATTAGTGGATATATATCCGATCTCAAAAAACACATATATATTTTATTAGCACAAATCGAAGTTTCAAACACTTTAGTTGCTAACCTTGACTTTTGACACAAGTTTTTGGCCAAGTATTCTCATTTACGTATAATCCATTCATAAATTGAGCAATCCAGCTCTCAGCAAAGTGAGTTCCTTAAATAATAAATAATAATAATTTCAAGCTGCTAATTGAAATTTTATTGGACTCAACGCCTTTTTTCTCTGCCTCACTAATTAATTTGTTTAGCAAAATTATATTTAAAGGGGCCCAGCCTCAAAAGTAAGTGCTAATAAGTCTTACATGACGTAGACTTATTTGCATAAGTTTCTCAAAAATAAACCTTATAATTTGTAACATTTATATTGCTTCTTTTTTATACGCACGAGCCTTTAAAATTGAGTTTTAAATTAACCTTTACCAAAAAAAAAAAAAAAAACTTGTTTATTATTATTGGGCTTGGTATTATCTGGTATATGCTTAAGTACTTGCTTCTTTTTTCGTAAAGAAATGTCAATTAGAATTCGCCGAGTTAGATCCAGTTTGGAGCTATTCCCGAGCGTAAGATTTAACTGGATATCGTTTGTGTTGTGTTGAATTTTCTTGTAAATTACAGAAATGTGTAAAAAATTTTTGTTGTCTATTTTATCTATTTATTTTTTATTTATTAATAATTTAAAATGCATTAGAATTAGAATAGTGAATAATTTTAATTTTAATTTTCAGCACCTATTTATAGTTATAACTAACCATTTGTTATAAACTAAAAAGTGTTCTCCATATTATTATGCACAGCCAATTTGCACAGAACTTGTTCAAATATCTGTAGTATGCAGCCCCAGAATCGATGGGAGGGCTAAAATATCTCATGGCAAACATGCCGAAAATACTTTGGTTGCCCCCAAGCTGCCTTTACGCTAACCATCAGCAGCCCCCCTTTCCCCCTCCCCCTTCCCCGTTCCCCTTTACCACTGTACAAGAGCACAACCCGTACATGCCTCAACAAATAACTTAACAAGTGATTAGCCGCCCAAAGTTTTACAGCATCAAAAGTTCCTTCGGTTGCCTGGCTGGCAAATTATACAGCACAGTTTTAGGCGCATCTCGGGCATAAATTATTAGACGGTGAACATTTTTGGTTAGTTTCGGCCCTTGGGCCTGGCCTAATGAAAACGCTGTCTGCGTTCATTTTCAAGCAAAAATTTGCCTATGCAATTTACCCTAATGATGAGAAAACTTTAAACAACTGCGACAAGCCCATGGAAATTTATCCCAAGCTACAATTAGACCAACACTAATTGCTGGCAATTGTTGGGTTGCTCTATACTACAGTTAGTATATGCTATATACACGCAGAGAAAAAAGTCATGTAATAGATCTGATCACAAAGACATTTTTTTTTGAATTCTTTAAGTTTCCTTTTTTGGGTTAAATGACTTTTTATTCAATTGATAAGGCCTTTTTAGCTTTATTATTACTTCATTTTTTAATATTGATTTGCTTAGTTACATTAACTTTGAATTTAAAATTCCTGATGATATTTTTCTGAGTGTACAAGTATCCAAGTATTATTTATTAGCGAATTCACAGCTGCATATCAGAAACAGGTACCGCAGCCCAGATCCGGAAGAGACACGACTAAGTATAGAACTTGCACATTGAGCTGGCTATTCCAGTAATTAGTTAGAATAGAGCTGACCTGTCTGGCATTTAACTGCGAATTGTGTCTATTTATTCAGTGACTAAATGCCATTTTGCATGTGGGCAACCAGAAATGGCACAAGGTCCATATAATGGAAAGTGTCAGTCAGTGTCGCGGTTACTTTAATAGTTAGTATAGTATAGTTGATCTAAGTGCGGTCTGACTGTTGCATATGAAGTGGATAGCTGGATTTGAAAACCGGTTTCAGGGGTTATTGGCAGCGATCAATATTTAGAAAAATATTTGTTCAACAATTCTGTTCTATATTCTAGATATGTTATAACTAATTCATTTTCAAACTACGATTACGTTTAAAGTATGAGTTATACAGGTCATGGAATGTACTTATATAAGGACAGGCTTTATAGTAATATATATATATGTATATATATATATATATATATATATATATATATAAACTTTTTCTAAATACTTTTGAAAATGTTAAAAAAATACTTCGCTTTTATTCTCTATACAATTCTTAACCCAACAAAAGAACAAATATTTCCTTTCGAACATGCAACATTCCCCTCTATTTATCGAAATTATTGTTTGCTATGAATCAACGTATTTTCAGTTTGCTTTACAATTCATTCATATGTTTACTCAAATGATATGCACTATTCGAATATCTATTAAGACTTTTTAATTATTTGATTATATTTGCTTTGTTTGTTGTTTGGCTGTTCGATATTTTAGAAATATTTTTTGCGGTTTGACTTGGTCGAAACCAGTTCACAACTCGTTTTACCCAGTGTCATTGACGTTCAGTTTAAGCCATATCATTTATATGGCTTCAAGTTTTGTAAACAAAACATAAATTAAATATATTTTATGACAGAACGAAATGTGAATACCCTAGCCAAAGAGTGGCGCTCACAAGAACTGCTTGGATCTATTAAATATATCTGCGAGTTTAACAACGATTTCTTTTAATACATTTTTTAAAATTTTATTACACCAACTTCATTACGGTCCACATACCTGACTGTTAGTCGAAAATTCACACACCTACGTGTCTATTATTATTACTGTTATTGTTAATAATAGACGGTTCGAGACAAACACCTGTCGATGGGGACTCTTTGTAACAAATAAATTAAATTGTGTGTCTAAAAACGCGACCGAGTGCGGCGAACGTTGGCGCTGAAATCGAGCGAGCCGCAAACAAAAGATTCGCCAAGTTCAAAAGCTGACTACATAGAAGCAAATGACAAGAATTAACTGTGAACGACAACAACAACTATAGGCACCACAATAACAATGATCAGTCGCCAACAAAACAACAAAAAAGAAACTGAAAAAATCCATAATTAGGCAGTTGTAGTAACATTAAATAAAAATATTGGAACTGGTCGTAGCCGCTATACACTACAAATAAATTGAAAAACAAAAACAAATAAAATTGAATTCTAGATCGACATGGAACTTGAGCCTATCAATTGCTTGCGATCATAAAGAAAAGGTTAAATAAACGTGCCATATTTAAATATTAAGTTTCGTCATTGAAAAGAAATAAATCGCCGTACTATGCGATTCTCAGACATTTAAGTAATGCCTGCAGCTTATGATATTGATTTACGTTGTGCGATTTTTTTTTTTTTTTAGAATATGCTAAAATATATCAGTATATATGTTGTCTCATCAAAGGAAAATATATTAACCGCCGTGCTATGCGATCCTCAAATATTTAAGTCATACTTGATGTTATTTTGTGTCGTTTTTTTTTTTATGTTTGCAAACTTTGAAATAGGCTTGTTGATCTGCACAGAGAGGAGTTTAAATATTTAGTCTTGTCAAGAAGATAAATAAATCGCCTAATCTATGTGATGCCGTACTATGCGAGTCTCAAAAATGCATGTAATGCTTGCAGCTTATAATGTTATTTTGTATTGTGTACATATTATTTTTTAACAATTTATTGAACGGTTGTTTTTGTAAACATATTCTTGACACACATTTCATATTTCTCTACCAAATATGGATAGGATGGTAAGACAATATACAAAACATTTTAATGATACTTACATATATATAAAAAAAATTTATATATACTAAAAGAAAAAACGTGGCTCTTAGAATAGTTAAGTCTACATAATGCTTTTCAATGAACAGGAGCCGACAGCCCCAGTTGAGTGCAAATGTTCACACAGTCAGCCGAAATGTAGCACGCTGGTTGCCGGGAGGGGCTTTGAATTACATGTTGAACTGGCTGCGCTGCTTGGAGGTGGATGGCAGCAACATTGGCGCCTGCTGCTGCTGAGGGCCGGCGGCTGATTTGCCGCCCTGCTTTTGATAGACTAAGCCCGCGACGCCTGGAATCGTGTTGCAGCCGACGCAGGCGTGCAGAGTCTCATGGATGAATATATCACAATCGATGCAAAAGAACTGATTGCAGTAGCCGCACTTGAAGACGCTTTTGTCAATCTGGGCGTTGAGCACCTTGATGCAGCCGTAGCATTTGCGCAGACTGCCGCAATCGGGCGCTGCCGGCGGCACTGTCTCAAATGGCAGCTCCTCAAAGTTGGGCACCGGAAACAGATGATGATAGGAGCGCGCCAGGTGCGGCGCCGAGACCAGCGTGAGGCCACAGCACTGACATTCCACGGGCAGCTCACAGTACTTGCTGTTGCACTGGGGACAATGATGGCCCGTGGTGGACAGCTCGCTGGGATCTTCAATGTTTTCGATGTGGCACATGCACATGGAGAGCGGTGCATCCTTGCCTTCCACCTCATTCTTGGTGTGCGGAAAGCCCATGCGTATGAGCGAATTGTCCTGCGTCTTGGCAGCTGGCGGCGGATCCACCTGCGACAGCAACTGATCCCGATAATGAGCATCATCCAGAACAGCACCAAAGGTGCCCATCGTTTGTTGTGTCAAATAGCGACAGATATGAATTTCGGCGGACAACGAGATAACCGAGCAGCGGATGCGCTCCTTTTTCAGCTCATCAATTGTCTGATTAATGTCCACGGGATCACAGGTGGTCAGCGAGCCCATGATGATGACAATCTCGCGTGAGGCATGCGATGGCACCACTTTGAGTGTCTTTAGCGCCAGGTCCAAGCCATTTTGCAGTGAGGGTTCGCTGGTCAGCGACACATTCGCCAGGCTGCAAGACAACCAGGTAAATCAATGCAATCGAATATGCCTGTTTTGTAGGCCACCAAGGATCTACTCACCCTGTCAGCGCCTTGAGATGTACGCGAGATGTGCCCGTCAGCTCGGTTATTTTCTCGGCGCGCTTCGCTTTTAGCGCTATAATGCCCAGCTGGCTAATGGGATTTTGATCGAAGAACTCTTCAATAAAGATCTCCAGCAACTTGAGTGTGCACAGCAAGCGCGTGGGCTTCAAGTCGGGCACGCTCATCGACTCGGAGCAATCCAAGACAATGAACATGTGCCGCATCATGCCCAGGCGGTTTTGTTTCGTCTTTTCCGCCTGGCGCTTGCGCTTGGCCTTCTGTATAATGTCGGCAATGGCACTGTCCAGCAGTCCATCGTCGTCCTCCTTGATGGCCTCCCTGTCAAAAGAATGGTAAAAGATGGGCGAATTACAAAAACCAAACCAACAAAAACTATAATAATCATGCTGGCTTACCATGTCTTCTCGTAGCCCGTCTCCCAGCGATACTCCTTTTGTTCGTCTTGCTCATCATCAGCCATTTGTATTGCTTAATAATTTGTAAAGCTATAGCAATAAATATAAAATTTAACAAAAATTTGTCGGCACGCACAACAAACCGGCAAACAAAAAAGTGTGTACACAATACATAGTGGAAAATGCCAGCAGCTGAACTATGCAGAGTTGCCATTACAGCGAAAACTTAAGCAACTTATCAAAATTATGTTTATAGTTAAAAAATGTACATTGTTAAAAATAATTTTATTGCACATAATAAAAAATAGGCAGTACATAATAGTTATGGTAAAACAAATTTAATTTACTCCAATTACTGTCAGTGCTGCCACACTGACAGCAAAAATACACACCACACCACGCGATTGGTTTACAAAGTGCTACAAAACGCGGACGAACGGAAAATGACGCTACACAGTTGGTCGAGCATAAACGACACTGATCAAATATTAAAGTCTGTTAAATTGTGCTAATCTTTTAAATGAAAACTTTTTAAAGTGACTTATATAGGTGAATTAAATAATTAAAATAATACGCAAATTTACTTTGGATTTTGTTCATCAAGGTTTGTATATGCATATGTAAGGTAGCGTATGCAATTGTCACTCTTGCCATGCCCTTAAAACAGAACTGGCCACTTCGCTCAGTTGTACAAACTTTTTAGGCATTCAGAGTTGGCGCGCGTGCAATTGTGAACAGCGTTGCGCGAGTTGGCGAATAAAAACAGTTAAATTAAAATAAGTTGTTAAAAAAAAAAACTGGTTGCTCTCTATATTTGCTCAAAACGTTTTTGTATATGAAGGTGTGTAAAACAAATGAAAAAAAACAAAGCGCAAAGAAAACGTGAAAATGCATACATAAATTTGCAAAAAAAGCGATCATACATAGCAAATTATACTACAAATACTGCTAGATAATTGATTATATTGTTTTAAATAGGCTGCTAACATATTGAGATTCTTGATTTAACTTTGGTCTGTGTGTGTGTACATGTGTGTGTATACATTTTATTAGTTCTGTGCATTTGCAAATGCATTGTGCGGCTTAATATCTTAAAAAATGGCGGCTAGTCGAAGATAACAATAAATGCATTAAAGGACTAAGCTGTTGTTATTCATGTGTTCCAGTTTATAAATGTGTTTCATATTATTATTATGAGCGCTGAATTGTTTCTGTTGCATTTTTCGCGCCCGGTTTGCTATGTTTGGTGCGTCTACGTTTTGTGCGGGCGTTCGCTGCATTTTTTTTGGCAATCACGCTTTGTGCTCGACTTTCTGCCTAGGCGCTGTATTCTCTGCAGCCATTATATACGACTTGAATCCACCACACATGGTTGCCAGTTGTTAACGTTGCCACATCGTTTCATAAACACACCACGGCACTGTACTTTTTTTTTTTTTTTTTTGCTCGCATGTGCGTGTATGTGTTTGTGCGCGTATTTCTTACAGTTTTTATTTGTTTTTAAATCGTGGAAAATAATTCAAATTGTACATTTTAGATAATACGGTGGTGTTGTGTATAATGTTGGCACAGGAGATTGCACCGACAGAAATTGGCAAACACGCAAATATAATAAGAGGCAAGTGGTCAAAATACATTGAAAAAAAAAAAAAAAAAAAAAAAAATTATATTAAAATTATTACACTCGCACTTTAGTTGCCCAAGAGGAATTAGCCAACATGGATGTGCTTGTTTGTGGTCGCTGTCTGCGCGCCTTTAACTTTGTAGAGGAGTTCCAAGCGCACAAGGAGGACGATGCATGCGAAAAGGAAAATTCAAGCCTGAAGGAATCCCTCGATACGAAACCCACAATCTGGGCATTTACGCTTTGGAAAGCCACACAGTTGCACACGCGCAAGGAGAGCAACCCGCTGAATTCCTGGGCACTCTATCAGCACTGGGTAAAACTAGAAGAGAGCGTGCGGGAACCGTGGATTGTCGCCGGTAGAACAATACAGTCCTTCGGCAAGATCGGACATGGCCAACTGCAGGATATGCCTGTGCGCATCACTAAAACTGTGGTTAATCCCAACAATAATAATAATAATAATAACAACAGCACTGCAAACAGTAACAACACATCCTCCAGTGTCTCACCCACAAGAAGTAAGAACTTAAGATTAGATTGAATACAAGTTGTGTCTACAAAATGTAAGACTTTTTTCTTGATTTGTAGAATCTCCCGCTGTTAAATTGCCGACAGTTGGTTCACAACTGAAGGATTTGGAAAATGAACGACCCAGATCTAAGCCGGGCACGCCCACTCCAACTGGCGGCTCATCTGTGCAAACGACAATCGCGGGCGCTGTTAAGAATAACAATCGCATTGCCATACGTGTCGATCCAAAAACAGACCAACGCACCGAGGAGGCTGTCGAGAGTATTGTGGCGAAACGTTTCAATCCGCGCCGGAAGACCCACGAGTATCTTGTGAAGTGGATCGATCGATCGCACAACGAGAACACCTGGGAAGTAATGGCCAATCTGGAACGTGTGCCCTACTTTCTGCAAATATTTGAGAAGCAGTTGGCAAGACAAAAGCTTAGACGTGAAAAGGGCCAAGATGCGCTTAAGCGCATGCAGCAGCAGGATAAGCCGCAACAGGATAAACAACAGGCGTCGCAGTCTGGTGGCAAAACGGACTCTGCACCACATAGTCCGCAATCATCATCGGCAATTTCACCCAATTCATCGGGCGTTGGCTCATCACGTCCTTCGCGTACATCCAAAACTAAAGCCATGGATCAGTTCAAGCAATGGGTAAACGAAAGCGGCACCGGTGAGGGCTCTACATCGCCCTCGTCGGCCAACGAGGATGAATCGGCTACGGAACAGGAATGGTCGACATCCGCCACGACACCAATGGCTATTAAACGGAAACTGAATCACACGGATTCCAGTGCAGAAGGCACCGGTCTCAATGCCTCCAACGAATCGATGGACCTAGAAGATCTCGAAGAAGACTTGATACCATCGCACACAGTTAAGCGTTTAAAAAACGGCGGCAGCTCCGTGCAGCTGAATAAGCCCAAAATGCAAACTTCAATGCCAACAACGCCGGCACGCATCAATGGCAACTCCTCGTCTAGTTCTCTATTTTGCGAAAAGGAGCCAAAAATGGGTGAAATCATCTACACGGAGGACAGCACAAGTACGGGCATGTTCCGGAAGCCCGAATTGCCCAATACTATACAAGCAGTAAGTTTTTATTTATATTGCAATTCAGACGTTGGTGTTATAGGAGTTTTGTTTTTGTTGTCTTATATCCCATTGTACAAAATATCTTATTACTAGTACGTAAGGTATCATGAGAGGGCTTAAGCGATCCAACAAGAAAATATACATGTATATATTTCTGGTCACATCAATATCGCTTTGTCTGTTTTAATGTGATGTACTTCCAGTTTGTAAGATATCTAAAATTATTTTCCATATTTAAGTTCCTATACAAATATTTGTTTCTTGTCGATCGTTTAATAATATTTTAAATTTTGCTTTTGCAGAAACGTCAGAAACTCGAGTGTCCTGTGCGTTATTTATCCCGCTCTGAAATGACCAGCAACAACAGTGGCATCTTTCGCATGGAACAATCAGAAACCAGCGCAGTTTCGCCAGCTCCAAAGATCAGCCCAGCAACCAGCTCTTCAGCGGCCATTGCGACGCCCAAGCGCATGGCTGTCGCTCGGGCGGCTGGTACCAATTCACCGGTGACAGTTGGCCAACGGACGCATGTGTTGCGCACACCCGGCCAGGTAGCTCCGCTGCAACGTCGACCCGTGGGCAGCAACAGCACGTCCAATACACTGCGGCAGGCGCCGACGCCCGCGCGAGCTGGAGCACGCATGCTGGTCACGCGGGCCAATACGCCGCAGCAGCGACAAGTAGCTAGCGGTGCCAAGGCGGTGACACCAGAGCAAAAGATATTGCAGTTGTCCAAGTCTGGGGATCTCAAGGTGACGCGCAAGGTGATACCTCGCGAGGATCTGCTGGCACAGCGTGCGGCCCAAGTGCGCCAACAGCGCCAACAACAAGCGCAGGCCATGCAGCAGCAGCAACAACAACAGCAAGTGCAGATCCAGAAAGTGCAACAGCTGACACCGCTGAGGCAGCGCACGGTGAATGCAGCGGCGGCACCAGCTAAGGCACAGCCCGTGCAAATCGAGATGGAAGTGGAACAGGAGGAACTGCAGCAACATCAGGCACAACTCTGCCCCATCACTGGCAAACTAATTGGACAGGAGGAGACGCAACTACAAATAGAGCTAGAGCAACAGCAGGAACAGCAGCGGGAACAGGAGCGAGAACAGCTAGAGGCTGCCGCTCAGGCGCTGCTCGGTGGCGACCAGCAAGTGCTCACCAATGAGGACGGCTCCGCGTTGCTGGTTCGTGGCGAGGATGGCACCGTCTATCAGGTTGCCGGCAAGAATGCCGAAGGTCAGACAATACTCGTCACCCAGGGCCCCGACGGCGAACAGCAGTTCGCCTATGTGGCCGCTGCCGAGGGTGAGGATCAGGATGTACTCACGCTGGACAATGCTGTCGCCGAGGCCGTTGCTGCCGTTGCCGGCCAGCAAACCGATGCCGCTGCCGATGGTGGTGAGCACATACTCGTCAGCATGACAGAGGAGGAACTGGCCCAGCATCAGGCTGCGGTGCTGCAGCAGCAGCAGCAACAGGAGTCGACGCCAGCGGCCAGCACACCGCATACGGCGCAAATTCACATCACAACATCGGACAGCGACGGCACCGAGGCACAAATACCCGCCGAAGTGGTGCAAGCGGATTTGCCATCCCCCGGTAAGCAGCCGAATCGGAAATCGGATATTACTTTTATGTGAAATGGAATGACTATAACTTTTCCCCCATTTGTTTTGCAGGTGGCACACGTCGCGTTGTTTTGTTGCTGCAGGATGGCACCTTTATGATGACTGAAATGCAGGAGGATCAGTTTAAGACGCTAAATATCCCGACGTAAATAAATACAAAAATATATCTAAACTCCTAGGCATATATGTAGTTCATAAGCATTATTACGATATAGCACGGGCCGTTGTTGTAAGGATACACAAGGAAAAGAAAACCGCTTAGACTTTAAGCATTACAAACATTAACCTGCATCCCGTAGCTGCGCTCCCAATTTGCCAATCATATCGCACTTTTGAGCATTCGCAATTCCCTCCCCCCCCTTTTTGCTCGAAAGGTATTTTTTTTATATATTTTTTTTTTTTTTTTTTTATTCTATTTAACATTTCAATTCGATTTATTCAAATTTTAAATCCTTAATATGTCTATGCAAACAAAAAGAGCACTTGCATTGTAAGTGGAAAGTTCTTGAGTAAAGTAACTATTATTCGACTTTGTTGCGGATCTGTTTTATATATACTTATATATATGTATATGAATAAAAAGCTATGCAAGATCTTAGGATTGTATAGTTTTTCATCTATTGCTAGCAGTGAGCAAATGCATGCGAGTTTTAAAGCGAAGTATTCACCTAAAAAATAAAAACAACGGCAATTATGCATTAAAACCTACAAAAGAAACGAAAATTTAATTAACTTGTACTTGTACTAATTAAAACAAAAGAAAAATGGATGAAAAAAAGCATACAAAAAACTATTCTAATTTAATTAATTAACTTAAAGTAACTCATTATGCAATTCTTTATTCTAGGCAACAACTAAATGCAGCTGTTGCATTTTGAAGAACAGTTAAACATTTAGAGAACTCACAGCAAAACACTAGAATTTGCCACACGTAGCGAGACACACACACACACATACACACACGTACACAAAGCACGAGCAAAACAAAATAAAACTTAGACCATAGAACTTGTAATTGTAATATTATGATTATTATTATTATGTATTGTACATTATTTAAGTATTTTTTAAAATCGAATGAACTAATTGCAAACAACAACACGCTATGTTCATTATTTTAAAATTCGAGCGAAAATAAAGGAGATGAGATGAGAAAAAAAAAAATGCCACAAAAACTTAAGATCCATAGTTGTAAAATAGAAACCAATATATTAACTGCAATTTAAATTAAAAATAAATCAAGAAATTCATGCGATTTCAATGGACTTTGGATACAAATCTTCAGTCATAAGACATTTTTTAAGAGTTTGACGGGGAGAGTGTGCTTAAATAAGAAAATTTGAATATTGAAATGAACATCGTTTCCAAAAAAAAAAAAAACAAAAAAATGTTTCTTACACACAAATTAAATTGGTTTACACTTTTATATAAATATAATTTTTTAAATTTATATTTGTAACTTATTTTGTTAAGTGTATCTGACAAGTTAAAGCGGCATATACTAGATAATATGAATTGACAGCTCATAATGATTCCTTTTGAAACTTGGCTATAAAAAATCCCACTGTATCCATGTTCTGCACACGATTCTCAGTGCTGGGGCCAAAGCGCTGCAAGAGTTCACACTGTGCCGCATCCAGCTCCGGTAGTGGCAGACCGGGTGCACCCAGCTTGGGTGTCGCATCCACCAGGCGCAGCTGCGGAAACTTGCGCAGCGCCCAGGCCACCAATTGCTCGCATTCCGTCTCGGTGACGGTGCAGGTGCTGTAAACAAGCACGCCGCCAGGACGCAGCAGGGGCACGGCCTGGGCCAGCAGGTTGCGCTGTATCTTTGGATAGGATTGCAGCACCTTGGCTTGCTTGATGTTACAGCAGAGCTGCGGACGATTGCCCAGACCACTGCAAGGTGCATCCAATAGAATGCGATCAAAGCTGCCCGAGGCAAAGGGCGGCAATGTTGAGTTTTCGGCGCTGTTCTCGTTCCACGCCTTGGTAGCATCAAAATGATGCGCCTCAATGCAGCTGTAGTTGGCTAGCTTCGTTTGCATGGCACGCACGCGACTGGCCGAGTTGTCCAGCGCAATAACAGTGCCCACATCGCCCATGAGTTCGGCTATGTGCGTTGTTTTGTTGCCCGGCGCCGCGCACATGTCCAGAATACGTTCACCTGGCTGTGGCGCCAACACCCGCACACACACCATGGAGGGCAGGTTTTGGAGCAACGCATTCGCGTCGCTCAGATCGCCCAAGGTGGGCACACCACTCACATTGTTCTCCATGAGAACGGCAATGCCCGACGCCGGCTGGTCTTTGTTGTTGTTGTATAACTGATGCCGTTGCATGAGCACTTGACCCACGCCCAGAAAGATCTTCTCATCGCAATCGTAGCGAGTGGCAGTGCCGCGTTTGCATTTGCCCGGCAGATCCGCAAACACATTGACACGTTCCTGGCGCTGAGTGCCCGTCGCCATGGCCAAAACGCCGGGTGCGAAAATGTGAGCACCACGCAACAATGCTGCTCCACAACCGGTGTCTACAATAAGCTCATTTAGGCGGTCATCGTATTCGATTTCAGGTGAATTGTCCAGAGGCGCTATACATAGCATTTCGGGCAGTTCACGTAGCCCATATACCCGGGGCGCCAGCTGGCCATAACGCGCGCCCAATAGAGTCTCCAGTTTGGTCTTGTAGTCCGCCACGCTGATGCGCAGCGTGTTGACACGGTAGGTAGTAATGCGTGGCGCTTGGCAAAGCCATGGCAACAGTTGTTTTAATGCTCCAGCCTGTATGAAAACTCATTAAAATAAACAAACATTTTGGAAAAATCAAAAATTTAAAAATCAGTGTTGCAACTCTAAATATAGAGAGTTGTCGAATTATCTTTAATGTAAACACCAATGTTGCCCTACTATACACAAATCATTTATCGAAATATCGTGAATTGTCTGCTTCTTAATGGCAATTTATTGACATTAGTGTCATTTAATTGCATGTCCTTGTTCGCAACACAATTTCCATTATTCAGTTTATGACTCACGTTCACTTTTAGAATTTCATTTTCTAGCAGCAGTCCTTTGCCATAAAACGGTGTCTTGGGATAAAACATTCTATCAATCGATTGTAATATATAGCGTGTATGTACGGTCGCCTATCATCTCTAAATTCAACACACCGGCCTTGCTTGTGGACAAGACGTGGCAGCATATGAGAGTGCCGTATGAAAAAATCACCATAGCATAGTATAGTGTTGCTACTCTAACACATGGTCACGCTTAGCATTGCGTTCATTTTCTGCGTTGGTGAGTTTGCAGTTTTTTCAAAGGCAAGTGTATTCTCGGTCAAGTTTTATTTCGCTCTGTGATTTTTAGACATTTCCAAGCAGAAATTTTTGAAATTTCTGCTCAAATTGGTGTGCATTTGATTCAATTATTTGGTGCGTATTGATTTGAAATCATGTTTTGGGTATCCATGTTGCATTTTAGTAAAATGCTGTTAGCGTTTTTTTTTTTGCTATTGAAAATGCTGCCGCAGCAATGTGGGTGATGTTCGTGTATTGGTGTAGAAATTTTGACACACACACATACATGTATTTGTCGTGAGGAACTGGCGATGGGAGTGGTAATGTAATCGAATGCACGAAAATCAAATTTTCGTCCGCGATGAATTTAATTCAAATTGCACTTACAACTACCAAAATAAACTGCCATTTCCTAAATAATATTTGTAAATTGTGATGGCATTTATTTATTATATAATCACTATTCACTTTCCTTCTTAAAGTCAAAACATTCGATATTCACGTTTGTGCGGAAATCGATTGACGGTATCGCAACCAACTCTGTCATCGCCAACTTGTACATTCTTCTTCGCCATCGGTTTGGCTGCAGAAAAATTTAATCAAAGGAGAATTTACAAAAAAGCTGCAAAGAAAACGGTAAATAATAAGTGCAAAGTGCAATAAATCAAAACGTAATCCTCAGGCAATGTCTAAAGTGCAACCCAAAAAAGTATTTTGATTAAAAATTAACAAAACAAGGCTGCCGCTGTTTGACGAAAGCAAATGAAGAAAAAAAAAGCATACGTCGCCGTCATCATTTCTTGGTACTCATACAAAGGCAGCTATACACATGCACATACACACACACATACACATAGAAATTACTGCAGGGCTGTCAAATGTGTGCGTGGGTTACCCGTGTAATAGATAACTACGCAAACAAAGGCAACTAAATAATTCAAAGCATATTTGCAAATTTAAATTAATAGTAAATCGCCGTCAGCGTATTATTCGTGCTTTAAACTCGGTCTAAACGACGTCAATTTAACACATACTCAAGTCTTTAGGCAACCCTAAACTCTCGAGTGTGTGTTTATGTGAATGGTGACTGTGTGTGTGTGCGTTGCAGGGTGTTGCTACTGCTGCGGCGGCATAAAAAAGTTGCTACGTGTAGTTTTCATTTTCCTACACATAAATATTTTATCTTGCGACGCTTGTTTTTTTTTTTTCTTTTTCTTTTTTTTTTTTTTTTGGCAAAAATGCAGCCAAACCTATTTAAAGTTACTTTTGATGGCATGTTGTGAGTTATATGCGCAATTCGCTTTGATAGACAACACAAACGGCTGGCAGTGCTGCTAATTGCTGTTGTTGTTGGTAGTGATGTCTATGCGAAATCAATTAAACTTTCAATTGAATTGCATATTGAAGTACTTTCATGTGTGCGTGCGTGCGTGCGTACGTGTATATGTGTTTCACTCAACACGCTTGCTGACTCACCACAGATTTTGAGCGACGACGCTGGGCAGTGGTCGAGTCATTCCGTTAGCGTTTGCACTGATAATCGCACATTTTTTCACCTCAATCATTTACGCGCTCTGTCGTTACACGTTTTTTGTGTGTTTTTAATGAGGCAACCGACGCCACAGACAGCAACAACAACTAAAAAAAAAAAAAAAATCAATATCTTATCAGTTGCGACCGTCAGCGCCGGCAACGAATTCAGCAGCCGAATTCAAGTTGTTTTTGACAGCGCAGTTCTTTTCTTTTTGTTCCTATTTTGAAGCTTGAACTTACAGTTGCCATTGAACTTTCATAAAAGCTTTTTATTGCCATTTCTACACTTTCTCGCTCGGTTGCAGCTCTCGTTCATTTTGTAGCTCCTATTTAACATTTTAAATGGTAGGTTTCATAATTTCACAATTTCGTTTTGAACCTTCCGGTTTGGTTTACTCATCATTTGTTCAACACGTCAGCTTAGCAATCGAAGCTTTAGTGATGAAGCAAAGCGAGCGATTCAAGTAGTTTGCAATTAACCAGCGAGATCTAAACAACTTTTGACTAAAACTTCAGTCACTATCCATAACATTTGTAGTTCAGTTCAGTTTTATATTGCTCGTCTAGTTCTGTCTACGGGGGGTTTTTTGTCCATATGCCAGACGCAGTTAATCGAATTAAGCCAAGTGAAACTAATTTCGTGCTTGTTTTATTACAGTTTCTTCACGTTGCAAGCACAAAATCCAACGAGAGTTGCATATTAACAGCAGTTGCAACTCGGATTTTAACTTGTTTTTGAAGTCCCGCTAAACAAGAGGAAGCAGCAGTAGTATAACAACAATTTAAAGCATCATCCCCTCCACATTGAAGCAGCAGCCGCAGCAGCCAGCAACATGGGAAATGTATTTGCGAATCTATTCAAAGGCCTCTTTGGCAAAAAGGAAATGAGAATATTGATGGTCGGTTTGGATGCCGCTGGTAAAACCACAATTCTGTACAAACTCAAATTAGGCGAAATTGTTACAACGATACCTACTATTGGTAAGTAATAAAACATATTTCATATATTTCACAAAAGTCTGTAAATTGCCCAACTATAACTATAATAAATATAATGTATCTTTCATCTGTGCAGGTTTCAATGTGGAGACTGTAGAATACAAGAATATTAGCTTTACAGTGTGGGATGTGGGCGGCCAAGACAAAATTCGTCCATTGTGGAGGCATTACTTCCAGAATACACAAGTACGTAACGCTTTTAATATGCAGCTCTACTAGCTGTACCCAATCTAGATGATGTTAACAACTTGTAATGATTATAATTATGATTAATCCAAGTTAATTTTGTTTCAAGACGGGACTGATATTAAAGATAATTCCTATCATCCAGTCCTTATCTAGCACTTTGCCCCCCAATTAACGTGCTCTCTCTTTTTTGCTTCTATAACACTTCACACAGGGTCTTATTTTCGTCGTTGATAGCAACGATCGAGAGCGTATCGGTGAGGCGAGAGAGGAATTGATGCGTATGTTGGCCGAGGACGAGCTCAGAGATGCAGTCTTACTAATATTCGCCAACAAACAGGTATGAAAGAGATTCTCTATAGTTATAAACAAATTAATTTATTTATCGGTTTATGTTAACATGAAGTGTTGAAACGTGTTTAAAAACTTGTTTTTTTTTTTTTTTTTTTCAATGTATAACTATTTTAATATTTCTAATGATGTCAGCGTTAGAGAATCGGTATACTGCGCAAGATAGGCTTGCGCACGTGCTAAAATGTTGATGCTGATAAGAAGTAAAATGTGTATTTGAAGATAACAGGATCATGAGAATGCACTCTCGTTAATTAATAGAAAATTTACTTATATTTCATGTTGTTATAAAATAAAACTAAATGGCTTATGTCTTTCTTTCATTTTCAGGATCTGCCAAATGCAATGAATGCGGCTGAAATTACCGATAAGTTAGGCTTGCACTCACTCAGAAACCGCAATTGGTATATACAGGCGACGTGTGCAACCAGCGGCGATGGGCTCTACGAGGGACTTGATTGGTTGTCCAATCAACTAAAGAATGCTAATCGCTAAATAAACTACAACAACAACAGCAAGAACCACAACAAAATAATTATACACTAACTTTGATTAATCTTCAACAACAACAGACAACGGCATCGTATATGTGGGAAATAAAAACAACACCATCAAAAACAACCACAACAACAAGAGTTTGGGGTCTCTGCGCATTTCCATTTTCCAACAAAAACACGCAGAGCAGCCGCGGCGCATAATTCGAACTCGTTTAAGGACCGCAAACACCACACACCATAAATTTTGAAAGCAGCATCAGCATATAAAAGAACGCTATAATTTAATTTAAATTTATATATATAAATAATTATTGGATGTTTATTAAACGCAAAAATGAGTAACCCAACAACCACCACAACACAACCGCAACAACAAAAGTATATGGCTATTAAATTGTCTTTTTTAAGTTATTTTTGCCCTACCCCCTCATCAATATATATTTCTTTTTAATTTTATAAATATAAAAGTAATAATAATGAGAAAAACAAAACTGTAATTGTAATTGCTCTTTAAAAATACAAGAAAAAACCAATTTGATTTATTTCGTTTGTGTCCGTCGCTTGGCAGAAAAACAAGTAATAGCAAAACACATACATAAGAAACTATATAAAAACACGGAACGTACTACTTAAAAAGGTAACTCTAATAAATAATTTAAAATAAACAAAACCTGCTGAACACTTTTGATAGACAGAAAAGGCGATAAAAAACATATAAGCCTCTCATTCGAATTCATAAATGTTATCGGCATTCAACACTACTACTACTCATGCAGCACTATTTGCCCACGTTTACCAGCACTGTGTCGGACTAATTTCACCGCAATTTTAGGGTTGCTTTTGCCTTGCCGATAACGATAACAGAAAATTCTTTTGATGCTGGTGCCAATTTATAAGTAATTTTTCAATTAAATTAACACAGAAGTATATTAAAAACACTTTAAAAATGTCGGCCAAGCAAAACTCCAAGAAATCCAAGTGGGCGCTCGACTTTAATGTTAGGTATGTGTATCAAATGCAATAAATTCATAACACATGGGTAACTTTTTTGTACCTTGTGATGCAGCAAAAATTCAGATATGCCCTCGCCGCCTGGCTTTAATCCCACGGCGCTGGTGAACCAAACAGAAGTGGTGCGTGATCAGCGTTTGGTGATTAAAAAGTCCTGGGATTTGGCCTTAGGTCCGCTAAAGCAGGTAAGCGACGTTATTAAATTGCCTTGATAAGATATGTAACCTTTGCTACTCTGCTGTTCCAGATACCCATGAATCTGTTTATCATGTACATGTCTGGCAATTCAATATCTATTTTCCCCATAATGATGGTGGGCATGATGCTAATACGTCCGATTAAGGCTATGTTCACGACACAAGTCACCTCAAAAATGGCCGAGGGTGCACAGGGCACGGGCCAGCGCATCATCTATATTCTGGGCAATCTGGCAAATGTTGCCTTGGCGCTATATAAGTGCCATAGTATGGGGCTTCTGCCAACCCACGCTTCCGACTGGCTGGCATTTGTGCAGCCTCAGACGCGCCTAGAGTATTACGGCGGAGGTGTTTCATTTATTTAGATTGTAACTTTTAAACGTTTGCTTTATTGGATCATAGATAAATTTGTTTAACCACAGAAAAACTATATATATACATTGTCTTTCGTCTCGAGCTGGATGTAAGTAGGTCTCGATCAATCGTCCAAAACTTTTTTGGCCTCCTTTTTAATATCGTGCACAATTTGTTCGACTGGTGTTCTGTAAATAGTGTAAAAGTTGATATATGATTTGTCTATTTTATTTAAAAATATTTATTTATTATAAATTAGTGTTAAATTTGTTAATGGAAGTCTGCAATTAATGGTGTGTTCTTGGTCTATATGGGTTTTCAAACAATTTAAAATCGGAATTTTTTATACATTTTTAAGAATCGTAAATTTTAAAAGCACCGAGCTGTTGCATATTTTCCACAATGTGCATTCTGACTTGCATTGGCTGCAGTTTTGATCCGCTAGTTGCTTGCAATGTTTTTTTTCCTTCGTTTTTAATCAGTATTTCGATTAAAATCACTTTTTACTATTTTATTGTAAAATTTTAGCGTGCGAAGTTCAATGTTACATTGGGTTTGTTATTTAAAACAGCCTAGCGTAAATGTAATGGATCGGAACGATGGAATTCCAAATATGATTGTTACTTTTTGCCATCGATGAGTTCGCGGATTTTTTTGTTCATTCTCTCAACCAGTTTGGGGGGGTCATCCACACGGGGCACCTGTATAGGATAACAATTAATTATTACAAGATTATCAGATTTAATAATAACACATACCTCATAGTTCTGCGATACGTAGACACCCGTGTAAACTCCGGCCCCAAAAGTTAGCTGCAATAGAAATAATGAAAATATATAACTGTTCTATTTAAGGGTAAAGGCTGCGAGTATTAAGTGAGGTGCCGCTGACCATTGAAAAGAACATCACGCGACAGGATGTCCATAAAGGCTTGGGCGGACACGGCGGCAATGCATCACATTGTTGGTGGCATCCACTTGCACAGGAAGACTGGCCACGTTTGAAGAGTTGCATACCCAATCCAAGCAGTTTCATTTTTGATTTTTTTCAGTTAAAATTTTTCTACCTTGTTTCCAAAAATATGTTATAACTAATGTGACAACTTGAACAGTGCACACCATAGACAGGTTGAATATTGTGTAAAACTGACATATTTGGATTGTTTACACATGCAAAAGGTACGTTTGAGATATATTTGTGTGTTCAAAATTGTATGTTTGGGCACATTTGGCCATCGACAGCTTTACGGGTAAATATAATTCGCAGTTGCCTTAAGGCCCGTTTGTGTTCGCTTTAGTGGGTAATTTTTTGAACTTTGCACTATGCACGAGGATGATCTAAAGGAAAGATTTAATGGGACCAATCGGACTGCTTCATGTATCTTTTTCAAAGAACAACCATGGTTGAGAGATGTCTTTCAATTGTAAAGAACAACAACAACAACAACCAGACGGAATAAATCAAAGTATGTCGTGTGTACTGAATTTCAAGCTGAACAATATATATTTTTATATATTTATATAATTTTGGAAACAATCCTGCGCACAGACAAGTTTGCATATAATTTGCGTTAAATGTTGGCATTGCTTTGTCTCATGTTAAACACAACACGAAAATAACAAGAACAGCGGTATTGAATCATCGCCGCAAAAAGAACTGCGAGATTTGCGGTCGCATTATCTAAAACTTTTCGCTGCGCTGCATAAATTTTCTGCGGCGAGTTTCACAAACTTCCTTTTGTATTTCGTTTTTACTTACCAAAAATTTCAACATCGTCCAATAATTAAAATCACTATTTTCACCCGCACGCGCCAGAGTGAGAACCAAAACAACGACTACGTTGACTAAACTGTCAAAAAACGGGACGCACGCCGCGCGAGAGCGAGCTAGCGTATGTGTGCTTGTGTATGCGTGTGTAAACGAGAGTAAGAGCGTACTGAAAACAGCTGGCACACTACGTTTTCTATAGCTGTGTTGTTGTTTTGTTTGAGTTATCTAATCACTGGCAGATACGTGCAACTGCGGTACTGTAAAAGTTCGTTAACTGCTTTATATTGTTTGGCGCTATGCAAAAATCGTTTTATTTGTCGCGAGCTTTTCTATTTACCAATTATATTCAATTTGTTTGATTTGAGAAATGCAGAGGATAGATTGTGGCCAGTGCGACGAACGAGATACGTGTAAATGGCTAGAAAGAGAAACCCGAAGTGAGAAATAGCCAAAAATAAAAACCTGTTATATGCGGTATCTGTGTGTGTGTGAGCTACTATTATCAGTTCATACACAAAAATATATACAGGCTTAAGCGTTTAAAATATCTTTAAATTCATGTGATTTTTTAAAGATTCAAACGCGCGGCCAATCTGATGCAACACTGTACAAATATTTACGCTATACAACACTTCAGCTGGTCTGCTCGTTTCCATGCAATTTAATGAGATGTGGCCAATGTTTAATCAACTGTTTTGTATATTTTAACAATGTTGTAAAACAAATTGCACATTTTACATGGACGTCGTTTAACATGAGTACATGAATATAGTAAAATCGTTGATCCTTATTCTAACTTAAGTTACTCGAACATTTCTCTGGCTTCATTTCTAGGCCAATATTGCAGGTCTCGTCTTCAGGTAAATAAATGCCACAATCTGTAGACAAAGAAGTATATTAGGCGCTAATTTCTCACATTTTACGTTGCTACTCACCATCAGCGCCAAAACGCCTAGCGCCGGCAGAACAACGGTTGCAATTTTTGCTTGACTTTGAGCGTTGTCCAATTTGCGCTCCTTTTTTTGCTTGCGCGTTTCCTTTACCTTGCCCTTCAGTTGACGCATTTTCTAATTTTCTAAAATTATAAATAAAAGTGGCTTGCATTCTTTGCTAAACGTTCTCACTTACGTTTTTCTAATAATACCACGAAAGCTGCTGACGTGTAGAGTTTTTCTGCGTGCGTACGTATGCTTAGAATATGCAAACAGTGTCAGGCAGAGGGCTAGAGGCGTTTTGGTAGCTGTCGACTGCGGCTTTGTCAACAAGTAGTTTCTGGATTATGGTTACAGCGCTCTTCTTCGTCTCTCTCGTCGCTTAAGAAAGTTGTGCAGGTGTTGTTGTTGTCTTGCCTGTTGCCCCAGCTGTGCAAGAGGGCAGCAAAGTAGGAAGGTTACGCACAGTATAAAACCCAAAAATGCTAAAAACTACGTAACGTTTTAAAACAAAATAATTATATATATACATTAACTATTCTATTAGTTAAAATGGGGATCAGTGGACAACGATATTTTATTTACTATATGCTGGTTTTAAAAACTGTTCGTAAAATCTATTTAAAAAACGCAGGCCGACGTCACAGATTGTTTAGCAGCTGGCGGCGAGTGCATTCGCCTGAATAAGCGAGTACGCGACCGGTGTTGAAACATCGCCCAAAAATATTCATTTAGTGTTGCTAAGGGATTTGACAAAAAGCCCGCGCCCAAAATAAATTTAAATTTCCATTGCAATAGGGTTTATAATGAAATGTTATAAAAAAAAAGTACCAAAATGTATAATAGTAAATTATAAATGGTACACTTCCGCGATATAATTGGTACGTTTAGTCATTTCGTTTTATACCTGTTAGTATATTTTTTGCTGCGACTTTGTGTTATTTTTTAATTTGTGCTGCCACTACAGCTGCTTATTTTTCATTTTCTCTTGCGCTGGCGTTGAAAATACAATTTCTCCAATACGAAAACAAGCGTACACATGGACACACACACACTGTTGCCTGAATTTTTGTAACTGATACTGCTAACTGCATAAACTTGGCTAATATTAAAGTTGCTTTTGCCTTTTTCTTTGCCGCCCACATGTTGACTTTGCCATGGCTGTTTCGTGTTTTTCTTTCTAGCCCATATTTTTTTTTTTTGCTTCTTTAATTTTCGAGCATTTTGCTAAGCTCTGTTGGCATGGCTCCAAGAGGCAGTGAACCAGATATGCCCATCGGTAACTGTTGCACCTTCACCTTTAAATGCGATTTTGAAAATGTATGAGCAGTTCCAAATGGGCTTACGGCGCAGCAGCGGGCAAAATGGTTAAGGGCGGGGCAGCTGTCACTGCTTGGGTTTCCTCTATGTACCCAGAGCAAAACCCCCCCCCCCTACTTGTCCTCAATCTCCCCAATCCGCATCAATCTGTGTGGAGGAGCAGCCACTGCTGCTCCTTTCTTACGCTAATTGACAGCATTCCTCGTGGCTGCTGTTTGGCGCATGTAGCTACGGGATTGAGTAGAAAATGAAGCAATAATAATGCAAAATGCCGCCTGGAAACCGTTGCAAATCATTCGAGAGACGCACGCCCAAGTTTGTGCATCGGTAATGAAGCGTTCGCCGGTGACCAACGGCCAAACATTTTGGCATCCAAAGTTCGTCCATTACCATAAACGGCAACGCGATCAATTTGGACACGGATTATTGGCAACTATTTAGTCGGCCAGCCAGACAGATGCGACAGCCAGTCGGCCATCAGCCGCTGAGCTCTAGCTCTAAAATGGCCCAAAGCTGCCACTTGTCCAAGTCGTCAGGCTGCCGTAAATTGAGCTTTGAGTTCGTCTCCGCACGCTCCTCGCCGCAAACGCCGCCCGCCGCCCGCCGCACTGGCCTCAATGTGTATGCAGCATGTCGAAAATGCATGTTTCCTGATCGCAACTCTGCGCTCAGTCTGTGGGCCCGCTTCTAGTTCGGACTCAACGTTAACATGATTTTCGACTTGTTCGTTAGACGCAGCTAGTGCTGGCCGCGTGACACGAATTTGGCTCACTTCGTGCTTGCAATTTTGGCAAATACAAACAGCACATTGAGATTGAAAATATTCCTTAACAATAGGAATTAAAGGATGCAGTCCTCGGTAGTCCAACGAGGCTCGAATCCCAGGCTAGTGTATCAGTGTTTGTCTTAGCAGTTAAATCAAAATAATTATATACTTTTACCGTTAATAAAAAACAGACTTGAAAAATTTCATTAGTCTGAAAAAACATATGACTCTAACTAAAGAAAAACGTTTTAAATTCAACTATTTCAGATGGATTTTTTTTATAAAAATTAAAAATAATATACAGGAGATACTCTATATACATATGTAGATTTATGACTATATGCATACATACTATTATTATGAATAATATTGAATATTGGGGTTAAAAAAGAATTCGTTTCGCGTTCATCTCTAGTTGTGGCTCAGTTAGTGAGGCAGCTAGCCAACTTTGTTGGCCGTTGATTGGCCGATCGTCGGGCTCTGTTGCCGTCCGACTCCTTAACTGACTTGGCTAAACTCCTTATTTTGATTGCCAAGTCGTAAAATGATGGATTACCGAGTTGGGATTTATTTCTTGTTACGGTCATAATAGATTATCTTTGCTCACTCATTGTCAGACCGTTGAGAGAGCCCTGACTCGCGTTCGCATCTTCTTTCGACAAATGCTCGTTAGGCTCGTGGAATTGCCTACCGTTTTGAGGCAGCTTGTCGCCCGCTGCCCGCTGCCCGCTGCCCGCTGCCCGCTCCCCGACGGGTGCACAAATCCACCATGATGATAAAGGTGGTTCTGTTGCAGCTTAATCACTTAAGTCTGGGCAGCTGAGGGGGGAATTAAAGCTCCGGAGCATGATTAAAGCGATTAAGAATAACGAGATATGCAGTAAAATTAAACTTTTAACTAACCGAATGATTAATCAAAGTACCTGGAAAGATATTCTAATGATATTCCCTGTACCTGTGTTTATTCTAGCCAGTTGCGAGCTGATTTTTATCATATTTTGCCTAGCAAAGGCGACGTTGATGAACACAGGAAACACTGCGCAGTGCTGTAAAGATCCCGTAATTGATCACAGTGTTGTAAATAACACCAGGCAAAAAACAAACAAGTTCGAGTACGCTACTCCAGAAGGTTTTACTGGGGAATACCCTGTACATTTATCCTAACTGAACTCCCAACACACATAAGTGAATTAAATAGGATCTGTGTCTGTTCTCGGCGATTTAACAAAAAATTTAAGACGTTAACTTTAAAACAGACATTTTAAAAAATATAAACCGATAAAGTAACAATATTTATTTTTTCTTGAGTGTTTAGAGCTTAATAAACATTAGTTACATATTAGTTATTTCAGTTTAATGAATGAAAATTAAGGAATATAAAACTACTTGAGGAATATAACACTTGTACTCCAAATTTGCTGCTCTATCTGCTGTATACAGACGGATACGTTTGCGTCCGGGCAAATAGGCGCAGATATCAACATGGGCGAATTTGCTGTGGGTGCTGTAGGCGAATATTTACTTTATGAGCTCAAAATATGCTGTTCAGTCTCTTATAAACATTCACAAATTCGCAATATACCCTTTTTGCCTATTGACTGACAAGCGAACCCCATTGGGGAACATAATTAACTGGCAACAACAATTTCCGGGCAACGCGTGATATTAAATTGGGTTGCGTACGTGTCTAACAAATACTTGACAAAAACGGTGGCCAATTCAAACGAAAACGTTATCAATAACGTAACAAAAAGCAACAACACAATCAAGTTGGAATACGAGCATCGATTCTACTCGACAAGGATATTAAATATCTATTGCCAAAAGCATATTGAAGCCCCTAAAAGTCTGATATCAAATTTTGTGACGAACGATTATGCAATTTAACATGCAATCAATTTGAAATTATAAAAACAGTTGGGTATTCCACATTTTATGTCAAATTTGACAAAAATTTAGACATGTAAATTGCTTTAATCCATACTAGCTGGATTTCGAACTTCCATAACTTTTTCAAAACTAAACCGATTTTCATGATGTTTACCATTTTCTTAATTTTTTCACATCAATATTGATTCTACATTAAAATTTTTTCGTATTTGAAAAAAAATTTTTTTTCGATTTTTTTCCAGAAAAATCCTTTACTCCCCCCTTACTCATTTTACAAAAATAAAATTTTTTTTCTCTTAGAATCACAAACTTATATTTTTAATCGATTGCGGGTGCCCAAATTAGTATAAAAAGCAACTTTAAAAATAATTCTGAGGGGGTCGATTTTTCTGTCAGAAATCATGCCAAAGTTAACAAAAATTTAGACATGTAAAGCTCTCGAATCCATACTAGTTGGATTTCGAACTCCCATAATTTTGCCAAAACTGAACCGATTTTCATGATGTTTACAATTTTCTTCATTTTTTCATATCAAGATTGATTCTACATTAAAATATTTTCGTATTTGAAAAAAAAATTTTTTTTCGATTTTTTTCCAGAAAAATCCTTTACTCCCCCCTTACTCATTTTACAAAAATTAAATTTTTTTTGTCTTAGAATCACAAACTTATATTTTTAATCGATTGCGGGTGCCCAAATTAGTATAAAAAGCAACTTTAAAAATGATTCTGAGGGGGTCGATTTTTCCGTCAGAAATAATGCCAAAATTGATAAAAATTTAGACATGTAAAGCTCTCGAATCCATACTAGCTGGATTTCGAACTCCCATAACTTTGTCAAAACTGAACCGATTTTTATGATGTTTACAATTTTCTTCATTTTTTCACATCAAGATTGATTCTACATTAAAATATTTTCGTATTTGAAAAAAAAAAATTTCGATTTTTTTTCCAGAAAAATCCCTTACTCCCCCCTTACTCATTTTACAAAAATAAAATTTTTTTTGTCTTCGAATCACGAACTTTTATTTTTAATCGATTGCGGGTGCCCAAATTAGTATAAAAAGCAACTTTAAAAATGATTTTGAGGGGGTCGATTTTTCTGTCAGAAATCATGCCAAAATTAACAAAAATTTAGACATGTAAAGCTCTCGAATCCATACGAGCTGGATTTCGAACTCCCATAACTTTGTCAAAACTGAACCGATTTTCATGATGTTTACCATTTTCTTCATGGTTTGACATTTAAATTTATTCTGTATTTAAATTAAATTCGTATCTGAAATAAAATTATTTTTTCCGACAAAATGTTTAAAATAGGGTATAAGCGTTTTGTCCAAATGTATGTAACAGGCAGAAGGTGTCATCTCCGACCAAAGCCATGGCTCGAAGGGATCTGAAGGATTGGCTGCTTCCCATTAAATCCAGTCAGAAAAAAGACAAAACTAAATTATAGGGATTAAGTAATTTATTTAGATAAGCGAAGAGCTGCAGTTGCCATAGTTCATACATTATATATGTTAACATAATCCTAGCCGTAGTAGGCGGCGTAGTATTGGGGCGCGGCCACGTAGGCGGCAGCAGGAGCTGCGGCTGCCTGCGGCGCAGCTATAAACTTGGCAAAGGCCGTTGGCTGCACGAAGCCGACGGCGCCGGCAGGATAATAAACGATGGACGGGGGCTGAACGGGTGCGACGGGCGCTGGAGGGGCAACTGGTGCCGCTGGCGCTGCCTTGGGCACCTCCACCTCCTCGGCGGCATCGTCGATGTCCTCCTGCGCCTCGCTGTTGGCCACCAAACGGGCGGGCTTGGCCTGCAGCCTAGCAGGAGTCGCTGCGGGCGCTCTGTACAGCTGCTGCGGCTGCGGCTGCGACTGCGACTGCGACTGCGACTGCGGAGCGGCATAGCTGATCGCTGGCTGTGCAATCTGCTCCACATTCTGGGCGCTCTGGGCCGCTGGCCTGTAATTGTAGCCCGCCTGCTGCTGCTGCTGCTGCTGTTGTTGTTGGTAGCGGCGACGCTGCTGCACATCCGCCTGCGCCAGGCTCAACAAGCAGGCGAGCAACACGATGACCACTGGGCTGAGTTCCATTGTTGTGACTGGCTGACCGGCTGACTGACTGACTGACTTGCGAGGCTTCCCTCGGTTTTATATATGTTCGTCTGCCTGCAGCTGCTTAAGATGCCGAGCGCGTGTCCAGCGTGCGATGGAAGGGGGAGGGGGGAGGAGGGGCCCGGCCTCCCAGTCAGCAAAACAATATTGACATTGACCCCAAAAACAAAATAAATCAAACCCCAAACGGAATTGTTGCATTCGCGTTTTGCAGTTGAGCGATGCTTCGCTTTTAACCCAAATCCGAAACCAAAGGCACACAAACCAAAATGAGAATGCTCGACCAGATAATGCCCTGTAAGTTGCGCAGCTAAGTTTCCTTTCTTAATTATAAATATTAAAACTTATCATTTTTTTTGTTTTTGTTTTATTGTCTATTTTTATAAGTTAAAACAAATTAAAAATGTTGTGTTCTATTTTTTGTGTCTATTTATTCGTGCTACAAAGAAGGTTAAAGTTAAAGTCATTCGTTTTGTTTAAAATCTACACATATGTATATTTTTTCCCAGAGGTATATATGATAAAAGTTGGTATGCAATAATCTATTTTAAATATAATCTGTTACAATATATGCCTTTTTTTATCTTGTAAAATTCTACATGTAAAGTGCGACACTTGAATAATGCCCCTTGCTCGCACTTTGTTTTTACAGGGTATAACAATGCATGCTCCACATGCTCCGAGCGGTCGTCATCGTTCGCATTGTCCGTTGTCATCAATATGCAGTCGATGTTCTAACAATTTTATTGGGCTTTTTTGGCCCGTTGCCCACGTGTTGCTCGGGCAGCAGCTTTTGGTGTTTTGGCCAATCAATAGACTGAAATATATATGTATATAAAGCAGCATTTGCGGTGCGACTTGCAGTTTAGTCACGTACATTGTAACACTATAAATTAGCCTATCCGACATGGGGCACATGTAGTGTAGCCCATTTGGAGCTGGGCGAGACTGGGGCAGCTCGAGTCTGGGGCGACAAATGCAGGTGACAAAATGTGTAATGGGAATAACAACTTACAAATTACCGCATAACGAACTAACAAGTGCAAGTGATAGTTGGAAACAAGGGGAATGGCCATAAATACCCCGTCAAATACAATGAACGGGTGTAAGAGAGTTGTGCAAAAAGTTGTGAATGCTTATCTATTTATTGTATTTTATTTATTTTAATATTTGTTTTACCCAATTTACATATATAATATGTATTGTAGATTGCAACAAAAATATTCTTTGAATTCACTTCTATTCTTTCTCTTCTTTTATTTTAGGCATTAAAGATATTATTGCTAGTTCTTTCAGTATATATATATTTCTTTACTATCTCTTGGTTAATTTTTTTTTAAGGAAACCTGATTAACACATTTTAAAGTTTGATAACCAAATATTTGTAATAATTATGATTATTATTACCAATAAATAGTCATGCTCTTTTGCTTGCTTTAATTTAACTAAAAGATAAACTTAAGCCAGAGCCCCTCAAATGGAGCCACAAACTAATCCGTCTAAAGCGTTTTAAATTCATTTAACGCTCTTTGGCGACACCCACCAAATAAATCTAAGCAAAATAATCAATTAGCTTTTTTCTCAAAGTGACTGCATTAATTCGCCATCAGTTATAGCAGTACCGCCTCCAGGGACTATGTTTTATGGCTGATGCATGCTCCATTTGCTGGCTATGAGAAATGCGCTATAAATTCAATTGAAATGGGCTCCACTTGCCAGAAGATGCGTCTAGCACAATATTTACAACGATTTCAATAAAAATGAAGCAACTAATTGTTGTAATTAATTTATTAAATTACATTTGCCACCATCCCCAGCCAACTGGCCAGCTTAAGGCCAACGGACGAAGCAGTTGCCACTTTTTTTATATTCTTTTTTATGTTTTTATGGCTCAACGGGAGGCAGTTCGCATTTTCAGGTGGACACTGTGGCACAGTAGTCAGTGGACAGTAGACCATACATAGACAGTAGTCAGTGGTCAGTTTATGGGCCACAAGAGAAACCGCAGATTCAGCACGTTAAGACTGCAATAACGTATAATCATTACCAGGTTTTTTTCCTATGCAAAAAACTGCTTACAAATTCTGTGGCAACTGTACTTTGATTTAATTAACTATTTGTTGTTTTTTATGGTGCAACAAGAGTCAACAACTGATAATAAATCCGAATATGATAAACATACATTAAATAAAAAGAAAAGCTTTTATTATTTTTAAATATAACTCTTAAACATCAAATCTCTATATGTGCATGAAATAACATAACATAAAATTCTATATATTCGCTTCTTTTAGATAATATAAATTATAAATTTAAGAAATATATTTTCAATATGTCAGAGTTAAGTTATGTAGTATCAAATTTATTTTAAATATTTTAAATTGCAGATAAAATAAAAAATTCATATTTCAAGTTTTTCAAAAATAAATTACAAATTCGTCCTTAGATAATGCCTTGCAGAGGTATTTCAACGCTCAACGATTGCCAACAAATGCACTGAGATTTATAATTGGTGGCAAGTTGCAATCTCGCACGGATGCATCACAAATGCCACATTCATTTGCAGCCAATTGAAAAGCGCAGAAGAGGAAGAGCCTCCCATTTAAATGGGCCGTTGGAGACTTCTGGGAAGTGCATACGCCAGACGCCCATTAGAAATGGGCGAGACATTCGTATCTCTGGCAATAGAACTGGGCGTCATATTTCAAAAGACAGTCACGGCCAATGGCCACGCATGCGCGGCGAGAGCTTCGCGGGATTCGAGTGGTTCCGAGTGCCAGGTCTCGGGGTGGGCCATGCTGGACGGTGGCTCGCTGCGGGAATTATGTAGATTGTGGCCTGGCGTTGGAGCGTGTTTGCGGCGCGTTTTACAATTAATTTTCGCCCGAGTCCGCGGACCTGGTAGCTGCGCCCGGCCCGAAACCAGACCGGATCGGTTTGGGCGCACCAAAAAGAGTTTCTCTAATGTTCGCCCGGTTTTTGCATAGCCAATTTTTTGTTGTTTTCGTTTCATTTTTTTTTTTTTTTCTTTTTTTTGCTTTTAGTGTCTTTTATTTTATGATTTATACGGAGTGCAACTGCAAAAGAGAGCTCGGTTCTGCTCGGACAGCGGCCGGTTCGTGTCCGGTTCTGCGTATCGCTGCGCAGGGGCCTCGACTTTGGCTTTGGCTTTGGCATTGGTGATTTTTCATTATTTTCATCGTAGATCAAAATTAAGTGATTTTAATGATGAAATTTATTGGCGCATTTATTTGTACATGATTTGGAGCAAACCAACTGCCTAACTGGTACCCAGACACACGCGCCTGGGCACCCGGGGGCGCTATGCCAATAAATATGTTGGACATGTGACAGATTTCGTTGGAAAGATAAACGAGCCGCTGTACGTCTAGTTGGTTCAATGGGAGGTCTTTACACATTTCGAGTTGAGTTTCGGCAAGGAACTAAATTGCAAGCATTTGTAGCGTAATATTTGTAAAAGAGACAAAAATTCGTTG
This sequence comes from Drosophila sordidula, assembly GCA_035047465.1. NCBI lineage: Eukaryota > Metazoa > Arthropoda > Insecta > Diptera > Drosophilidae > Drosophila > Drosophila sordidula. Next base: position 7,384,133 of record JAWNPQ010000156.1, on the reverse strand, counting down.
AGTGATTGAGCAATATAATATAATTTAATAGTCAAAAATAGTTATATTTATATATGACTTAAAACAATTTCACTTTAAGTAATTTTTGCCAAAACACAAATTATCCATTGAGCTGAAAACTTAAGCCATTTATGGGTTTAAATGGATTGCGCAAACATTTTGCATGTCGGTTGCTTAATATTTTTTTTTTTAATTATAACTTATATGCACAGGGTCTTTTTTTGGGCTTTTTTTTATGGCTAGACGTGGTCTGACGCATTTTTTATACGCACATTATAAATTATTTATTAATATTTTTATTTGCTCGCTGGGTCCTCTGTGCATACGAATGACGCCTGGCCGCGATTAAATACAACGGCGAAATTTCCATTTGGTTGAATAAATTTATAATTATGTTTGCGCGTCAATTTTGTTTAATTACAAAGGGTTTGGCTACCGCACAAAAATCCCATTGATAAATAATTGATTAATTAAAAACGGGACTGCGGCAAAAATTGTATTTTGCAATTAAAATAATATGCAAATACGCACATTTTGCATAAATTAAACAATATTAATTTATGGCATAATTTGGTTTAAGTCAAAATAATTGTATATTGAGGTTGGGCAGAGACAGCAGCTTACCGTTAACAAATAAGTTGGTAAAAAGCTTAATAATAAAGTTAAAATAAACTGATAAATATATATATATATATAGTAGTATATAGTAGACAACTTAATTCTCGATCCATCCTTCTAGGTTTGACATATAAGCCATATATAACAACAAAATGCATCTGTACCAAATTTAACTAAGATGGCTTTAAAAATTAAAGAGTGCATATGGACATAAAGACAGCTTTGTGGGGTCGCAGTATATATGAAAACTGCAAATACAGTTGTTAATAGTGTTGTTGTGGCCATAAACCATGATTTGCAATAGATAACGTTTATGTGCAGATAAGACGAAAAAACTGCATTTATAATGAGATGCTTTTTTTTATGGACTTTCTCGCATTCCACTTGTCATCATTTGGCCCATGTGGTTAGGCGCAAACAATTAATAATGAAATTGTTATTAAATGACTGTTTTTATGCTAAATATGCTCATATGTAATTAATGCGCGAAACCATAGAAAAACTACAATTGCGCCAATCAGAGAGAAACCCCAGCCAATTGAAAAGTTTGCCGCAATCGTCAATGGTCCAGAGTGTAGACACCCTGTGAGCATTGAGTATTGAGCTCTTATCGGGCTCCGCTGGCATTTCTCTGGCATGCTTCCTTGCCAAAGGTCAGGGACTCGGCGTCAGTCATCAGCTACTTTTTCTATCTCCATCTCGCGCTGAGATTAGACTGCGTCTTGAACAATGGTCGGGCTTTGTTTAAGACTAGTCGGAGTCGGTTTCTCTGTAGTTGTTGAAATCGCACTCCAAACATTTCGTATGCCTTCGCGAGTGGGGTAACCTGCCGGGGTGTCTTCGCTTTAGCCTGCTGCTCAGCTAATCAAATAAAATTCGTAATGAAAGCTTCAGAATCTGGTTTACGTGGCCCAGCCTGAAAATCCACTTGAAAATCATATGAAAACATGAAAGGCAAAAATATTTGTGCGACTAATTAATACGCTGTTAAGGGAGTTTTAGTTAAATGAGTATACATATTTAATGTATTTATACTATCATTAAATACGCTTTTATTTTTTAGAAAAAAAAGGAGAAATTGCAATTAAATAATTGTTTGTTAATTATAGATGTAATAATCTTCAACATGATTTTGGGGATATTTCAAATATTTTTTGAGTGTCTTAATTTACTTGTAAATCCCAGGCTCGAAATGTTTTGGCTTAAGACAGGGCTCTCCTATACAACATCTAAGATATAGTTAAACGATTCTGTAGCTGAAAACAGTAATATATATACTTATATTTATAGAAATTGTGCGAATGATTCGGAATACCCCAGATAAGAGTATGCATAAATCGAAAAAAGTGTTTGCGTGCTTGAGGTTAAAGCCGCATTTGCCTTTTATTTGCTTAAATGAGTTTCGCTTTTGAGTTGTAGTTAAAAAATAAAGAAAAAAAGCAAAAGAAACTTCCAATTCCTGGCGCGTCATGTGAATTACGAGTTTGCATTCAACTAACCTTGAAACAATTTTTGTTTGGCCAACCAAACGATGTGCAAATACTCGCCGCCGCTCCGCCCGGACACCCGGCCCCGGGTCGGCCTGCACACCTGTCCCGGCTGTCCACTGCGTGGAGTTTATTTGTCCGAAAGTAGCATTCGAAGTGGAGTTGGCTGTCCGGAGCTGAAATTTGATATCTGGCAGCGGCAACCTGTTGCCTGATTTGTTGCATGTTGTGTTGCAGGCAATCAACAGCTAACAACAACCGCAACAGCAACAGCAACAGCAACAACAACAACAACAACAACTTGTTGTTTGTCGCCAAATGCTGTGTGTTCGCGCTTGTTGTTTTTGCCCACGTGGTGTCATGAACCCGCCAATCCAATTTGGTGAAAACTCAACAAGGCATTTCAAAGTTCGAGTGAAATTTTTTTGTGGAAAGTCGTGGGCCGATTTTCTCACGATTGGAGAGGATCGCTGCGGTTGGCAATTAGCTGAAAAGCAGCCAAATAATAAATAAGGGTATACAAGAAAATAAAATTCTGTAGTTTAACTAGGGGACAACTTTCACTCAGATTTCATGGCACAAATTAATTTCAGATTTATCGAAGGTCTTACATTATATTTTGCTCTCTTTCGCCATTATTTTCTCCTCTTTGCAGTTGTAATAATCGCCTTTCTATGCGATTTTCATAAGTTGAAGTAATGCTTTTCGGCGTTTATTTATAAAAAATGAGTCAATGCAAATGAAGACAAAGCATTTAAATGGCAAAATGGCCTACGCTGCATTCTGCATACGAGTACCAGCTATTAGCCTATTATAATATTACCTTTTGCTCATTCAGCGCCGTCTTTGGCCAGGCACAAACGCCCTGGGGCTCAAGCGACCACAAAAAGATCTTAAATGTCAATGCGGCTGAACGAGTTGCGCCCTATTCCAAGTTAAGAGCCACTCCATGGCCTGGGCCCGAGCTGTTGATAAGGCGACAAAAAGTGGGCAAGTGGTGCAACGCAGGTGGTGCGAACAGGCAACAACAGCGCCGAATACAAAACTCAGTGTGGCTTTTAATTAAGAAGAGTGCAGCAGAACGAAGAACGAAGACGAACGAGAACGATGACGAAATGCAGTAAACCGGAAACGAGAAATGTCAGGAACCAGATCCAAGGAGCGTGGCCGTGGCACGGGCCCAAATGGTCGGCTCCGGTTCGGGCTGGTTGGCTGGGTCGGTCTGGTGGTCTCGAATAACAAAGCTGGCAGCAGTGACAAACCGAAAGCCGCAGTCGCTGGCAACACTCGAGTTAACACGAGGGACACGTGTCATGCCATAAGCCTGCCAAGTGGCTAATTAGGGTTCGACGGGGTTCAACGGGGTTAGACCCCCCAGCAACAGCAGCTACCTTATAGACACATCACTCGCAAGTAAATCAAACTGACAGCCCCACGGCCTCTAAGGGAGCTCGCTGCTGCGGTTGAGAATGGATATGTGGTTGCAGCTGAGGCTGACTCCGGGGCCTGTTGACGTGATGTTAATCCAACTATTGATACAATTATGTAAAACAGAATTCCGGGCAATTTCACAATTATCGCATGTTGTAACATTGCGAATTCCAGCAACTTGTTATGAAATCCCCCGTCGAGAAATTGTTTGTAGGCACGCAAGTGCCCTCCCCCCTCCCCCCTCCCCCTCCCCTTCTCTCTAACCCCCTCCCCCTGCCCGTTCCGGCTGGCTAATTGAAAAACTGCGTGTTGTGCCCCCTCTTTATTTGCAGCGCGTAACCTGATGTGTGTGGCCTTATCATTGACAGTTGTCAGTGCCTATAACTGACACCTAACACCAGGCCATTTATGTTTCGGCTCTGGCCAATCCCCAAACCCCAGGCCCCAGCCAGACTTATCGTCTCTTGTCATTCCGTTGATGCAACAGTGCGAAATGCGCTTTGACAACATTTGTCAGTGGCTTGGAAGAGCTGCCTGGAAGCCTGATTGGCGGCACATTTCCGATTTTGCTGCAGCGCAAATTTTGATAAGCATCGGTAAAAGTCAGCTAAGCCATTGACTACCTGTCCACTTACTGTAAAGCTTCAGTTTTTCAAATACAATTCGCTTCACTGTATATTATTCGTTAAGCCCAAATCGAATGCTAATCGCAGTTTTAGGCTCAAAGTGGAAGCAGAGGCAATAATTTTGTAGACGAGTATATTGAAGAAGGAAACGTTACTTTCCAAGTAATTAAATTAAAATTATATATTGAACATATACGCTTTGGGAGTATAACTAAAGGTGTACTTGAGTTACAGGCTAGTTTATGAATTGAGTAGACATTGGTTGAACAATTTGGTTTAACAATAATCTAAAAAAAAATGTCTCTAAGATTATATTTATTATTATTATTATTAGATTATATTTTCAGAGCAGCTTTTAATACTCCTGTCCACCTGTTCGTATGAATGCAATTCTTTTCGCCGCTGTTGCAGTGCCAGACCTGAAACTTGGAATATACACTCGTGTATATGCGGGTCTGATAAAATGTTAAGATTCTTTGGCTACGCCTAACGGGGGCGTGGTAATTCAATGTAATCGACATATCTGTCTCAGTATTAAAGCTAGATGCACTAAATTTTGCAGATGGATTACCGATGATCTTCTTTAAAGATCACGAAACAGTTTTTTAGACACGCCCATTTGGGGGCGAGCGAACCGCGAAAATGCACATCTCCCACAACTTTAGAGCTAGAGCCGTTAAATTTGGCAGACAGTTTTCTGATGCCATGCCCCCACAAATTACAAAATAACAATAATTATAATTAATATTTGTATAATAATAAACGAGTATTGTCGAGTCGGGTGTAACCGACCTCCTACTTGCTTAAGTTTTCCTTCAGATAGCAAATCCTACAGAAGTGCCAACCGGACTCAGTGAGAAAATAGAACCCATTAAATATGCGTACAAACACAATTGGGCGCGCCCATAATCAGCCAGCGATTGTCTACAATGGCTCCTAGGAGCGAGGAATTGGGACGGGGGAGCAGGTGGGCTAGGCTGGGTTGGCTTGGGGCCTTAGTCTGCTGAGGCATGCGGCAGGTGATCACAGGTGATCATCAGCAGAGTTTTCGAGCTGCGTCATTGATGGACTGCAATTGTAGTGCTCGTCACGTACGCCCGGACCCAACAAAAGGCCGTCTGATGATCGGGCCTGGCGGCGGAGCCTAGGCCGGAGCCTAGCCTAGCAGAGAGATGACGATCGACAATTGAGCGCTAATTATCGCCTTGCAGAACAACAACAACAGCAGCAGCGGCAGCGGCAGCAGCAGCAATTACAATTACAGCAACAACAACAAGGAGAGTGGTGGTCAGCGTGTGTCAAAGGCATTCCTGGCAGGCGTGAATTGAATTCCCCGCTGATGATGAATGGATCCAGGGGGCAGTGAGTGGCTCGACACTGGTAACTACTTCATTTAGCCGCGGATGGCTACGCGGATTTGATTTATAGCGCCTGCAATATTCGACTTGTGCGCACAATGAATTGCCGGAATGCATCGCGAAGTCTTTCCACTTGGCGTTACCGGGTACTGTGGCGATTAAGTGGTTAGCTCATTAGCCGCAACAATGCGTTGGTATTTGGGTTAGGTCTCCGCATGGATTACTGCTGGCTCATGGGACTAACGGTAACGATCTGAACGTGGCTGCAAGAAAATTAAAGACAAACCAATTAGGGAAAATAGTTGAAGAAGAAGATGAAGAAGAAGAAAAGCGACATTAGTCTTAGCTGGAGGATTGGTCTACAGATTTCATCTAACTAGGTTTCTTTTTATTAGCCGAAACGTTTCCTATTTGGTATGGGGATTAGGTCTGATATAACAACTATCTGAGGATTATCGTAGAACAAAAAATCAAAAATTGTATAATCAGATAAAATATTTCATTTATTTTTTCGGCTACAAAAATTATACAAGAAAAGCCAAAATATGTGATTGATGATAACTTGGACAAAATAACAAATAGTTCCAAAAAAATATTTATTTTTTAATTTATTTTGATTTAAAAACAAACTAATCGCTAATAAAATTACGAAAATGTTATTTAGTATAAAAATAAAACTTCATATCTTAGCTGACCCAGGTTAACAAAGAATTGAAGCCGTCTTTAACTATTTGTCCGTCCAGCCCGGACAATTGTCTCGGCTATCAGTTGATCACAATGCTGATCGATTTATCACCGGCCCTGTCTTTCAGTACTCGGTGACAACTGTTGAAGTGCAGCTCCATCAAATTGGCGACAAATGCTGTATTGGCCAGCTGTCTGGCAATCAATTCCGACTGTTAACACTTTATCAATATCGCATGGATAGGCAGCGGCGACTTAGGAGGCGGTTTGGTTGACTGAACGGCATCAAAGCGAATCACCGCCGTCAGATAATAAAGAAAGAAAAAAATATAAATAAAAATCAGAAAAAAAATTGCAGGTGCCAATGAAGTCCAGAAGAGAGTCGAGGAGTCGACATTGAGCAGCCCGCAGGTATTCGATCTTCAGACTTCAGTCTTTGGTCTTTGGTCTGCGTCTCGGCAAGATCAGAGTCGGAGCGTGGCTAAGATAGTGGATCGCCGTTTGGCTCCACCTTTTTGTTGCTGTGGCCTGCCGCCAGCGTTTCTCCTCTTAATTGACGCCTTGATTTGCAACCGATTCGTTGCAGCACATTTTACAGCCTCTTCTCCGCTCTTCTCCCTTCCCTCTCTTTCGTTTCAACATGTTCGGTGGAATGTTTCGATTCAAAGCTTTTCCAGTCTTTGATGCTATTTTTAAAATGTTAATTTCATTAATTTTTATTTTTATCATATCTCTTTTCATTTACACAACTGACCCACTTGAGAACTCAATTATAATCATAAACCACCCCGACGTTTTTGTTGTTTTCATGCCGCACTGATATGGGTTAAAGTTCCAACGGCATCCAACTGGCAGTCGTGGCCGAGCGGTTAAGGCGTCTGACTAGAAATCAGATTCCCTCTGGGAGCGTAGGTTCGAATCCTACCGGCTGCGAATTCGGAATTCATATTTTTTTGTTTTTTTTTTTGCTTACTTTTAATTTGTAAACATTATAAAGTACATATGGTTCTTCAGTTGCTTTTATTTTCTTTAATAATATTGAGTTATCTAAAATGTAAAGGCACAAAAATACATGTTAATCGCTATTTATCATGCTTACAATTTCCATTACTGAAAAAATGTCAAACAAGTAAATAACAATTAAATTAAAGATATTAACTATAATAACAACATTAGTAATAAAGAATAGTATAATTTGATAACATGTTTCTGTATAAATATTTTTCTTATGACTTTCTGCAATGCGTTCTGTAAAATAAATGTTATAACGTCTAATAAGTTAATTGTAATGCAGCATTCCAATCCCGCCGATTTCATCTGGACACGTAGCACACGCCATTTGAGGCTATTTACGCTGCCATCAGGTTGAGGATAACAATCTGTGGGTAATCTGTAATTAGGCTCATTAGCATTTAGCATTTAAATAAATTGATTAACCTATCAAAAGGCCTTCACAGCTGCAGTCATTGTCGGGGGCCCGAGGGGCAGAGAGAAGGAGCCGCTAGCTACGACCAGGTCCAACTCGAAGTCCAACTCCAGCCCAGTTCCAGCTGCGAGTTATGTAATTACAAGCTGGAATCCCAATGCTGCTCAATTTGGCTTCACGCGCTGCTCAAGTGGCAACTGTCGGAGGCGAAGGCATGCTGCCACATGCTGCACAATAATCAACGATGGTAGGCAGCAGACACACAGAGAAGGCTCTAATTAAAAATAACAGAAAAATATAGGTTACACCTCGACAAAGACCGTTGCACGGTGAGCAGTCAGGAAGCAGCCCAAGGAGGGGCAGGCGATGGCAGCCAAGTAATGGGAAACATTTTCATCAAAGCAAATACGCAGCGGGACACGGACGCGGAGCGTCAAAGGGGGTGGGGGTAGGGGGGGGCCAGCTTAGGCTGCCGAGTGGCACGGTGGCACGGTGGGGCTGTGCAACTCGGAGTCTGTGGGCTGGGCAAGTGGCACTTATCATGCATGCGCCAAGTGAAAGAAGCAGCAAAAACAGCAACACACAAAAATTAATGGGCTGTAATTACGTGCTGCAGTTGCATGGAGAAGCCAGCAACTGCGAAAGGAATGCCCCAACCGAGACGACAACGTCTTGAGTCTCGCCTCTCCATGTCCGTTCGTTGTCTTTTATAGAAAATTAAAGCCTAAATTTGCTTGTGCAAAATTTACGATGTGTTTACGATGTCTTAAATTATCGGTTACCCTAATGCGTTGCAGCAACGCGAACTTCATTTGCTCGCGCCGCTTCTCCCCGCTTCCTCTGGGCGGCTACCACGCACAACAGCAGTGAGGGATGCCCATCAAATTACGATTTATGCACCAGAAAAATACCTAACTGAACTCTAAGCCCCTATTATGCTAACGAGCAAATCTTGCGAACTCGTTTTTAACTTCTCTATTCCACTCAACGCAGAACTTTAAGATAGGTTTTCAAGAATCTTTGAACTCTTTATACATATTTTGTGTTAATATGTATCTAAATTATAAAAAGTTTTTTTTTAAATCAATGAAGCCTGGTCTTGGATCAGACCTCAGCTCTCTATATTCTCCTTAATTAAAATTATAAATACTCTTTCTACTAAGTTTTTATGTAAAAACATTAACTTGTTTCTTTTATTAAATTTGCTTTGTTTTCAATTATTTAGCGAATAACTTTATATATTTGATATAGCCAAGAAATGACTAAAATATTGAATATTCATCATAATATTAATCGCAGTAGGTGTTACGATTTAATCACACTACTTCATTGAGTTTTACTTCATTTCAAATTGTGTTGAATTAATTCCAAACCGAGAAGCAGTCGCAGTTTGAATTGGGATATCTAAAACTACAAACCTAAAAAATAAATACGAAAAATTTTGATATCATGGAAAAAGAAATGCCCACCTTTATAAAGAAAAACTTGGATGTGGAGGATGTTAAGAATTCAGACAGTGTTATCACACTAAAGAACATCAAACTGAACCGTTTGGGGAATTCGCGCAAATGCGAACAAATCATACAGCAGAGCAGAGAGGAACTGCTTATTGAGCGGAGTTCAGAGGTCCAGCCAATGCGGCAGAGGGGCATTCTAATAGAGGTATACTTCTATATCGATATCTTCTAAATAAATATGTTATCTCTCCTTGCAGAAAGGGCTCATGGAGTATCCATGTGGCTATGGCGAGGGCCATGGAATCGTCGAGGTAATCGGCGATTTCGAGCCAAAACGAAAATTGGAACAAACGGTTAAACTGTCGAGAATACTTGTGGACAAACTGAGCTTAAATGCCAATTATGCCTATATAAGAGGTGTACTCGTAGAGGTATGCCTGCCCTTAAACGGATTCGAGTTTGAATAATACACATTTTACAATCCTTTGCAGAAGGGCATATTGCACGACTGCAGCATTGAGTTGGAGCATAAAGATCAAGGTGATTATGTGCGCAAGGATTTCGCGAAGAGTGCAGGTCTTATTAAAGAGGGATACATAGAGCAGTTCAGCTCAGATATCCAGCCGTCCCACCTGCAGGAAGTACTGAAAGAAAAGGGTCTATTGGAATCCTGGGTAAAGGAATCGGGAGCCAAGTCGACCAAGGCAAATGTGGACAATTTTACCCATGCTGAGGGAATTCTCGAAAGCAGCGAGAAAAAAGGGTCCAGCCCGCCACCTAAAGGCGAAGAGATCCCGTTCGAGATATCAGCGATTATGAACGATATAAATGAGTTTACGGCTCATTTGGACACCAACCAGGATACTGTAGAATGGCAGCAGTTCCGCGCTAATCTACTGACAGTCCATCAATACTACATGAGCCAGTGGGATAAAGACGACGATAAGGAATTGGAGTGCAAGCCAGACGGGCATGAGCAGACGGATCCCAAGGATTCGGAGCTCGCCAAAGATCTAATCGAGGTCGAGTTTAACATTGAAGATATGATGCAGCCGTTAAACGATCTCATCCAACGATCGAAATCACTCACCAATTATATCGAGTGCATTGAAGATAAGATCAATCGTTTGGATTTCAAAGTGGATCACTTTTACACAAAGTACAATCAAACTCTGCTCAATAGGGAGAAGGCCTATAAAGATATGATGGCTCTCCAGGCATTGCGCGAACGGATTGGACACCGACTCACCCATATCGAAATGGAAATTCATACATCCAAAGCTCGACTACTTCAGCGGGGTATGCAAAATAAATGAGGCTTATTAGTGAGATTGTAGGGTACCCCCGAACGGATCGAAGTTAATTGTTTCGTTTCGGTTCGGTTCGGGGAAACTTACTGCTCTCCCAAATTATCAATTTCACTTATAAGCCCCAACCCGACTGCTTCAATTACGCTGATTATGGAGCTTGTTTTTGGCACTTTGCATACGTAATTATATCTGAAGGTTAAGGGTGTGGCCTACTCAAATTCTGTGTATGTCTCAACTATGGCTGGCAAATGTAACGCAATAAATTTCAAAATTTTCAAAATAATGCGTTGTTTTTCAGTTAGTAGCTAAGCGGGTTGCCCACTTATGACATGGTCAAGGGTTATAGCAATTGTAAGATAAAATGGTGAATAAATAAAAATAGTAGACAGATTCATGCCTGGCTTGGTTTGACGGGATATTTGTGTAAGCATTATTGCTGTCTTTTCAAATGAATGCAATTTTAATTACCGTTATTGAAGCTACAGACTTCAAATTTGGAATATATACTCGTGTATACCCGCATCAGATATACTGTTAAGGTTTCTTGGCTACGCCCACTGCGGGCGTGGCAAATCGATAAAACTTATATATATACCTGAGGGATCAGGTGTAAATCTAGATGCATAACATTTTGTCATATAGATTGCTGATGACCTGCTCTAAGGGATAAGCCCACTGGGAGTGTGGGAAATCGACAAAATCCATATATCTTGAGAACGGGTCTCCCACAATTTTAGAGCTAGAGTCCACCTACAAAAATTGATATTGTTAATAGAGTATTGCGCAGTTGGTAACACCCGACTGCAACGTTCTTACTTGTGCTTGCTTAAACCGTGGATCGGCCAGTATCCTTAGGCGTTGTTGGGCCACAGTTGTCGAAAAACTGTTTTCCTTTGGGTATGATATTGGAAAGCTGTTTTCTTTCAATTGTCACACACACGCTCTGGTCATTCTCTGGAAAACTCAGTTGGCTGCTTGTTCAAAGTTCAGCATTGAGTTTGGCTGGCCGGTGTTACTCGTTAGTTATTTGCCCGATGTAGACTAGCTTCAAAATTTGTTGTCTTTCGTTTTTCCGTTTCCTCGTGTTCGTGTTCAGGCCCGTTCGCAGGTGATGCCCACCGCAGCAACTTGCAAGAGGCAGTTGCTTCGATATGTTGCCGCCTCGTAGCAAGAATTTTGTACGTGAAATCCTGAGTGGCGATTACGAGTCCAGCTTCAGCTCGTCGATCCGACAACGCCGCAAGTTCCAGCCCATGCGCTTGGTGCTGCCAAAGCATGTTGCGCCAAAGAGACGGTGCACAGACGACTATCGCCGGTATTATAAGGGAACTGGAGCTAGCGATCCCCTTGAGAGGAAGATGCGAGTCGATGACCTGGCTGCTGGCCAAGCAGTGCATACCGATATGGAGCCGGCGGCTCCATCGCAACATGGCGGGTGCACTGCGCCAAAAGAGTAACACCAAATGGATCGAGTACGACGTCGAGGTGAACGATCGCCTCTGGTCGCTCTGGGGCGGACTCCATCCGCGCTCCGCCTGGTTCGACAGCCAGGTGCGCGGACGCCAGGGCGTCGCCTGCTGTGTGGTCGCCTGCTGCGTGGCCAGCGTCTTTCGCAGCCTCGGCGAGTGGACGCCCAAGTTCCTCGACGCCATCATCATCAATGGCGACAAGTACTATCGCGAGAGTGTCCTGAGCAGCCGCAGCTCCAATCAGCAGCTGAGCCTCAACGACTTGGCCGTCGAGTGCGATTTCCAGGACATCCGCTTCATGGTGCAGCTGCAGCTGGTGGGCTTCGGGCAGCTGTACAGCGCCCCCGCCAGCAACACCATGGGCCTCTACGAGGCCCTCAACTACTTCTTCACGCGCCACCAGTGGGGCATTCTGGCGTGCCAGCAGCGCCACCTGGCGTTCGGCTATTCCTCCAGCCGGAACGGCGGCTACTTTCTGTACGACTGCAGCGAGTGGGGCATGCCCCTGTTTCCCGATGAAATGGGCGCCTCCTATGTCCTGCGCACCAAGCAGCTCCTGCTGCTCCTCTACTGCATGGTGGTCACACTCAATGTGCGCCAAAGGGGCGTCGATTTTCAGCTCTATACGGTGGAAGGGAATCGGATCAGCTTTGATAAAATCCAGGAGCACCCAGACGAGGAAGCGAGGCAGTAGTACGCGTCTAAATGTTCAATAGACTTTGTTCCCGGCCGGGCAAATAAATAACGAAAGGAGTCAGATTACATTTTGCTTTCGAAAAAAAACTGCTTCCTCGCTAGGATTTGGATTGCGTTGAGCGCTAGGAAGCGTTACCAGCTTCCTTCCGGATGTACTTCTATAAGACCTAAATCCCTAGTTATTCCGATTTATAACTGCGTACAGGATCTGACAAATCCCATTTCCGCCCTGAAACCATTCAAAATGGGTAAAATGAAACTAACAGGGCGCATAGAAAAAGTCGACTGCCATTAAATAATTAATTACTTACTTTCCAAAATTTTCGCAAAGAAAAACATTTAGGCTATGAATATTTGAACTTTTTTGAATAAGCGATAAGCAAAAAATTTCTTGTAATAATAAACCAAAAACTATAGACAACAAATGAATTAATTCGTCATAATTTATTCTTACAAAAATATTGAGCATACCTAAGGTATACCTATCGATACGATGCATAAATTCAAATTCAATTTGTTTCATATTTTATAATAGAACAAATATTTTAAAATGGGTATTGCATACAAAATACAGAAGCAATAAAAAGTGCACAGCTTCAAAATATTGTAAAAAAAATTCGCATTGAAAGCATATTGAAAACCGCATAACAAAATTCGCATAAAAAAGAACTGACTGTACATACATATGTACATATGTGTATTTCTGGTCAGCATCAATATCCGAGTGGATATAGCCATGTCCGTCTAGAGACTAGGTTTTCGAATATGGGCTCGTCGCAGATCAATTTTATTTCTTAAATCTATAACATTCTCATATTTGTTTAAAGTTAAAGGATCTAACTGTCTGGCTATTTTAAATGCTTTATTCCATTCTATAGAAAAGTTCCTTAAATATTCAACTCTAAATTGTTGCGTTGACCCGAGAAACTCTGGCTTCAACAAATTTTATGGTTGTAAAACTAAAAGCTTTAGTTGGGCAATTAACAAAGGGCCCCGTTAGGGTGCACAAAGAGATAAGCACAAAGCAGGAAGCAAGTGTTACCTGCAGCTAGGTATTCATATATTCTTTATTCATGCATTTGATGTCTTGAGGCAGGTACGCAGCTCGAGCAAAGCTGTCTCCCTAAAAAACCCCCTTAGATAATCAAAATAGCTTGCATTCAACTCGAAAAGAGCCATTCAAGAAATTCCAGTCCCGATGGATGCCCAAAGAAACCAGTTTCATTTCAAAACCAAAACAAAGATTTTTTGAATTTCTTTTTACCTCAGTACACCAGTCAAAAGGAAAATAAAAACCCGTCTACTACGTAAGCATGCAAAATACTACACGGAAACTGTGAATCAGAAAACAAAATAAAACCAAAAATATAAAAAAAGAAAAAAATTAAAACCAAATTGCAGCAAGAACAAAATAAACCGAAATAAGGTGAAATACAATAAAACTGCATTCCAAAAACTCAGTCAAATGTAAAAAATGAAAAAAGCAGTTCCCAAACACAAGACAAACTTCTACAAAAAAAAGAGGAAAAAAACCAATAAGAAATCCGGTTTCGTTTTCAACCAGAACGAGAGTTGTGAGTTGTGAGTTTGGAAGGTTGCGACGCGCTGTTCGTTTTGCTCGTAATTCTGCGCTTGCCCATAAAACGGGCCACAGGATAGATGCACAAATTCGCCGACTGTCGACGTGGTCGGGGGCTGGGGCAGGGCCAGGGGCAGGGGGGCGGGGTGGTTTTGAAGTGCTGTTATGAAGAGGGCTAACCAAACGAAGTTGGCCAAAAAGTGCAAAAGGCAGCAAAACTCTCTGATAAATTGCAGGAGACGAACTTGAAATTTAGATTTCGAGAGCAACCGCAAAATGTTGCCAGAACGTCGACAACAGCAGCGACGGCGGCGGCAGCGGTAGCAGCAGCAGCAGCAGCAGCAGCAGCAGTAGCATCGACAGCGACGTCGGCGTCGCAGTGGCAGAGCGCAGCGACTGCACGCGAGCGAACGACTTGAGAGCATATACAAACATATGACTGCAGCTTGGGGGCGTTTAAGCTTGTGTTGGTGAGCATCGGCGTGAGAGTGAGAGAGAGGGAGCGGAAGAGAGAGCAGGAGCAAGAGAGCCAACTCGTTGGAGCAGCGGCTGCTGCGTCAGTGGAGTTTTTTTTATGCACACAAAAACACAGACACACACACACACACACAAATAATATTGCAGTTTTTATTGGCATTGTTAATGGCTGTGGGTGTGCGTGTGTGTGTGTGTTTATAAAGGGTTGAGTGAAGCTGTCTGTGACTGTGTTTGGGTGCATTGGTAGTAGTTGCAGCGCCAAGCGGGTGTCTGTGTGTGTGTGTGTGTGAGCTGCGAGCAGGAGCATTTTATTGATTTTTGTGCGAACAAAAAAGTATCGCATGCGATTTAGTTTTTGGCAATGTTAAAAAGTGGGGTAGTACGAAAAACGAGCAAAAAGATTTTTCTAGGCAATTCTTTTAATGCTACAACTACTGTAAAATTAGTTAAAAGTTACAAGCAAGAAGTTGGTAAATTTGCACAACGCAAAGTTTATCAAATGCAAAACTTGCCTGCATAATTTAACAGTTGCTTTACTCTATTTTTATCGCCCGCATTTTACTTGCACTCCTGCCCTCTCTTTCTCACGCACACTCTCACAGAATGTGGACAGCAGCCAAAAGTGCAACCGAAATATTCTTTTACATTGCACATACAAAAGCTGCGCTGCAGATAACTGCAGTGCGTGTTCTCTCGCTCTCGCCGTCGCTCTTTTAAGCACGCACAAAGCGAACGCATTTTTTGCAACACTCGCACGCTTGCAATCAAGTCGAGTTAAACTTTTTTTTGGCAAAGTTTCGTAAAAGCTTTCAGCAATACATAAGTAAGTAAGTGTGTAGTAAACGCCATCAATTCGCACCTTAAGTCATGTCAATTGAGCTTCCCCACGCGTAAAGCCTGTTAAGTGGCGAAGATAAAAAGTTCAGTTAGCAAAAACACTGCACAACCTTTTGGCCCACAAATCCCACCATGTTCCACGCGCTGCCACTTAACTGACCAACTAAACTTGGCGGAACAGCGAGCGACCCGCAGCCAAAAGCCAATGAATAGCCCAACGGGCAAATGCAAAAATGGAATGCAAAAAACCCAAAGATGCACAGCAAACGAAGTTCGAGGTCATTGCATTGCGCGCACACAAACACAAACGCACACACACACACAAGCACACAGCTGCAAATAAATAAAACAACAAATAATATGAGCCCCTCTCAATGCTCTCGTGCCTCATGTCTGCCGAAGGGGGGAGCTAAAAAAGTTCAAGTCAAAATTGCAAATAAAGTAAATGGGAATGACTAAAAAAGTGAAATCCACAAAAAACAACCACGGCAGCAGCCACAGCAGCAACAAAATCGACGACCAACTGCAGTTTGTAGAGCTTTTGTTGTTGCTGCTGCCTGTGGGGGAGTTGGCGGCGCAGCGGCTGCCATTTGGCACAAAAGAAATATAAAAATCGTGCAAAAAACTATGTGTTTGGCGAATGACACACAAAACAAGTAAGAATGCTCAGGTCTAGACTGCTCCGACTAGGATGCACTCTGCAATGAAGTATTTTTCAAATTAGCCAAGAGCCTAATCTTGGCGATAAGGATATAGAAAGGTTCTACTATTGGTAAACTACATTTTAAATTTGAAATAGTTATTTCAATCTACTAACTTTTATATATATTTATTAACTACAGGCAGAAAGGTGTATATTTAATATATAATAAATAAGTTCACATACATTTTTAAACTTGATTTCATACAATTGAAAGAAAAACTTAAAAAAAAGTTTCTCCGCTGATTTTCAAAAACACTACCAAACAGTATACCCAGCTTGATCATTTATTTAGATGCAGGGTAGACGCAGGCAAAGCAGCAAAAACAGCAACGCCAGAAGATTGATGATACCGTTCAAGGATACTTCGCTCTATGCTTATGCTTCGCATTGCCAGCAACAAAAACGCTTTTATTGCGGATTTGCGAACTGAGCGGCAAAGGGAACATTTAAGCTTAGGGGAAAATTTGCTGCACTACGTGAGACGCTTTTAAAGAATCGAATCATATTTTATTAACGGTAATTAAGAGCTTTTAATTGTTGTAACAAATGACTGAATCACTTCAATCAATTAATTAGCAGCTAATTGGGCTATATTCGATTAAGAGCGATATTTTATTTGGTCATAGCTAAGCTCCTGAGTAATTAAAAAGTAATTTTATTTGTGTTTTTGTTTATTCATTTCAAAATTTAAATATATACTTCTGATTGTGTGTGTATACATATTACATAACACTTTTTATTGTTTATGGAGGAATAAATTAAATAAATAGTATCTAAAATATTCAGTTAAAATGAAAACTGAAAACAAATTTCATATTTCAGTAACTTTTTTAATCCCGAATTCAGAACTATAACTTTATTTTAGAAATGATGGACTTTAAACAGGAATAAATTTAAAATTAAAAAAGATAAGAGTAATATATAAAATCCAAATATAATTTTTCGCAATTATTAAGGAACGAAACAAGTTCGATTTAAACTGTTACAACTCTTTACTATCATTATTGCATGCATCTACTATCTGCAGTTGCCCCGCCCCGACACCGCTGCCAGTCTCGGCTGCCCCCACACACACACACACACACACACAGGCACACACACACGCACGCATTCACGCTCGCATAGATTTTAATGACTAAGCGTCGCCTTTACAGCTACTGCTTAACGACCAGAGGCAGTCTGTTGCCGCAGTTACCCCCCAGCAGACACCTACCGCACCCCCCCCCCCCGCCCCGCAGCAGCTGTAAGTTGATTGTTTTTAACGAGCCCAGACGTTAGGCCTGCTAACTGCCCCACAACCTCCGCCTTTGCAGCAGAGGTGCCACAGGAAAAGGGAAAAAAATGCTCAAAACATTGTCTGCGTAGGCGTAAACGCTTCGGCTGAACCGGCGTGCCAGCCTGCCCCCCTCGGCTCGCCGTGCCCCCCTCTGTCGCTGACCCGATAACTGGTCAGTCAGCACTTCCAAGTCGCAACTTCGAGCCAACTGCCAACTGACTGACTCACTTAATGACTGAGCGGCGAAGCGTGCCCCGAAACGGCAGCAGTTACTCCTGGTATTGCCTCAACTGCCAGCCCTTCGTCCCGCGCCCCAACCGCCCCACGCCCCCCGTTCCCCGTTCCCCGCCGCCGCAGCTGGGGCTTAATGACGCATGGTTGCGAATTTTGCATTCAGTTCGTGTTTAGTTTTGTGGTTTTGCCTTTTGCCTGGCAGTTTACAACTGCAGACAAAGCGCTGGCAACAACACAAAAAGAGGCAAAAACAAATCGCAAGCCGAACTGAGTTCTTATACCCTGTAGCTCTTGCATGCTAACAAAAAGGGTAGCATTAACTAAGTCAGCTAGAAGTTGCCGTCAGCTATAATTGAATTGTTTACATTCAATTCAATTTACATTTTTAAAGAGAGATACCATTTTTTGCCAACTAATATTTTATGCCAAGTATTTTTTTTATTAATTATTAATTAATTAATTGATTATAAATGAGTTACTCATAAATATGCCTAAAATATATATATGGGCTAGCAACAGTTTTAAGTCAGCATTTTGTGTTGCCAAACTAACCATTGAATACAGGGTATTTGGCTGGTCGTGCACTCTTTGAGCTTGGCTTGGTCTGTGTTTGAAATTCTTTTTATGATTTTGCGCTCGTATTGTTTTCATTTTGATGAATGCGACGCTTCGAGTTGGCATAAAAAAGCGCAAGTGATTCTCAAGTGGAGCAGCCAGGGGGAGCGCGGCGTGGGATAGGGTATGGAGCGGCGGTGTGTGTCTATAAGCAACTACTACTTGATAATTGTGAGCCACAAGTCTTTCACATTGTTGCATGCTAAGTAGCTTCGAAAACCGTGCACAAACTCGCCGCACACCCCATAACCACACACACACACACACACACACACACGCACACATATATTCTCAGACAGAGACGTCGTTTTATAGCTTGGCAGGGAGCCCGGCACATCCACAAGGTCTCTAATATGTGGATATGGGTCGTCATCGTCGACAAAGTCAACGAGTTGGCGTCGTCATCGTCATTTGCATCTCGTTTCGTTTGCCTGTGTGTGAGTCGGGTGTGTGTGCGTGTGTATGTGTTTTTCTTATTTCTTCGCATTTCTGTTTTGTTGCGCACATTCCTGTTTGGCATTTTCTGCCCTACCCTGCCCTTTTTCTGTCCTGCCCCAATGTCAAAGCGCAACATTCGCATCTTTATGCCACGGTCAAGGGCAAGTGACGTCGCTTCGAGGCGAGGCGGGGGGCGGGGGGCGGGGGGGGGTGGAGGGGGCGTGCGTGTGCCTTAGGAATAGGGGGAAGCTCGAGTTTAAAGAGGTACACACGTTTCACACATGCCTTGATAATTTTTGGATAAAGTATATTTTCAAAATTTACAATTAACTCAACTTTCCCTAAAGCATTGGACCCAATCTTAAGGAAAAGGCGTATGTACACTTTAAACTACTCATTAAAACTGGGTCCAAGTCTTAGGAGAAAGATGTCTTGAAATTTGATAAGCTACACATCAGATAATAAATACCGACACGGCTCCTTTTGAAAAAATGCGAAAATTGGGAATGTCAACTTTACTCCTGCTACTAAATTATCTACACCATTTCTAATTTTTCTTCCCTCCTGCATCAAAATTGTTCGCTTACAACTTAACGCCTTCTCTGATCCTTCTTGAGGAGCCGCGACAGCCTCTTCATCCATTGGCATGCCTTCTTTTTGGAGAAGACCATTGGAGGCAGACTCCCGTTAAGAATATGATTTTGCTTCTGATTGGGAAGTTGCTCAATTAAAATGTTATTTAGGCGCTGGTAATGCGCCATTAATTGACGCATACGCATCTCGACCGTGACAACACGCTGGATCGTGCAGCTAATGTTTTCAGATACGTCAAAATACATCGTTCATGGGTACTCGTAATGCCAGCATTTAAAGGTTTAACTAATATAACATTGATTGTGTGATAACTGAACGGATTTTGTACTGAATTTTAACATCGAATATTTCTAAGGCCAACTTGTGTAAATAGACCTACTGGGTGCCGATATGAGATTTCCCTAAAGTGGGAGCGGTAAAAACAACCACAAATAAATTATGAAAATTGCACAATTATATTCTTAATTAGCTTAAGTTAACAAAGCTTGTTCTATTATATACTTACGTAAAATCCCTATTGCCTATTCTTACATTTTCCCAACCTAAACTTATCTATGGCTAAATATCGGCTGTGTGAACAACTCGTGTGTAGCCTGGAAAGGATGAACCTATCAGCAATAAATCTTGTTCTATTCTATCCTAATTTGACCCACAAACAACTCCTTGCTAATTAAGAAACGGAAATGCCACAAAGATTTTATTGATTAGCTGCCCAAAGATATAAAGAGAAATGAGTGGACAAGCTTTCAGCTTTTGGTGACATCGACATTCGGTAATTAAAATTAATTTTCGCAAAAAAAAAAAAGAAGCTTCAGAGAGGCCCCAACGAACTATCAACGATCGACTGCATTCAAGTCGGTCAGCCCGGCAAGCCGTGAAATCTAGTTTTCCCAGTTCGGAATGATAAATGGCGTCTAGTTAGCGTAGCGCCAAAAGAGAAACAAGTTCACTGGCTGCCAGCTGTGCCTCCCCGTCCCCGTCCCCCTTTCTCCACCTGTTCACCTCTTCACTGATCTTTTTTATACCCTGTATATTAGGATGTAAAGTTATATTTCAACTTCAGAGAACAATCCAAGAATATTGGGCTTAAATCAAGTACAATTCTCACAAGTTGTAAATAAAATTCGAAATTTTTGTTTTTATTTATACAACATTAACAGTTGCTTTTGAAATCAAAAATGATGTTAAGTGTAGGTATATAATATTTTTGAATATAAAGAAATATCCAAGCCATTGTACAATAAACTCACAAGTTATTTAAGGTACTCTATTGTCATGCGTAAAGATAATATTTTTGTACATCGTTTCATTTGATTAAATTTAATGCGAGATTACAGAGCATCTGGCAGTCAGGCACTATCAATGCGCAATCATAGCTACCTGGTTTTGTGTATGTGTTGTATTTCAATTAGAGCAAAAGTCGTCCTCAACTGCAATTAGCAACAAAGTATCTGCCAATGTATGTTTTCGCTATTATCATTTAAATTTATGTTATGGTACTACATATATTTGTTACGGCCCACTCTCTACGGCTCAGCGCCTAGTCTCTGGTCTCCAGTCTCCAGCCTGGCATACCTTACGATTATGGCCAGCGTTGGGTAATTTGTTAGTAGCTGGCGATGCAGTCTTCCAGATAAAATGCAACCCGGTCCACGGCTGGCGGCGCAGCGCGAGCATTCAATGAAAATTAACTAGGGACAAATTGTTGATCGTGCTCGGGGGTTCGGGTCCGGGTTCGGGTTCGGGCCGCAAGATCGGTAGCCATTCGATGGCATTGTACGGTTAACGGCTGCTGCAGGCTTGGCCAGGCTAGGCCACACTTGGCCAGGCTTATAGTCATCACTGGGCCTTGTTGGCTGGCCAAATTATAGCTATACACAACGAATTATTTGTGCTTGCTTGTTTACGAATGGTTTTATAAGCTCAAGTATTAGCATTCTGGCGAATATGTTTATGGGAACCGCTCATAATTACAGTTTTAAATTCAAATAGAGGAAATCACTTTAACGAAATTGATATCTACCAAACAGTTTTAAGTTTTCTCTCTGGGAAGCGAACAATTGATTTTTATACTCGTTCACGATGTGAAAAGAGTATATTGGGCTTATGGCATTGATTACCATTTACCATTTTTTTTGTCTCAAATATATACTCGTGTACACCTACGTTGGGTCATGACAATTCTCACATCTATATAATAATCTCTTCTCAGTTTTAAAGCGAGTAGACCAAATTTTTGCAAGCAGATTAAAATTGATAAAAAATTGGACATGTCAGGCTTTCAGTTCCATAGCTCCCCTAACTTTGTCAAATCTGAACCGATTTTCATGTTTGATGGCAATTTTTCTTGGCTTGTCCTCTAAAATAATTCTGCCTTTAAATATAGGCATTATTGAAAATTAATTTTTTTTAATACCCCCCCTTACTCATTTTCAAAAAAATTTTTTTTCCAAATTTTAGAATTGCGAATTTATATTTTTATTCGATTGTGGTTGCCACAATTAGTATAAAAAACAACATTAAAAGCGATTCTGAGAGGGTCAAATTTTTTGTCAAAAATCATGCAAAAATTGAAAAAAATTTTGACATATAAAGCTCTCGGATCCATAGCTCCCATATTTCAAACGCCGATAACTTTGTCAAAACTGAACCGATTTTCATGTTTGATAGCACTTTTTTCATGGTTTATTCTCTAGATTGATTCCGCATTTCAAATATATTCATTATTGAAAATAAAATTTTTTCAATTTTTTTGTCAAAAAAAGCATGTACCCCCCCCTTACTCATTTTGGAAAAAAATTTTTTTTCAAAATTTACAAATGCGATTTTATATTTTTAATCGATTGTGGTTGCCACAATTAGTACAAAAAACAACATTAAAACCGATTCTGAGGGGGTCAAATTTTTTGTCAAAAATCATGCAAAAATTGAAAAAAATTTTGACATATAAAGCTCTCGGGTCCATAGCTCCCATATTTCAAACGCCGATAACTTTGTCAAAACTGAACCGATTTTCATGTTTGATAGCATTTTTTTCATGGTTTATTCTCTAGATTGATTCCGCATTTCAAATATATTCATTATTGAAAATAAAATTTTTTCAATTTTTTTGTCAAAAAAAGCATGTACCCCCCCCTTACTCATTTTCGAAAAAAATTTTTTTTCAAAATTTACAAATGCGATTTTATATTTTTAATCGATTGTGGTTGCCACAATTAGTACAAAAAACAACATTAAAACCGATTCTGAGGGGGTCAAATTTTTTGTCAAAAATCATGCAAAAATTGAAAAAAATTTTGACATATAAAGCTCTCGGATCCATAGCTCCCATATTTCAAACGCCGATAACTTTGTCAAAACTGAACCGATTTTCATGTTTGATAGCATTTTTTTCATGGTTTATTCTCTAGATTGATTCCGCATTTCAAATATATTCATTATTGAAAATAAAATTTTTTCAATTTTTTTGTCAAAAAAAGCATGTACCCGCCCCTTACTCATTTTGGAAAAAAATTTTTTTTCAAAATTTACAAATGCGATTTTATATTTTTAATCGATTGTGGTTGCCACAATTAGTACAAAAAACAACATTAAAACCGATTCTGAGGGGGTCAAATTTTTTGTCAAAAATCATGCAAAAATTGAAAAAAATTTTGACATATAAAGCTCTCGGGTCCATAGCTCCCATATTTCAAACGCCGATAACTTTGTCAAAACTGAACCGATTTTCATGTTTGATAGCATTTTTTTCATGGTTTATTCTCTAGATTGATTCCGCATTTCAAATATATTCATTATTGAAAATAAAATTTTTTCAATTTTTTTGTCAAAAAAAGCATGTACCCCCCCCTTACTCATTTTCGAAAAAAATTTTTTTTCAAAATTTACAAATGCGATTTTATATTTTTAATCGATTGTGGTTGCCACAATTAGTACAAAAAACAACATTAAAACCGATTCTGAGGGGGTCAAATTTTTTGTCAAAAATCATGCAAAAATTGAAAAAAATTTTGACATATAAAGCTCTCGGATCCATAGCTCCCATATTTCAAACGCCGATAACTTTGTCAAAACTGAACCGATTTTCATGTTTGATAGCATTTTTTTCATGGTTTATTCTCTAGATTGATTCCGCATTTCAAATATATTCATTATTGAAAATAAAATTTTTTCAATTTTTTTGTCAAAAAAAGCATGTACCCGCCCCTTACTCATTTTCGAAAAAAATTTTTTTTCAAAATTTACAAATGCGATTTTATATTTTTAATCGATTGTGGTTGCCACAATTAGTACAAAAAACAACATTAAAACCGATTCTGAGGGGGTCAAATTTTTTGTCAAAAATCATGCCAAAATTGAAAAAAATTTTGACAAGTAAAGCTCTCGGGTCCCTAGCTCCCATATTTCAAACGCCGATAACTTTGTCAAAACTTAACCGATTTTCATTTTTGATAGCATTTTTTGCATGGTTTATTCTCTAGATTGATTCCGCATTTCAAATATATTCATTATTGAAAATAAAATTTTTTCAATTTTTTTGTCAAAAAAAGCATGTACCCCCCCCCCTTACTCATTTTCAAAAAAATTTTTTTTCCAAATCTTAGAATTGCGAATTTATATTTTTATTCGATTGTGGTTGCCACAATTAGTATAAAAAACAACATTAAAAGCGATTCTGAGAGGGTCAAATTTTTTGTCAAAAATCATGCAAAAATTGACAAAAATTTTGACATATAAAGCTCTCGGATCCAAAGCTGCCATATTTCAAACGCTCATAACTTTGTCAAATCTGAACCGATTTTCATGATTGATGGCATTTTGACCATGGTTTATCCTTTAGATTGAATCTGTGTCTGCGTGGTTCAAGGTACATGCTTTGGTTGTTATTACACTGTTATCGAGAGTTGCGCTATCGGTTACACCCGACTGCAATGTAGGAACACATGCTTAGCTATGTTTTCTTCGGAGAATCCTTGAATAATATGTGCTTTAAGCTTTATTCTGGGCTGTCTGGGTTCCTCTTCAGCCTCTGTAGGCCGCACAACAATTTCATTAAGCTTTTTAAAGTTCGTGCTGCTTTTATTTTTGAAGAGCAGCCTGTTGCAAGTTGCATCGGCACGTTTTGCCAGCCCGATTTTTGTTTTTCACCCTGATCATCCCCGTTGTCGTTGGTGTTTGCTGGGGCCTGGCTCTTGCTCTTTTAATAAATGAAAATGTTTTTAATTAATATGCTTCAATATGTCGAGAGCGGCACTTTACTTTATATGCAAGCACAGTCAAGCCTACCCCCAAACGGATTTCGCTGCCACCCCACGCCCCGTTGCCCACAACATTCCGCTTGATTATTCAGAGCAAGCGACGTGGTTGCATGTGGCGGCGCCTCCGTTTTTATTGTTTCATATTTATTCGTATAAGCCCGTAGGCTAAATTTCAATATTTTATTCACATGCACAACATACATACGTTTATAATATGCATATGTATGTGTGTTAACACAAACGGACAATAAGAATCCTGCGCTCAAGCATGCAACAAAATAAATACCCGCCTCCCGCCCCTCTACCATTTGGCACAACTCTCTTTGTCAAGCTTTTATTATAGCCCACAGTTATTTCTTCGTTGCTTTTGTTGTTGTCGTTCTGTGGGCAGCAGCAACTTTTTGTTGTCTTTGTTGTTGTTTTTAATTATTCAATGCGTACTCCGACTGCAAGCAAGAATCAGCGCAACAAAATTGCATGCAATGTCTATTTATAACAATTGCATTTGATTTGATTTGCTCAGCGCTGTGTTTTCCAAGTGCGTGCTCTGATCGCATATTCGATGCGTAGATCCATTGAAGCTTTCTACGCTGCGTCTATTTTTAGCTACTCAGTATGATTTCATGTGTTTTGTGTTGAGCAATTTGTTCTCCTCTGGTATCCATCCCATATTGTCTAGTGGTTAGGATACCCGGCTCTCACCCGGGAGGCCCGGGTTCAATTCCCGGTATGGGAAGTGATCGAGATTTCTTTTTGTCATTTTGTTTTTTTTTTTTAAATTCATTTTTTAAATGTTTGTGAGCTAATTTACCGATTTAAACGTGTTTCAAAATTTTTAAAGCAATGCATACAAAAAGTTGTTATTTTTTTATATTACAATTTGTTTTATACGTATTTATATTTGTTGATTAGATTTAAGTAGTATATACATTCTCTATTACAGAGCTGTCTATACTATTCACTCACATTCACTTAACAGAGTACAGCAAAACATGTACTACACATTTTTACAGTGAATGTCTCATAAGCCGTTTTGGATATATTCATGCAGGTCTCTAGGATGTATGTATATGTAATTAGTATATTTAGATTTTTTGAAATTAGCTATAAACTTATTTATAAAAAGTTCATATTTGTTTTTAATATTTTAACACACCTGTTTAAAATATTGTGAAACTGATTTCTTCTAGTTTGATAGTTTTGATATTTGATGCGGTATATTTATTAAAATGTTTGTTATATTTGTTATAAAATATTAGTCATCTGTACATATCTACATAATTAACATGGTCGTTTCACAATAATTCAGATCTATTTCTGTGCTATAAGCATCTATGCCTAATTATGTTTATAATGCGAAAATGTGGATGGGTAGTATATACATATATATGCCTATTCATTCAAAAATGTGCACTTGGAGTTTTGAAGAATGATTTACAATATCCACAGAATGAGCTTCAGCTACAAGGCAATATCTTACAAAGGGCGCTATATTTGATTTTGATGGGTTTGACCAGACAGGATCAGGGGCAGAGGCTACACAACACATCATTTATCTACATAGAAATTGCATTTGAGCATTTGAGAATGCAGTCATTAATCAATATTAATAAGCTTTCATTTATTTTGCTTTCGACAATCTGAAGTGACTTAGGATTTACATATTCTTTTTCTGGGTTTTATGGGTGGATGGAATATTCAATGACCATTGCACCCTTTATTTTTTAAGCAAACATATGCCCATTGCAATCTCTCATTTCCGAAGCACTTTTTTTTGGTTGTTGTTCTCAACGATCCATTGAATTTGTACGAAACAAACCGCAAACTTCATTTACAAAATGGACATTCATTTCAGGGCCCGAACTCGAACCAACCAAAATATGCACCGGGCAATTTTATTTAAAAATGCAAAAGCCTTTGTCGATGTGTTGTTTTGTTGTAATCGACTCCTGACTACAGCATGCATTAAAATTGACAATCGCCTCTCTGTGCGGTTGAATTGCTGACAACATGGAACACGGCCAGTTCCACACCTGATGCACCACTCGCACCACCTACACGACCTGCTTCTGACAAGCAGCGGCTCCCAACTTCATTAGGTGTTGCCTGCTGTCGGTGGACATGGAAAAGGTATTGGCCCTGGACCCCTTGCCCTTTTAAGTATCAAAAGGCAGCTGCCTGCTGTTGCAGGGGTGCTACAGGGCGCCATATATATATATATATATATATACATACATATGTATGTGGGTATACTACACTTTTCCAAATTATACACCCAGTTCAATGGTTGAGCTTACAAAATGTACTGTTAAAATCCGACAATCAAACATTTCCCTGGAAGTAGTATTCTCAAAAAGTTTAAGGAAAAAAAACAAATCCTTTTTAAGCCAAGACCGTCTTTGTGCAACCTTTTTTGCGAAGTGTATTCGCCGTGTGGCAACCTTTTTTGGGCTGTATTCGGGCTTATGACTGCGCCTTCAGTCTGTTGCATTTTTTGGCAATGTGAGCTGGGGGCGGGGCAGTGTGTGTGTGGGTGAGTGGGTGGGTGGTGGGTGCGTGGTAAGCGGCGTTGCAACCTTGCATTTTGCTGCTGCCTCCCGCCCGCTTGCTGCCTCTTGATTGTCCCCCTGTGACTGCTCGGGCGCATTTGCATTTTTTATATTTACAGTTTATACAGTATGCATGTGCATCACATCTCTCTTTCGCTCTGCCGCCGTCTGTATGGCCATTGTGCTGGCTAGTTCTGTTTCTGTTGCGCGCGTTGGTGCATCCACAAAAAAAAAAAATAAAAATCGATAACGACAAAAATTTGCAAAAATTTACTTCATGTTGGCATTGTTGATGTGCGTTTTTTCCAGCTCATATAGTACTACATATAATACCATATAGTATATACCATATATCATGTTTGCATATGTGTATATAAAGCTCAGACCTTATCGCATACCGTGCAGGACCCGCATCAGCAGCTGAGGTGTACCCAGACCATCGGCAGCTCTGCACTCAATATTGAAAGAGATTGCACTTTGCATTTTAAGGTTATTTAATTCAATCAGACCCTGTTCGGATGTTTGGGAATATTTTGGCTAATAGATGTGGCCAGATATACGCACATATGGCTGGGGCTCTGATTTTATATGGAGTGCTTATGCAGAGTCGGCAACATCCATCCCATATTGTCTAGTGGTTAGGATACCCGGCTCTCACCCGGGAGGCCCGGGTTCAATTCCCGGTATGGGAAGTACTTGTCTTTTCAAGATCTTTTTTCATTTGTATTTTACTTAAATGAATTGAAATTTATTAAATCGTAATTATACACTGTTTTTACACGGATCTCTGTATTTTTTTTTTCATTTCCTATTTCTTTTTTGGAATTTTGATGCTTTACGCTGTGAACCTGTAGATATGACCTTATGTAGCCTCTTTGCCCAAAGTCGTGCGTTTCGCTTTGAAAGCAATATGTGCTTTGTTGTGGGTCCAATATCTCGTGTTTTATCAGCTGCAACGATCGGCTTCTGCTTTATCGATGGATTATGTATTTCATTCATTGTTCCAGCTAGGCTTTGGAAATGGTCCACTATTCTATACATACGCATTTCGATCTCTTGAACACGCCGAGCAGTTGCGTTAATGTTTTCGAAAGTGTCAACATATATCATTAGGGAAGTGTCGTTCCAGCTGTTATGTGGGTTCATCTTTTTTTTTAATAGTTTTACCAAAAGTTTTATTTAAAAGAAACAAAATACTTTCTGAACACGAAAACTTTTGTTTTTGATTAAATTTTGAAGACATACTGGGGGAAATTTAAGTAAATACATCATGACGTTGAGTAATGTAATTTTTAATGTGACAACATCCGAAAAGATTTCATTGACTTAATAAACATATAAATAAGTTAATTAAATGTACCAACATAAATGTTCAATTTTTTTTAAATAAAGTGACTTATAAACATATATACATATACATTTTACATACATCGTATTCTTCATTGAAATTTATTTTAAAATTTAATTTATAGATTTGAATTTGAAATTCACAAAACACACATACTTTGTTGTTATAAATGTGCTTACAAATGGAGGACGATCACCTCTCCCATATTGTCTAGTGGTTAGGATACCCGGCTCTCACCCGGGAGGCCCGGGTTCAATTCCCGGTATGGGAAGTTTTCGAAGTTCCTTTTTTGGGATTGCTTTTTTTTACAAGTTTAAAATAACTATTACTGAGTCCCGGAATAATCCATAAATATAATAGGTCAAGTTAAAAAGTAAATTGATTAATTTGGATTTATAATTGATAATTATCCAACTTGACGTGGCTAAATTACTTTATTAATTATCATTGTTTTAAGAGTGTCGCATTATATAAAATGGAATTTTGTTTGTCCTTCTATACATTGATTTATAAATATATTTATATTTGATACATACATATGTGTATGTATGTATGCATCTATCAAATATTATTAATTTTAATCTAATTCTAATTTTACGGAAAAAAGGCTATAAGCTGATTGTGATCAATTCTCCCATATTGTCTAGTGGTTAGGATACCCGGCTCTCACCCGGGAGGCCCGGGTTCAATTCCCGGTATGGGAAATGAGAAATGATTACATTTTTTATAGGAGGAAGGTGAAGGTAACTTCTTTGTTGTATATTGTGCAATATTTGTATTATACAATTATCATCTATGAGGTAGGTGAGGGCGGTTGTTCTATCGGTAGAATATATATTTAATAGTTATTACAACATATAATATAACATAATTATAGTATAATTTATTCATCTTTTAGCCTCCGAGAGTTTTCGCCAATTAGCTTCAAAATTGAGTTAACAGTAACGCATCTTTATTGGAAACGCTCAAAGGATCTGATGGTACCACGCAGAGAGGGGCCCAACAGAATACGTGAGCGTTATTCAGTTGCCGATAATCCAATTACGGATCCATATCGCCCATTTAGCTATAGCCGCATCGAGACTCCTGGTACAATTTGAATGTGAATGCGAATTGTGAATGCCCCATGGATGTAAATTTGATTGGCTACAGTTTTTGCTCAATCTGAAAGAGCTGAGGGCTTCGGGTAGGGGCTTATATCTGGGTAGGTGCACTGTGTGTGCCTGTGTCTAACGAACATTTAATTGAATATAATACATAATTTTCGCTGAAAGGATTGCCTGCAATTTTTGCAGCAGTGGGAAAATTAAATGAAAGCAACGCAATAATTATTTTATACCGGTTAAAAATAAACCGCACTGCATAAACAGCCCCAGCAGAGATGCCACATAAAAGCCCCCATATACTATATACAATTTTTTCCGTACTGGCCGAGGGATTCTCCTTCATTCATTTACTCGCTCTGTATATAACGCACTTAAAGCCCATGTCCATTACACAAATACAATCCCCAATCCCCAATCACCGTACCCAACCTACCAACGTCTGGGCGCCCGCTCTCCAACCCTCTCTGATGCGTTTTATTGCACTGGACACTGCTCGGTCTCTGTTCCACACCATCCCGCAAAAAAATAAACATAGGCTTGTATTAATGAAAAATTTCGTACATCGAATTCGCATCATTAAAAATAAACCCCGAAAAAATTAAAAGTCCAAAAAAATCGCATATGTGAAAGAGTCGAACGATTTTTAAGGGTTGCAATTTTTGCCGCCAAACAAAAAAAAACTTTCAAAATTATTGTATGGAAATCAATTTTGTTTTTTGTTTTTTTTTGCTTTCATTCTGTAAATGGCAACAATGCCAGCTACATAACGTATGTGTTATGTGTGCACTGTATGTTTCCACTACCTGCAAAATAAAGGCATTTGTTGCACTTTTTAAAGTGAGTGGAGCGCAGATAAGAATTGTAGGCAAGCCATTAATGGGGGCTAATTTTAAATCTGTAATAAACTAATCAAGAAAGTTTATGTTTTTAAGTAAATTTCTTCTTAAATTACCTTAAAATATATATTTGTTTTCAAAATAGTTGTCATTTAATACATTGCTGAAAGTTAAAAAAAATGCAGACATTTTTAAGTAAAAGAAATAAAAAAATCTTTGTCAGAAGTGGGATTCGAACCCACGCCTACAGAGTAGACTGCGACCTGAACGCAGCGCCTTAGACCACTCGGCCATCCTGACATATAACTGACCGATAGTTTTATGCTATAAAAACATAGGGAATGACTCTCTACAGTAAATTAATTGAATACAAAATAAATGCAACATATGTATGTATATACACATTAAATAATCCACTTCAAAAAAAAAAAGAAGAAAGTTAGCGTAAATTAATATATAGAAAAAGATCAATTCACCAAATATAAAAACTATCAAAATTCCGATTCAAATTTTTATAGAGCATTATAATTGTCTTGTATTTTATGCATTTTGACTATTTAAAGTATCCCACTGGTAAAATTCTTGCTACACCCTTGTCTGCGTTATTTACAATTGCATACAACAACTAAGTACATACACATGTGCATACATACATGCACGTACAAAAACAGCAAACAAATATGATGAAAGTAAAGCAAAAAATGTTTCACATGCGCCAACTTTTTGGGTGGGCTGCATTGCAGCACTTGCAACAGAGGCGGCTTTATTCAGGGGGCATGGTTAATCAGACTTGACGTAAGGTAAAAAAAGCAGAAACAATCAAATGTGCATACGTTTCGGTCCCGACGAACGCTGAAGTCCCTAGCGCTTTATACCGCAGCGGAAATTCTTTAACGAATGAAGGCAACACGAGGTTAAAGTAGCTGTAAAGTCCTTCTCAAATCCTGGACGCGAAAGAAAAAAAAAAAATTAAAATAGACGTTAATAAGAACTTTTTAACTATCTAACAAATGATAATTATTGAAAGATTTTATATGCAATTTTCTTACGACATTTTAATATTTAACAGCACATTATTTGAACTTTGAAATGTTGTATTTTTTTTCACAAGAATATGAATGCTCCAACCTTTTATAAAAGTCAGATAATCTGTTTGTGGATTTTTAATATGCCTCGATATGTAGCGCAGCAGAATTTTCGGTACACTTGCTAAAAATTAAACAAAAATGTGAAAAAATGCGAAAAACACGAATTTATTTTAATGTCAACCCATATACCATGTACTCTGCCCTATAACATATGTATATATGCGACACCTATGTATAACATGGTGTATGCAACATGCAACATGACGCCATGGCACATAGTATGTTCTACGCAGCTCCCCGTTTCGGGGACTGGACTTTTGGGGGTACTTTGGCGTTGTGCGTAGCCCAAATAAGTCACATTAAAAACTGTACTTATTATGGGCTTATAATGAGTTAAGAGACGGAGAGTTTATGGTAAACATATTCAACAATAGAATTATAGAAACAACCAGCTAAATATGCAAATTATTCAATGTATTTGTGCATAGTCAGTCGCATATAGATGTATTTATTTCATCGGCGTGGAATAGAGAAAACCCCAATAGCACTTGGCCAATCGTTTTCAATTTTCCAATTTGCAATTAACCAATGAACGTTGCTTTTGGCTTTCAATATTAAACTCCGCTATAGACATCATATTAACCAAATTAATTATGTATTTGTGATATTATGTATTTCCGTAATTTTGTATGCGTTTGTCAATAATTTATATTATTTGCTGGGCTTCCTCACACTTTGAACAAACGCATATCAAAATTTATACATATATTTATGCAAGTTATGTATATTAAATAGAGTCCCTTATGTATATGTATATATTATGCTGATTATGCTGGGAATGTCAATTCGACTGACAATAGTGGCAATACGTAAGGGAAAAATAATATTATCAAAAATTGCTCAAGAATATAAGCTAATATATTTAAACTAATCATAAGAAAAACATTAAACTGATATGTATTTTAATTTATTTATTTAGTTTTTTGTCGCTAAGCAAATGGTGTCAACAATGCAAAAAATGTTATTTTTATAAATTCTGGTACCAACTATTGTTTAAAAATAAAATACCAAGGCTTCGGATTTTAAATATATTTTAAATATAAATATTGACAAGATATAAACTTGGCCATAGATTTGCCTGAAAACTGGTTAAGCTTTTGATAAATAATAGCAGGTCTATTTTTGGTTTCTGAACCCTTAACACCATTACCTCCCTCTAATATAATCAGTTCGCTAACGGGTTTCAATTAAAATTTTAAAAACGCATCTCTGGGTATATAAAAAAGCACATATGTACATATATACTAAATATATACCGAATCAAACTGGGAAAGTGCATTTTGCATAAAACACTCCCAGCTCGCTCACCCAAAATATTTGTATATATCTACTTATACAATTTTTTATATACAGGCAAAATTGGTGGAATGGCGTACGCAAAATAACAATAAAATCGAATAAAAGCACGGCAACAAAAAAAAGGAGGAATAAATTAAAATAAATAAATTACAATAAGAATAACTGCAAAAGCGAACAACAACAACATCACCTTGATGCTGACGGTGCGTGCGTGCGGTTGGCCCGCCCACAGGGGGCGGGTTGGGTGACTCGGTGGGTTGGATTTTGGTTGGTCGGCTTTTGGGAATGCAACTGCAGCGGGTAAAAAATATAATAATAAATTGTATTATAATTTCTTTTTTATCACAAAAAGGTGCGCGCAGCATGGGAAAAATATTTCAAACTGCCGAGATGAACCTGAATATCATTTACTTTTTTACTGAGAAATTTAATTCTTCTATGTTATAGTAAACGATTTTACAGAAATTTTAAATTTTAAAAATTAAAAAAATATATTTAAGAAATGATTTGAATTTTAAATGCATTTGCCTAAATATTACTAAACATGAAACTATACAAGTTTTAATGAACACTAAAGCAAATTGAAATTATATTTCGCCTTTATTTATAAATTTTATACTTTAAATTTGAAAAAAAATATTATCTCTTAAACAGATTTATATTTATTTTGAGAATTAACCCAAAAAATTTGAAATTAATAATTTCCATGGCTTAGTTTATTAATCATAACACTAAAATATATTTTTTTAATGGCTATCTAGAACTTTTTCCAGTGCTGTGTTGAAATAGCAACAATATGCTCAGCTCAAGTGTTAATGAAATAAATGCAAGTAAAAAATGCTACACAAACGCATCTAAAAAAGAATTTAAAAAAAGTTGTTTGTTGCAACGAATGAGAGGCATGCGCGCAGCAGAAGTTGCGGCTGGTGCTGGTTGATGGAATGGGAGGTGCATTTAATGCGTTGCTGCCGCTGCTGCCGTTGCAGCTTTCAGCTGCAGCTGCTGCTGCTGCTGCTGCTGCATTACTGATTATGTTGATGATGCTGCAACAACAAAATAATCGTATAAATTAACATGCAACAAAAAATGAGGCAAATAATACAAAAAAAGAAGAAAAATGCAAAAAACCAAATTTCAATTGCGTGTGCGTGAAAATTACAGCATGTGGAGAGTTTGAAGAGCTCTTGGCATGTAGAAGGGGGTTCATTAATAGGGCTGCTAATTATTGACAGCCACCGGGCGGCGACACACCCGCTGGCCGCCCCTTGAGGCCACCCACTTTTGTGGTTTGTTGCCGCTGCAGCGGCATTGCGTCTCATAATGAGTCGGTTTTTGTGTGTGTGTGTGTGTTTTTTTTCATTTGGCTCCGGAAAAAAACACGAACAATTTTTGTTGTTGCTGTCCTTGTTGCTGTTGCTATTGTTGTTGTTGCTGTTGGCGCGCTGCATTTGTTGCAGCATCGCATTACGCAAAAAATCAGTTTCGAAAATGCTTTGTCAACAGCAACACACATTCAAAATTTTCGGTTTAGTCGCATAAGTTTTATTTTCGCCTAATTTTGTAATCCAATACAACTTTGGCACGGCACTTGGCAACGAAACCCGAATCCAGCTAAATTTTCAGTAAAAAAAAAGCCAAACAAAAAAAAAATCCAAACAAAAGCAACGTGAAAAGTGAGTGGTATCAAAAAATTACGCATACGCCATATGGTACTTGGCTTCAATCTAAAACGCTATCAGCTTGGCTAATTCTATGTGTATGTGTGTTTGTTTGCTTGTTTGTGTTTGTGTTCGTGTTTGTTCATGTGGCAAATGCCACCCCTAATTACTGAACCTAAGCCCACTGAGCTGTAGCCTATAGGCTAAAGTCAATCCCAAACCCCTATTCAACTCCCACTCTATTTCTCTATTACGCTGACGTCGACGTCGTCGTCGCTATTTTGTGGTTTATGCTTTTGGCCCTTTTTTATTTTTTGTTGGCTTTAGTTAGCTGCGCTCAACGCGCCAACTGATTAACAAAATTAGTTTAGAAAACTCCGCACACGCGTTCGAAACAAACCAAAAATTTGTTCGGTTCTTTTCGCATCAAATCTGAAAAATAAAAAAAAATTTAAACAAAAATAAATGAAAATAAAAATTTATAGAGAATGTAATTAAAGTTGTGCATAAACGTAATAAACATGTATATTTTTTTGTCATAGTGAATTGATAATATCTTTGGGTTATAATAAAAAACTAATTAACGTATGCAAAAAAATAAATTATTAACTTTATCTTCAGGATTTTCAATATTAAATACTTTTTTGTGCATTTTTTCTTATGAGCAAATATTTAAGTGAATAATCTTATCAATAATATATAGCGATCCAATTACGATAATATTTAAAATTTTTTTTTTCAGAATTCTTAAGGTCTTAACTCGTAGACTTTGTGAAATTATTTGTAAAATCAACAAGTTTTTGACAATACAGTGTTTAAACTGAAAGAACTTAGTAACATACCTAGGGTAATAATCTTAACTCCTGGAGGTAGCTCATCCGGCAGATAATTAATTTTATAGTAATTATAAATTATAATTATAAACAATTTTGTGTATAATTTTATTGCTTTTTATTTATTTTGTAGTTAATTCAGGACTTTGTTTTTGTAACCTTAATGAGAGAATACTTAAACAGGAAGTGTTAAGGACAAAATAAAAATTTCGAATCGTATTGTCTGTGATTGAGTTTTTTACTACAGCATACATCTAAAAGGGACATTAATAAATTCGTAAATAAATTTGAAGAAAGGCAATAATTGAATTGTTGCTAAATTCAAATAGTTTCACCTCTATACGTTAAACGTTGGGGTTTTATTATTAAACATATAGAACATATAACATTCAGGTGTTAGTAACAACCTGTTAAATGAACTGGCCTTTAAGCTGTTGTAAATCAATTATAATTTGTTATACTATTGTATTATACAATTTCCTAAAATAAATCTGAAAATGGTCTGTTTCAAATAGTTTGATAAATGGGAAATACTATTTCGTACACTCAGAGTTTGTACTAAATTTAAGTACGATTTGGTTTTTCAAATTTCTTGAATATTCTTAAAATATTTGAGTACTATTTTCACTATTTTTTCTCTGGAAATAAAATCGTTAATTTTAATTACAGGACAAATTTAATTTTGCAGTTTTAATACATTAAATAGTATTATATTAATATCAGTTAATTTGTTAGGTTTATGATATATATTATTCATCTCTATTAGGACCCATCTGTAATTTCTAATTAAGTCTAATCACTGCTCTTTCTAAAATGGTTCGCATACTTTAATTTTCATTAGAAAATTGTTTCTGTGTTTCTGGTTGTGGCCGTGTGTGTGTGTTCTATTCTAAACGACCCCGCCGACAGTGGAGGGGGTGCAGTTTTGTTAACCATTTTGTGATCTATTTTACTCGCAACGAGAGTTTTGGCGCTCGTTTCTGGCGTTTGTGTGTCGCGCGACGGCGACGAGGGCGCCGACGAGAAGACTCGTCTTGAATGAAAGTCAAAGTAAAAACGGCAACAAAAAACCT
The DNA here is from genome assembly GCA_035047465.1 of Drosophila sordidula. Taxonomy (NCBI): domain Eukaryota; kingdom Metazoa; phylum Arthropoda; class Insecta; order Diptera; family Drosophilidae; genus Drosophila; species Drosophila sordidula. The sequence goes on along the minus strand of JAWNPQ010000156.1, from coordinate 7,347,710 downwards.
AAACAAAACATAAAACGCTACCACGAAACGGCGGCGTGACAAGCTGGGGCTGCGGGGCGGGGCGGTGCACGGTGGGGTGGGGTCGCCAACTAGAAAACAGAGAGCGCCAAAAAGTTTTGATAAGGCCAACGCAAAGCACGGCGGAGAGCCAGAAAAGGGTATTAAGTAAGGGCCGGGTCGGCGGCGGGGTAAGCGTCGAGGAAGGCGTCACTGGGAAAAAAGCAAAACAACAACAGTAAACAACAAACAAAAGCAACATGAGAGTTTGCCCGCCGGTAGAAAACGAGCAAAGAAAAGAAGACGACGAAATGCAGCGCGAAAATGAAAACGCCGCGAGACGATGAAAAGGGCGTCATGTGTGGGCCACCTGAGGGGGGGGGGGAAAGGGTTGCGAAAGGGGGCGTGAGTCAGGTGCTGATGCTGCTGCTGCTGGCGCTGCTGCTGCTGCTGCTGCTGCTACTGTTCTGCCGGGTTGAATGCACGCCGCGTGCAATAGAGAAGGCAGCAGCTGTGTGCGAGCGAGCTGGCAAGCTGGCTGGCTAGCCCACCACTTGCTCACACTCAGCCCCCCCCTCCCCATTTGCCGCTCGGGGGCAGTGCGCATGTGCCGTGGCTCTCTGGGATACACGCACGGATGCTGCAGTCGCCCGAGAGACGCGGGGAGGCGAGGGGGGCCGCGAGAGTGGAACTGCGCGCTGGCGGCTGGGATCGGTGGGGGCCGTGCGGCGGGGCGGGGCGGCGCTGCAGGTGCATTTATTTATTTATTTCGATTCATTTCCGCTTTTGTGTGCGCTAAATGAAAACTCATTTCCTTTTGATGTTTGTCGTTGTTGCTTTCATTATTTTTGTTCTTGCCGATACCCCGCACTCGGACGGGGCAAGAGAGACAGACACATGTGTGTATCACGCAAGGTAGAATGAGAGAGACAAGTGGGCGCTCTCGCACTCGCACTAGTTCGCTCTCCCTCTCGCGCTCGCTCCCTCTCTCTCGCTCTCTGGCTTTTAGGTGCGCGATAATGAAAAGTATAATGCACCAAAGTGACATAAGACTGTAAATTAAGCAGCAGCAACAACAACAACGGCGAAAAACTGTAAGCGGTCCTTTACATATATATTACATGTGCACACATGCACATGTACACATGCATGTATGTACTGAAGCCACTGTCACATAGAGCTATTTACCGTTATCTGCATATGCTGCACAGCTGCGAAGAGCAGAAGCTATCGCCGTCTGCCGCCCAACCGAACGCACTCGACTCGGTGGGGGCAGGGGGGCAGGGGGCAGGGGGCAGGGGGCAGGGGGCACAAGTTGTGTGTGGTCAAAGCTAAATGACCAAAACTTCCCACTCAAACCCCGTTTATTGCCATTCACGTGTTCACGTGTGTGTTACATTAAATAAAAAGCCCTTTCATACCAAATTACAATTATGGCAAACGAACACACACTCACAATGCTCTGTCTGCGAGTGTGTGTGTGTGTGTGTGGCTAGCATGTACTATATCTACTCTATATGTACATATATCCCGACTATGGTTTTAATGGCTCTTTCTGTCACTGAATTTAGCCGCTGGCCCATTGATGCTCTTTGCAGTTTTTGTTAAATGCACGAAAATTGAAAAAATTTGCATAAAAAGTGCAAACAATTGCGTGCAACGGAATAATAAACGAGAAATAATAATCTAAAATGGCTTTAACTGAGCAGGCGTTGCGGCAAAATCCTTTTAATTTATCCATTTATACTATGAATTTATATATATACTGAAGTGGGTGTCGCTAGCTTTTATAATCTGCGAAATATATATAAAAAAGAAACTGAAAAACTATATTTTCCGATCTTGATTAGTGGGGAATTTAAGAACTTAATATGTAATATAAATATAATTTTTTCTCTATATTATTAAAACACAATTTCGACTACACTCCGGTATTATATTAATACTATTATTTATAGGGACATTAGAAATTAACTTAGACAAACCCGACTTTCCGTAAATAATTCATCTATACCGAGGACTACCCTTTTAAATATTAAAATATACCATAGGACTAATATTTATTATATTATTCAGATTTGTTTATTTATTAATATGTCATTTGAAAATGATTATACTAAATTGTACGTTTTTTTAATTTCCCATTTTTTGCATTTTTTATAAATTTGAATACTAGAAAGTATTATTTAATTTTTATAAGATTACTTTGTTGAATTGATTTGTGTTCTTATTATGTAATCCAAGCGATTAGAAAAAGAAATCTATAATTTGTTTAGTACACTTAGTTTTAGCGTATTTTGTCTACAATATTATTTTGTAATAAGCTCTTGCCTATTTGAAACGAATTGAATTTTGTACTCATTATGTAATTCAAGCTTATAGCTAATCCTATACCTGATCTTTCTGTTTTGCTTCGTTAACCAATCAATTAAAATTATTTAAATACATTCGCTCGCAGGCAGTTCCTTAATTTACAATGCGCATATAGAAAACCATTAGGGAATTCCCATGTCTAGCTTCTGGGTGCATAAAAACATTTTTGGCTAATTCATATTTATTGCCGTTCCATTTTTTGTTGTTCTTTCGGCTTTGGCTGTCTGCGCGCCCGGTTTATGAAGCTGCCTCTCACATTGCGAGCATATGCTGTGACGACCGCCGGCCCGCCCCCGCTTCGGCTTCGGGCGTGTTGTTGTTGTCTGGGCTCGCAAATTTACATAGCCAAAGTCAGAGGCGCAAAAAACAAAACCGGATCGAAGCTACACAAACACAAAACAAAGCATAAAGCTCCCTAACCGGCACACACACACACACACACACATGCACACACTCACACGGATAAAGCTCACCCACATATACACGCTCATTTGCAAAGATAACAAAACAAAACCGGCTTTTTGTATTTTTTTTCGCAAGCGCTTAAAGCGACCCAATATTTCTTTTTGTTTTCTACTAATTTTGCAAAAACGAAGCGCAAAAGAGACGCAAAAAAAAGGAATAAAAGTCGGGACAGCGAGCGGCAGCGATAAGATTAGACAAAGGGCGCCTTATCACAGCTGTTTATAAATATGTAAAATATACAAGCTACAGACAGTTGCACATATGGGTGCATACATACATACATACACGCTGTTTGTATGCATGTACAGACACTGTATATAGTAAATGCATGAAAAAAGCTTGTTCTTAACCTATACCACGTATAGCAATTGCGATAACAAAAACACAATTAAAAGGCGCTCTCTGCGAGACGCTTTTTTGAATGCCGAGGCCAAGAGGTAATCGCTCGAGAAGAGCACAAAGCACAATAACAAAAACAAATATGCCAGACACAAATGCCAATGCACGCAAAAAGCTAGCAACAACAAAAGTTTCTCTATACATTTGTATGTATATAGAGTGTATGTATGTATGCACAACTATTTGAAGTAGTCTTCTATTTGCACTACTCTTCACTGCGCACTATGTGTGCGTGTGTGTGGGTGAAGTGTTTTTGCTTGCTTCTATTTCTGGTGTTGTCTATTTGCGCAAAATTTCTCTGTATGACAAGCGAGAGCGACATCAGAGAGCCCAAAACCAAAGTGGGAGAGCGAGAGTGGGAGCTTTGGTGTTGTGCTTTGTTGCCACTTTTCGTTGGCGTTTTTTTGTGCCGGCACACAAAAACTAAACAGCCGGCAAATGTTTTTGTGTGCACTGCGCACACAAACACAGCACACACACACAAACACTAACACACACACACACACACACACACACACACATGCACGCCTGTGTGCTTCGCTCGCCTTCTAAATACGTTACTGTATTTGTTGTGCTTTAACGTTGGCGCCAAATATTTGGCGCTGTTGCCGCACTTCATAGTTTAGAATGTTAACGCTTTTATCGCGCATGTAACGTATTTATTATTATTTCGAGCTATTCGTGCAGAACGTTGAATTGTCGCCAACACCAGCCAAATCCGTATCTGAGCCCGAAATTTTGGTCTTTTCCATTTGGTCGCACCACTCGTTCAAATCGCTCAGAATCTTCTTCCAATCGCTCTGGCTGGCATTATCTTTCAAATCGCCCTCAACTTCAACATTTAGCTCTTGCTTCACAATATCCCCAGTCCGCTCGCCGCATCTATTTAACTCCTTTAAATTCGCTATATTATTAAAGCCCCTCAAAAAATCTGTCCAATCGCAATCGTCAACAATGTCAGTGGAAGCTTCTTCGATTGTGATTCCCAATTGCTGATCAATTTCGACCCCAGCCCCATTCGCCTTCAACTCAATCGCAAAGCTCTTCTCGGCTAACAAATTCAACGCGCTCATCTCATGCATACTGCCCCAGCCGCCGATAATCATCGTCCAATCGTTGCTGCCCCCATCAACTGGAATTTGCCACTGATGCCCGTAGCTAGGCCCAGTTTCCCTCTGCTTCCGGTCTAGCGCATACCTCTCCTCGCCCAACAGGTCCAAGTTTTTGATCCCATCCAAACTGTGCTGCAGCACCCGACAGATCCGTATCTCCACATCAAAGTTGTGCAATATCAGGCCACAACTGCTCGCATCCTTCAGCTTTTCAATTTTCCGCTTCTCCGCCTCGGCAGCGCTTAAAATATTTCGCTCAGCGGCCGTGCTTAGCAAAAATCGAATCGGCTCAATCCTGTGCTTCACATCCAGCAGGATCGATGAGATCTTCTCGTGGCGCCGCAGGATGCTCAGCAACTTGAGTCGGGTGCAGTCGAAGTCCCACACGGCTCGTTCAGTTACAGATTGGATCGCTTCCACCTCTTGTGGCACGGTGTCCTGTGTGTTGTTTGGTGTCCATTTTGTTGTGAATTTGTGCAGTGGTGTTTTTGGTTTTCGTGTCCTTTTACCCTTCAAGTGCTGTAAGTTTCTCATTCCCGTCTATTTGTTCTACCAATAAATAACTAAGGAATAAAACGAAGGGCCCAAAAACGAGATTCGGTTTTGAATTAAGTTTAACTAATTGCTAACTGGCATATCTATTTGGCAGCTACTTTCATACTTTCCCACGGACTACTTATTCTCAAAAAACTTATACCTTTTTCAGATAAGTTGTACTACCACAAAATATAATGTATATGATATGCGGAGCGTGGCGTTATCACGGCATCAAGTAAGATAGATTACAGATTGCAGTGATTGTTCACTGACCTATGCACACGCATACATACATATATACAAGTTATATTGCACTCTTTACTAACTTTTCGAACGCTTCTGTTACTTGCAAACATCGCCTTTCTATGCGATTTTCACGAATTCATGTACTAAGAGATTCTAGCTACAGGGTACCTCTTAGCCACACACTTTAATCCTCAACTCCTTTTAACTGAAATTTGTGAACTTTTTACTCAATGAATTGCATGCCCTATGGGAACCTCCGCCCTTATCAGCCCTGGGAGCTTTGATCATCAGCTCATGGGGCACTTTTTGTGCCCCTAGTTGTTTGATTGATAAGTCTATAAGCTGTGATTAATCAGCAGGTGCACAAGCAAGTTGACTTGGCGAAAGCGGCTAATATATAGTCTCGCCGATCGAACAGCTGTTCAGCTAAGGGAGCCCACTCTGTAAGGTAGGTGTGCCGATAAACTAAGCCAACGAGAAACAGTGTTTTTAATTCAATTGTATTTTGTCAGTGATTTTCACATAGGCCACTATTAATTTTGTAATTCATTCCATTGCCGTCCGAGTTGCTCGTAGGCCTCCTCATGCACCTGATTCTTTTCCATCAGCTTATCCCGCATTTCGCTCAGGCGTTGCACAATGCTCTGCTGAGATGCCAAAACGTTTTGTAGTTTCGTGTTGACACTGTTCAACATTAAATAGGTTTTCGACTCGTCCCTCAGATCGCTCGTCTCGTCAATCTCAACCAAATCGGGTGATTTTTTACCTTTGCATATTGTGTAGCTCAGCTTCCTATTGAGATCCCCCCGCGACATCACCTCCGTATCCGTAGTATCCGGCAAAAGGGATTCGCAACGCGGCTGCAACACCTCCAGGCAGCCCGCAAGTGAGCGCTCGATCTTATTGCACTGGGCCACGGCCCGCTGGATGGCATCCTTGGCAAGATACATGTGTGCGTTTGGCTCCATTGAATTTTAGTTCGCTTTGCAATTATTTCACTTTATACAATTTTATGACAATTATGTTTACCACAACGTTCATAATTTTCGACTAATACTGATTTTGAAAAGACAAAGCTTACTAAGATTCTCCAAACACTCGATTTTGACATTGAAACCAACTGTTACTTATTTAAAAATGAGTCAAATTACTTTTGCTCACTTATATATAATAAATTTATTTCAAAATCACTAAATCAGTTAAGACATAAAAAAGTATAATGTAACGGTCGGGATGTTTTCCAAAACTTTCCACAATTTCTGCATATTCCTATCATTTTTTGCCAATTCGAATTTTTATTTGAAAAAGATAAGTTTATTTAGAATAAATTTATTTAATTTCCAGTTTGAATTTTATAATTTAAAAAATGTAAATTTAATTAAAAACCAGTAAATCACATAAAACATAAAAAAGTATCATGTAACCGTTGAATGTTTTCCAAAAATTTGCCAATGGCATTTTTGCCCAAACAATCTTGCACGAATACTTTCTGCCCACAAAAAGTGGAATTGCCCAAATACTTTGAAACAAAATTTGAGTCTATTGAAAGAATGTCAAAAAGAAAAAAACAACTTGCTGTCATTGGCCGCACTGCCTGCTTAATACAACAGCTAACTACAGTCAAAATTTGGCAATATGTGCTGAGTTATCTCGAATATATTTCCATCTGGTATTCTGCCTCAACTTCTTTACTATTCTGGCATAACTTCAGCTTCAACATGCAGCACGTGGCGTGTCAGAAATTTAAAAGGCGCGCCCCCCAACCACCACCCACGCCCCCCCTCCCCCGCCTCGGTGCCTGCAGCGCACTTGATTTACCCAGTTCTAAGCTTGGCAATTTTCAAATCGTAACACTTTCACGCGCTGTGCGCCAAAAGGAGCAGCGCGAGAAGACAACCACGGCTGTGACGCTGGTCAGACGTCAGACCTGTCGCAACTGCACACACACACACACACATGTACACACATACACATATATATGTATGTATGTATGTATGTGTATGTGTGCGCGGACGTGCGCTGAGAGCAGTGCAGTGGCACTGCCAAAGTGAACCCTTCTCTGCTGCCGAGCCAAACTACCAACAACTTCAGCTCCAACTGACAGCAAAGACACGCGACGTCGGCAGCGACGCGCGCGTCGGCAGCGGCAGTCGCGCGACAAGCACGCACAGAGAGCTTCCAAATACAAGCGAACTATATGCCACGCACGCACACACACACACACACATGCACACACACACACACACATGCACATGCACATGCACACACCTCCAAGTTGCTTTTTGCAAACTTTTTTCGTCGGCGCTTTTTATTCGCTTTGTTTGCCTTTGTCTGTGCTCTCACACACACACCTACACACACACAGTAACAAGTCTTGGCGCTCTTGTCTCTCTGGCTGTGAGTCCATGTGTGTGTGTGTGTGTGTGTGTGTGTGTGCTGGGGGGGCCGCAGCAGCGTCGCCGTCGTCGTGGTTGTCGTCATCGTCGTCTTTTTGCGTTCGCTTCGTTTCATTTCGTTTCGTTTTTGTGGTCTGAGCGCGCGCGTCTGTAAAAAAGCTCTATCGAAGTCTCTGTCGATGTCGTTGTTGCCGCCCCCAACACACCCCCGCCAGCGTTTTGTTGTTGCTGTTGTATTTTTTTTTTCTCCGTATTTTTACATTTCTTTTGCTCTCTCAGTCGCGGTCGTCGCTGGCGTCGCTGCCGCTGCCAGCGTCGGCAGCTCTGCTTGGCTTGGCCGTTCGTTTTCATGGGGTTCTTGAGCGTATGCAAAAGATTTTTGCACATATTCATCTTTTTGGCCGTTTTCGGTACGTTTCGTGGAGCGCGCGTCGCGCAAATTTTTACAGCTAAAGTTTTTCGCGCTAAAAGAAATTGTTATATTCGCTGTGTTTTGCGTTCACTGTTCCGATTCTTTGTGTCTGTTGTCTGCATCTTTCTTACGATTCCGCCTCATGCCTTCCAATTTCTCGCATTTTTCGTATTCTGTGCGTCTGCCGAGATGCCGATACATCAGTTGGGATACTCGCAGATACTCGCCGCACGCATACATACGCAAAACACTTCCTACATTTCTCGTTTGTGTCGTCGTGCTATTTCCATTAGTATTATTTACTGTGTATTTTGTTTCGTTCGCCTTTCTTTTGAGTGTAGATATATATGTACATATATGCATCTTGATGTGTATAGGAAACGAAGTGCCAAAAATGCTGTTCTAAGGATGTTATTTTACGAATTTTATGACTGGCATAAGGATCTAAATATGGGACGGCCCTGAGTGTTTCATTTGTATATTCAACAGGGAGAACGTTTCTTAAACTCCTGAAAGTACATTGTACTTGAATTTGCGATAAACGAACCTTAAAGATACTCTGTGAAGCTTCAAATGAGTTTAAGATAGACACAATAATGATGTGTGGAATATTAATTTAAAAGTCCTTAGCATGATTATACTTATATGCGTTAAGTAAATGACTGAAGAGATATACAGATCTATATAGAAATATATGTATGTTTTAAAGACCATCAAAGAATAGAGCTTAAAATTAGCCTTACCTTTTTAAACCAGTAGTAATAATATACAATTATATATAAATATAAAGAATAAATAGTAGACACGATTATTGAGAAACTTAAGTAAATGAAAACCTATAAAAATAAATGAAACCCTTGAGATAAATTAAAGCCTTACTGTGAGATTGAAATCCATATATGAAGAAGATCAAACAAATATTTCAAATTGCATTCTTTTTTTTAAACTTTATAGAACATATTTTTTTTTATAACTCAAAATGCGCAAAACATTAAATTTACTATTAAAAAAAAAGAAAAAGTTATACAAGCATTTTGAAAGCATAAAAGGTGATTTTAAACGAACATTAAATGCACAATAAAATTAAAAAGAATTTATTTACAAGAAGTTTGAAAGCATAAAATATATGCCAGAAAATGTAAAGTGTTACCAAAACAAAAGGAAATGATTTCATGGCAAATTAAACGCTATCGAAAATGTGCTACATAATTTGCAACATATTGCCAGAGTTCTAAAAATAAGTACAGCGAACAATTTCAATTAATGACAATCCACGAATATATCTGCACACATGTCTCTGTCTCTGTATGTGCGAGCATTTGTATTAGTGATTGAGTATCTATGCACGGGGAGTATTGACTATCGTTGCGGTTCGCCAATTTTTGCCCATTTGTTTGAACTTTTCCGATATAGTGCACAGTATATGTATTAGGTATTTTTTTTGCAACTTTTTTTTTCTGTGTCCATTGTGCGCCGTGTAATCGCTTGATTCACTTCAAATGTTTAACCTGTGCTATTGTTTGTTTGTGTGTGTGTGCGTGTCTGTTTGTGTGTGTGTGTGCATTTGCCGACGCAGCTGCAGTCGCCGGCGGCAGCGACGTTGCTCTTTGTTTTTGGCATTAGATTGCATCACTATTTTTGGTTATTGCTGTTGCTTTTGCCGTTGCCACAACATGTATGTATTTTATTTGTTTGTTATTTGGCCACCCAATGCACAACGCCGCCCGCCCCCGCGCAGCCCGTCGCTATCGCAATCAGCGGCGTTTTGAACTTGAAATTTTTGTTTGTTCGTTTTAGTTTTGCATTTCCATACTCGCTGCCGTTGTTGTCGTTGTCGTTGTTTTTGTTGTTGTTGTTGTTGTTGTTGTTGTCTATTGCGTTGTCCTGCCGTTGGCGCTTTTGCGCTCTCCCACTCTCTTCGCCAGCCGCTCGCTCTCGCGCCGAGCTTAGACAATGCGTTTGTCTGGGGTTAGGTTCGTTTATTGTGTTTAGCTAAAGCTGCTGAGAGCAGCAAAGAGAGCCAGCCAGAGAACGGGAGCCTTGGGACGGGCGAGTGGGCGAGTGTCTGCCGTTATAGTTTTGTGCGTCGGTCTGCGTGCGTGTGTATGCGTGCCATGTGTTGGATTTATTTTGGCAAACAGGAAGTGAGGCAAACGGCGAAGAAGATGAACTTCATGATATCGATAAACGATAGCACGCCAATTCTTTTATTGGGCGCCTTGAAGCGCCCATTTCCGTTGAACGCAGCGAAATATTGATAAATTGATAAGCATAATAATTGATATGATGATTTATATTTAAGTACATTGCTTGAGTGCCGTCGGCCTACTGCGGTTTTGCCCAATTGCCGACGGCAGTTTATATGTTATGCTCGTCAAAATTGCAAAACTTCAATTAGTACAGTAAGACTTCAGGTTTCACAAGTGAAATACTCGACTAATCGAGGCTTAACATTTAACGTATTTTGCAATTTAGACAGCGTAACATTAAAAAGTTACAAACATATTTAACCATATTGTTTTTTCTTCCAATTTTTTTAACCTAGGTGCTTTTTGACTGTTTGGAACATTTTTAAAGATTACGTTAAAACGTTGTTGATACTTATTAAAATATTTTTTTTGTTAATTAAAATAAAATAATAATAACAATAATAATACATAATAAACATAATACTAAGACAAGTCATCATAATAACAAGCACGAATGTAATAATAACGATAACAAATATATAAAACAACTTATGTGCAATCAGTTAATAATTTTTTAGTTTATTCGTATCATTCTATCAATTAATTTGTATATAATTTAAAAAAAAAAAAAAAAACAACAAATTCTACGACATCAACAAAACAACATACAACGGAAAAATAGAAAAAGAGCAGAAAATTAAAGTTAACTTTCAGTTGTAAGCGAAAACCAAAAGTGATTTTTAGTTAGTTTCTCAAAATTTAACAAACAAAATTCACAACAAAATTTGGAATACAACTACAACAACAACAACTACTACAACTACTACACAACAACTACAACCACTGCAACAACAACAACAACAACAAATAACAACCAACCGACAACAAACAACAGCAACAATAAAAGCAACAACAATTACAAATTATAATAATATATAATAAAGGAAGCAACAAAATAATTGTAATAAAGGAAGAACACAATAATAGAACGCGAACTGTAACCATAAAAGCAAAAAACTAAACGTAACTGTAAACGAAATAATAATACAAATAAAATCGAAAACAAAAATCGAAGCGCAACAAACAGCAACAAAACAGAAATAAAACCAAACAGAAACACAACCAATAAACCAATCCAACAACAACTACAACTACAACAACAACAAAGCAACAGAAAATAGCAACAAATCGAAACGAAACCGAAATAGCCTTAAAAAAAATAACAACCAAAAACCCCAAAATCGCCGATAAACCGATTAACCGATAACAAAACAGCAACCGAAACAGAAACAGAAAAAACAAAAATAGAAAATAGCAACGAAAACAGAAAACCGAAAACAGAATCAGCAACAGCAGCAGCAGAAGTGAAAAATCAAAAGTCAAATTCCAAAGCCAAAAGCAAAACAAAGCAAAACCGATAACAAAATAAAAGGAAATAGCCAAAATTTGTTAAATTTTTTTGTGTGTAATAAAAAAACAACAAGTAATACAAATTACTAAACATAAACAATACAAAAACAAAAAAATTAAAAAAAGAAAATATACACTTTTTGTCGTTCAAAAAATTGAACTTTTGTGTTACGGTTTAAATTTTCGTCTTTTCGTCTTTAAATTTACGTTCGTAACAAAAAAAAAAATGTTCTGAAAAAGTCTTGGAGCAAAGCTATAAAAAGCTGAAAACAATTTTCAAAACTTTGATGAAAACAAAAAGGTGAACAATTTAAGCGATCAAACAAAAAAAGAACAAGTGGAAGAAGAAGGATTATAAACATTTCGTGTGTGTTAAGCGAAGAGGAACTAAAGAGAAGCTAAACAAACAAATTGTGTGCCAATGTTGCGCAAAACCCATTTGATGTGTGTTTTTTTTGGCTAAGGAAAGCACGAAACAGTTCGAGACATATTGCGGTAAGAATATATATATATATATATATATATGTATATATATATATCAATATATATCTATCAAGTGTAATAAAAACAATTAAAACTAAAGGCAAATATTCATATCGTGGCAAAAAGCAAAAACCTAAGAAAACTAACAAACAAAAAAAAAAACCATGAAAAAACAATTTTCCAAAACAGAAATTAAATAATTATTCGTAGTGCAGAAAGCAAATAAACAAAAAAAAAAAAAAACCATTCAGATAAAAAATCCTAAAAAAACCTTTTAAGCTATACATTAAATTATATTACATTTATAATAAAAAAAAAAAACACAACACAATCACAAGAGGAATTCAATTGAAAACCAACACACATAAAAAGTATATTTGAGAATTTAAAAACAAACAGTTTTTGGGCCAAAAAATAAAAAAAAAGAATATAATATTGACAACATTCCCCACGAAAACAATTTGAACACCGCTTGGATTAGGAACCACAGCCAATTGCAGCTAAAGCTATTTTGGGATATAAATATTGGTAAGTACTAAGAAATTGTGAGTAAAGTCAAGAGACAAGCAACCCCTTTACATAAAAAAGCTTTCAATTTTAATAAATGGTTTGTCACCAGAGTGATCACCAAGTGATCAATAAATTTTGCATATAAATATGTTTGAAATCTGTATCTAATAACTTACTTTGTTAAAAAATTATAACTAGGCCGGTCAATGCCGGGTAATACCAGCTTGGTTAGATATGAACTTGTACTAAAATATTAAAATTTCAATATGTCCTGCCTTCAGTTATGAAATGTGTAAAGAAGACATTTCCGACCCTACAGAAACCTTATTTCTATATATATTTATTTTGTGTAAGTTAGAAATATATGTTTTTTGTGACTCTATTAATTTTAGAATTCTATTCACAAATATATTTTAAGACGTATTTAAGCCCAGTAGAGTAGAAAAACTGATATAAAACCCCTTTTCAAAATCCCACAAGTCAATATGTCCAATTTGCAACAATTACGAAAATTATCAGTACTCTAAAAAAGTTGTATATTGAAAACTTTTTATCCCACCAGAATTTTGTGCACAATTTTCTGTTGCGTGTAGAAAATGTTTGATATGATAATTTCACGGAACATTTCATTTTTCCTTTTTTAGACCTTGTATAATTACGTGAAAATGTCGTTTAAAAAAGTACAGACTGACGCAAAGCTCAAAGTACGCACAAAGTGTGTGAGCGAGACAGAGCGTTGGTCAACGCATTGTGCGAAAGAGATGGCGCCAATGCGCGCCAAAAAGCATGCAATGAAAACGATGCTTAACGCAGCGGCCATCCAACAAATAGCCTCCTTTTATATAACAGGCTCATGTATGTATTTATATACATATATGCACATCAGCATATATATATAAGTCTACAATATACATGGGTGTGTGTGTGTGCTCATCTACATGCAAATTGCATTTACGCGCAAAAAATTAATTATTGAAAAAATTGCGCGGACGCAGAAGGGTGAAACATGGCACCCAAAAAACCCCAACACCAACCCCAACCCCCATTTGGAGCTGAAAACATAAAATGCCAGTGGGCGATGGTCAGTGGGTGTTCGAGGGTTCGGGTGTCGGGGCTTGGGGTTTGGGGGTTTGGGGTGGATAGGCTGCTGCTGTTGCGGCTGCGGCAATTGAAAATCGAAGCACAAAAGGCAAAAGGATGAGCGACCAACAAAATAAAAAAAAAAAAAATAAGTAAAGAGAAAAAGGCATTACACATATTTTTAAATGAATTGAAATAAAATTTCGTACATAAAAATGTGCGAGAGAATGAAATGAATTACGTATGTGGGTGTTCGAGTGTGTGTGCGAGTGTGTGCTTGTGTGTGTACTGAAAAGTACAGTTGACGCTATACAATTTTAACAGCAAATGGCAGCGGCAGACAGTGGCGTAGGTGGCAGGGGTTGCACTTGGGAAGGGGTTGGTCAGCCAGCATCCTTTTTGACATGACAGAGCGTCGACTGTGGTCTGCACACATCCCTATGTAGATGTGTATGTGTGTGTGTGTGTGTGTGTGTGTTGTGTTTTCGTGCGTGTGTTGGTGCGAAAGAGACTGACTGTCTGCAGTTGGCATTAAACCCTTTTCTTCCGCCCGCCGCCCACGCACTGCAAGTAGCTGCAATTTAAACTGGTTTGAAGTCTGCCTGCTCCCCAAACGAGCCCAATTATATTTCTCTATAAATGTGTGTGTGTGTGTGTGTGTGTGTGTACCCAGCAGCACTTCTGAGCCTGCATAACATGCAAAAATCACCATACTTCAACAGTGTCCGTTGTATGTTTGTCCCTTTTGTGTACAGCAAATATATATGAAAACTTTTTGTATTTGATATTGAGCTTGATATTCAGTTTTAGTTTCAGGGATTAATTTATTATGTTCATCAATTTTACAATAGGGATACTATACTTTATTACTCTACAACAGGGTAAAAGTTTTAGCTGGTTTTTTACTAGACACTAGTTGATTTTAAGCCTTAAGAACAACTGGAAAACTAATGTGGATAGCTGCACATGTGTTGCTGGCAAAAGGCTTCCTTTGTTACCATTATAAGCCTTTAAAAACTTTATCCGAATCCATGTTAGAGCTTCATCTTTCGACGGCGCATTCCATAAAGTTCTACTGGGTTTCTGTGGGCTTTACGTACGTGTTAGCCATGTCATTAATGACAACTTTAATTTACATCGTTTTTCTTTTTATTTCTTGTTTACTTTGCTCTTTCGTTTTATTTCCGCTGCGTGTGCAGTTGGCAACAGCAGCTGCGGCAGCGCACAAAAAAAAAAGAGAAAAAAGTGAACCACCTCCGTACACCCACCCAAAAGCAACGCATCCAACGAACCGCGCAGAAACTGCACATTTTTTGCGTTTCCTTGTTTTTTTTTTTTTTTTACAATTTTCACTCGTTTTTTTTTTCTCCTTTTTTTTGGCTGCATTCTTTTCCAAGCCATTTCGTTAATTTTATTGCAGCTGCTGTGCAATTTTCATTTTCTTTTTTAATTTTTACTTTTTGCAGTGTCATTGAATGCAACCACATACATACATACTATATAGAACGAAGTCTAGAGCAAACGTGACATATCATTACCCACAGCTAAATACCAAGAGGGGGCGTTCGGCCGGGGGCTTTCAGTTTTTTCTGTCTATAACATCAGAAAACATTGTAACATATTTTTCTTTTCAGCGAAGGTTTCTCTTTTGTTTCGCTGTAAGCCAAATTGGGGTACTACTGAGTGGGGACGAGGGCGAAAAAC
The DNA here is from genome assembly GCA_035047465.1 of Drosophila sordidula. NCBI lineage: Eukaryota > Metazoa > Arthropoda > Insecta > Diptera > Drosophilidae > Drosophila > Drosophila sordidula. The sequence goes on along the minus strand of JAWNPQ010000156.1, from coordinate 7,332,397 downwards.
TGTCGAAAAGTTTTTGAAAGAGATAAGAAGAACATGGTGTGAAACATAAATCTAATTAAATACAGTTTTTCTCATACTTCATTTAATTTTAGAGAATTTTTATAGATAAGATATTGAAGGTTTTCTTGTTTATATACTTATATATATATAATATAATTTTTATTTGATTAGAAAACGATTTTAGATAACATTTTAAAACTGATTTCCATGGAATGAAGGCTGTTCAATTCATTTTGTACTCAAATCGCTTTAATATCTACTCGCTCTAATCACAGGGCTATAGAAAAGGTGGGAGGCCTCGTTTTAGGACGATTCCCAGCCCTCTGGGCTGGCTTTTGGCAACTTCAAAAGCATTTCGGGGCACATTTGGTTTTTTTTCGCGCTACAAGTTGAATGCCCCCAACCCGAACCAGAACGAAAATAACTGTCACATATCTCAGCTCAGGCAGGAAATTCTATGTGATGTCCGACCAACTGGTTGCATTGACAGCTGCAGCTATCTGTGCGATTTGGTGGCATGTCGAGTGGCAGCAACGCAGCAGGCAAGGCCAACGTGCAACGTCAACATGCGGGTGGCTCTAAGTGATGGCCAACCACCAACCCACTGGCGCTTTAGTGGGGCGGCTTAGGAAGTCATGTGGTCGGGGCCACCCAGTTATGGCTGTAAAGAGCGAGAGAGAGAGGGGATTGGGGTGGAGTATCCCTATGTCTGCCACGCTTCCTGTTGCCTTCACATCGCGCACATTTTCGCTTTTGTGTTTTGACATTCTACACGTACAGCGCCTGCGAGCAGCAGGCTCAGATGTTGTTGTTGTTGTTGTTGTTGCTGTTATTTTCTTTCATGACTTTCACTTGCATCGCGACGCATTGTGCCACAGATTTGAACATCTACACACGCTTAGCTGTGTATCTAGATACGTGTGCGAAACAGATACAAGCACATGAAAAGTGCTTAATTAGAGCTCTCCTGAATATGTAAAACGAGCACCTCTGAGTGCTGTTATACAATATTTTAATTGCTTAACATATTTGCATAGATGTGTGGAAACTGTTGACTTGTAGTATTAATGAATGCATTAGGGCTGGTTATGAAAGGGTTCAACTTCCCTTTGTGGCTTAGCTGGAATACATTTTTAGTTTTTCTTTACAAAAGGTGTTTTTCTAAAGGTAGATATACCCAGATAGTTACACAAGTTTCTATCTAAGGAGGTAAGAGTTGATGGGATCGGAAAAAATAAATTTTGTATAAAAACTTTATTTTCTTCTTCTATGTCACATATGCTCCAACTCTTATCAACATCTATTGTTTATTTTATTTATTTGTTAAATGTGCCACCTTTATGTATGTTGAGCTCTCGAACTGATGTCGCATACGAAGAACTGGCCACGCCCACCAGTCAGGGAAAAGAAAAAAGGATGTGTAAAACGGCCTTATTTATTTTTTAAATAAATGAGAATAAAGCTGAGAACTACGGGCTGCCCAATGCATGTCAACAGCCTATCAAAACGATGCCTGGCAGCGGTGGCGTATGCGTAATTTTTTCATACGCCTCGTGGGCTGCTGCACTTTGTGCCGATCTCAATGCGATTCTTTTGTACCACCGGAAAGGGTTGTTTGGGGCCTCTGTTCTGTGGGGTGCAGTTGTTTTCACATGTCGTCGGTTGCCATGCCATAAAAAAGCTTTTCCTTACCCAAAAAACATCAAAAAAAAAAAAAAAAGGAAACCAAACAAATAGGAACATTAAAATATATTCAACTCTATATACTTTTTGGCGATAAGGGTGCCCTGGGTGGCAGGGGGGGGGGTGTGCGGGCTGCCTCTGATATATGAGCTGTGCACGAGAGGATTAAACCGGGTAACGGACCTTTCCCACAGGTTTAGGCAAATATTAAATCAAATATTATGATGGCATTAGGCAACGGGTCGGAATTGCGGCTTAAATAGTTATATGGGGGTTGTGTAAAGGAAAAGGTGCGTTGTGTATGGCGTAAAAAGTTTATTTAAGCAGGTTATAAATTACAAGTATTATGGAGCTCTTAAATTTAAATAAAAATGAATAAGCCTAAAAAAAGCAAACTTAAACATCTCCTATAAAAGAATCCCTAAAGCGCATGTTTATTAAAGATTTAGAAGAAGTAAAATAAAGAATCTGCGGTTAAAATATGCAGAAAAACTGGCAAAGGTAAACATATTCAATAAAAGATTTTGAATTAGAATTCAAGGGGATATGAAAATATGATGAGAACTTTTTGCCCGCACACTCTTGTATATATAGTATTTGTTATTTCGCTGATTCTGACTGCAATTGCAACAACGACAACAATAGCAACAACAAAGGACGCGCACAAGTGCACTTTTTACCAAAGCTACCCAAAAAGAAAAAAATAAACAAAAAAAAGTTACACAACAACAATTTTTTTAGAGCTTGTGGCGTTATATGAAGGCCCACAATGGAGCAGACACAAGAACAGAAGACCTCCTCCGCGTACCCACCTTCAGGCGTACACTAAAAAGAGTGCATTTCGCGGGGGGCGTGGCTGGGGGCGTGTGCAACACAGCAATAAAAAATTTCAACCTGCAACTGCGTTTAACTGCAAAGCAACTTTGTAAGCGCCACGTTCCAAGCGAATTTCTCTTCAGTTAGTTGCCACCGCCTTTTTATTTTTTTTGTTTTTTTGTGCTGCCTTGCATTTGATTTATATTGAAAGCTGTCAGTGGAAAAGTGGAAAATTGTCTTTTCGACGACTCCCAAAATGCACAGTAGCTAAAACTGTCCCATTATTTTAAATTATTACGCGGACTTCAATTGGAAGTCGTTGAAAACTTTAAGTTAAGGTAAACGCAGCTGTATTTAAATTAAATAGAATTTGCATTTCTATTTAAGTTTTATATTTGGGAATTTCAGCATAAAAAAGGGTTGGCAAGTTAATTAATTTGGGTGAATTTGACAATAAACAAATCGACTGATGCTTTAAAGTATATTACAGGATTGGTGGAGTTTCAGTAAACTCAAACAAAAATAACTTACAAAAATATCCTTCACTTTTTTATTGAGTATATAGCTCTAAACTGTCCAAATGCAGACTATATAGCTATCTTAGCAAGTAAATTGAATTTACACCCTTTTCACGACTGTTTTCGAAATCTTCTTATATTTAGCATGATCTTCTGGCGAATGTAGTCAGCTTTTAGACCATTTGCGACCTATTATGGCTACGTAAAGCAACATGTCAAACGAGTCTAATGCAATTAACTTAAATGACTGCAGGAAAATGCAATTTAGCGAAGTATATTTTCAACAAGATGACAAAACACAACGACGAACAAGTTAAATACCAGAAAATATTAACAAAGACAAAGCCGGAGGAAAAGGAAAAAAAAAGTATTAAGCGGGTACAGTTTGTCATTTGACAGGTGACAAAATGCAACCGTGCGTAAGTCAAACTCTCACTGTCTTGCTCCAACTCCCTCTCTTTCTCTCACACACTCTGTCTTTGTCTGCGCTCTCATGCGTAAAGTGTGAAAATCCGCACGCACCTAGCGGAAAGCCGAACAAAGGGCACCGCTGTCCACGCACCCAGCAGACGCTGTCCGGGTCTGGGATTTGTCTAACGGCATTCGTGTAAGTAATAGGATTAGTTAAGGGCTGCGGCACGAGGCCAGGGGTCGGTCACGGCGTCACGACCCCCCGACTCAGACGGGGCACTGGTTAAATTTCAAATTTTGACATAGTTTTCAACGTCTGCCAACTTTTCGAGTGCACTTCGGAGCTTGTGTGTGCGAATTTGCAAATATTTACACATACACGAAATATCTATGAGTTTATATGGGCAAATAAAACAAAGACTTAAATGGAAAAGGTCCACTTGGAAAAAGAACCTAGAAATATAATACCTAAACCAAAATAATGTATAAAAATTCTTGAAATTGTAAGAAGAACAAACAATGTAATTTCTCCAAGTGTAGCTGTTGGTATTTTATGTACCCTACTGCAGAGTTGTAGATCTCGAAATATAGAACGCTTCGAAAAGGGCACAGCTAAGCCCATTATACCCATTATATATGTGTGTATATATGGCTCATGAACTTGGCTCAGTTGGCAAGATTTTGGCCCGGATAAGTCAGCAATATCGTGCATCCGAGGCTATTTAATCCGCAGCACTTTGCAGGCAAGTGTTCTTACTTGTTTTATTTGATGGTATTTTTTGCCGAGCCACTTCCGTTTGCTGTCTCCCGGGCCACCTAATACCCAGCTTTATCGCAGTTTTCTTTTATATTTTGTTATTTGCCGTACAATTTTTGCCAGAAAGTGAAAACTGGCAACTGATTGGGGCAAACTCGGAATGGTGGGCTCAACAACCCACACCCTAAGTTCCCTCGCCTGCTCGGCCATTAATGGCAAATGGAAAAACAAGTTTTTAATACAAGGCAAAGTTTTCATTTCGTGCAGACAGCGACGAGACAAAAGGCAGCCAAAATAGTGCAAAAAAAGAAAAAAAAAAAAACAAGAGGTTTTTAAAAACTGAGCAACACTTTAGAGATGTGTGGAAGGATAAGGGGATATCAGCTGAAAAGGAGTGTCAATGGAGGTGTGTTAAAGCCACTATATCAAGTTTCAAGCGATATGTTTATGTGTAAAATAAAGACAGCGATTAAAAACAAATATACATAAATCTTGTATGTAGTCCATAAATAAAATTATATATTTGGAATATTCTTTTAGCTCTGCTCTTTTTTTTTTTTTTTTGATTTGAGTGTTCAAAAATTCTATTAAAAGTCGCGTTAATTGCACACGTTAAGCTTATTCAAAATATTATCAACTTGAAATATTTGCGTTTGTTATCAGTGGCTAAATTATAAAAAAAAAATTATTTTCTCAAACATTTGCGATAAGCGTGAAAAGTAAATAAAGAAAATAAATTACAAACAAATTAATACTCTAGTGTAATCAAATATCAAATCGCAAATCTGGAGAGCTAACAATTGTGAATGAACAACTGTGAGTTCATAGATAGCCCTGCAAAAATATCATCGCTGTCCCCCCACCTCACCTGGCAGCAGGTAGATATGTCATAATATTCATTGAAAATCGTTCATTTCTTATTTATTTTATTTTTTCCATGTCTGAAAGGTAAACAAAAATCAAATCGATAGGTTACTGAACCAAAAGGCAAAACCAAACAGCAACCCATACAGGAAAGCACCTAAAAAAACAATACACACACAAAGAATACACACAAAATGGAAATGCAATAACAACAAGTGCACAGCACAGATACAGATACAAACACATCTACAGACATATATATATATATATATTTACATACATAGAAGTGTTGCCAACAATGTGCTACAAAAATTCTAAAATTAAGCATAGATTGCATCTTTTAGTGCCGAAGATAATAGAAACTTTCTTATTGTGTATCTTTAAGATACAACGTTTATTTTTACACAGCACTTTAAAAGATGCTGTGTTGACCCAGCTCTTATACCCTTGCAGAGGCTATTTGAATTTGGTAAGGAAGTATGCAGCACAGTATTTGGTAAAAACAATCTTAACTGTTTAATAAAAAGAATCTTTACTATTTACTATCAAGTTGAAGGTATCAACTTATACCAATATATAGTATTCGGACTACTATTTATAGCTAAACTGATATTTGCCACGCGTGAAATCATTTATTACCATATTTATGTTTCTTTTTGTTATGTTAACCCGGTAACGTTTATAACTTTTCTCTTTTGTTGGTTACTGATTACTGTTAGATTATCATATTGCATAGCTTCATATCTTTAAATATGATATAAAAAAGTATTTGCGAGAGTATTTAATTTTAAGCTACATGAAGAAAACAACATTCTTTCAGTTTTAAAAATCTGTTCACAAAGTATAGCAGGGTATATTGGGTCTGTCTGTTCATTCATCTATCTACCAATTTTTAAATTATTTTGCAATTATAAAAATCGATATATAAAAGAAAAAACAATACTAATCAAGCTGTTACTGATCCTAGTCACAGTTTAAGAGTCACTGTTTTGGGATTAAAGCCTTAACATTAAGAGCCCGATTCTGTCAAAGACTCTTTTCGACTACTTTTGAGCTGTAAACCGTGCACAGAGTATTGAGCAGTCGGTTGCACCCGATTGCAATGTTCTCAATTTTGTTGTTCATGTCTCGAAATCACATTTAAACTTGTCGTTGTTCGAGTGTTTTTGTTGTTTTTGCAACATTGCAAAAACGAACGTTGCCAAAAATGAAAGAAAAATAAAATGAAATAAAACGAAACGAAACGAAAGTAAACAACAAGCAAAAACGGCACAAAAGACACGGCGAGACGTTGTCAGCAGTTGTTGTTGTTGTTGTTGTTTTAATTTTTGCTTTTTATTTATTTTAATTTTTTACATATCCACCAACAGATCGACCTATGTACATATATCTGTATAACCACATATCTACATATTATTAACTCCCCCCGCGCCCCGCCCCCCGCCCCCCTTCAACCTTTATGCATGCTCAACTTGTTTCGTACTAATTTATCATTTGTTTCTGTTGTTTTTTGGCTTTTCTTGTTGTTTTTTGATTGTTTATACAAAAAATTCGTTGTTTATTTATAAAATATTGCATACACATCATACAATAATTTACTTCATATTGTACATGTGTCTTTCACGCACGCCCCCCACCCCACTCCACCTGCCAATCTAGCCCGCACCGCGCCTGACCCGCCTACCCCGCCCACTCCGGCGGCTCTACACGTTTTCGTCAACCCGGAAAACAACGCAATCAAATGAACAATTGCAAATTTCTGTTCTTCGGTCACGATAAGTGACTGACTGAGTGGGCGTTGCCACAATGGTTGACGGGGCGTGGCGCTGCTGGGTCAGGGGGGGGGGGTTGTGGGGCGAAGAAGGTTGATTTTTTTGTGGGCCAACACGAAACAGCCGTTTGTCTTTTGGTGTTTATTGTGGGTGTCGTTCTTAACTGATTGCCTAAACGGTTGAGTGTGGGCCGAGTGGGGGATTGGTCAGCAGGTCTAGAGGTCGCCTTGCAGTGGAGTGGGAGGGAGATAGCCGATCAGAGAGAGGTTGTGAATGTCTATTATAACATCAACTTTGTGGATACATTGTTTAAAGTCTATTCTAATTCTATTTATAATATGTGATTGTTCACCGAAATAAACAAATTCTCAACTTATGCAACTTATGAATATTTCTGATAACATTTCCGATCTGAGACTCTGTGTGATCTCAACTTTATCTAAATTCTGGCTTTTTATTACTGTTAGCTTGTGTCTAATTCCTTATCTCAATTTTACTGCCCATTGGCTTCAAGTTTAGTTTTAAGTGCGCTATGCCCCTTTTCTCAAATTAGCAGTAGCTGTCACTTCTACTACACTTTTTCGTGCTCTAAACTGCGCACTAATCGTAGAACTCAAATAGTAGCAGATACGTCTACGTAATGGGCAACTAAAAGAGAGAAAAAAACAATTTATACACACTCAATAAAGCGAGGCAAACGAAAGCGCACACGAAGTGCAGCGGCAGCACGCGCTAAAAACAGCAGCGCAGTCGGCGTTAGCGTTGACGTCGCAACATTAGAAAATCGACAACAGAGCGCCACATGCTGAGAGAGAGAGAGGGAGAGAGATGTGAGCGCAACGCTGATGTTGCGTTCGGAGAGCGTAAGCGTCCGAGCTGAGAGAGCTTTGCTGGCGACTGCACCAATACTAAGATACTTGTGACATGCACACACTCACACTCACACTCACGCACAGGCACACAGCTGGGGGCCGGCGTCCGACCCGCCGGCAAAAAGTTAAAAAATTTTGCAATTGTTTTGACTAAAAAAGCTTAGAGAGCAGAGAGAGAGCGCGCTCGCGTGTGTGTGTGTGTGCGTGCGTGTGTGTGTGTGTGTAAGAGAGTGAGTCGCTCGTTACTCGCCGACGCTGGTTTTGCTTTTTTTGTGTGTAGACATTGTATTTGTAGTTGGCGGCGAGACCAGAGACCCCCAGACCCGTGTCCATAGCCATAGCTAAAAGTTGGCGCGCGCTCCGCTCCCACAAAAACGACGACGACGACGACATCGCTTCGCCTTGCGCTGAGTTTCTTTTCGTTTCGTTTCATTTCGTACCGCTTTGGTTTCGGATTCGGTTTGTTGTACTTAAATTTTTTTTTGGCATTTTGTTCGATTTTTTTGCCGCTGCCGCCTGCAGTCGTCGACCGCCAACGACGACGACGTCGACATCTAATAAAAAGCTGCACACGGTTTATATATAGAGAGTACGCGAGCACTTGTATTATAGAGCGCAGACTGCGTGGAAATCGCCAGCAATAAAATAACTAAAAAAAAAAAAAAATGTAGTCGCCAATTGAGAAAAAAAAAACGCGCAAACATCGAAAATAACGAAACAAACAAAAAGAATTTCGAATAAACAAACGTTTTTTTTTTTTTGCATGTGTGTGTATGTGTGTGCAATACACTCGGCGTATACGCAACGCCAGTAAGCCAATCGAAAAGGAAGAAGCAGCTGCAGCTGCCGATAAACCGCCAAGTGCTATAACAACTAGAATTTCGATTAAACGAAAAAACAAAACATTGAGTGCAGCAAGTTACAAAAAAAAAAGCCAAAAAATTTGTCAACGTTTGCAGCTTTTTGCAACTGCAACTGAAACTGCAGCTAAAAAAGTGTGCGTGTGTGTGCACAAAAATTTGATGTAGCTGTGGCATCAACGGTACGCGGGGGTGTCTACATCTGTAACTCTCCGTGTGTGTGTGTGTGTGTGTGTGTGTGAGCTACTGTGAGCACGTGCAATTGCCCAAGTGTATTAGTGTCTCTCGCTGCTCTCTGTGTGACTTCGTTTGGATTTGCGTGCCTGTGTGTGTGTGTGTGTGCAACTGTGTGTGTGTGTGTGTGTGCCGCTGCAATTTGCAATTTTTTGTCTACACGCCGCTGCAACTGCGCGCAATAAACTTTTTGAGGTTAGTGTAAGTCACACATACATGCATACTCACACACATACATATCTTTTTATGTATACCCGCACTAATATAGCAGTTATACAGTCCGCCCCACCTCCTGACCCACCTTCCACAGACCCCCTAGCCTGGACTAAATATGCATATGGTGGAGCGACCTGCCTGCAAGTAAATTTTGTGTGTGTTTTTGTTTATGCGACACACAAAGTTATCGTTGTTATCGCTTTAATCGCTGTTGTTATTGTTGCTGTTGTTGTTGCTGTTGCTGTTGTTGCGGCGTCGTCGCCGGCTGGAACCCGAAAATTGTTATTTGTTTGGTTTTATAGTTTCTTGGGTTGGGTGCTGTTTGGTGGCGGCTTAATGTCGACTAAGTCGCTTTTATGACCTGCCAATTAGTTAATTTGAACCGAAAGTGGATTTTAATGCACTCAGTTAACTCTAGATTTATTTGGGCGTTGCTCTTTTCACCAGTTTCACTCATCGGTTTTTCCCATTTCTGTGATTCCCACAGACAACACACACACACACACACACACACACACATTCACATTAAATTAGAAATTCAAGCAGTGTTTTATTTTTACCAGCTCACAAATTTGAAACATTTTTTGTATGCAAATTAAGTTTTCGACTCCCAAATATTAATTCTTTTATTTAACTTTTTTGTTAATAAAAATCTATTTAATCTATTTAAATATCTGTGCTCATAGTTAAAAATATTATCAATATTAAAACTGAAAGAAGACTTTAAAAACAGATTTACTACATAAAATACACTACTTGTGTTAAAGTAGTAGTTAAACATCTAATGAACTCAATGCTAATCTTTATGTACTCATTTAAAATGTATCTAGTCTCCTGAATTTTCAATAATAAAAGAAACAACTCTTGAATATATATATAAAATGCTTAAGCTTAATGTTTTTATTGATTTTTAAATGTTTTTTCCTATTGTTTCAGCATTAAAAAATCAACATTCATAAATCCAAGGCAAAGGCGCACAGAAAAAGGAAAAAAAGATCTAATAAACATTTGGGATAACTTTTTTTTTTCTTGGATAAACTAAAGGAAACAAAAATTTTGAAAAAAAAGGTGAGTAAACAGCGGGGAAACAGAAAGAAAAAATGAATAAAAAATGTGCTGGACCGTTGCGAAAATTAAAAGAAAATCAAGTAGAAATAAAAAACAAACGCGCCAACTGAAAATGTTTTGCGCGTAAATCAAGTTGACAAAATGCAAAGAGGTAAAGGGGTTGGGGCGAGGGGGCCAGAGTGGGGATGCAGAGAGAAGTCACACACACAAAACGGCACTAATGAGCAGCAACAACAGCAAGAGCAAAGCGAAATACGCAAAAACTAAAAGCAAATAAAGAAACAAAAAATTTGCCACAAATCATTTGCGATTTTTTGTTCACTTTTTTGTTGTTTTTTTTTTTTTTTTTTGCGAAATTCCCCCTGGGGCTAAATTCGTTTATTTCGGGTGTATGTGTGTGTGTGTGTGTGTGTGTGTGCGTGAGTGAGTGAGCGAGGGAGAAGGTGTGCGGGGGTATAATCTGTGCTGGTGCGTATCTACAAATGCTGTATGCGAATGTCAAGCCATAAAGGAATATGATGAATTATACGCGAAAAAAAACACAAATTTTTTGCACAAAAAACTAAAATCCACAAAATGTTCAACAACAAAACAAGCAAAATCACTTAATTGTGTGCCCCAAGTGTTACACTCTGACTGTCTGCGTGTGTGTGTGTGTGTGTGTGTGTGTGTGTGTCTCTTTCGGTTGTGTATCTAACAGATACATCTGCAATAGTCTAATGCATGTGTGGCGTGTGGAACTGCCATCCAATCGGTACCCCATCTATCATCATACGAGATCTCAGTTCGAATTGTTGCCGGCTACAATTTTTTTTTTCTCGTTTTTTGTTTGTCACCGAACGCCGACTTCGAAAATTCGACGCGTTAATTAAATGTACAGATATTTACATAGAATACGAAGAGATTAAATAACGTGAAATTAACCGAAAACTAAATTCCCTTACCATGTTATGCAAAAGTATTTGAGTGAAAACTGGGATCTACTTGGGATTAGAGATCTTTAAATAAACTAAATTGGTAAACAATTAAATTTAGACTTTTGCTTTGAAATTATGCTTTTGCAAAGTTAATAAATTAACTGATTGGTTGTTTAATTATAAATATTTTAAATTAGTTTTTATTTTTATCTTGATGTTACTTGCCCAGATATATTGCGCTCTAATTATACAATGTATAATCAGAAAATTAAATAGTGTTTTTCACTTAAATTCACATATATGAATGTTTAATATTAATAAAAAAAATGTGGATGACATCTAGATAAATTAGCTTTTACTATGATGATTATTATCTAGTTGACATAGATTAAGAACATAAATAATTCGCTTTTGCTTTTTAAATTATGCATGCTGAATTTATATAATTTTACAAATAGAACAACAGTTGGCAAAAGGTATCTCATAAAACTATATTACCCTAAGAAACTGCCTCATAAAACTGGCAAAAGAAACGAGATACACAAACCTAAACACATAGTTCAAACCCAAAGTTGTTTTACATACATATCTACAAAATGCCAAACACAATTTTCTGATAAACCCACAAAAGCCATTGCTGCTTATATTTGGGGTACTGCTACCAAAAACTGTTTGTTTCTGGCCAGGCTAACAGTCAAAAAAACAAAAAAAAAAAAAACAAAATTGGACGCTTGGACGCTTTGGTCGCCTTTTCATGACTCACGTTTTTTTTACTCTTTTTTGCGTGTCGCAAATTAATTTTGTTTAGTCGTGTGTCGTATCTGACAATTGTGCTTTACCTGTAGTTTATGCGAGCGCGCGTTCTCTCTCTCTCTCTATTTCTCTCGCTCCCCCTCTGGCGCTCTCCCCCTTGCGCGCTATGTTCAGCTCACACTCTCTTTTTTTTTTTTTGTGGGGGGAAGCTTTTGTGTATTGAATTAGACGACTGCACAAATTACGTTAAATTTTTGGCGCTCGTTTTTGTTGTTGGCGTCGCAGCAACAAGCGCAAAAAGTTTGCCTTTTTTTTTTTTTTTTCGCTATTTTATATACCCTAACCTTGAAACAACATTTTTGTTGTGTCGTGTTTTCTTGTTCTTCTGCGCTTTTTTGTGCGCTACGCCAGATAAATACAATAGATAGGCCTGTGAGTTCTTGTGTGTGTGGATTTTCAGTTTCATAAATTGGCCAAATAAAAATTGTAAATCAATTTGAAAGTTAAATTTGTTGTTGATAGTGGAGCGTTGAATTTAAGGGAATGCTGAATCACTCGCCAAGTGTATGGAACACTGTTTAACATAGTCTATAAATGTTACCTTTACCTGCTTAACAATGCTGCACATTTCAATTTCAAAGAGAACCGACTAAAATAAATATTTGCGCAAATTTACAAGTTCGACCTCGAATGCAATTTGAAAATGATCGCCGTTTGGGGGCGAGGTCGTTTACATGATTTCCGGCTGCTGCTGGCGCATTTGCGTTACCCATCCTCAGAATTGGAATGCTATTGGCTTAATATTCCCCGTTGCCCGTACGCTCCGCTTTTTGATCTTTCGTAGTTGTGCGAATTTAGAGCCAATTTTTGTGCACGCTTCGCTGGCAGTGAAAGTTGTCAACGTCCACGTTGACGCCCCCCACGATTTCTACTCTAGTTTTTTGCCTCTTTTTTGTTCACTATTTCTATTTCGATTTCAATGGCGTGTGGGCAAGAAACGTTTCAGCCAATGACAGACAGCGTTTATGGCCATTAATATCGGGCATCCATCTCTCGCATCTTTGTCTGCTGCATATACATACATATATGCATCTGTACGAGTATCTTGTATCTGTAGCTTTTATCTTGTATCTTGTGCCGCCAGCAGCTACCACAACGCGTGTCTTTTGTGTCTCGGCCGTCAGGTGTGAAGTAGGTGGAGTTTGTTGTCTGCGGCTCCAAAGAGTGCATTTCGATTTGCTTGGCTGAACCCTTTGCCAGCTCTCAACTGCAGATGGAACACCGGAACGTGCTATGGAGCAACAATCCTGATTGCTCATCAATGTTGATCGTTTGAGCTATTGTTCAAAAGCGTGCGCCATTGACATATTGAGTTTCATTTGATTTCGAAAGGGTATGGAAGTGATAGCAAAATAAATAAAATAAACGTTTATTTCTGCTAGAGGAAGAGAGGAATATATGTCGCTTAGAATATGCCATAAACAAGAATTACGTTTATTTATTTATTAACTCGACGCAGTTTCGCTGAAATTTAAAGTTGAAATATTTTTTTAAATTTTAAAAGAGCAATGAAAAGTTAATAATTGAATACACAAAGAAATATATGTACAGAGATTAGACTATGTATAAAGAGTAAAAAATTCGATAATATTCGACCTATAACTTGGCTCCAAGCAGTTATCCCAATGGAGTTCAAACCAGTTTTTGCATTTACTTTGGATCACGTTTACCTCAGCTAAGGCACTTTCTTAAACAAACTTTAACGGTACAAGTACTTAATTTACGTTGGCTGTCGTAAAAAATCATCTGCTTAGCATTGACGATCGTTAGCTAAGCATCTTCCCAATGGATCTGCTAACACTCATTTAAATGGCCGCACGCATTTAAAAATAAACCGCTCATTACATTTGTCAGAGCGGAAGAAGAAAGGCGGCGAAGTGGGGCGAAAAAAGGCAGAAAGAAAAAAAACATGCCGTGCTTACAGATAGTGTGACTGGAACTGGGACTGCCACGGCTTCTGCGGCAGGGGCAGGGGGCAGGGGGCAGGGGCAGGGGGCTAGCGCTGGCCGGGCAACTGCAGCGACAACGAACGCATAAATTGCGAACGCTGTCGCGCTGCCAATGGAGCGCAATAATTCACAAATAGCAACAGCGACTTGGACGGCACGAAGTGCAACTGCATTGCCACAGATCGACTGCACTGCCCGTCCGCCTGTCCGCCTGTCCGCCTGTCCGCCCGCCCGCCCGCCCGCCTGCCCCAGCAGTCGTTGTGTGGGTCCCTGCTCGGGCGCCGTTCCGCGCCAGACTGTTCTGTTGAGGTATCGTATCTTGCAGTCTGTTTGCTAGCGCGACGCGTTCATTTACGGGTTCAAGGTAGTTTAGTTCTCTCGCCGCAAACGAATCGAACTCGCACTCACACTGCCACTCACACTCGCACTCGCACTCGCACTCGCACTCGAATCTTAACTGCGATGCGATGCGTTGCGAATAGATGCGGTAGCGCTAACTTCTTGTAATTGTTGTTGCTCTTGTTATTGTTATTGTTTATTGTCGCTGACACGCACTGCGTTTTCAATTTAATTTTTCCAATTCATTTCGTCATTTGCCAGCGATTTCGATTTCTTTTCACAATTTGTTATGACTTTGCCAATTAATACTTTTAGGCTCTATTGGCTTGGCCTTAGACTTATTTTATTTCAAATACACACAGAAGACAACTTTAAAACGAAATAGCACATAAAAGTGCTTGTCAAAGAATATTTAATATAAATAAAGTTATTAAAAAATACATAACAAGAATTTACACAATTATTTTTTCTTTATTTCTATGATTAGATCTTTTATTTTAATTTATAGACTCTTTAATGTTAATGTAAAATGCATTAGAAGTAACTTGATGCCAAATTCCTGGAAGTGCAAGCAATTTGTTGCTTTTGCTAAACTTGAAATATTCCATGGCCTGGTTTAATGGCTCTTAATTTTAGTGGCAAATAGATTTCGCTATGGCTAACAAGTTAATCGAGCTGCTTAACCACAATTCGCGAAGCCAATTACTCGGCCGGGTCTTGTAGCCTGACATCGGGAATGATGTTTCGTCTATTGCATGTCCAGAGATTGGCAAATGATGAGAGCCAATAACTTGGCAACTCATGTCTATGGCCAACTGTTTATGGCCAACGCCACTTTGCTTGTATATTGTTAATGGATCTGTTCGCCTGGGACAACAGGCCACGAACTGGGCTGGGCACTCGCGTGTGCGTGTGTGTGTGTGTGTGTGTGTGTGTGTGTGTGTGTCTGGCGAGACCTTGATCCCGCATTAAAAAGTTGGCACGTCGTCGTGGGGCAACAGCAAAAAAAAAAAAACGGAGAGAAAAGAACATTGCAAAAAGATAAAAGGCAAGAGTCGAAGTCGGAGCCGGGCAAAGGCAGCTCATGGCAACAAAAGGAGGCACAACATGTGGCCGGCTGGCCGCGAGTCGCCTGCGATTGGGGGTGTGGGAGCAGCAGCGGCAGCGTTGGGGTGGTTGGGGAGGTTGGGGAGGCGGGGAGCCTGCTTGGCATGCGGTGTCCATTTGTGCGCCACTCCCCTCAATCAGCCGCTGATGATCTTCATTGTTTTTAATTTGCGTCGCATTTTTGTTGCTTTTCACTTGTTCTTTTTGGCCTTTTGAAGTTTCGTTTGTGGTTCGAAATTAAAAGTTCAACTTTTGGCTGCCTTTTTTTATATATATATATTTTTTTTTTTTTTTTTTGCCCAAATGCCGTTAGCATGCAAATTCTGCTTGGTTAAAAACGAGATAACGTTTGAATGGCCAATCCGGCGAAATGGTTTTGTAAGAACTTAATTAAAATCGAAAATGGGAATTCGCTTGCGCAATATTTAAGCCAAGTCCTTAACAGCTGATTCTCATTTATTTTGCAGTTGTACCAGAGAAAGTGAAACTTGCCCATTATTGGAAAATCAATGCCCAGGAAATTCAAAAATGTGTTTTCGATGAACCATGTGAAAATTACATGTATTTTGGGTACACCTTGAAATCCATAAAGAAAACCGTTTCAATTTAATTTAAAGGAAAATAACACGAGGAGGACTAAGACGAAGAAATCGAACAAAAAAGTAAATAAATAAGACACTTAAGAAGAAAGGAATTTAAAATGATAATAAAATGCGAGCCTTGAAAAGAAACAGCAACAAATAAAACGAGCAACAAAGCAGTAAACAAAGCAAAACAAAACCAAACACGACGCGAAGCAAAAACAAAAACAAAACACTGCAAAAATGTGCAACAAAAGTCAATAAACGAAAGCAAACAATAAACAAGCCAGGAGCTAAACGTAAACGAGAGAGCTGCAGGCGAATCTGTGACCGGCAAAAGGACACGGCACAGGACTAGCACAGCCAGAGAGAAACAACAACAGTAACAACAACAACAACAGCAACAGCAACAACAACAACAACAACAACCTACACAAACAGTAACAAAGAGCCAGAACCGCAAAATGGCCATAAACTTCTCGGCCTCCTTTGCGGCCTGCATAGCGGCAGGTCTGAAGGTTCCCCGCCAGATAATGTACTGCATCACACAGGACACGGGCCAGCCGTACGTACTCTACAAGGACTCACAGGACGCGGAACGCAACGCGGGCGCCATCGGCGCCAGCGCCGCCCAATGGGGCAGCGACATGTACCCAAACATTCAGCAACAGGCGCAGCAGCACCTCAGCGCCCAGCAGCAGCAGCAGCAGCAGCAACAGCAGCAGCAGCAACAGAACGCCACAGTCGCCGCCCAGGCGGCAGCGGCCGCCGCCGCGGCGGGCCAGCCGCAGAGTCCGCCCGGCGGCCAGGAGCCGCGGGACAACGGCAGCGGCGACGGACGCCAGCAGCAGGTGTCGCCGTCCTCCAGTCCGTATCCCACGGTGCAGCAGCAGCAGCGAGCGAATGGCAACGCGGACGAGGACGCCATGAACCAGGTGAGCTCCTGTTTGCAGTCGGGTGTAACCGACTAGAAATATACCCAAATTATTATTGTTACTTTGGAAAAATATTCATTTTTGTAATTCGTTTCCGACTTGATCTTTGGAGATGATCAGAAAACTGTCCGCTAAATTTGGTGACTCTAGCTCTAAAATTGTGGGAAATATATGTATGTATATAGATTAAATTGAATGGCCAAGCCCCAAAAAATCGATTATTAGAGAAGATCATCAGAATTCTGTCTGCAAAATTCGATGTAGCTAGCTTTAAGACCGAGGCAGATATATTTGTTAAATTTAATTGCCACGCCCCCAGTGGGCGTAGCCAAAAAATCTTTACATTCTATCTGCAGCGGGTATACCCGAGAATATATTCCAAGTTTCAAGTCTCTAGTTTCAATAGCGGGGAAAAAAAGTCCATTCATACGGACAAGTCCAATATGCTCTTTTCTCTTCGTGCAAGAAACCTTCATTTCGTATTAATAAATAATAATAATAAAAGTATTAAAAAATGTTCTCTTTGTTCCTAATGATTGTTAGTTATTTGAAGAGAATCAGAAAAGTAACTGCTAATAATACTCTTTACAGGGTATTTACATTCTTATCTTTTTAAATATAATGTCGCTGATGTTTCCTTTTAAGCCAAAATCAGTTTAAACGGTTTAAACACTTTAGGCCTGCCACTGACCGTGAACTCTCCCGCTCTCTCTTGCAGCTCGCCAACCAACAGAACTCCGCGCCCAACCCAAACCAAAGCAGCAACGAGCCGCAGCACGCGCCGGCGAACGGCGCCGAGGCCGGCCAGGGGAATCCGCACGTGCAGCAGAATGGCGGGGGCCAGCCGCAGGGGGATCCCAGCAACGGCTTCCAGACGCCCGACTACTATGCGCCGCGTCACGGGGCGCCGCAGGGCGGCATGCTGGCGCCACCTGGCTTCCCGCCGCTGCACTATCTGAACAAGGGCGTGCTGCCCATGGAGCAGAACGGCGGCGAGGCGTACGCGCTGCCCGAGCTGCTGCCGGGCCAGCAGCAGCAGCAGCAGCAGCAGCAGCAGCAACAGCAGCAGCAGCAGCAGCAGCAGCAGAGCGGGGCGCAGCCGAACGGCGGCAACCAGAATGGTGGCCAGGCGAATGGGAATGCCAATGAGGGCGCGACGGCGGCCAATGGGGGCGCGGCGGGCGGCGGGGCGGCGGGCGCCGCGGGGACGGCGGGCGGACGGACGGGACCGGGACGCCCGCACAAGAACAAGCCGCACAGCGATCTGCGGCTGTTCAAGTGCCTCACGTGCGGCAAGGACTTCAAGCAGAAGAGCACGCTGCTCCAGCACGACCGGATACACACGGACGCCCGTCCATTTCCGTGCTCCGAGTGCGGCAAGCGCTTCCGCCAGCAGTCGCACCTGACGCAACACCTGCGCATCCACGCCAACGAAAAGCCATTCACCTGCCCGTACTGCTCGCGCAGCTTCCGGCAGCGCGCCATACTCAACCAGCACATACGCATCCATTCGGGTGAGAAGCCCTTCGCCTGCCCCGAGTGCGGCAAGCACTTTCGCCAGAAGGCCATCCTCAATCAGCATGTGCGCACCCACCAAGGCGAGCGACAGTTAACACATCCATTACCGATAACGATAGCCGGTATCGCGATACCGGCCGCTAGTCAGGGCCGCAAGGCGAACCAGCTACTTGACCCCCCTAGCTCCCGTAGTGCTAGCGCGGATCCGGCGATTCGCAAACGTTTGGCTAACAGCGTTTGCAGCAATGCAAATCCCTTGCAAAATTCTAAACAGTTACCAATTGAGCGATGTTTTGGCCTAAATTCCATTACTATTGTTATTATTATTTTTTTGTTTTTTGTTTTTTTCTTGCTTCTTCCAAATTCAAGTTGTTGGCTTTTCGAGTAGCTGTGGAAATGCAATGAAAACACTGAAGAAAGGATATTGCAAAAAATCTGAAAATATATCGAGCAAAAAGAAATTCAATGCGATTTTAACTTAAAACTAGAAATATTAGATAATTGCCAAATTAAGCTGGGATGATTTCAACAAATTGTTTCACACCAAAAACTCAATTTTCACCGAACTAAGTAACTCACCCTAAACAACAGTATAAAAGCAAAGCAAAAATGTCAGAAATATTGAAGAAAAAAAGAAATTCACAAAAAAAGTTCATTTCATTTAAACGCCTCGAACAGTCAACAACCAAAAAGAGAAAAAAAAAAAAAAGCTGAAATTTAAAGCTAGCTAAAAGGAAATTAAACATATAAATTAATCTAAGCCCGATCTCTAGTTTAGTTGAAGATGCTAGGCGACCTATGCGATAAGTTCGAAGCGGGCTACGAGCCAAATTTAAGCGCTGCTAACATTGGCACTCTCTGGCTTGATTACTTTCATGTGAACCCGGACGCGGATCAATACGTCTCTCCTGCAGATGTCTCGCCGCATCTCATCTTCAAGAACGGGCCGCATCCGACGCTGTGGCCCTCGGACGTGCCCTTCCCGGGCGAGGAGGCCGACACGAAGGGCGACATCGCCGCCGCCGGCGGCGGCTACCATGACGACGACTCCCAGGGCACGCCCGACGGCAGCGGTGGCATGCACTATCCCTCCTACTTCAAGGACGTCAAGGGTGAGTAGACGAGCTGGCAACCCCCCCACGCCCCATGCGCAGCCTATTAATTGGGTTACCAGCAGGCCAAAAGATACTACCCGAGGTCCTGCAACATATTGGCGTGCGGCCGGCGAATATGCCGCTCTACGTCCGCTGCCCCATCTGCGACAAGGAGTTCAAGCAGAAGACCACCCTCCTCCAGCACGGCTGCATACACATCGAATCCCGGCCGTACCCCTGCCCGGAGTGCGGCAAGCGCTTCCGCCAGCAATCCCATCTCACCCAGCATCTGCGGATCCACACGAACGAGAAGCCCTTCGGCTGCATGTACTGTCCGCGCTTCTTCCGCCAGCGAACCATTCTGAATCAGGTGAGTCCGCTAGAGGCTGCCAACGGGAGCTATATACTATATATAGCAATATAAGGGGGGCTACTTAAGATATATTTAAATGCGCATCTTGGCTCACATTTGTGCTTTTTAAATTCATTTATTTTCAAAAATAATTCTTGAATTAATTACCAAGTTCTCATTACAAGAACTTTCGTATTTTTCAATTGAAGAGGAATACTTCTTAGTTTCGAAATAGGAACAAACTTCTTGATCAAGTATCAAATTCGCTTTATTTCTTTATTTAAATGAGATGAGATTTCTAACTCTCCTCTTGTCTTTTTTCAGCACTTGCGCATTCACACCGGCGAGAAGCCGTACAAGTGCACGCAGTGCGGCAAGGACTTCAGGCAGAAGGCGATCCTGGATCAGCACACGCGCACCCACCAGGTAGTTGTAGCCTAGCCGAAGCCCAGACGGGCGCCCGTCCGGGGCAGCCGCAGGGAGGAGGGTTCTAACACAGTTTTCCGTTCTGCTTTTTGCATTCGCAGGGAGATCGGCCGTTTTGCTGCCCGATGCCCAACTGCCGGCGTCGCTTTGCCACGGAGAACGAGGTGACGAAGCACATTGACAACCACATGAATCCCAACAGCACCAAGGTGCGCCGGCAGCAGCAGCAGCAGCAGCAGCAGCAGGTGCAGCAGCAGCAGCAGGTGCAGCAGGTGCAGCAGCAGCAGCAGCAGCAGCAGCAGCAGCAGAACAACGCGGCCGCCTCGGCCGCGGTGGTGGCCAATCATTTGATGAACGATACCAAGAGCCTGGCGGCCCAGCAATTCCTCAACAACAACAATCCCGCCGCGGTCGACAACAAGGCCAACATACTGCCGGTGCGCAGCATGGCGGCCAATGCGGCGGCGGCCGCGGCCGTTGCCCAGCAGTCGGTGGTGAAGAACGAGCTCTACTTTCCGCAGTGCTACGGCCCGCCCTTCCAGCATCCCTTCCACGCCCAGCAGCAGCAGCAGCAGCAGCAGCCGAGCGCGGCGCACGCCAACGGACCCACGCCGCCCGTGACTGTCACCGTCGCGAACGCGGTGGCGCCGGGCGTTGTGGTGCAGCAGAACGCGGCCACCTCTGTGGTGGCCCAGTGACATCCCACCACTGGAGCAGCTGGAGCACAGCAGCAGCAGCAGCAGCAGCAGCAGCAGCAGCAGCAGCAGCAACAGCAACAATCGGTGGCGCCAACAACAACACATCATCCTCCACCGCCGGCGCCGCCGACAAGTGCGCATCATATCACGGCCGCGGGTGCCGCAACGGCCCCGCCCACATCGACACACGCCTCCACGGTGGCAGCGCCGCAGACGGTGACACTGTCCATAACGTTGCCGCCGCCGCCATCGGCGCATCCGCCGCATCCGCATGCGGGACATGCGTTGGCGGCCACGCCCAATGGCGTCGCGCCCCCACCGCCGCCGCCCACACTGTCGCACGCAATACCCATACACCCACACATACACTCGATATTCGGATCTCTATGATGTCATCAGTAAACCAACTCCTCACATCATCCAACGGCAGCAACACCAACAGCAACAGCAGCAACAGCAGCAGCAGCAACAACAGCAACAGCAGCAACAACAACAAGAAAAAACCAATTGAAAGCAAGCAAAAAACAAACGAATGCTCCAGCCACGCCCACTTTTGAGTATGCTAAACAATTTTAAATAAAACGTGAAAAACGATTTTGTTCAGCTCGGATTTATATTTAATTCGTAGCTTCTTGTATATACTATATATATATATATATATATATATATATATATATATATATGGCAAATATGTGTATAAGAAATTGCGAGTTAAATGTGGAAGTGAGCGACATAACGGTAAAATATTCGCAATATTTTTAAGTTTAAATAGTTTTAATAAGTTCTTTAGTTTAACGCACTAAACGTGAAATTCTCCTAGTTTTTAAAAAGTCAAAACACAGTTTTGGTCAGACATAAAAATGTATGCAGAACGAAGTATGAGCAGACGAGTACTAGTCTTTTCGAAAAGGACTCTAAACTCCTTTGACACACACACACACACACACAGATAAACAAGCACACACACACATACACAGACACACCATAAACATCAAATGCTAAATGGTCAAAACATATTGAAGCAGAAGAATAATTAAGATCAACCAAAACACAACGTTATACGATTCCTTTTTCTATCAAATTTCGTTTTAGGATCTTAACTTTTAAAAATTACCACATAATGAGTATAAACATATTTATACGAACCGTTCATCAAATACAACAGAGTTATACGATTTTTAGGCGTACAGTTAGTATAGTTGGCACAGCAAGTTGTAAGAGCGAGAGTGAGAGAGGGGATGGTCGACGGCAGATAGAGAGAGATAGCGAGAGAAATAGAGACCTATGCGATTTAACGTGATAGTTGGGGCAGCTAGAGGGAGGGACAGGGGGGTTCTGGGTTAATGAGGTTTAGAGGCGTTGACGTTGCGCTGAGCAAATTATGTTTTTATCTTTTGGCAAGGAGACAGCAGCTAACTTTTATGATTTATACATACATATATATATATATATATATATATATCTTTCAGTTATGTTGTAGTATTGGAATATTGATTTGAATTGATCTTCGGGCTACTGAATTGAAATAATATTAAAGAATTTTTTTTATCTAGTATATTATTATCATTACTTTTATTGTATACATAAAGCCTACTAGTTTTTTTTTTTTTTTTTTCTTCTGCGTTTATCTTGGAGTAACTCGTATCACAAGCTAGCAAAAAACTTTGAATAGACTTTTGCTTCTTATTTCTATTGATTGAGATGTGATTTTTTTTATTATGATTAAAAATCAAAAAAAAACAAAAACAAAAACAAAAAAATATATTAAAAAGAACTAACATGCAATTTACAATTAATTAAAATATTTTATTTTAAGTTGTACATTAATTGGAAACAAACATTTGTTGTCTTCCCTAATTGTTTGTGTGTAATTTATGTTGACTTTTATTTAGTAATTAGTAATATGCATTAAATAATATATCCAATTATGTCCACACATAGGCAAAACCCCAACCCAACCCAATCCAACACACAAATTGTTTATACAAATAGCAAAAGGTTATCCAGATGTGACTCTTCAGGTGCCATACATCAATAAACAATAGTCAAAGATGCACTAAAAAAAACAGTCGAAATATTTATGAACT
Organism: Drosophila sordidula; assembly: GCA_035047465.1. Classification (NCBI taxonomy): domain Eukaryota; kingdom Metazoa; phylum Arthropoda; class Insecta; order Diptera; family Drosophilidae; genus Drosophila; species Drosophila sordidula. The sequence continues at coordinate 7,309,510 of JAWNPQ010000156.1, read as the reverse complement.
TTTTAAACAAATCCGAAATTCAGAAATTTTCTTACAACTGTGTGGATATAAAAACAACAACAACAACAAATTTAGTTTCTTATCAAATTTTCCAATGTACCGTCGAAGCATTTATAATTGTTACTAAACTAATAGAATATGTTTCCTATAACAACAAATGAACAGAAATTAATTATAATTTAGCAATCCCCAATTTGCAAGTAATCTACTCAATATTTAATATATATATATATATATATATATATATATCGAAATATATATATGTATGCATATACATTTTATTCTGTAGTGTTAATGTTAAGTTTCAATTCGATATCAAATTACGAAATTGATTTGTTTTTACTGTTTTAGTTTTTAAAATTATGTTTGCATCTATTATTTAATCATTTTTAATAAACCAACAAATAATTATACACACTTTTCAGTTTTATTTTATGAATTTTCTTATTTGATTATGGAGTACTTTTTGACTCTTGAAACATTTTTTGGCATTTACACCACACAACATAACAAACAAATTTTTCGGCTTGGGCAAGGCGTCTGATTTTTGTGATAGGCTCAGTTCAATACAAACACTTTTCGGCATATAATGGGCTAATAAAATTGTAAATAGTCATGGTTTTGGCAAACAAGTTAATCGAAAATGCGTGCAAAAGTTTTATAAATAGTTTAAAAATAATAATTAAATTAAAAAAAACAAAAAAAAAAGTAAATTGTTTGGCATTGTAAAAATTTTATTCACACCTATGAGAAAAGGTTAGTCAAAATTTTAAAACACTTTTTAGGCACATTGAGAAACAACAAATTGCATGTGGCAAACAGAACAACAACAACAACAAGAACAAGAACAACAACATACATTTCTATGGTATCCAATATGAAGGCTTTTATTGGAATTAGACCAAGTTATTCCGAGAACAGCATGATTTGCTATAAGTATTACCAAAATTAACACTAAGCTATATACTTTTAGGCCTTTTTAGACAAAATTTTTAACAATTCTTTTGGCTTTAAACGAAAACGAAGAAACGAACACACACACAAAACAAACACCTTTTGGCTTTAAATCAAAATTATGTTTAGTTTTAGTTAACTAAAGTGAATATCTACTATAAATATTTATATCAATTATGGCAAATTATGCTATAATTCCAATAAAAGCAAAATTTAGACTGAATGTCGCTGTGATAAATGCAAAAAAAAAATATTACAAAAAGAAAAACGAAACATACGATAAAAATTTAATGGATACATGAAACTTTTGTAAATTTTTAGGCATAAAAACAAAATTTAACACGTACATTTAATCAAAAAGAAAACTCAAACATAAATTTAGGCGCTAAAAATTTTTTTTGAAAAAAAAAAAACCAACATGTTAGCATAAAAACTAACCAAAATTTTTCAAAAGCTCCATTTAAGCAGACGTTAATCAGCTATTAAAACCTTCTAATTTTTGTTTATTTCTTGCATACTTTCCTTTCATTTCCTATGAAAAATTTTTATTTTTGTAGTTGCAAACAAAATTTCAAAGAGAAATAAATCAAGTGAAAAAAAGCATAGATGGCTCCAAAAACAGAAACAACCAAAACTAAGGAAAATGTGTAAATCAGCTACTTCAGTGGTAGTGACAGAAAAATAGCGAGGAGCTCAAAAACAAAAGAAATATAAATAAATAAATCGAGAAATATGTATACCGGCTATGACAAACCTAGATGACAAGTAGATGCGTCTACTTAAAGAATATCTTAAGGGTAACACTTGAGACGCGACAAACAGCCTAGACAGACAAAGGGGCTAAAATAAACTAGTTTAAGCCATAAAGGTGAACCAATCCTGTACACAAAAGCATATATAAGAGAACCCTGAATTGAAAGTTAAAGTTATAGAGCAGAGTTCTACACACAAAGTTACAAGCATACCTAACAACCAACAATAGCCCAATTTAAATAACCAAGAGTACAAATACAAGTAATTTTTATAGCAGAAATTTTAATTGCAGTCTCAATAAAGCATCCATTAAACAAATATGTAACAACATACATATAACCCAAACACACACATACACACACCCAAAGGCATGGATATGAAAACACGATACAAATTACCAACTTGGCAAATCATAAACTAAAGATATGAAAATGTAAAATTCGAAGGCTGCTTTTCAAAACGACTTGACAGCAAAACAACTCGAGAAAAATCCTTTCTTCTTAAAATTAAAATGAGAAATTATAATAAAGACAAACTCAATCCTAAACATATAAATTATGATAAACGAAACCTTTCTATATAATATTTGATGATAATGTTTTCTGAAAAAAAAAAAAAAATAAATACCAAAAAAGTAGCACATTTCCGGCTTATAGTTCAGACCACAACCAAAGCAAAAAATAAACAAATTCATAGTAAATGCCTACAATAACAACAACAAAGAAATAACAACTACAGTGTATGATATAGGACGGTATAGCAGAGTATCAAAGCCAAAAACGTAATTCATGCAGAATCGGAGCTTTGTTCCTTGATACACTACTATACTGTGCTATATATGAAGATATACTGTATAATTGAGTACAGCCGCTTTCGCTTTCTGCAATAGTGATAATAGTTTTTAAGTCAACAACCATCATAAAAGCATCAAAAAAAAAATCAAGAAATAAAAGTAAAACTTCAAGCAAATCAACAAACAGTATGAGAAATATTTAAATTATAGATAAATACACATTGAAATAGCAACGGTAAGCATTAACTAACACGAATAAACATAATAATAATATGAAGAGAATTATAAAAGAAAAATCTATAATATATGATCTAACGCCACAAAGCGTTGAAAGCCCCATGAAAAGCTGTTTGATTTGATTTCAAATTAAGGCAAAACTTGATTTGATGCATTCTATATTTTTTTTTTAGTTGAATTCTCAAATATCAACAACAACAAGAAATAACAACAACAAGAAAAAAAATGGAATATATACATAAATAACGCTAGATACATACTATATACTACAGTATGTACTAATGAAAGAAAACAAATAGCATATAGTGCATGGAAAACCTTAACTCTTATATTATATGTATGGTGTATTATATTTTTTAACGTATTTAATACATACTCTCTATATATACGATATATATATACATATATCTACTTATATTTGACGTAAACATGAAAACATTGAGATAAACCACAGCCAGAAAAATAGTACGAATTACCAAACAAAAGAACAAAATGAACAGAACTGTACTGAAAAATAAAAATAAACAAGAATAATTGTAAAATAGAAATGGATGATATAAGTAAAATAAAACTTTTTTTTTTAAGTGATGATATAAGTAAAATAAAATTTTTTTTAACTGAAAAGTGAAACAAATAACTAAATACAAATAACAAAAAAGAAAACAACAAAAGCAAACAACAATAGCCTCGTTAGTTTTTAATGAATACAAATGAATCAGTGAAAATAACTCTATACAAGAAAATATTGCAAAAAGTTGAAAATCGGCTACTTGGCAACTCTATTATGCACAGAGTTGGGCTTCTGGGTGAGTGCTCGTCCATTAAATCAATCGATTTAAATTTTTCTGATTTTAGTTTTGTGCAACAATCAAAATATGGTTCCTCATTACTTAAATGTAACATAGACATACGAAACAGACATACAAACATACATATAACTGTACAGAACATTAATGAGTTAAATATACATAGAACATATAATACTTACAAGAAATAATGGAAGCCATAGCAGAGAGAAGAGTTTACTAATATTCTACCTCGAATTTATTGCATTGTATGGTTTAGCATATACATTTGTTAGATTAATACTTATATATTAGTTATACATTTAGATTTTCAACATTTTCGTATCCATTTAATCTAGATACCTTAAATTATCTCCAGTTTTGAAACTTCCTTTATAACTCATTGAGTTGAATTTTTTTTTTTTTTTTGTTTACGTTTGGTTTTTCATAAGAATTTGCCAAAATAACAAATGATTTCTTGTTCCTAGATATCGCCAAGCAAAACTCTTTTTAATAAATATTTATAAACCATAAAAGAGACAGAGCCAGAGCCCCAAATAGTCAAGGAATAATATCATTAGGTCGTCGTAAACTTTTTGCAATACACACAATGTGCCCATAGAACAAGTAATTTAAAATAAAAATCAAAACAAATGATTTATTTATATTATACTTATATGAAGTAAATTGTTGTTTTTGCAACAAAAGAGCCACAAACCAAGTGAAATAGTACCGAAAATATTTTACAGAATTTTTTACAATCAGAAACAGCATGCAGCAAGAGAACATAGCAATAAACAATAGTTAAATACAAAAATAAAATACAAGCAGAAGACAACAAAAAAAATAGTAAAAGTCAAAACCCGAAAAAATACGACAAAAATAAACACAATAATAGTAACATTTACTTAAAAACTCATTAAAAACAAAAAAAGATCAAAACAAAAAGAAATTAACAAAATATTTGACTAAGTGTTAAGTGAAATATGCAAACAAATATTTTTAAAACTTGCGCTCGCTTATGTGTAAAAGCATAAAAAATAATTAAGTTAAAAGATAAAAGCAAAGAAATGAATAAGTTATACAGAATGAAACCGAAATAACAAAGAAACCAAGATCAATAGAACGAACGAGAGAACCGAACACAATTTGTTATGTTGGCATTTATTTAAAGATTAACAGATAAACAAGTTTACAGATTTGCAGATTTACAGATTTAAAGATGATCATATACTATGTTTTCAATTGAATAGTACGGTTTGTAATTAATTATTATAAACGATTGACAGGGACTACCACATAATAACCATAGAAATAGCTGAGCAAACAGACAGAACAATAGCAACAAATTTTATTTAGGGTTCAGCTAAGAGATCAACCAACTTACTTATTATGCATACGATTATTATTATACTGAACTGTAACTGTACATAAGCAAATCCAAGTGCACACGAGAACGCTATAAAGATAAACAAAAATCCCAAGAAAACTGCAATAGTACCGAAGTAAGTAAATCAATTATTTATTATTCCCATTCCGCCAAGATACAAAGTGCGTTGTATAAAATCAAATGAAAATACAAATAAAAATAAAAATACATAGCTAAAATTTATGTTCTAAACTAAATGACAAACGGGAGTGTTAAAAACTGAACACTCGCCCAAAACCAGTTGAGAATCGTAAGAGTTTCATGAATATTTCTCAATTTTCAGTTAAAAACAAGTTGAACAATCGCAACATATCCGATTTAAAATAAACCCAACTCCTAACATTAAGTTTTACCACAAATTTTACAATTTTTTTTTTTTTATCAGAAAGTGAGAAACAATATGTGTTTAATTTGTTTGTTGAGCACTGTAAGAAATGAAAGCCATAAATCAAACAAAGCAATAGTGATACAAGCTGTGCAGGTGGGAACAGGTGCGTTTTTGCAGCAGCTTTTCTGCCTGCCACAGTCGCCATAGCCTGATTACAATTAATACTGATCAAAAACCACAACAACAACAAAAGCGAAAACAAAAAACAATAAACCAAGCGAATCTTCTGATTTATATACAAAAACAAAATATACGAGATACATAAAACAAATGCAACATATACCGCAAAACAGCAACCATAGTACAATAAACAATACATTTTTTTTATTGAGAGCAACTTTTATACAGCCAATCAACAATGCAAAGCAATAGACAAAAGCGCAAGAATATTAAGCAAACAAATTAATTGAGAACATTTCAAAATATTGTATAAATCTGCAAGCCCTCAAACCAAAATCAGTTGAAGCAAATCAAAAGCGTAAAATATGCAATTTTAATATACAAAAAAAAAAAAACAAAACAAAACAAAACGGAACTCAACAGAATATAAAAAATAAATAAATAAACTATATACATATATTTTTTAAAGAAGCAAAACTAACAATAGCTGAAAACAATTGTTAAACATTTTTTATATATGAATTTATATAATTTCTATTTGATTCATAAAAAACGCGAATTATACATATATAAAGAAAAACAACAAGTAACAACAAAAAATATAAAAAATCTTTTTTATATTACAAGAGACAAAGCAACAAACAAATAAATAAAAAAAATCTCACTTTACTGGTAAAAAAAACAATAAAAAAAAACAATTGGTAAAAGAAAAAATTAAAAATAATAAAAATGCACATGAAAAGCAATAAAACTGGCTACAACCATTTTATTATTTATTATTATTATTAATTTTTGTGTAATTATAACCTTTTCTTATGATTCGCTCTGATTTTCAATCTAAACCAATTTTGCTTTCAAATGTCAAGTTTTTCCAATTTGTTTTTGCACACAACATCAACAACATCAACAACAACAACAACAACAAGATCAACAACAACAACAACAAGCAACCAAAAACAAAGCGAACATTTCAAAACTAACCAATTACTGGCAAAGTAAGTTTCGAAACTCAAGTTTTATAAAATATTTGTGGCTAAATAAAATGATTAAAGGAAATGATAAACGATTTGCATTTAGGAAATAATTTAAGTAACTTTTGAAAAAGAAAATGGAAGCAAAATATTTGTCCAGAAAATATAAAAAAAATCTCCTAAAAATTGCGACGAATGTCTAGGAAAAGTTTGGTAACTTCAAAAATATTATAAAAAAAAATACTAAAATAAAAAATGATGGCTTGACCATAAGGCAAACTAGTAAAAAGATATGATAAATGAAGAAAACAAAAACAAAAATCTTTCTCGGCCTATTCCAAAACTTAAAAACTCTCGGCTAATACATAAAAGGAAACGTCCTCTCGGCAACTACAAAATTAACAATAAATATGTTGAGCATTCATGGCAACTACAATTTACATTAAATTGCATTTTTGGAGCAAATAAAACAAAATTTACATTTAAGCCAAATGTTTAAGCATCATTTTTTTTTTAAAAAGAAAAAAAAACAAAACTGAAAAAAAATATAAAAATGCAAAAGCGGAAACAAAAATTTCAGCAACATTTAAGTAATACTAAAAATAAATACTTTAGGTATTAAAATTAAAATTAATACTAAATTATAGTAAGCGTGAAAAAAAACAACATATTTAACAATTTTGAAACCGAAAATGGGGAAAAATGGAAATTTAAAAATCAAGAAAAAAAGCATTACACAAACGAAAGTAAATAAGTAAATACTATATGAAAATCTCAAAAGAATACAACGGAAATATACTAACAAAAAACAAAAAAAAAAAAAAACAAAACGGAAATTCAAAATTTTAATTGTTGTAAGCAAAAACCAATACAAAAGCTATATATATGAGCATATAATCAGCACACTTCTTAAATAAAAAACACTTTACATAAGCCCCCCCCCACACTGATACAACTTCTACTTATCAACCCAAAACCAACAACCCACACCAAACACACACACACACACTCACACTCACAAACAAACACAACAAATTTTGACCACCTAAAAACGACTTAAGAACACGAAACACTGAAACCCACAAGCCACAAGACACGCCCACAACACTTTCCATTGGTTTAGATTTTAAGCATAATTTTAATAATGTAATCGTCAGCCAAAGTAAAAAACAGCAATTTCAAGGCAGTCAAAAATTGTCCAAAATTACTCCAACATACGATTTTAAGGCTAAGAAAAAACAGAAAAACAAGTCAAAACTAAAATATTTAAGCGAGTAAAACATATGCAAAACGTCGTCTAGTTTAATGTCGTCAAATTTTACTTTTTGTAATAATTATTAATATTAAAAACATATATATTATATAACATGGCAAAAGTATTGTAAACGCCTAATCGACATATTAATTTCAAAACCTAAATCCACAAAAAAAAAGCTAAGCAACAAATGCAGCGGCATGTGCAACCAAAAAAAATACATTAAATTAAAAATTAAAATGAAACTAAAATGAATTTCTGGCATCCAAAATATAAAAAAACATAGAAACTACTTAAATTACGAAAAAAAAACTTATATTATTATACAAGAAAATGGAAAATGAAATAAATTGAATCTTGTAATATAAAAAAAAAAAAACTATTAAACATTGTTTTCATTTGTTACAGTTGTTAGAGAAACGAAGCAAGAAGCATTCAAGAAGCAAAGCGAGAAGCATAACGAGTACGAAGAGACTTTTAAGGTTTAAACATCAGAACAGCTACTAACAAATAAATCTAGTTGGTTCTGAATAAGAAACACCTAACGCAAATGAGAATTGATATTGATGTTTAGTCTGGGACTCCACAAAACAGCTGTGGAGCTAGCTATCCTAACTATAAGCTGGGCTAGCTCCACAGCTATGTTGCAGCCTCCCCAGACTCGGTCTTTATTGCGAATTTGGCCCATTCGAGTGCGGATTCATGATCGTAAGCCCCTATTTCGGCTTTTGTCTCTTGCTGCGATTGTAGGCGGAGTCGTATGTCGTTTGCATGTGGGTCAGCTTGTCTAAGATCTTTTCGCACTGGAAATGCTTGGCATAGTTGCGAGTCTTCGTCAGATTGCCGAAGCACTGCAACATGTCCGGATTCGGCTGCGGCTCCGGTATTCCGCCCGCCGGCTGTTTCTTCATGGCGCGCAGCTCTTCGCGTATTCTGGGCAGCCAGTCGTAGGCCAATGTATTGGTTGTCGTATAGTTGTTCTTGAGCTCTGAGGTATCCAGTAATTTGACGTTCGATGTGGTGCCCGCGTAATAGTTACGAACACGGGTTATGCGCTTCTCTTTGAAATACTTTTTGGACTCCTCGCCCTTGTAGGCCTCGTCCGTGTAGGTGTCCTGGCTGAGGGAGCGGTGCTGTTCGCACTGATCGGATAGACTCAGACCTGGCAAAATGCCATTGCTCTTCTCATCGTAGGCGTACCGACGATCCATCCAGTTGCCTATTAACACCTGCTTGCCGTAAGGCGGCACGACCATTTTCTCCATTTGGAACCAATCAAAAAGAAACAATAACTTCTTTAACAAAACAAAACTGAAATTAGTAATGCTGTTAATGTAGTTTACAACTCGAAACTCTGAAACTAACAGAATACATGAAACAACTGTTTCAAAACGTACTCGAAATGGCTAGATATATAGATGGGATAATAAGGCAAGTACAGGGCAGAAGGAAACATTCTGAAACATTCTTGTTCCCAACCAAAATTAAGCAGGCTATTCCATTCAAATTTTTTATTTAATACTGTCCAATTCACTGTTCATTTTACAATTTATATCAAAAAAATTCATTCGATCGCTTCGATCCTTATACCAGTCTGCCAGTCATATCTCTATCAACTAAACTACAGGGCCACCCTCCAAACATATGTCGTTTATGGTTTATCCTTCAAACAACAACTAAAATAATATAGAAAAAAATTCTATAGCTCTATTCTGTAGCTTATAAAACACAAAACTCTAAAATTATTCAAGTCTTTTAAAACATACTCGAAACGCCTGGATATATAGATCTACATATAGAGCAAAAGCTGAAATACCAGGCAAACAGAATCGTCAGGTCAATCAAAATAGATCACACCATTCTACTGCATACTTTTAAGGGTTAAAAGGGGACAATTGAATACTTGTCATCACGAAATAAAAGCATAAATAGTTAAGAGTGGTAAACGAATTAACTGTAGTTTAGATACTTTCGTCTAAATGAGGTCTGGAAGTCTGTAAAATCGAATGAAATCAAAAATTTGTGTTTTCGGAATAAATTTTGCCAAGAATACCATTATCATTTTTGACAATATTGAGAAAGGGTTTTTTTTAATGCAAATAGATGTTTCCGATCCTTATGAGTCTGAAAAGAAATTTTGATTATTGTAGTTTTTTTCTACGCGTTTTTTTCGGATATCTCCTATATCGTATCCCCTCTAATAGATCATTCTACTTGTTTTATTTTATATTGAAAATATTGTATATATAATTTGTTTATTATCCATCTGATATGTTATCTAAATTTTTTATAGATTGTCCAATACACTGCTCATTTTAAAATTTACGTTTAAATCCTCATTCCATCCTTACACCAGTCTATCAATCATATCTTCCATTTTAGCCGATTTCATTCGGCTTGCAGATTTTCCCGGAAAATGACGCTTATAGCTTGTGGCCACTGGGCACAAGGGTGGAATGCAAATGGGTTGCTTGGTGGATGTGTGATTGCCGTAAGCATCAAGGCTATCAGGTTTCCAAGCATGCATGTGCTTTTTAAAGGATTCCTGATCGGACATAGTCGTTGCCGCCAAATCTAATTCCTCCTGCAGCATCTTGGGCCACAGTTCGTAAACCAAATGATTCATTGACGTATAGTTGAATTTATATTTCTCGGCATCGAAGTATTTAATGCTAGAACGCTGTGCCATAAAATTGCTGTACTTCCCCAAACCCGCCTCGATGAAGATCCGTGTCGTCTCATTTTGATCAAACCCCTCCATCGAATAGGCCTCCTGGTTGGTCGTCAAATGTCGTTCGCAGCCTTTTTGCTCAACGGAATCTTTCAGAACACAGGGCACTATCGCAGTGCTGCTCTGGGGATAGTTCTGCCAGCGCGCTTGGAACCAGTGGCCGGTCAAAACGTTGCTGCTATAAGTCGGATTTGTCTCTATGTAGGTATAGCGGGCATCCTTGTTGGCCCCATCCTCCTCTTGCATCATCTTTAAATATAAAACTGATAAAATGTAAATGTAAAAGGAAGTATAAATATGTCGACTAAATCAAACTGTTGTGAGAATACATTAGACTACCGGCCAACTATGTTATGTCAGGTTGCTTTTTATTCAGAAAAATATCGCCGAAATATTTAACTCGTGATCAGATTTCTGATTTAAAGGCATATAATTATATTTGATATTTCAATATTATTCTTTGGATTGGACCGATATTGGAAACACAATGTGCTCGTAATGTTCAATTTTTGAACACTAGATGGCGCATTTAAAACGAACACTAGAGGGCGATCAATTGAGACGGAGTGAAGTGCGCTGATTGGCTGACAAAAGCTAACTGCTTTGGCCTTTTGCGCACATCAAATTTTGAATTCGTTTTCGCCGTTTACTCGATCACATAGTGAAAAGAGTTAGGTTCTTAGATTTTTGTAATAAAGCTAGAGTCACCAAATTTAAGACCTTGATTCGCGGCCACGCCCACTAGAATGCATCCAGCCCATAAACACAAAAAAAGACGGTTTCGTGTACTACATAAAGTTAGTTTTATTAGTAAATATTTGTTTTCTGCGGTTTGTTTATTTCTTTCGGTGATACATATTAAATACTAATATTGGTTTAATTTTATTTCATACTTGTATATTGTTAGTTATATAATTTCTTTAGTTTTAGCTTTCTTTTAGATTTGTAGAGCGTAATTTAGGTAACTGAAATGTGAAATAATCAAAGTGATATTATAGACTGATAGTTTAGTTTCAGTTAATTTATGTAGGTGAATATGCGTTAGTTGAGTTTAGTTTTATCGTGAAAGTTAGTACCAACAGAAACAAACAGTTAGAAGTGTAGGAAATATTTCAAATATTCGTCTTCGCATTAATTTGCTTTAATATGCATATTCATCTATATATATATGCATATATATATATTTATATATATATATATATATACATATATATTATATAAGCTTACATTTAATAGCACAGTTAGACATAGTTTTATAGTTTAATGTTTCTCTTTTTTAGGTTAGCGTATAATCTTCAGAAACAACGAAAACAAACTAATTCCAGTGATTTGTACATGACACTCAAGTCAATTAACTAATAAAAATATAGTCTATTAAATAGAGTAGAAATAAAAGGCAATTTCTATGAGCTTTATTGAAATATTAAGTAGACCCGAATCGTAAGCAATTTTTAACGAATTTTATTAGTTAGTTGTGTGACATGTGTGTAATAAGTTTTAGACATTTACACAAAGCACATTTTATGATAAACATATAATTTTACCAAGAATACATATAAGAATGTATCTGTATCGTTATTATATTTGAATGCACACTAATTTTATTATTCATAAATAGGTATAAATTATTGTTTAGCAAGCGATATTTTCTTTCCTTTCTTCGGTATCGTAAAATTCATCCAAATATTGTTGCTATCTTCATCAAATACACATTCATATATGAAGTATTATAAATTAATACCTGTTTGCGATGTTCCATTAAATATTTTACTTGTATCTAAAAAAAAATTGTATATTTTAATTTTATTATTCAGACACTCACATATTCAATTCGTGATAGTTAATTAAATACACTTAATTTACTAATTATTGTTACCATTGTGGATGAAATGTCTTGTGTACTTTGTGTATTGGGTATTTGTATTGGTATGGATTGTGGATTATGATTTGAGACGTTTGCTTTGCTTTTAGGATGATGCCATTAGATTTAATTTAAATAATTTTTTTTTTTAGTTTTTAAATATTTTTTTTTTTTTAGAATTTTTAAAAGATTTTCTATTTTTTTGTTCATTTCTTTGCCATGATATATGAGTGTGTGCAGTGTGAGAGTTTAGCTTGATGTGTATGTGTGTGTGTGTATATGTGCGTTCGCGAGTGTGTGATGCGCTTTTGCAAATATTTGTAATAAGAATTTATGCTTGGTCCATTAAAGTATACAAATTTCGTTATTAATTGGAAAATCGATTTGATCGACAAAATGCCGAAAGTGCAGAAGATGTTTCAAGTGCGAGCGATCCAAGACGATTGCCGTGTATCCTACTTTGTCTTTTAAGAGCAAACGTGATATGCATTCATCTACTTTCATTAACAGGTAAAAGATTTGAAATTTCCAGAAGAAATTGTGCTTGAAAGCTTCGGTGCATTGTATTTTGTTCAAATATTTGTTGTACATACTATGTCATATCGGTTTACGAGTTTTTGCTGAGCTGTGATGATATGAATCGCATGTTAATGATATTGGTTTTGGGCTCTAAAGAACATTTAACACTTTGATTTTAACTTTTGTAATATTTAAGAGATATTGTAGTTCAATCTTAGATGTACTAAACATTTTGTGTCAATAATGAATGAACTTTTATATTCATTTTCGTTCCATTCAATAAAGTTTTTGCTTATTGCGATTTTTTGTTGTTGTTGTTTAAAGCAAAATGGGGTAATTTGAATTTCAATACTAATGAAAACCTATTTAACCTCTATATTTTATTGAATCAAGTTGTATTGTTTTTTTTATTGCTTTATTGTTGCTGTTAACCTAAATGTGAATTGCTGTTGGTAATAAATGAATTCTCTTTGATACCATTTGGTTCTTATGAATAGCCTTTATAATTGCATTGTATTTAACGATATTTTAACTGTTTTGGTTATTAGTTAATTTTATATAAAATATATTTGATAAATGAATTTCGTTAAATATAATTCAAAGTACGCAAATATTTATTATTCAAATTATCAATAATGAATTTATTATTCAATTAAATATTTGAGTATTTTGAATTGTCTTTTAACAGAACCTCAAATTTATTGTTCAAAATTGATGTCAATTTTCAAAATACTTTTGTTCTTTTGACAACGCGCTAGAGTTTTGTTTGCTGTTGTTGTACACAATTAATTACCGAATAAATTAATTAACAAAATTATTAAAAAACCATTTGCTACACTTTGCGTGCTCCCCGCTACTCATTTTGCACATTTCATTTTACATTTTGTCGGAAATTTGTTAATTTAATGCAGCTGCCTCTGAATTATTGCTGGATATTGGATATTGCTGCTGTTGGAGAAAAAGATTAATTATTTAGTTAATTATTAACAACAAAAGTTACTATTTTTTATGTGAATTAAAATTGAAACTTTATTTCAGAAAACTTAAAATTCCTGTTGAGCTAAAAAAGCGAAAAATAATAAAAAAAAAAATTTTTTTTTGTAAATATGTGTGAATGTTTTTCGTTTTTATGTGCTTAAAATAATATCACATTAAAATGTTTTGCAGACACTCGTTAAGAATATTAAACACTTTGATACGACCTTAAAATAAATATATAATTAAATACAAGAGCGCGAAAAATGGAAAAGTTTTTAAATTGAATTTTATAGAAATTGAATCGCATTTAAGATAAAAATATGTTTATAAATATTGTAAATAATATAAATATTATTCGCTTGCGCTGAGATATACAGAGAGATTTGTTTTATACAGAATTTGTTGAAGCAAAATTGAAAATGTTTTGCGCAAACTTAAATTCAATTAAACATGCAATACAACTACAAAATTTGTCTACTTACAAATAAAGAAATTAAGAATTATCAAATTAAAAGTATTATGCAAAAAACTAAGAAGACACGCGGGCCAACAAAACACAACACAAATAATTTTTTTTTTTTGTTTAGCTTACATTTTGCTGACTAATTGATACATACTAAATTGATTGGAATTTCCAGAATCAAAAATAATGGACGAATTAGAATTTCCATTGAACATTTTTTCATTTTTATGTATTTGTTGCTGTTGGATTTTCTTCCTTTCTATTTTCTTGTTTGTTGCTCATTAATTGTTGGTTTCGGGCGCTGACTAAGTCGAATGTAAAATTAAACACACGTTTCGCTGATTTGTCGCTCATTTTCTCTCGCTATCTCCCTCGTTAACGCTGCCACGCTCCTCACTTGGTTTTTGCATAGTTTTGCTATTTTTTTGTGATTTTTTTGTTATTATTTAATTTACTCGGCTTTTGGGTGCAACTCAGCTCTAGCGCTTGCGTTTTGTCATACGAAGTCCAACTCGGATCGGGTGCTGTACATTTTGCGCTCCAAGGAGCGCTCGAACCACTTTTTGATCTCGGAGACGACCAGCACGGAGGAGGTTAGCGTGACCAGAAAGAGTATGTCGTAGGCGGTTAGCGCCTCCGTTTGGAATACCATTTGGAGCGGTGGAAAATAGACGACCAGCATTTGGCCAATGATCGAGAAGGCAACGGCCAGCAGGAACATGCGATTGGTGGTCAATCCGATTGTAAAGACGCTCTTCGTCTGCGAGCGACAGGAGAGCGCATTGAACATATCAAAGAACACAAAGCACGTGAATGTCATGGTCGTATCCCGCTTCGTCTTGCCCAGCGTCCCATCAGCCATTTCCCGTTGGAACACCCACAGTGTGCCCAGCACAATTATGCTGGCACTGAGGAGCACGTTGACCACCACCGATTTGGTTATCATCGGCTGTTTGACGTTGCGCGGCTTCTGTTTGAGGACATCGTGGTCCACAGGCTCTACGCCCAGCGACTGTGCCGGCGGCCCGTCCATGATGATATTGATCCACAGGATTTGCATCGCATTCAACGGATTGGCAATGTCCATCAACGTAGCCAGCGCGATCAGCGCCAGAGCCGCAATCGAGGTGCTCAGCTGAAAGCGCACAAAGTTCCGAATGTTATAGAAGATGCCCTTGCCCTCTTCAATGGCAGCGCTGTAAGCAAAAAGTTAATGAAATTAATGTTCAAGCTAGGGTAATAGCCTCATGACAACCGCTGAATATGGCCTATAAGCATGCGAGCATTTGAGCTTTAAGCCACATTACTTGGGCTTAATGGGAAAAATTGATAGCCAATCTTACACATTAGGCATAAGACTCTATATTCAATAGAGCTCATATTTAATAGTCACTTTCAGCTTGTGTCATTGGCATTTAGTTTAAACTGCATTCACTCACATTATGGTGTGAAAATCATCATTAACCAATATCATGTCAGCCGCCTCCTTGCAAACATCGGTGCCATTCTTGCCCATCGCAATGCCAATGTCCGCCTTCTTGAGAGCAACTCCATCGTTGACCCCATCGCCGGTCATGCCCACAATGTTACCTGTGCGTTGCAGCGATTTGACAATCTCCAGCTTGTGGCGCGGCGAGACACGGTAGAAGACGCTCACATTGTTGGCCACCTTGTCCAGCTGGTGTTCGTTCAATTGATCAATTTCCTGGCCAGAAAGCGTCTGGTGATGTATGGTGTCAATGCCAATTAGATTTGCTAAAAGTGATTGAAGAATGATTGTTAATATTCAAAGTAAATTCAGTTACAAAATGTGATCAACAATTCAACTTGAAATACAAACAAATAGAAACATATATATATGTATAATTATTATACAATTCAATACAATTTAATTTCCCTGTTGAAAAATTTATTTTTTTTGCTCGCAAAAGTTGTTAAAAGCCATACAAACAAATAAACTGATAAATATACAACTTTTTAAATTATTACAATCGAAGCTAACGGAGTTGCTCCTAATTCCCCAAGTTAAAGCTTATCTGACCTGGTCTTTGTTTGTGGGACAGGACAAGCTGGTGAATCGGTTTTCATTGCATTTTCCAAGCAATTGGCGCCGAGCCGAGGACAAAGCAACAGGCAGCCAGCAAAGAACTGAACTGGAAATCGAGTTCTGAATGGGGATGCAAATGGAGAGAAAACTAAATTTGCGAACTTTAGTTCTGAGCAGTCAATGGAACAAAAAAAAAAAAAAAGAAAAAAGAAAACAATTGTTAATTTGCGAGGGGCGTTTCTCAAAATTCAATTGAAATACATTGTGAGAAACTTCAAAAGGAAGCTGCGAGTTAAGGAATTCCCTAATTCCCCAGTTGCCGTTGTTTTTGCACTCGAGCGCATTTATGAAGTGCGCCAGGGAGCAGCAGCTGCTAGAGACAATAACAACAACAACAACAACAACAACAACAACAACAACAGCAGCAGCAGCAGCAGCAACAACAATATTAAAATAAACAACAAAAGGATGTTTTGCAAAAGTCGCGTCGCCATTTTTCATTATGGCGCCCGCGTATTTGTCTTGCCAAGTGCCAGAACAATCTCTTGTCCTGTTTGTATAAATTTTTAGCGAAAGCGCACTGAAGTAAATAACAACAACAAAAACGAGCACACACAATGGCCAGAAATGTGCAGCAAAATGAGCAAAAGAGAACGTAATTAAAACGCATTCAACGCCAACTCCACTCTCATCATCCTCAACAGCTCCGGCATCGTCCTGGCGCACAGGACGAAGCGCGAGACAATTAAAAGCAGCTACCGAAGGGGATATCTCTTGCTGCCACAGTCTGCTGCAGCAAATGGCAAAGGTGGGCAGCAACCTCTCTATCTTGCCACGCCCATACTCCCACAGCGCCAGCCCTGTCCCCGTCGTCTACCGATAGTTTCATCTTGCTTTGGTCCTTGCAGCTAAATTAAAATTAATGCAAAACTTGAATGCGCGCAATTTTCTTGGCCAAGCAGTTGGCGGTCGCC
This sequence comes from Drosophila sordidula, assembly GCA_035047465.1. Lineage (NCBI taxonomy): Eukaryota > Metazoa > Arthropoda > Insecta > Diptera > Drosophilidae > Drosophila > Drosophila sordidula. The sequence continues at coordinate 7,292,252 of JAWNPQ010000156.1, read as the reverse complement.
ATTTTATGACCAGTCTCCCCCCCCCTTCCCCCTCCTGCTCCATTCACCTAAGCAGTTTATTCACCATCTAGTAAATTCATTTTGAATATATTTACGCGCACTTTTTTTATGCACATACCCTATACACTTAAAAGTGAGCAGGAGGAAGTGTTAATGCAGATACAGAATACTGGAGATACAGAATACAGGGTATTCTCTAGTCAAGCACTTTTGTGCAAATACGAGAGCCGACACATTACTTTGCAGGCTGCGTTCTTATCAACTTTATTCATATAGTTTAGCAACTAAAAGAATTTTTTATTGCCATATTTTAATAGCTTTTGCATCTTTCATTTTTTGTGCAACATGTGAATGAAACGCATTAAAAACAAGTAAAAAGAAAATGTTAATAGTTTTTCTTGTGTAATGTGATTTTCATTTGTTTACATATAAGCCGCTTTTTTTTAAATACTTTGCTAGATTGCAAGCATTGACCAAATGAATATGTAAACAACTCATTTTATGATTCATTCCGTTTGGCTGCAGCCAATCAAATATTCAGCACATTAGGAGTCAGAATATTTGCCATTGGCAACTGCCGTCATAGGTCCGCAGACACCTGCTCGGCAACTGTTTTTTGTTTGCATTTGTTTTACCTGCCATTGACCGCAAAAACCGAGAGTAGCATCAACAACAGTCGAAGCGTAATCTGTAAATATTTGCAATCTGTATGCAAGTGTAAAATATATGAAATTTCAAATGGATTTTCAATTTCTGCTGATGACAGCAGCACGTCTGTCACGCCAGATACGGGCATTCATTACCCGTAAAGCCCGGCTACAATCTTCAAAGGCTGTCGTTATTACAAAACAATAAAGCAACAACAACAAAAAATAGAGAAAATCATTTTTATCATACTTTTTTCATACTTTTTGTCACCGTTTGCGTTGTCACAAAGGTAGCAAGAACATAAAAAAAAAAAAATACTTAATTGCAATTTGGCTATTTTGTTTCATTTTTGCGCCGCGTGAAAAAATTTGCTGACTTTGACATGATATTGGAAAAGTCGTTCTGCACAATGGGTTTTATGATAAAAATAAAAGATTGGACAAAATGGGAAAATATATATACGTAATTGAATATTATTTGAATTATATTTGAATTCTGGAATTCTGTTGAAGCAAATAAATAAATATGATTGTTTTCATCATTTGAAAGCTTGGCAAGTTTGTGAAATGTTAATCAATGTTAAAAAAAAAAACTATAAGAAAGCTTTACATACATATTTAAACATATAAGTTCAATAATTTCTCTATAAATTTAAAATTTCGTTTCATTGTCTATTTTAAATATCGATGCCATTGTACAAGATTTGGTGTCATTATAAATGCTTTTAAAATGCATTAGTGGAATGAATTTCAATATAGGCGCAGGCCATCTGGTAACTAGGCAACATGCTATCAATACATGACGCAGGCCAAAAACAACAACCACATAAGCAAATTCGACAATTTCAAACTTTGTTATGGTTGATAAATGGTTTGGCAAAAAATATGAGTGAAATTCATGCAACAAAGTTGAAAGCAAAATGAGTGGAAGAGCTGAAAACTTTGTGAAGTTTTTTCAAAATTTGTCACAGCAAACAAAACCGCAGGCCAAAAGCGGATTAGAGAAGTTTCTGCTGGTTGTGGCATATGCAAAAGGCAAAAGTTGCACCGTATGAAAACGACGATGGCCAAGTTTATGAAAATATTAAGCGAGTTGCATGCAACAAGCGCGTTCGGCTTGCCACTTGAGTTGCCAGCAAAAATAAAAAAAAATAAAAAATATATATGTACATATAAAATAAAACTACAAATAGTAAAATCAAAGCAAAGGCAACAATGTTGTCAAAACAAAAGAAAATTCAACAAGCAGCAGCAGCAGCAATAAGAAAAACAATCACAACAACTTGCACGGAACGGTCTCATTTGGTAATGGAAAATTGTGGGCGTGGCTCGGGGCGATCTGCTTGTGACATTTGCATTTATATCGGTAGCTGCCAACTGACGAGTTACCCCACCCCCCCCTCGCCCCAACCCAACTCGCCACATCGAGAGGGGCGGCAAGTGGCGCCTTGTGCCTGTTTATAAAGCGACTTTCGTATACGTGACAATTCTTTCAACGCTGCCGCTGCCGCTGCCGCTGCTTCTGCTGCTGCTGATGACTTTCGACTTGCTCCCTTGACGTTTCCTGCTGTCATGGCAATCGCTGTGTGATTATCTCGGCTTCCGTTTGCGTTTTCTGCTGGGGCACATCCTGGCGGCTGGCTTCCTTGTGGAGCCGTGCCCGACGCCGGATCGATTGTTGTACAAAGCCGGCGCTCAGCTATTGGATTACAACTGCATTTTCGAATGCATTTCGCTAATTGGATATGTGTCAAGTTTGAGGCAGAATCAAAGGCAGCAATTGCAGCACTTGCAACATTCAAAGGCGTGACTCAAGTCCGGAAATGATGGGTTGATTAAGACCGGCTCGAGCTTAACCCTTGATAAAGGATGTTGTCCTCTTAATTGTCTATTAAAACGTGACTGTAAGCTGTTTAGCACATATACGTTGCATATCACTAAATGATGTGCACGGCTTGAAGGAGACTTTAAGCTACTAAATTAAATTGCAACTAAGCAATAGTTTAGATGAAGTATTCAAATTTCCGAATTGAATACAATAAGTGCGGCTGTGAATTAAATTGATTTTAAAAATGGGATATAGTTAACCGAAAAATTAAAAATAAGTTCGATTTACTTTTTTTAATTTGTCAGTCTTTAAATATGTAAAAATATCTAAGAGAAAAGTAAAACCCAAACTTTGTTGTAATTGATAAATAGCCAGCCATCAAATTATTAGGCTATTTGTCTGGGCCAACTCGCAGCTTGTGGCTGGAAAACTGCGTTAAGCGAACATGCCGCAGATTAAATTAGCCGTGAGGCAGCAGCAGGAGCTCTATTTAAGCAGCTAACGACAAAACTGGCAGCATAATTTGGCAACCAAATTGAAAATGAAATACAGCAACTCAATTAAGTCAGCCTCAGCTGTCTAGATATCTGGCTGCCTCTCTGCCTGTCTGTCATTCTGTCTGTCTGTCTGTCTGTCAGTCTATCTGTCTGAGTGCAGTCGCCGTCCAGAGGCAAACTACTTAGCCATACATGCGAGTAGACGTACAAAACAAATTACGGGGGATTATTTCAACCAAACTGGTCAGTAACTAGACAACAAGCCGTGGGGGATCCAGGCCGTTGGCCAATTAGGCAGGGCATAACCCGTAAGCGGATTTCGGGGTCTTTATAATAACAAATAGTCAGGGGGAGGAGGAGGAGGAGGAGGGGGGGGAATAAAGCCGAGGCAACTCCTTTACGATTTGAACGTCAAATATCAATCAATATGCAGGTCTGCACCCAGAGGCTTTAAATCAAATTCAGTTATTACCACCCCCACCCCCCACCCTTGTGAATCTCCCTGGCATTCTTTAATTATGATGCTGCAGAGGGAATTTGCAGAGCATATCAGCTATGAGATGCTCTTCAGACTATTAAATTAACATTATTTTAAGGAAAGTTGGCAAAGTAACGATAGTTTTGTTACTACTGTTATCGATACAAGTTCTCGATTAACTAGCACATAATTATGCTTAACTTATCAAATTATTAATTTGTTGCTTTATTCAGTTAGTAAGTTAAATTAAGTATACTTTAAAAGGACATTTTTGATTTTAAGAGAATTTCTTCTTAATTGTGTTACCAACAGAGTCACAAACGTAAAATGCCCTACGCTTGAGAATATGAACAAGTTGGCAGCAAAGCGAATTGAAGCTATTTTCTTTTCAAGGTTTTGCCAGCGCTGGTGGAAGTTTCGTGAATCGAGGGGTCGAACGGAAAGGCGGCTGCAGATGGAGCAGAAGTTGCTGTCCATGTTGATGAATTCCTGTTCGGTGCAGACGAGTATGATGAGCACTGGCGATGAAGTTGACGATGGGGAGTTTGGGCCACAGTTAATTATTTCAGCGACGATGCGGCTGCTCATCAGCATCCACAGATACTTCTGCTTTTGATGCTGCTTCCCCTGTGCGCTACAGGATATTAGATGCGAGTCGGTTCTGTTCGCCCTGCGGGCGCCAGGACAACAGGCAACGTTCAGCAGGAGAATGTCGCTACCTGTGCAAGCTTCCTTTACCTTTTTCCTTTCTTTGCCTTTCTTTCCATTCATTTTCCTTTCTTTTTTTTTTTTTTTTTTGTGCATTTCACTTGGTTTATTTCTGTGCTCTATGCGCGTTTTGTGCGGTATATTTTCCAATTTGCTGCGTTCACCTGCCGCATATCATATTACACTCAGAGAATACCCCAAATATGCTTTTTACACAATTTAAAACTAAGAATATTTTTCACAAATTGATAGGATGTGGTAAACTGAATAAACCGACCATCATGAAAACTACCTTTGTGTTTTCTATGAACTATTCTTTAAGAGAAAAACTATTTAAGACTCTAAAGCAGAGTTTACAACGATTTTTGTCGGAGTGTAAATTCCTTGGGTTTGGTGAATTTGGCATTGCATGCCACAAACGAGACTTGGGGGGGGGGGGGGGGGGGTTCTCTTTACGTACTTATGTATGGTTAAGCTTAAGATCTTTGTAGTTAATGAAAAAGTTGGGCTCAAACTGCATTCCAGTTGTCATCAGCTTAGCAAAGCACTTTGCACTTTGCACTTTGCCAGCAAATGTTATGCAACTTTTGCAGCTGAATTTCGAGTGCAAACTTGAAAGTTGCACAGCGACAGAGATGCTCGAGTACAGTTGTCACACACGATCTTCCGGGAATAGGCGAAACCAACTGGCGCTCAAGTGGAGCTAAACTAAAACTTCAAGTGGAACTCGACTTGCGGCTAAACTGGGGGCTGTGGGCTGAGAGCTGAAAACTTTCAGCAGCTTCAACTGACATGGTTAATTAATTCTGTTTGCATACTTTTAGGCTGTCCGGCTGGGCCGGAGGAGCCTGACTGCCTGCCTGGCTGCCATTGTGTGTGTGTGTGTGTGTGTGTGTGTGTGTGTGTGTGTGGCTCACGCCCTTAACCCTTGACTTTTGAGCCCCAGCCAGACATGCCGCATGCCCCGCTCAGAAGCATACATCATCGTCCAGTCTTGAAAACATTTTAGTGCCGGGCATAAATTGTGGTGATTTAGGCAAAAGGGGGGAGGGGGGCGGTACGTACATGTGGGCGTGGGGCTGGGCTGCCACTTTTAATTACGCAGCGTTGACAAATTTATTTGCATAGTTTCGGGCGCGCAGGCACTTAAGTTAAAGCCAACAATTTGCGGCTAACATGAGCAGATCCTAAAGAGCTTTTAATTGAGTTTTGAGCTGAGGTTATTCCAAAAGAAAGTGCATTTGTCGGCTCAGCAAAGATAATTTTTGGCTTATTTGGCATTTAAATTGAATTAGCCAGAAACTGTTCACCCGCAAAGGTTTTTTAACTGGCAATGACAGATTGTCGAAACCGGTGGGGAAATTATCCCGCTAACGGTGTTTGCTGCCCTGAATATATAATATTGTACTATGAAAAAAGAAAGTATTCTGCTATCTTTTAGGATGCCAAAAATTAATATTAACCTATCGTTTTAAATTGTTTGTTTATATTAGGAGCAAAGCGAAGCTAGCTGTAACTGAGTTTGCCTAAAGTATACTTAAACATCAATCGTTGTTATGTTTAATATAGTAATCTGATGCGGCCGACATTGACAGTGGAAAAGGGATCTTGGCCTAGTTTTCAAATATAGAGTTCTCAGCACAATTATTAATATATATTAGCCAACATTTGTTGCCAATACGAATATAATTACAATTATTGAAATAAGCCTTTAGGTGATCAACTAAAAAACTTACCAATGGCCATTGCCGTCTCCTGGGCATCGCCTGTGACCATCTTGACGCGAACGCCGCTCTGCATCAGCAGCTCGATGGACTCCCGGACGAGGGGTCGCGGCGGATCGGTGATGCCGACGAGGCCGCAGTAGATCAGATCCTGCATCGACTTGCCCTTGCCCAGGGCCAGCACACGCAGGCCCTTGCGTCCGATTTCGTAGGCCTCGGCCAGAAACTCGGCCTCGTTCTGCTTGGTCAGGGGCACCGTTTGGGTGCCGAACTGATATTTGGTGCATTGGGGCAGGAGCGTTTCGAGGGCGCCCTTGGCGAAGAAGATTTCCTCCTTGTTGTTGTTGTACTTGTGTATGCACTTGACGGCCATCATCTTTTGCTCCGAGCTGAACGGATACTCCTGAATGCGCACATAGTTCTCGGCCGTGGCATACATCCCGTTCTTCATGGCAACGGCCACGAGAGCGCCCTCTGTCGGCTGGCCGAGGAGCGTGCCGTTCTGGATGTACGCATTGTTGCAAACGGCGCCAATTTCGAGCAGATTGGTGATATTCGTTTTGGCCATCTCGACGTTGTTGCAGTGGCGTATGTGAATCTCGCCCTGGTCGTTATACCCGGCGCCAGTGACGTCCGCCATGTAGCCGTCGGACGTAATGATGATTGTGGCCGTCATCTCGTTCTTGGTGAGGGTGCCCGTTTTGTCCGAGCAGATGACATTGACACAGCCCAACGTCTCCACGGTGGGCAGCTTCTTGACAATCGCATTGCGCTTGGCCATGCGCATGACGCCCAGTGCCAGGGTGACGGTGACCACAATCGGCAGGCCCTCGGGTATGGCGGCGACGGCCAACGAGACGCTGATGTTGAACATCTCCGAGAGCGGCTTGCCCTGCAGCCAGCCGAGCAGCATGATGACACCGATAATGAGAAACGAGTAGAAGCTCAGCTGGGCGCCCAGTATGTCCATCGACTTCTGGAGCGGCGTCTTGGGTGCCTCCTCCGCTTGCATCATCTTGAAGACCTCGCCAAACTCGCTGCGCTCGCCGGTGCTGACCACGATGCCCTTGCCGTTGCCACAGCGGACCAGGGTGCCCATGAATGCAATGTTCTTCATGTTGCTGTGATCCTTCACGTTCGTATTGTTCAGCAGAACGTCGGTGATTTTGCGCGCCGGCTCCGTTTCGCCGGTGAAGCTGCTCTCGTCGATGGAGAGATCAACCGCCTCGAAGAGCCGCACATCGGCGGGCACACGATCGCCGACATTGAGGTGGACGACGTCGCCGGGCACCAGTTCGCGGGCGAGGAACGTATCGAGGCGACCCTCGCGCAGGCAGTGGCACTCCGGCGGCACCAGCTTCTTCAGCTCCTCGAGACTCTTCTCCGAACGGTACTCCTGGATGAAGGCCACCGTAACCACAATCAGTATGGCTATGGTTATGCTGACGGCATCGTCGAACTGTTTCATGATCACCGAGACGACAGCGGAGCCAAGCAGCAGCAGGATAAGTGGGTTCCTAAACTGCTCAATGTACTTCTTCCAAGTGGGCTCCTCCTCAATGACATTTAGCTCATTGTGGCCAATGATCTTGGCGCGATATTTCGCCTCCGTCCACTTCAAGCCGGTCCGCACATCGACCTGCAGTCGTCCGGCTACCTCCGAGGCGCTGTGCGTCGATGACTCAGAGGTTGAGAGCAGCATTTCGGGTGTTAGGGTTAGACCCGTCTGTGGGCGAGGAGAAAACACATCGGATTAGCCAAGGCGAAATAAGATTCATTTTCAACGAAGCTGTGTTACAATATAGCATAATTAAATAAATATATAACTAGATTAGACATTTCATGTAATTTGACCAAACCTTGCCACATTAAGCATTTAATGGTGCAATAATAAAAAATAAAGTTTGCATTTTTAAAAAACACTTTATTAACCTATTGGCCTTGTAGTCTTAAGCATTTGGTATGGAATATGTAACAGAGATATTTTCGACCATAGGAATTATACCTAATATATTAAAATAAATAATAGGGTATTAATCTTTCAAAATGATAGACAAAATAATACAAAACGTATAAACTTTTGTTATGTTTATATTAGATTTACATTTTTTATATCAATGCATTTGTGTGTAGTGTGTACAAATATTTAAGCAAGAAATTTGTAATATTGTTTGTTGTACTTTTAAGTTATCAATTTTCTATTTTCCCGTAAAGCTTATATCTTTTTACACGATGCTTTCGTGTATATATTTTTCTTACCAAATATTTTTGCACTCATTAATCAACATCGGACAACTATATCATTTAGTTTAGATAGAAAAAAAGATTGTGTCTCCCAAGAGTGTTTTATGCTGGAAATACTTTGACGATAAGAAAACTAGCTTACATCCAAATCTAAATTTAGTTTTCTTCGGGCCAACTCTTTAATCAGTTTCTAATTTTCCGCAGAGCTTTATTGATTTTCCAATCTCCTGGCTCCCCACCTCAGGTTCCTTCTGACCGCAAATGCAGAGCCTTGCCAACAGCTCATTTGCCATAGCAACGCGCTCGACACTTGCAGCTAATTTGCACTCGTCAACAAGTTTGTAATCATTCATGGCCTTGCACAAAGCCAGACAGACAATGCCCCAGCCCCAAGCTTCAAGCCCCAGTGGTTGCCACACGAGGCTGCTCTGCTTCCCTTTCCGTGGTTGTCAACTTTTGTTACATGCACGCGGTCTGCCCCTGTCGTGTCCAGCTGAAGTGGAGCTGCCAACGGCCAGAGTTGCCACCCACTCGTGAATTTCGACAAGCAAATGGCCGAATACGTGACTTCCTGGCATTAAAATCGTTTCTTATTTTAATTTTATTTTTTTTCATTCTTCACTTCTCATATTTTTTTATAGAATTCGTTCCCATTTCGGGAGGTTTGGGAGCTGGGAACTTGTGTCTGGGCTGCGCTCATGCGAAATAAATTCAAATTGTGTGTGTGCTGGTCGTAAATTTCAGACACTCTGTGTGGCCAATGTGATATGCAGCTGTGTTGGGAGCTCCGAAATCTGCAGCTTGTGGTTTGGTTTTAATTTGGAGTACTCTCGGATTTAGTTTACTTTTTATTGGCCCACTGTTGCGCACAGTAAAAATTTAGTATTTCATTGGGGATTCCAACTTTCTATGCTCAGCTAGTAAATTCATAACTTTAGTGTATATATATAACAAATAATTTTTGCGAACTTCGAATTTGAATTAGTTCTAATTTGAAGCCCGTTTTACAACCCCATCACAGTTTGGCCAAAACTCACAAGGTCTTTAGACCAGTTAATGCGGCCAACGCTTTGGCCGGAGAAACATTCATCCCTTGAGTGCAAAGGCATTTCATTATGAAAACTATGCGGTCTGCGTTTTAATTAAATGCAATTTTAGTTAGCCCCAGCCAAATGGATCCAAATGGGCAACAAACGCGTTGCAATTTCTACGGGCGCCACTCAAACCGTAAATTACTCTGCTTCAAATTATGCAATAAAGAATTTTTCTGATTGCATTGAAATAACCGAAACTAAAACACACAAAAAGGCGGTGTCTACGTTTTGACCAGGTTTTAAATACCCTTGAATTTATATATTTAAAAATTAAGTAGAGAGCAATATTTATTGTTACATATTTTATCTCTGGCGTAGTTAGGCAATAAAACTTAAACCTGCTTTCGACTGATATGATATGATACGTATATATGTTACGTTAATATGTTTCGGTCGACTGATAAAAGAGAAAGTTTATATAAAAGAGAGATAGAATGGCACTAAGTTTAACTCAGCTAGTTGTTCCGATGGGAAATAATGATATATATATTAAATAGTCCCAATGCCATAGAAAAATTCGAATACCCACTGTAAGTGTGTTCTATTACAGTTGCGATTGCGGGAGTACGAGTGGAAGTTATAATCCCTTTGGTTTATTTAAGCTTCATGCATCATTTAAGCGTAGTATAAATTGTATTGCGGTTACGAATTAAATATTTTGCATGCAAATACAGTCAAACTTCTCTAAAATGGCAAGCGAAACGAAGCACGAAAAACCTGTCAACAAATACAACTATGACAAGAAATTATAGTACAGTTATGACTGCACAAAAAACCTTCATAATTAGTTCATTTCGAATTTATTTAATATATGAGAAACTTCAGTGGTCGTTATAGTATAGCTCGACCGTATACCTATATTTATTTAATTTTGTAAATTGTTTAGCTGTCTGTTTGCCAGTGGGTTTTAGAGTACTTAGTCATTTGGAACATTTCAGAGAGCTAATTGCGAAATTAAATTCGCAGAGTTCTAGAGAATTTCAGCTGCTGGTTTTACCAGATTTTTGCCAGCCCTTAACCGCCATACCCCCGCCGGGCACAAATCTATCCATCCATCTATCAACAAGTCAAGTGGCACATCAGATTGTTTGCCCGTCGGCTACTTCAAATTAAAAAAACACCATCCAGACACAGCCCCGAGCCCAATATCAACATAGAAGAGCATTTGCTGCCATTTCAATGGGTTCCACTCCAACTTTACATGCCACTTTCGAGGTTTTTTTCTATACACCCTTTAAAAGGGAATTACAATTTTATCATGCTATTTACAGCACATTGAAGAAAAGTCTTGTTTAGTCAATTGACTTGAACTTTTTTATATATATCAAAAATATATTTGTTTAGAGATTCAAATTAGCAGTTTTAAAATGTATGTTTTTCCACCCGCTTAGAACAGAGTATTGCGCAGTCGGTTGCATGCGATTGCGATATTCATACGTGTTTGCTTTATATATTCTGTTTTGCACAATATTCCAACTCTTTTTTTTTGCTGGCCTACATTGAACTTTGGTGTCTCGACAGTTACCACATGCCTCTATATGGCCCCCCACCTGACCCCGCTATTGTAATAGTTTCTCTGTGTATTCAACTGCTTAATGCAACAAAAAAAAAAAAAAAAAAGAAGAAGAAAAACATACATAAAAGTGACTGAAAGTTGTTTCGTTTTGCGTAGCACGAAAGGTAAATATGTGTCTATTTGTGGCTTTGTAGAGTTGGAAAACGTTTTAACTAGAAGTGAGTATTTTTTATCTGCTCTATAGACATGGCCAGGTTAAAAAACGTGATTACCATGTTAAAAGCAAGAAAAGGTTTGTCCATGATATCTAACGGGACTACAAACTCTATTAGGCCTCGTGATTTGCACGCCCTCAAAAAAGACACTTTTTTTCACAATAGATAACGATTCTGCAAGACACGTTTAGACAATATTCATCACTCATGAATTTTAAGAACAACACATTCCCAGACATTTTATAATATTTTAATTAACTATAAGTTGTCAGAAATTTAATAAGTATTAAACATCTTTAATTTGTATCTAACTTGGCATAAAATATTCCTAGAAACCCTAACAAATGCAATCTGTGCCAGCCGGTTCCGATCTTCAAAACCTGCTACTTGCACATAAACTTCCCATTAGCATACAACTACGGAATCCTAATGAAACCTATTACGCTTCAGCAGTATCAGGTCTACCAAGTTGAGCTGATTAGCAATGCAAAAATATAATGATTCGTAATTGAAGTTGATGCGGCGCATGCAAACAGAGACCAAAACACGTGTAGGGCCTTCTCGGAGGGTTCCGATAAGCCCGAGTGATTCCCCACGGTCTAGAGAAATCCTACTAATGATGGGACGTTCACAACATGCTTGATCATTGGACATATACATATATATATCGTATACCTGGTCATCGTCGATGTATATGCTAATAGTACGCCTTGTTCTAAGCATCGTTCTAAGCGGCTGCAAATAAAGCTCTTAAAATACATATATGTTGTCATATGTTGTTTTGAATAGATACCGACACCGTTTGAGTAAAAGAAATCGCGCACCTTAACCACAAGAAGATAGAAAAACAGGTAGTGTGCTAGTCGAGAGTGTACGACTAGGAGATATCCTGTATTTGGCTCCGAAGTTCTACATACTATACATATGTGACTAAGATATATATATATAAATTAGATATGCAAGACATATACAAGACATTATGTAAGTTTTGTAAGTATGAAAAGAAAGTTTTCAAAAATAGCTCACCAAATTTATTCAGTTCAGTTTCTGATTTATCAGACATTAATACAGACGGACATGGATATAAACATAAACCTAATGGAATCAGAATTGGCATTAACCCCTTTCTATGCAAAAGTATGTACAACTTGATTAGCCATTTTGAACATGTACAGGGTATATTTAACAACAGATAAATGCTCAAGTTAAAGTTTAACCACAACCAATAACAATCATAAATGCCACTTACATCAGAAGTATTGATGACTATCATTTTGATAAAGCAAAGACGATGACGTCGATGGAATGAATTCTTATCATTAATGCGGGTTCCGGACCCACTCACTCGGCATTTAACAAATGTAGGCGACACCAAACAGCACGCTAATCAACAATTTGCAATTTACTCGCTGTCCAGCAAAGTCTGTCGAGGGTAGCTTTAGTTTATCAGTTTTTATTTGATTGCAGGAGCTTTGGTCACGCGTGAGATGTGAACATGAATAATATAATATGTGCACATATAATTGTACTTTTATATTTGCTATTTTACACGAGCGTTGGAGAAACCGACGATTCTTTGAAAACAATGCTAATAATAGGTTTCTATGTTTATTTTGACGTAATTGCGATTTCAATATGCATGGAATTATTATTTTAAAGATATACTATAAATTTTTTGCATTTTTAATTGTAAGGATATCTCAAAATTAGCTCTTATTGTGCAAAAAAAAAAAAAAAAAACTTTAAACTGAACGACTCTGAAATAGCATCGAATATTTATTGCGAGAACATTTAGCAAAAAAATTCTTCTTAAATGTGCAACAATAAGTAAATGTTTTGAACACAGTTCTTATCATATTGTCATCAATGAACAAACGATAAGAATTAAACAAAAACGCATGTCAATAATTTTAATCAGGCGACGTGGGTCATTGACAGCTCTTTCTATACATAGATATTTATAGGCACCTATTATATTATTATTCACTTCGTTTAAAGAATTTTGCATCGACAACAAAGCGGAGAAAACAAAACTGTTGTTGCTTTATGGCTGAAAAGCAGCATGCCACGAAGATTGTTGCCAATAAGACAATGAGCAGACTCCAATTGGAGCGATCACCAGCATACGTTGGTATGCCAACTGCAGACTCACAAGCACGCACACACACGCAAAAGCATACACAAATATGGAAGGTATTTATGTGTGTGTGAGTGTGTGTGTGTGTGTGTGTGTATGTATGTATGTATGTATGGCTTTCAGTGACGTCAAATTTCTGAAGAATTGTGCGAGTGTTTTCTGATTGCTTGGGACTGTTTAGTAGAAAAACGATAACGTGGCCGTTGTGTGGGGAATGAAATCACTGAGGGTACTTCTATTGTTTTCCTGTTGATTCTTTTTAATGCTCCTTTATCTTAATCACTTTCACTTGTTTTACACACAAAAAAAAAATTACAACTTAGTACAGGAGTTAATATGATCGTGTATCGACGTATTATTTTTTCTTTTTCTTTTTTTTTTTTTTGAGGAGCTTTGCCGGCGTTGCGATTGAGAAGCTCCGATCACAACTAATCAAACAATTTTCTATTGTCGTCTGACAATGCTGAAAAATGTTGAATTGATGATTTCTGTGATGGGAGTACATATTTGTGTTTGATAAATGGCTGGGAGAAGTATGTATGTATGTAAGTTTGCATGTACATTGACAGGTAGAAATAGGCAGATAAAACGAGCGACAATCATGTACAAGCGGAACAACAAAAACAACAACAAACAGCGGCACAAACAAACTGAAGAGCGGCCAGACAGACAGCTATACAGATAGACAGAGCGTGAGCGAATGAGAGAGAGAGAGAGAGAGAGAGAGAGCGTGAGACGTCAGTTCTTACTCACGCGACAAATGGAAAATGAAACGCCACTTGAAGCACTTGGAATTTGATTGCCTTTTGTTTCGATTCGATTTGTAATGCACTTTCTTTCATTTGCCTATGGTCAAGTGTTTCTGGTTCTTATTGTTTATCGCTGTTTTGCACCACGCACCCACAATTATTATATTTACGAATTATGAGACTAACGAAGACAACGTGTACAATGCACAACGGCGGCAAATATCGTACTGAGAGGCCAAGCTGACCTGTCAACAGCCACAGCAAGTCTGGAGCATGAAAATGAAAGAGATAGAGCGGCAGCGTGTGAGCGAACAAGCAGCAAGAAGAACGCGCGCAAATTAAGTGAGCGCAGAGAGCTTTATCAGCACGCGCACATTGGGAACGAAAAATTTGCATTTGCAAACGAAAGGAGCGAACGGCAAATCGTGTTATCAGTGATAATAAAATATTTTATTGATGTACACAATGACATAACATTGTACTACCCAAAATGTATAATAAATAAAAATGCTTTGAAATGTGATTAAGTACAGCAATCAAGAATTTTGTAAAACATATAACACAATGTGTACCACTGTGTTAATGCGAATTCCAGTCGGCTTCCAACAGGTAAAGAGCAAGAGAGCGATTGCCAAAGGATGGCGCTCAGAGAAAACTGAACCCGAACAAATTCAGCAAAGTAAATGCGAATAAAAAGAAATCTACAAGAGAGCGACAGAGAGAGAGAGAGAGAGCGGATATGTTCATTGAAAAGATCAAATACCAGATGCAACGGCACAACGAGAACGAAACGCCTGACCGTCGCTCCATAATCTTATTAGAATGTATTGTATGCTTAAGCTAGTTTGACTGTGGCTGTGTGTGGGTCAAGTTCGTCTGATAATAAAATTGAATGGGGATGTGGTACCACAACTATCGGAAGTTGCGAACATGTGGACAGATGTGTACGCATGTAAATTGGTATATGCTGGATTATTAGTAGTTTTGTTTTCGACTGTTTTGCCATATCTAATTGCTTAATTCGAAAAATATTTTGTTTTTGGCTCACCAAGCGATTTTTCATTGTTCCATTTTGCATTCTAATTAGCATGCAAATTGGCAGCTTTAGACAGACCTTAGTCAATCATGTGTTATAGATTTGTATCTTTTAGACAGCTACAAGGGCTATTACGAGATTCAATTATTTGCACAACAGCAGTACAATGCTTATTAATATCGTATTTCAGAGAGCTTCCCAGTTGCATAAGGCAATAATAAAAGAGAATCTTAACGAGCTAAGTCTTTTTCCTATGTCTATTACCTTTATACTACCTGACGCGTATTTAAAACAAAAGACAACTCATTAGTGTGACTCTTTTCAACCTTTTTCCAGTTTCTCGACAACCTGCGGAAAAACGCGACACCTGTTGATTAATGCTGTAAGCCCTTTAGTCCTTGCAACAAGCGACACAGAAAGTTGTGTGGGTGTTTCGTCTTTCTTTAAGTGCGCAAATAATTAGGAAAATTTTAATCATGCTAATCAACCCGGGTACTTCATGAGACCCAACCCAACCCAACCCAACCCAACCGAAACAAACCAAACTCAGCTACGTGCAACGTTTAAAGCAGGATTGTTTTTCTCCTCTCTCTTTTTTTTTTTTTTTGGATTACAATCATATTCCCTGGTAAGCTGTTCACGAGGCCCTTTTCCTTTTGCTGGGCGGAAAACAACTTTGACTAATGATGCTGCCTTGACAGACGATTGTGAGTTGCTCCTCTACTCCACAATTGTTGCTCACCAGGGGCATTACTTTTCTCCTTACCCCCTCCCTCCCTCCCTCCCTCTCTCTCTCTCTCTCTCTTTCATTCACACAGAAACAATAATAGGGCGGCATTCGGAGTACATGTTGAGGTCAAAGGCAGTTCCCGCAAACTGCCGGCGCTTCTTGCCAGTCATTATTAATTTACGTCGTTTTCTAGAGATCCTGCAGGATACCATTCGCGGTGGGAGAAAGGGGAGAGTGCAGCAGGTGGGCTGCGCTTACACAAAAGTTGTTGCGAAAAGTTGCAGCCATTTTGAATGCCACTAAAATACGCTTTTGAGCATAGTTGCAACAATTTCCGGCATCAATTACCTCAAAGTTGCACCGTGGTAAATAATAAGGTAATAAAGCTGATTAGTCTGTTATTCTGTTCTTCTGAAAGTTAACAAAAATCAAATGTGCAATACAAGATTAATTTAGGAAAGCCTAAAAAATCTTTTTCAATGAACATGTTATAAATATTAAAAAGTTAAAAATATGCTTAGTTAGATATTATTAACTACTTTTTATATTTCATATATATGTGTATAAAAAAGAGTATTTCTTTCAATACATATATGCAAATAAAAATATTTAACCTAAAAAAATTATATTTTTTTAATAAGTAGTTTAGACTTAAAATTTAATGTAAAAAAAAATATGTTTGCGGACTAAAATGTTTAAGAATTAAAATATGATTTACGAAATTTTATCGAATACATTTCGAAAGTTGTAAAAAAGTTATACAGTAATACCTTGAGATGTTTTTAGCGTATTTGAACCACAGTAAGCCCTTCCAGGTGGTCCTGGTTGGTGGCTTGCTCGGTTGGTTGCCTGGAGACGACTGTCGCCAGGGTCTTCAGTTAGCTGCTTAAGCATTTTTGCTTTGGCAGAGAGTTTGCTTTTGCTCGGGAGGCCAAACACAAATTGCAACTTAGCTGGCGTCTAATTGGCATACATATTTTATGGTCATAATGAGCGTTGCAATTGTTGCGTTCTGCCGGGTGTTAAATCACATTAGAGCCACAGCTAAAACCCCTCACAATCAAACAAAATTGGCTCGAATGGGAATGCAGTTGTGTTGACAGTTGTCAAGCATTTTCTAGCTCAATAACTGCAATCAGACAGGCACTCGGAATTCGAATTGTTTATTTGCTCTGGCTGAAAAATGCCAGGCATGGGATATATTGTCCTGCTGACAGTTAGCCGACTATGATCCAGAGCTGAAATTTGATTTTCAATCCCCAAAATTCACACTTCAATGCATCCGTTGACACTTCAACGAGCCACAAGCGTCGCTTGTTGCCCACTGCCATTCAATTCTCCGCCGAGTCTCCTGCCCGTCTTCCCTGTGTGTCTATCTGGCCATCTACTATCTGTCTTTCTGCCTGTCGGTTGAGCTCATCTCATTGCTGGTCAAATTATGCGACATCGCATTTCATGACCAGCAGCCATTTGTCGATTCACAAGCTGTTGCATTAAGCACATCCGCATTTGATGTGGACAGAGACTTCGGTTGTCACAAGCTCCATACACGAAATGCAATCTATGGAAATTAGTTGCATTTAGAAACTGACCAAGAAACCACCTCAGCCTTGTAGGCGGCTTGAATAGCACATGAATAAACTAAAGTTGATAAAAGCTCTAATAAACAGCTTTTAAACAAACTGTACGAACAAAACTGATTGATTATTTAAATAATTAAAATTAAATATTATAAATGTAAACCTCAGGCGAGTATATCAAATATAAAAAGAACAATAGAAATCGCTGAGAAAATTCACCAAAAGTCTTTAAGCCACATCGATTGATTTTAAAGCAGGCCATTAAGTATTTAAGCTGACAGCTTTACTAACTCATTTTACAGTCAAATTTTAACAAGTTTTTATCAACTTCCTCAAGGGCTTTATTGATTCTCTCTAATAAATCATTCTTTTTTTAACACTTAGCTTTACTTTAAGGACTTAAAAACTTTGTTATCGAAGCATGGCATCAAATCGCATTTTTAGCCACTAAATCAACCGAAAAACAAAAAAGAATGGCTGCTAGACGAAACGCATACATCATCCGAGTGCAATCGTTCACAGCGCCCAAAGCCAACGTGCAGTCGGCCCCAAATGCAAACCCATGTGGTCCCAACTATGCGTTACTTAATGGTCAAGAGCTAAGCGCCGGCTACTCCTCCAGCCCCTCCCCCCTCACCGCACCGCCCCTTGGCATAACAAATGGCGAACAAGTGCGCCCATTATTCTCGCCCCAAGTGCGGACGGGGTCCATGGGCTCCATGGCACCCAGTTTATTTTGTTTGCGTAGCAAATGTCGTGTAAAAGCTGAAAAATGTTAAAATGGCAGAAGCATCAGCGTCAGCCGTGGCCCAAACTACGCAAATTTTGAGCAGGCAACTGTCTAACGAGCTTAACGGAAATGCAGAAGAAAATTCAGAAAAAAAAGTGTAAGAAGACCGCGCAAAAAATGTGCGAAAAATTATTTGGCATTCAATAAAAGTACATCAAACGCTGAGAGGGGAAGCCGCTAATGACGAGCAAATAGTCTTGTTAGCGATATCAGGCGATGACGAGCTGAAATCTACATATATAAATTGATAATGTACCCTGATGAAGCCCTGACTTTGCACTTGATGAAAGGACAAACTTTTAACGCAAAGAATTGAAGTCAAGAGAGTTTTGCAATCGCTGGACTTAATAAATTATTATCAGTATTCCAAATGTAATCATAATGATTCCAAAAAGTTAACAATATACAATATAAATAATTTTTTTTTTGTGGTTTTCAATCAAATTGCAAATTTATTTGAGGGAATATTTTTATTTTGTTTTGTCATTGGAATTTATTTGAGGGAATATAAGCTATTGAAAATATTTCTTGCAGTTTTCGTAATAGCTTTTTATAAATTCCAAACTTGTAAAAGATTTGATATTCTACGTTCACCGCATGATATTTTATATACTTTTATTCAATATTTATTTACATGATATATTTAGTGATTAATATACCATATATAACTCAACCTATACATATATATTATAATGTACGATTTCTAAACATCCCGGGTGCGTTGCAAACACAACTAATTACCTAAAATTAGAAATTGTTTGTGAGCACAGTGCATTTAAATTGTTAAATAAAGCTTTAACTGAATGCATAAATAAAATGGAATAATAAACTTTGTTTGTTCAACTCTGTGCTCTCCACTCGCATTTCATCGTTGTTTATGGTTTTTAAGCAGCTTACTCTAATGGCTTGGCTGTGGCAGCACCCAAAGTGCCCCAACGTGTGTCGTGTTCTATGGCATTGTGGTAATTTTAACATTTTCTGCGCCATTAAATGCAACTCGAGTTACTGTTGAAGCGATGAGATTAAAGCCAACTGCATGCCTGCAAGGCTTTGAGGTCGGGACAAGGCCCGGACTGCGGCTTAACGGGGATTGACGGAAGCTTTGCCAAATGTCCGCTGGCAGGTTTCAGTTGTAGGCTCTGAAATCAATTGCAATCACAGTCCACATATAAATGCAAACAAATTCAAAGCCTCGATTTGCTAACCAATTTGGAACAAGCTGTTGCCAGATTTTCATGCATGGCTGACGCCTGCATTTTGGCCACTTTTAAGGGGTAACGATAAAATAGTTCCAAAAAGCCTGCAACTTTTAACGGGCTATAAAAAGAAAACGAAATAAATGGCAGGCAGTTAAACAGAACCACTTTGAAGTTTTAAAATTTAAATTGAACTTTTTGCAATATTCATAAACATTAAAATTTTAAAACGCAGCAAAAATTTTGTTTTAGTCAATAATAAAATTACAAAAATACAAAAACTGCAATTATTGTATTTAGTTGCATGCAATGGGAAAATTAAAAAATTCCGATTATTTTGTTCTCGTTTAAATTAGAAAAACAAAAAAAAATTATTTTCAAAAAATTAATAAATTGATGATAGAAACGCAGGAATTTTATTTGTTTATATTTACGCAACAATAATAATAAAATGTCATAGTTAATTTGAGTGTATTCAAGAAAGATATCTTCTTAAAAAGTTGCATAGAAAACGTTACAAATTGTATTCCGCGCGTGCTTAAAATTAAAAAGGCCTTTTTATGTTTTTTTATTTTTTGAGTATACTTTTCATTGTACTTGCAAATGCGAATGCCGGAACAGGTAAATTTGCATTTGCAAGAAAAAATAGGGAATTCAGTTCAAATATAAATTTATATTTATATATATATATAGGTTGTTAGAGTATGTGTACATATATTTTGGCGCCCGCCTGCTTGCCTCGATTGTGTGTGGGCCTGAAAACGCGCCGCTTTGTTGCCCCAAAACAAAAACCCTTTAAAACGAGCACGGTTCCCGACTACCAGGACAATTACAAGCAACTTCCCTTCTTTTGGGCGTGGGTTTGGAGAATGTTGGCCCTCTATACTTTTAAGTGTTGCCATTCTTTGCAACTCGTTTTTTTTCCGACTACCTTTTGGCTGCACTTTATGCAACCATTTCAAACTTTTGAATTTTGCTCTTTTCGTTTGTTTTCAGGCACTTTTTACTTGCACTTTAAGAATTTCTTTTTGCGAAGCAAAGCCTTGCATGAGCTTAGATATGTATATCTTCCTCTCAAAATGTACAACTGCCTTTCTAAGCAATTCTCACGTAAATTAGGGCCATTGAGTTTTTGGGTTTTTATCATCTGTTGTAATCTAATCGAGCAATTCCAGCTGAATGGACACCCATTATACAGAATTTTCACAACCCAACATTATTTCCCACTCAGTTTTCTTTTCGTTTGCCGTCTTCCTTTTGCTTCCTTTGTGGCAGACCTTCAATTACGAGCACAATGTCATAATTAAACTTTGTCGGGGTTTGTTTTTTCGTTTTTTCAGAGCTTTTAGTGGGAAAACAATGCGCTGTTTAAAGCTGAACAAACTATCCTATCGAAGGGCAAACATTCTGGAGGCAACGTTGAACACACAAAACGAGAAACAATAATGGATTGCATTGGATTGCATTTACATATGGATTTGCTGCGTCCCCAGACAAGCGGAGGGTTGGGCCAGAGGAGAGTTCATATTGCACAATGCATCCAACTAAGTGGATGTGAATCCGAGTACTAGACGTAGCAATCACTAGATACAGTCCCCGCCAAGTAATGGAAACGAATAAATCTTGAATGCCTCAAATATTTGCTATATGCGACGCTGTGTCGTTGTGTAGACTGTTGCATGAACAAAACGAGGGGTAGGTAGGTGCTAAAACAAATTTCTATGCAACACTTTATGTAGAGAGAAAACAGAAATAAAAGAAATCGCAAAGTTGCCGTTGCCGTCGCCGTCGCCGTTGCCGGGGCAGAACCATTATAATAGTTTGCAGCGCCTCCAGCGCGATTCGAGGGCGGCGCGAGGGGATTGAACTCACTTTGACACTCGAGAGCCGCAACGAGATAAAAATGGCTGCAAGTCGGACAGCAGACGATGCCTGTCTGGGGTGTAAAGAGGGTGTACAGACAACAACAGGCGCTGCATACCAAGATCCGGGGAAACGAGCATGCTTCGTGCTGAGCGTGCAGCCCCTAAAATCATATAAAATATGCATTGCAAGAGCTTAACTAGATAACTGCATAATATGCTATTGCGTATACGCCGTGTGGCGTCATGTTAAAGTTAATACCAGCTCGAAATTGTAATTGAACATCAATTCCATCGAAAACAACGGCTGTTAAAGCTGCTTTTAAGTTTATGGCTGAAAATAATCGAAATCTCAAAATTGCATTGTATTTTATTGAATTTGAATATCAATTTAACGTTCGAGCAAGTTTTAATTTCACAAACACGACAAACCCAAGATTGAGTTAAATTCCTTATGTTTAGTTTAATCTTGGAAAAGCTTATTAAAGCTCGAAGTGAAGAGAGTGGAGTGAAGGAAAAGTTGCCTTTTAACGAACAAATGTAAAAACACAATTCCAAACAAAAGAAAGTATCTACGAATAAAGTTTATATATATTATTACATAAAAATAAGCCGTAAACAGTAATTAAATATAGAGTTGACTGAAATAAAACTCATTTAAATCATTTAAATTTATTAGATAAGTCTTTTTTATAAATAAGCATTTTCTTAACGTGATTTTAAATCTTCCTAAGCTCACCTTAAGCTTAAAGCTCGCCACAAAGCATATCATTTGTAACCGTACCTGCTCTTTTTCCATTATCAAGGCTTGTTATTAGTTTTCTTTTTGCTGCACTCGCCGGCAAAGTTCAGCTTGTGTCATTGAGCCAATGGCAAGCAAATTCGGTTGAGTTCTGTCAATGCAAATCAAGGCATAGAGCATGCCCCATCCAATTCTTCACTGGTTGTCAATTTATGTGGCAATCTGTTGCCAACGAACGAACGTTGATAACACAAATGCTAAACGAAGTTGCCTGAAAAATGCAAAGCAGACAATTGTTGTTGTTGCATGCTGCATTGTCTGTTGCAAGCTTCATTAGACGCACGTATCCCCCAGCAGCAACAGCAAAGGACGAACCAACGAAGGAAGGAAGGAAGGATGCGCAGGCAGCCGCAGCTGACTGTCGCTCGGTTGTTCTAAGAGTAAGGCAAGCGGCACTAATAGATGTGGCATTCAAATTTATTTTCAATGTATGTGCCAAATGCAATGCTCAGTCGGAGCACAGTTGGAGCCGGGTTGCAACTGAGTTTGAACACAAAACCCAAATGCGTGACACTTAAGTGACAATTTAGACGACACATGTGGGAACCAAACATGTAAATTGCAATTGTGCGACTGTGTAATGTGAGCCGTACAGTAAAACTATTTAAGCACGGCTGCAAGACACTAAAATGTCGCATGGGATTCAAGTCGAGAGTTTATAGCTGTGCGTTTCGTTTAAATTGGAGCACCAATGCTAAAACTGATCAAAAATCGAAAATTAATAGCATTATTTCAAACTAAAGAAGCAAGATTTCAGTTCGAAAAACGACAAAACTTTCGCAGGAACACAAAAACACATAAAACTGTCATAAACTTGACTACTACATCAACGGTAATTACGGTATATATAATAGAAAATTAGCCGGACAATAGCTATATGAAATCTACAGTAATTTACGATCATTTATTCAAATGCAAGCTAAGGGAAAACTTTACAAAAGGTTGCGACCACACATTCCCAGCGTTCAAAATGGAATACTAGAGAACTGCACAAACAAAGCAGTGTGAAAAAAAGTCTCGCTAAACTGTAAATTTAATTAATTAAGACTATGTTCAAGTGCAAACAGCAGCAACGACAAAGCAAAACTTTAACAACAGACAATAGAGAACAAAACAAAATAAAAAACAAAACAACAACAAGAAAAAAACAGCTTAAAACAAAAAATATTGACAAAGTTCCCGATAACTTTTTCTCACAACTAACGCAAAGCGGCGTGGAGCAAATAATTGTTGACAGAAACGGAAATGAAATCAGCTCGCAAGGCGTGTGTAGCAGCAGCAACAGCAGTTGCATAGTTAAATTACGTATACGCCGCGTGCGACAAACGGAAAATTGTGCAATAAACGGATAAAAGCAAAGCAAGAGAGAGGTTTCGCATTAAACCCCTGCAAATGTATATATTAAAGAAATAACTGCTTCGCGCAGCATATAATAAACTGATTTTAACGAGAATGCACAAATAATTGCGAACAATATTAAGTCCGATGTTTGGTTGAGCTCTCAGTTTAAACAATCAAACTTACTTTATTAAACTCAATGCAAGTAAAGGGCATAAAAATAATATTTTAAAGCTACTTTTGATTTTTTATGTATAAAATATATATATTATATTATACTAACAATTAACCATTTGAAAGTTTTGTTTTCTCTTTGAAGACCAAATTTTAATATTCTCTGTTAGGGTATAAAACTTGTATTAAATTCAGCATTGGGCGCGAAATTAAACACTCATATACACACACAAAGCAAACGCGAAACGCGTGAGTATTGAATGTTTAATTTCATTGAAATTATTTAATAATAAAAGAGAGGTCAACATATGGCGAGAGAAATCGGGAAGTGAAATGAAATTGGAAATTGCTGTTGCAGGGCACAGCAGAGACTGATAATTTACATATAATTGAGTGCAATTCTTTCGGTGCGCATGAATGTGTGTGTGTGCATATCCTGTGTGTGCCCCTTCTGCCGTGAATGTGTCCGTGTGCAGTTATCATAGCAGGCTGAACGAAATTTATATGCATTCGTTTGTTCTGTGCGTGTAAAATGAAAATTTATGCACACTTAATGGTTCGCCTTTGGCAGCAGCCCGGCCCCAATACGCCCTAACCGTAGACACTGCCACGCCCACATATCCTGTTGAATGCACTCGTTAACTCGGGAGCCTCTCAACTGCGTACTGGCCGGCGAATTTCGCTTACTTCCCGCTTGGCAAATGAATTATGTTTCATTTTATTTCTTGCTGTCTATCTCACTCTTGTACTTCTGTCACTCTCGCTCGCTCGCTAGCTTTCTATATATCTCTCTCTCGCCCTCTCTCCGTCTCCTTCGGTTGAAATTGTCATTTTTCTTTGTGGTTTGTCGCATTTTAACATATAAATTCGTGACAGGAAAGTTGATGACGAATTCCGGTTTTAAATTAAGTTGAGATTTCAGCTATACATATATACAAATATATATATATATATATATTTTCTTTCTTTCCTGTTGAGGAAGTTGTGCACATTTCTTTGAACACAATTTTCATGTATTTTGCATTCAGCTGGTCAAGTTTTATTCTATATGGGCAGTAATTACGAGTCATTCGTTTGTATCATTCAATTAAATTACGTTTTCAATTTGTGCTCAAGCAACACAAAGGAATACTAATTGAAACCTAAAGCGAAGTTAAAAATTCTCTTCTTCCTGGTGTCTCAAGTCAAGCTCTTTGGTAAACGTAAATTTAGCTGATAAGTGCATATTTATTTTATATAGTAAAATCTCAAAAAAAGGATCAGTAAGCTATCTATATACATTTTGTTTTTCCATCTCATAGGGTCAACATTATTTAGGTTTAATTATATAATTATGTTTATGCCAACAATTATTTCAAATATTTACTATGCCTAACTTAAAAACACAACTTAAAAAAAAACATTATGTTAAACATACTTAATTTATGACAAAGTTTAATGCTTATAACTTTCCAAACGAAAAAACAAATCTCGGTGCACCTTTGCCACAAAGCTAAACAAGAAGTTGAAACACAGTTGGGGCACGTAAAGAAACTTGAAAACTACGACAAAAATAATAATAGAAAAAAAAGCACAAAGTATACGCAGTACTACAGTTTTTGTGAATGCAAAAGTAAAACAAGTTGATGGCAAAGTTCTAAAGGTAACTGTTGGATGGGAAAATGCGAGGGCACCCAGGGAAATAAACTGTAGTTTGCAAAACGTGAAGTTTGCTATATTATGCTTATTTTCCCTTATTGAAAACTTATTGCAGAAATGAAAATAATGCGCTAAAATTGCCGTCAAAGTGCCGGCAAAAGAAAGCACAAAAAAAAAAAAAAAAATAATAATAATAATAAGAATAGTAATAATAGCGGCAAATTCTTATAGCGTCGCATAATTTCAATAAAGTAAAGTTTTCCCAGCTCGCAAACTATGCATTGTTAAACTGTTAAAAAAAAAAAAGGTTGCCTTAAGAACCTTTCCACCGAGCAGAAGACACTCGAAATATGCAAATGGCTCTGGCTGGGGTTGAAGATACGTCGTTGACATTTTCTCCATTGTCTGGCTCGATGCACTTAAGCGACACCTGTTGTTCGTTTGCTGTGGCCTAAGCGCTATAAATTGCCTGCACAGGATGCTGCATGCAACACGCACATTGCAACATAACCTTACTTAGCTTCACTAAAGCGCCCACATAAATCTTGAATCTACGCACAGTCCCAAGTCAACATCTGGGCAAACAAAAAAAAAAATAGTATAGTCTGCTTTCAGGTGGTAAATTTAATAAAAAATAAAAAAAATACCTTGAAAATGTAAATCACACAATTTGAGTTCGATTACGAGCAAGCAAATATTTAACTACCTGAAGATTTGTTAATAATACATATTAAAAGTAAAACTGCTAACAAAAAGAATTCCGCAAGGAATTGGTAAAAATTTTAAACTAACATAAGTTTATCAGAAATCAACCGATTTATATACAAACTGTGACCTCCAGTTAAAAACTATTCACAAAACCAAAAGTTTATAAATTCTTACACATATCGTATACACGAATTTTTAATTCCAGGCCTGATTACGATTCCTTACAAATTGAAGTCATATATAGTTTCGTTTATGGCCCACTTTGCCCATTTGTTAAACAAATTTATTTATATAGAATCCAAAAGTAAATTGAAATCTATTGTATTGCGTATTGTGCATTGAAAATTTATCAAATATTTATATTTTATGCGAACATCAATTGCGTTGAGCTAATGCAATTGCTGCCACAATTTTGCGTCATGTGCCGATTAATTAAATTTTTCAATTAGCAAAATAAACACATGCCAAACAGGATTGTACAGAAATGGACAAACATATTGCGATTGTTGTATGCTTTTAATTACATTACAGCGAGGATGAAGATTTTATTTTTCAGACTCTAACAACAATGAAATGAGAACAGAGGCCAGTGATAGAGGTAATACCCCTCAAACACATGTAATAATCAATATGTATTAAAAAGGATATAAGAATATGTAAACATGGACGACATGAGAAAACTCCGGCATTTAAAAAATTAAAAAAAAATATGCTGATAGATTAGAAATTAACGTAAAGCCTATATTTATGCATGACTAAAGCCCATTGTTGCCGACATCAAGTGAAAGATATTGAACAGTATATAGCCTTTATAGTATATATTTATGCTGATTCTATGGGAGAAATCAACGTACCTTTCGTAAATAAAAATATAAGTTATCACTAATAACTGATAATAAAAGTAAACTAAAAGTAAAGTAAGTAAAATAAACATCCAATTATCAATGAAAAATCTAATATCAACTATCAGATATAATTACGCACTTGACTTAATAAATATCCAATTATCAATTAGAAATCTAATATCAATAAATATTTAAAATAAAAAAAACTCTCATAGCACAACGAATATAATTTGAAATGAATGAAATTATTAATTGGGCATTTTGCACCAGCAAACAAAACAAAATCCTACTTAAACAAAACTAATTTATTTATATCCTTTCAGCTTTATATGTTTAATTAAATTTCACTTTATTCAACTTCGATTTCAACCAATTGGGCGGCTTATTTTTTAAACGGAACTCAATAAAAAAATACTTAAATAAAGCGTTGATTTCCATTTCCGCTCCTCCCTGCCCGCAGCTGTCGGCAGTTCAATAATTTTCCTTTTTAATTCCTCTCTATTGTAATAACAATTTTACGTGTGTTAATTATTTGCACATTCATCAAATTAAGCTTACAACCGCATTCACAATTTATTTAATTTTAATTGTTTTCGTGCGCTGCGTTCATTTTTAATGCACAACTGCATAAATAATCAAAAAATATAAATATTTAAACGAAATTAATATTGTGCACGCAAAAAACAAGCTTTTAAATTTATTGACATTTTGCCAGCAGAGGCCGCATAATTAGTTGAAGTTGAAATCTGAAGTTTTTATAGAGTGGCATCAGCGTGTTGATATAAAATTGCAATTTATTACATAACTTTTGGTGTCCATTTATCCTTGCCACTGACATAATTTATTAAAAACTCTGAGCAAATGATTTATTTATCGATTTTTTTACAACTTTAACAAACTCAAAAGCAATCAGAGTTAATAAAATAAAATTTGACAATATACATGCAAATTTTTATGGCACAACCATTGAGCAATAATAATTTAATAATTATTGATTCGTTTAATTATAATTGGAGCACAATAACGAGAACTGCTGGACTCTTTTGAAGTGCATCCGAAGTGTTTCGTAAATGATTGAAAAGAAATTACTTGATAAGAAACTAGTGCGATTCCTGGCCAAAAATTCGGGTCAATGCGTTTGAAGTAAAAAACAATCTAAGCATTAAATTTCCAAGCTAGCTGATGAGCCAGCAAAACACGTTAACGATGCACTCAAGTACACAAAAACAAAAACAAAAACAAAAAACGAGGGGAGCCGTGGGGCAACGCGAGGGGCAGGGAATGCGGGTGTGGTTGGCAGCAGGTTAGCTGCATGTAGTTTTTAGCCACTTACATCATCGAGCACAAGTTTGCAACTCCATAAAATTTCTTTTCGCATGCAGCAGCTCCCCGCACGTTCTAGCCATTCATCCGAACCCATGAAAGCCGTTAAGTGCCCCATGAGCAGCCCACAAGTTTTCCATTTAGCAGGCGGCAAGAAAAGCGGCAAAGCCGCAAAAGTAATATGCCAGCAAAGCCAAAGGGCGGGCACAGAGGGCACAGGCAGCGAGCCGAGCTGAAGCAAAGTGTTGATTTAAAGGCAGAGCATCGAAGCTGCGGCAAAGAACCAGAAACCAGGAACCGGGAGCACGTCGTGGGCCAACAACTTGGGCGTAGTTAAACAAAAGACTTGCCGACAAAACTGACTAAGCAAAATCAATATTGATGTTCATTCGATTGAAACGACAAGGTGCAAGAGGCGGAGCACTGTGGAACAAAGGACGGGGACGCCTTAAGTATATATCCGACAAAAGACATTGAGTGTTGTTCGAGAGGTGTAAGCCAAAACTTTGACAAGCCGATTGAAGTCGAACAGGACTAAGCCAAGGAAATTGTTGATTTGCAAAAGCAGGTTATAATATAATCGACCAAACCTAGCAACCAACTATGCAACACCTTAGCATCTTTTTTAGGCATGTTCAAGCTAAAGTTGAAATCAAAATAAAATTATAAATCTTAAGACGGTGCCCTGTGGCATAGCTATAAAATCGGTTTAGAATCAAGGCTTAAAAAAGTTTAACTAAAGTTTTTAATGATGACGTTTTTTTTTATAATAAAGTGACCATGGACTAACTAAAACTTTTTGTAAAAATTCAAACTTAATTTAAGAACATGTTATACTGCCCGTCGTTCAAACAGGTTTGATTTGCGGAAGCTAAGGCAACTTTTAATTTAGTTACTTCCCCCATTGCCTAGGAAATTTTTGCTACGCTATGCTTTTGATATCCTTTCGCTTGGCTTGCCCTTTTTGCTTTCTCTCCCTCTCATTAGCACAGTATTCATCAAGTGTGCAAAGCAGCTAAGAAAGACTAAAGTAAATCCAGTCAAGAAACTTTGCAGCAAAAAATAGCAACAGAATAATCGAAAAACTTTTTAATGTAGCTTTTTTTTTTTGTGCCCGCCAACCCTGGGCCAAAACTATGTTAAAAGCAGATCTCTCCCTTCCCCCTTCAATTATCCACCATTGCCCACTCTTTCTATGTTGTTGCCTGCGAATAATGCCAACGACGAGCACACAAAAGTCACATTTGCTTTAACTAATTTATCATTTCCGACTGTGACCCCTTGGCAGTTGCCTGTTTTCCTGGTTTTTATTTTTAGCGCACTAATTTGCGAACCCATAATGAGAAGATGGAGGAAAGCACAAAAGTGATCGACTAGCAGATATCTTATACACTCATGCTCATATACACAAAATGCTCATCATTTTTTATTAACAGCACAAAAATATTTAAAACTAATTTTGATATATGTACTCTGTCCGAGATATGTCTATTTCGACACCGCCTCTCAACCTCATTTCACAGGGTATACGAAAAGGCTCAATCGATGTGAGCAAGTGTGGCCAAGAGTAATTGAAAAGCGCTGCTAATTGCAGCGACAACTTATCACGTTGCAATTTTTTCCTCCTAAGAATAAAGCCGAAAGAACTGTAAGAAGCGGAAAAGTTGAATTTACTCTCCTGTCATTTTCACAGCCAATTGAACAAGTCAGAAACTTTGCGTCGACTGCTCAGCGGTTGTTTCTTTGCCCCTGTCACACGCTGCGTATACGTTACGTTGCTCTTGCCTTGGATTTCCACATCTGCTTTGACTGGCTTTCTGGCAGAAACTGCCAGCGCAACCGACGTGTTTTTTTTTTCTGCGTAATTTGCTGCCTTGGGGAAGCACACGGCTGGCTTAAAAAATTTGATTATTCATGTGTAGCCCGCTGCAGACTTTTGCGGCGTTTTCACAAGCTGTTGCCCAAATACCCTTGTCGGGGACATTCTGAGTTTCTCAAAAAATGTGCAACGCAAAAAGGACGCATTAGAAACATTAAAGCATAAACATAACAAACTGATTCTTAATTGGAAATCAATTAAATTCTTTGTACAATACTATATATGACATTTTTGAAATACGCCCAGAAGAGTATTCAAAGTCTGCTATGGCAAAAATAGTCTTTTATCTTGTCTTTTTCTGTGTTCTTTATGTTGTTTTGGTAATTATTTTTGGTGTGAAATATGCTTTAGGGCTGCCTTATCCTGATTGTTTTACGTGTTTCTCATTGTGAGGGGAGATCTCTTACCTGATACAGGGTGTTTCTACAAAGTGTTTTTATTTATTTTTATCGGACTTACGTTAATTGCTTGCAGTAAGGAGGGGAATAAATTGTGATGATACATACCTGAAAGAAGAGGAAATGAAAAATGTATAAAAATTAGCTTGAGTTGAAATACATTAAAATGTGCTATTTATGCAGGAGGCACCCTTTAAAGACAGTCTAATATACAAAAGCAATGCCAAAATATGGCAAATGAGCAACAATTAAGTTAATTGGCTTAACGTGATGTTATGAGGCAAACAAAAGAGACAAAAATAATAAGAACCGGGAGGCGGGAGTCTGGGTGGGTGGGCTGGTATGTGTTTTGGGCCACAGAATCGAGGTCGTTTGCTTAAGCTAGTTATGTCGAACGGGACACACGTGCACTTAATGAGTGAATTTAATTTATGCTCAAAATTTATGCGAGGACACGCTTTGCGGCAGGAACATTCAATGGCCGAAACAGCCGAAACAAATTGGCGAAACGAACTTTCCATCTCCCAGTCGAGTTACATGGCTAATTGACTCACTTTACGCTAACAGAGGAGCCTTACCTCCTTGGAAAGTTCTGCCGCCTCGTCATCATCGCTCTCATCTTTGGATGTTGACGGCTCGAGTATAATTGGCGGATTGGTCTTGCTGTTGCGTCGAGAGCCCTCCCTACGGTTGCGCAGCAAGCTCGTCACATCGGAATTTTCGTCTTGGGGCTGTGGAAACAGCGGCTGCAACTCCACCGTATTCGGTGCCACTGCGGCTGGACGCATTTTGAGAAGATATACGACTTTTCAGGAGGCCTTGTCCAAAGGCACAACTTTAATTTGAAGCGAAACACAAAGTATTCTAAGCGTGCACAAAAGCAAATCAAAATCAAACGCAGAGTGCGTTGAACTGCGTCGAACGACTCCGGCAAACGCCCAGCCAAATGACCACGCCCCTCACGCATGTCCTGCACTGATAGTGCCCATAAAATTACCAACATGTCGTCGGGCCATAAATAAGTTGATTAACGCTAGCTAAAGTGAAGTCGCTTCGCAGCGGCATTGTCGACGGTAATGAAGTTAGCGCCGCAAAGTAAGGGGAAATAGAACATGGTAGCCATGATATAAATTCAACTACACAGAACGAAATGAACACAAGAGTTTGCCAAAGCAGTACATACTATTAAATCTCACTACTAATTAGTGTAAGTTTTTTGGTTTTAATTAGACTCTATTCAACAGAAGCGTTGTTTTATGGTATTAACTTAAATACCATGTTTTTAAAACTAAGTAAATATTTAATTTGCTGGTTTTTAAATAAATTTGTTTCGTTACCGCAAATTTAAAGATAAATTGCGTTCCAATTAAATTTCATTGTACACACTGGCAAATTAAGTATCCCATATAATAATGTACCAGCACGCACGCAGGATTTACACAGAAATGGGGGGGGGGGGGGACATTACCGCAAAACTGCTCAAAAGATAAAGCAACCACAGACTCAAGGCGACTGTGCACCTCGTACACTTCTGCGGTGACAGCGACAAATATGCAAAAGGCAACAACTGCAACTACAACGGCAACAATAACAGAGCTGAACAGCCCAAGCCCATGTCCATGCCCACGCCCATGCCCATATCCTTTCCCACACCAAAAGCAAACCCATTTGCAAACGGAGCAAAATGAGTCGCAACGAAATATTGAGACAATTTAATTGCCAGCGAATTTCGCGCACTTTCGGTTGGTAGGGCGCAGTTAGAGATGGGCCAGTCTCGTGTTTTCTATCGTGACACTAATAAATTTATTGGTATACGTGCTGCGAAACTATACAAACTGCTGATTATGGCATATAAAAAATCTAAAAGCCCAACTTACGTTTATTAATTATGTTAAATTTAAATTTATTTATTTGTCTACACTGACAAAAACTCAAGTTCGTGCTGAGACACGGCCCATCTCTAGGCGTAATGGCAGCCAGGTGAGGTAATAGCCAACGCAGTTACAGTTAGTTTTGGGCGGCAACCACAACGCTCATACGCCGCGTTGGCTGCCGCCACTTGCCCCCACAATTTGACAGTCGTCGCAGTTGCCGTTACATAAGTTATTTATTGGAATTTGAGTGTCATTGAGAACCCAGAGCCTGTAGGTATTGGATGGGTGATATCTCCCGCTCCACTCGATGCGAGCACAAACCGCAGCGCATTGAGGTTTTCATCAGGGTGTGAGAGAGGGAGAGGGAAGGGAATCAAAGCGAGAGAACGCATGGGGCATGAAATATGACCTCGAGCTTAAGTGACAAACAATATGAGAGAGTGCAGAAGGCAAATAGTGATATGTGTGGAGTTAAGAGGTGGGTTTATTTACGATTAGTTCGCCAAAAATGCGCTTTGAACAAACAGAGTCGCTTAGGTGGTTCATAAATAACAGATACGAACTGATTTTGCGGGAAGCTACGTTAATAATAAATGTGCGTCCGATTAGAAAAATAATCCCACAAATAATGTACATGACACCACAATAAAATAAATGGCTTTCGTTTTGTTTGAATTTTGTCGATACAAAAATAATAAGAAAGCATAATAAAACATATACGAGCTATTGTAATAATAAAAGCTATAATACAAGATGAATTTGATTAAATAAAATAATAATTCAAAGGATCGAAAAGAAATTCCACAAAGAAAGTTTGTTTAGGTTTGACAAAGAAGGTGAAGCAAAATATTACAAATAATAGAAATTTAGTAGTCAATAGTCGCTCGGAATTTTAAACTTCATTAATTTCTTATTACACTATATATATTGCAATCATTAAGTTTAAAATTATTGCGAATTAATATACCCTGAAACATGAATAACAGAATTGAGTTTCTGTTATCTTCGTCAAAACCCAAATGCGCCGAAGAGTATGCAACAATTTTCTTAGCCAACAACTGTGCAGCAGCAAAGCGCCAAGTGTTTTCCCCAAGTTCCAGGGTGGAACGGCCCCTCTTTTGTAACTGCAACTAATTGTAATTGCAACGTAATGCAATAAACTGAGAAATATATAACTTAAATTGCATTTGAGTTTGCTTAAGGTGTTGCCCTTATCTAAATATTAACTGGCTGCTGTCCAGAGATAATGCAAAAGTGCAAAAGCAACAGTCGGGGGCGAGTTTATGAAAATAACTGATGCCAGTATCTGCATAACTGTCAGATGAAACATACACATACACACACACACACATGCATACGGACACGGACACCTTCACATAGTTGTCGGAAAATTCCACTTGTAACTTGCAGTTTTTGCAATTTTCGCCTGCATTAGACACAGACTCGCTGTCCACGGGGGGGACGAAAGGGTAGAACGAAACATAAGCTCTGCTAATGTCTGTCAGCGGCATACCGCACGCAGTCTGGAAACAGATACAAATTTGGTTAGCATCCAGGCAAACCAGCCAGTCGGACTGGGTGTCTCCTCCAGTCCGTTGCCGAGAATCCACAGCCACATCCATGTCCACATCGTGTGGGCGAACTTTGCAAAATATTTGGCTACATTTTTGCTAGCAGAAGTTGCCCTGAATGGCAAACACTCTGATATATACATATTATATATATACATATACATAGATATGTATACGTTTCATTTATGAACACTCGAAGCGCGTCGACTAGATTAACAATTTTTGGACCATGTGCCTTCAAATTGCTTGTGAATTGCATGTGGCAGGCAGCTAAGTCGTTTGCTTTTGGGCGACTGCGGTCAACCATATTTACATTTTATTCTCATTTTCGTTATTTTTATTTTGCTTACCAGGCAGCTTTAACTAGTAGCTATCATCTATGGCTTTTCACTATTTTTCCTACTTCACTCTTTATGTGCGTTTATGAATCTAAATTGGAAAACTTTTATGCAGCAGCAAAAAAATCAAAAAAGATGAGAAATACCTAAATTGAAATTGCATGGCTGCGAGACACCCTGCATTTTAAAATATTTATATTTCAAATAATATTTCAATATTTAGGTTAAAAACACCAACTAAGAGTTTACATCTGAGCCTCACTTTTTCTTTCTTTGTAAGCCCGCCTCTGCTTGTTGCATGCGTTTGCATAACTTAAGTACCCCCACATCTTCTTGTTACAGGGTATAGAAAAAATAATAATTTTTGGCTTATCATTGTGTTTCAGTTGTGCCAACTCGAAACTTTTATTTGAAGCTTCAAAAGCTTCAAACTAGACAACAAAACAATCACAACTGAAATACTTTCAGCGTTAGATTAGACATTATTTTGTACATTAAATGTATTCTTTTATATTTGTAGCATTGACTGTGACTAAAAACTTTATATGAAAGATTCTGCCTAAAAATATGCTTTGATACAGTTTTGAGCTCCAAACGTTATCTACAGATCAAATTTGCATCATCAAAGCGTAAATTGAATCAATAAATCGAATTTGGAAAACATTGTCATGATTCCAGCTGCCTGTTTTAATGCACATAATGTGACAAAATATTTGAAGCCGCAAACGTTTGACAATTTCCGTAATACCCCCAACACCAGCACACAACTTGGCTTAGCGTTGCATCTGTATGTGCCGTCATCTTTCGTCAGGTGGCGCATCAATAAAATTTCGTTAGTCGGCGGAATTTACGTGAGCTTGGCTGCTGCTGATAACGCGCACAAACAGAACACAGTCGGCGATAGATAGGTGGAGGCGGCCGGGAAGGGGATAACAAACAGAGACAATACACCCATTCTCATATTGACACAAGCAAAGCCCCTGCCAGATCCATCAGCACCGGGCGGGACGAGGTGCGAGCCAAGCGGAAGCTTTGAAAACTGCTGTGACAGGGTAAAAATGCTGCCGGGTTTGAATTTGGGTTTGGGTTTGGGTTTGGGTTTGGGCTGGGGCTTGCGTTAGGGCGTCGTTTTTATTTTTTTTTTTTTTTCCTTTTGTACATATGGTACACTAGGTTGTCGGTTTCCGTGCCTGTTGCTGCTCGACCACTGCCCACTGTCGGTCGCTCCATTTTAATTGTTTCGCAGTTTCAACCGTACGCCAACGGCCGTACCCTATGCTCGGTCTAATCGGAATTCTGTCTCTGAAAATGTTTGTTGGTTTTTTTTTGTCTGTTTTGTTTCAGGCATTTGCCAACTGACACTTTTTTCTGCGCCCCATGCTGGAGCTGGGCGTATGCGCGCTTTGTTGTCGCTCTTGTAGTTGTGGTCATAACTACATATTGCACATGTTGCTATCGTAGCCATAACCAAAGCGCAGGCCCTGGTCCAGGCCCTATCATAAAATGGCTTGCTGCGGGTATATCAGTGTGTACGCACGTTTGTCTGTGGTTTGTGTGGTTTAAAGCAACATATGGCAGAACTGCTTGAGAATTTTAATGTGTACACACGGACATTTTCATTCACGTCGAGTGCAATTTTGTTGCTATAACTCACTTTATTGAAGCACATCGGACCGCTAATTGCCCAACTGCGAATGAATGCGCCCAAAATTTGTGTGATAGTAATTGACAGCTAATTAAAATATTAAGCCAAAAATTCAATGAAAATATCATTTTGTGTGGCCAAACCACAAAATTAGTTTGTAATTGCGGTAGGGCTAACACAGTGCCTGCCAGAAATGAACGCGTGCTCGACTTTTTAGAGCTCGTGTCACGACACGCGCCCATCACTCACTCTCTCTCTCTCTCTCTCTTTCTCTGTCTCGCTTGTGTGTGTGATTTAGCCAGGCTGCTTTGATAAGGACACATGCGAATTTCTGCACACGAAAAATTATCAGAGGAAGTGCAGAATGTTTGCCTTTTGTGTATGTCACCGCCAGCAAATACTGGTAGCAAGTGTACGGGATGAAGAGCAGGGTTGCCAGCAGATTCCAGATGTTGCCAACATTCAGACTGAATGGGTTAGGCCTGTTTTCCTTTGCGACAGCCTCAGCAGCTCTGGCATGCTGTACTGGTTTTATTTTTTAATCCACTCTTCATCTCCCCGGCCGTAAAAGTGGTCGTAAGTTGCGGCTAATCCATGTAGGACCCTGTGCCAGGATTGCCAGCCCATTGTTAAGGTCAACAACAACAACAAAAACAACAACACGAACACGAACACGAACAACAACCCATTTTGTAGAGAGCTGCTTGGACTTTTATGTTTGACATGCCGCTTTTTATATTTTGATGGGATTTTCCGTTGGTTGTGCTGCAAGCTTAATATTTATATAAGGGGCTTAGGGGGTTTACCGCGCTGTTCCCCAACGTGGTCGTCAACGTCGCAACACACTGCAAATATTTATTTTATTTCCACGACTGCAGCATATCAAAAAGAAATTGCGACGTAGCCTCTGACTCGGAAAATATAACATAATATATTGGATGTAGTTTGACTGGCAGCGCACAAAAAATGCAACATAAAACTTTAATTGAAGACTGTGGCGAAAAGATGCAAAAGCAAACGAAGGTAGATGCACTCAACGAAATCGAAGGAATATAAAATAAATCCACCTTGATTTGTCTTTAGGTGAAGTTATTTTATACGGTACACGGTGGCAAAAATATAATTAACACATCCTCCGCTTTACACAGCTCGCATAGTTGGTTTTATCTATAGTTTGTAAAGGGAACACTACAGTATTATTTTCGTCAGTCTTTTTACTGCTTTACAGAGAGGAAATTTGTTTTCTGCAGTAGACGCCTGTGAGAACAAAAAATTTAATGAACTCTCATGTAACACGTCAGATAAAGTGTTGGCGTTGGTCAGGGACAGGTAAGCCGTGAAAATCAAAAATATAACCCTGTTTTCCATCCATTTTCAGCTGTTACTAAATCATAAGAAATCAATTATTTCCGTTTGCATTCGACTGTAAAGCTAACTTTTGATCTTTCCTCTTAAGTAAACAATTAAACCATTTAGTTCTCGAACAAATTGAAGTGTTCATCTTATGAAATTTTTAAATGTTAAGGCTCTTATCATTTTTTATTTCCAATGCTTCATTCGAAAGTCTTTAATTCCCCATTTATATTTTCACACAGCTGTCAATAGGTTTAAATGATATATTGATTTTTAATTTTAGAAGTTTTAATATATTTTCACCTTTCCCACTGGCTCGATAATTTTGCCAATATTTCTATTGTAACAGTTTTGCATTGCAAATCCCATTTTTTTTTTCTTTTTGTTTCTACCATGCCATTTAATTAGACTTTTGTGATAATTTATGAGTAGCTCATAAATAATTCAGAGTTTCGCTAAAAGTTAATAATAATCCGACACTTTTGGCAATTTGTTAGCTATAATTCCATGCGCCATTTGCCTGATCAACTTTTATAAGTGATTAACGCTTATAGGCAGAAATGGAATTAATTTCGAAATGCATTATTGAAATGCAACTGCAGTTGCAGCTGCAGTAGCGCTGACAACAGCGAACAATGCAAATATTTGTGTTGTCCCAACAACGGGGCGTATGAGCAATGTGGATGAATATTATGCCTCATAACAATGTCATTCGAGCTCTTGGCAAGTTCGTCAATCAATTAAAACAATATGACTGCGAATGAGCGTGGGGGTGTGTGTGTGTGTGTGTGTGTGTGAAAAGGTTGGAGGGCAGGGTTTGTGCGCACACGTTTTGGCCTTTTATTAAGGAAATGTGTGAATTGAATAAAAAGCCGAACGGGGGAGTGAGGAAATGGGGCGACCGAAAAAAGAACAGCCCTTGACAATCGCACAATGAAATGAATGATATTCGAAATGGCTGTGACAAGTCTGAATGCGCCGTGTGCGTCATTTAAGCGCACCCTGAATACATGAGGTGCTATCATAAAGAGACTGCAAATGGAAAATTTTTTAATTAATTTATGTCACAGTTCGAACTGTAAACAAACAAAGGTGCAGCACATTCAACACAGCAAACACAATCAATAAGCACCAGCAGCAAACTGGCAAACAAACTTCCGATTTTGCCCAAATTCATCCCTCAACCTGCCGCTCTGGCTTTCTTTCAACATCTCTTGACAAATCATAGAAAATCAATTGTGGTGTAAATTTGCTTATCGTATTAGGCTTTTTGTACCCTGTGTAAAATGTGCCAAAAGGGTGACAGTTAACTTTAGTATACAACAGTAAGGCCTATAAATTAAATGTGTGTGGAATATGTGAGAGAAAAAAAATGTTATAAAATTATAATAATATAAATTATAAAATTGGCAAAAGTAATTCCAGAAAACGACACCTTACATCTGAGTACAGGGTAGCCGTCAGTCTAGTGCTTTTCTCACACTCAACTCTTTTTTTCACATAGAAAATGCATGAGTTATGGCAGAGACTAACATCGATTGGTAAATTGGTGTTGACCTGAGCCTCTGGGACAATTGCTAACAACAAACATGGGAATCTCTGATCGAATAAAATATGCATGCAATACTCGTAGATGTAACCCAATCAACAGCAATTGCTGTTAATTCGGTTATTGGCTTATTGGGTATACGCCAAGATAGTAATATATCAATTCTATCAATTTGTAAATAATATAAAACAATATAATATAAATAGCTGAAATATAAATTCGAATATCGTAAACCAAACCCTAAGTATTAAATAAATTAAAACAAATTATTCAGAAATAGTACTAAAGTATTAAAGCAACTTCTAAACTAAGGCTAAGCTCAGAATATTTCTATTAGCACACACTTTTGTAAATTAATTTTTCGACTTTTGCACACTCCAAGTAAATGTGGAGCATTTGGTAATTGCCACTAGAGGACACTCATTAAATGCAATAAACATTTTGGCAGCTCAAGTGCTTAACTTGTGCGTTTAGAGAGCGTAATATAAGCCAAATTATGGACGCCATTTTGGTCGAGAAAGTGACAACTTAAGGGTGGTTGGCGAGGGATTGGCCACAGTCGGCCAGCGTCCGCTGGCCAGCTTTTGGCCAGGACAGGGGGAGGGGGCTGAGGGGAAGGGAATTGTATTGAATCGAGAATTGTATTGAAAAGTGTATGCGCTTGTTAGTTATCGCTTGGGCGCAAATGTCACTTATTTATAGCGTTAACAATGCCACTGCCAATGCCAGTGCCAAGGGCTGCGTTAAGCATACGCCCCGTAAAACAAATTGAGACCGTAACCGAACACAGCTGTTGGTGTCCACTGGATTATGTGTCCGTCCCGCATTTCATATGCAGTGTGCGTCATTTGAAATACGTCAATGTTCGCTCTTTTATAATATGAAATGTCATACGGACTGACGGCTGTCATTCGCTTCATTCACTTGCCAGCTGATATCCTGTCACAATCTCAATACGTTGACACGTGGCACTCTTTTTAATAATAATGCAGGACCAAAATCGCAAATATAGTCAAAAAGTAAAATTGCGTAGTGATCAACATATCAAATATCTAATCAAAAAAAAATTTTAAATTATGCTTTTGAAGAACATTTCAAATTAGCAGGAAAAAGAGCAAAAAATACATATTATAGAAATATCTCGAACATTTAATATTAATACTGACATTTCATTGCCAATTAAGCATACTTTTGAAAAATAAAACAATTCGGAATCCGGAATAGCTATTTTTTTATTTTTACACGTTGATTAAGGTTTACCATTTGCGAAAACTAAACTAAATATTATGTATTAATAGCGTTGTGATCAGAAATCGACTTCAAAAACTATATTAAAGAAAAAGATTAAACAAATTACTTGAAGAGCATTAAACTATCAAATTGATTTAGGCAAATAACTAATTGTAACAAGTTTGGACATTGGAACAGTTCGCTTCTTCAACTGTCATAAAGTATAATCCATTTGCCCACCATTTGTCAGAGCAACAAAATGTAACATAAACTTTTAAGCATGAATTTAAAAGCCTGACAAATTTTTGCATGGAATCCTTTTACCCACTAGCAAAACTGACCCACATTTTTTTGGGGCCACAATTCTGTAAAAAATTTATGTTCTTTTTTTTCCGCAGTGCTTTAAGCAGGCATGATAAATGTACGCTGTTCGTTGGGCTCTTTACCTTCTGAATAACATTGGGTGAATCGCCAGGCGTGGGACGAGAGGGCCTGTTGCCCGCCACGGGGGCTTTTCAGTGGCATTTAAATTAGTTGGCCATGTTTTATAAGCCTTAACGCGTCATTTTGCAGGATTTTCTCAGCAGTGGCTGTCGCCCGTTGTCCGTTGCCCCTTGTCCGTTGCCCGCCCCGCTTAATAGAGGGGATTGCGTACATCGGGAGTCCAGGATCTTTCGCTGCTCGGGCAAAGTGCATAATCCGCTTAACGCGGCAGCAGCAACAAACAAAGCACAAGCGACGTGAAGAAAGCTGAGTGCGAAGCCAACGAGGCTCTTAATGTCCTTTGGCAAGGATCTGTGCGCTGAGTGCTGAGGCGACAACAGAACAACAACTAGGCACCGACCTGCCATGGCGACAGCTTCAGTCATTTTTCACCTACACGAATTGCATTTGGCCCCTCCCCGCCCCACCGCTCCACCGCCCCCAGTCGCGTCTGTCCGCCCACTGCCACGCTGAATTCAATTTTCTTGGTAAGGACATTAGACAGGCTGCTTACATTTTACTTGGCAACTATTAATTTTCCATTAGCCTCTGACGGCATCTAACAAAATGTCAATCAAAATTATTTTCAGCTTGTCATAACAATGCCCCACATGCCATATGCTCCTGCTGCCCTCCTGTCCGCCGGTCCTCCAGCTTCCTGCATTCCTGACATTACAGAAATGTATGAAAATTGCTTTGCCATGTGAAAAATGTATTATTCTTCTACATACCCCCAACCTTACCGCCCTGCTGGACAATCGTTGTTGGCTTTGCAAGCTGTTCTCCCTTGGACTTGTCATTAAAACTGTCAAAGAAAGGAAAAACTGGAAAATGCCAAGTGACACTTGCAGCTGTTTCCTCAACAACTCGACACTCGGCTGTTGACTGTCTTTAGCTGCAAATGTCCTTTACTGGTTTCCACAAACTGTTTGATAAGTGGGCGTGGCATGGCGCAGTTATGGGTTTTAATGTTCATTACGACAACCATTCTTTAAACTGCATATTTAACAACCCAGACATTTCGTTCAAAAATGTACTTTAAAAAAGTCTCGGCTGTTTCCGTTTTCAAACAAATTATTCGAAATATGTAATTATTTGCAAAACACATAATACAGACTAATTGTATTTTTAGTTACGAACATTAAGTTTTGACCTTTAATATGCATATATACAAATAGACAAATCAATAAAAATAATTTGGTATTACGTGACATGACAATTCTTAGTAATAGTGTTTCAGTCTTGGATATATGTATATATTATACGATTTTTTAATTACTATTTATCAAAAATTATTATAAATATTTGGGAGATCAGTTGGGTAGATCCTCTGGCGCCGCCGTTTAACCCTAACTCCTCTACTCTTCCACACTTTTAAAAGGTTTGGGTGTCCAGCGAGTTTTTTTCGTGGTTGGACGCTTGCTCATTTATGATATTACCGATAAGTAGGACACTAGGAGATTTTTTTTTGTAGGGACAGCTTATTTTGCTGATTTAGGAGCCAGCTCAGACGTGCTATTTTGGCATTGTGTTTTTCGGAGCGTTGTGTCTTCTCTGGGTTGATCGTTATATTCCACCTGCAGGCCCAGTTTTCAATTCTCTTTCGATATTCCTGCAGTATGTCCTATGGCTCGCACACGCATTTGCTCCTGCCCTGTCGTCAGCGATAGCGGCAACTAGGAGGTCCTGCTGATACTCAATGAGGATGTCGGAGGCGGTAGGCATGTCATGCGTGTACAGGCTTTAGAGTGTTGGGCACAGTACATCCTGGGTGACCTGGAAGGTTCTGTCGGTTAGGAAGCTCCGGATGATGAGGTAGTGTTGTGGGTTTAGTT
This sequence comes from Drosophila sordidula, assembly GCA_035047465.1. Taxonomy (NCBI): domain Eukaryota; kingdom Metazoa; phylum Arthropoda; class Insecta; order Diptera; family Drosophilidae; genus Drosophila; species Drosophila sordidula. The sequence continues at coordinate 7,250,238 of JAWNPQ010000156.1, read as the reverse complement.
CTCCTTTGATTTTATACAGCAAGCCTTCATGCCACACTCTGTCGAATTGTATTTGAAATTCGTATTTGAAAATATTTTTTTTTTTTCCGAAAAAATCCCCCTTACTTATTTTGTGAAAGAAAATTGTTTTTTCGGCTTAGAATCGCGAGCTTTTATTTTTAATCGATAGCTGGTACCCAAATTAGTATAAAAAGCCAATGTAAAGGTGATTTCGAGGGGGTTCAAAATTGAATACAGGTTTACATAATTATACTCGCTAACGAAACTGGAGACATGGAACTTCGAATATATACTCGTATACACCCGCATCAGGTAGAATGTTAAGATTGTTGGGGTATGCCCACTGCGGTGTGGCAAATTGATTAAATATCACAGTTTTAAAACTAGACCCACCAGATAAATTACTGATGAACTTCTCTAAAGATCAAGAAATAGTTTATTAGGCATGCCCACCGCGAAAATCCATATCTCTCATAATTGTATAGATAGAGTCACGAATACCACCCCACTAAAACCACTAAAAATAATAATTAAGACCGTTTTCGACTCTTTGAAGTTGTTATAGTAACGAGTAACGTGTGTAGCTGACTGCAGCGTTCTTTCTTGTTTTATTTGTGAGTAAAGTAATATGTGAAAGAGAAATTAATTGGTTTGTCATAAACAAATATATCAGATACATTTAAATATATGAATATACGAGTGTTTATCCAGAAAAAAAAATAAATCTCTATGAGTGGCCAAGTAAAATCAGAGTCCACTTCATACACAAAATTTTAAATAGTATTTTTAATATGTGCAAATGTGGCAATCTTTTACGCATTTCTCGTTAAATAAGCCCAACATTTTTTCACATAATACTTATGTGTGCAGCGATTTTATATTTACTCGCGTCTCTTTTTTAAGTATGCACCACATTTTTTACCTTCCTGCCTGTTTCGACCTAACAAATGGCAATACGAAAAAAAGGTGAAAAATTAAATTTGTTTGAAATGTTTCGCAAAAAGTGAACGAAAAAAATACATAAAAAAAGAGCACAAGCATATGGTTGGGACGCGGCTTAAAATAAAAAATCAAAATAAAAACAGCCCGAATGCAAGATATTCTGTTTTAAATTATTATTAAAATTAATGGTAAATATATATATATAAACTAAAAAATAGTAAATAAATAAGACGCAATAAATTGCTGAAGATTTTTTTTAAACTTGTAAAAAGCAATTTCTCAAATTAGTAAAATACCTGAGCACTTTAGTAAAAATATCAAATACTTTTCCATACATTTCTATTATTGTTTGTCCACATTTAAAAAATATGAAATACAAAACAAGAAAACATCAACGAAATATGTTTAAATTCTTTGAAATGAAAAACAAAATAACATATATTTGTTTTTAAATATTTAATTTACAATAAAATTAGCAGTTCCACTCTGTTTACAAATGCATATCCCCCTTTTTTGCGTTTAGTTGCGTGGTATAAAAAAAAGAGAGAACGCATTGAGAAAAAAGGAAAAGGCGAAAGGAGCCCAAACTAGAGTTGGGAGTATTCCCGCGGGCTCTTTTAGCACAGATTTGCCCGTATTGTTGTATGTTGCTGTTTGTTATGGGGTTGCCTGCTCTTTGCCACATCGTTATATGACTTCGCTGCCTGCCAGCCTGCCTGCCAGCTCCTTCAGCCGCTCTGGTTTCTGCTGTTACTTTTCAATTGACAATTTTTGCATGTTTACAAGGCAACAAGGCAACAAGGCAAAGGCTGAAATTCAGGCACAGCCCGCACAACTCCTGCCGAGCTTAGTCCTTTTTGGCTGCTTTTATCAACGCTGCAAGAGCGGAAGTTTTTGCTTTTCGGCTGCTCCTGCTCCTGCTGCTCCTGCTGCTCCGCGCTGCTGTCAGCTCGTTGTGCTCACTTCCTGTTGATTGTATTGTTTATGATGGCTCATAGAGCAGCTTTATAGCCACATACGCCCAACTATCCATGAATCACAACCCCATCCACCAGATCGTTCACATAACTGTCATTTGCCGGTGGCGTCAGTGACATGCCAGCTGACGCTGGCTGTGAAATTTAACATCCAACGGATATGAAATTATTTCGAAGACTTTGCTTCTTTAATTGCAACTGCATATTATGATAATTATTATGGTAATTATGTTGGCGTGGATTCGCATTAAGCAGGCATTAACACGTATACGCCATGTTGCAGTCGGAAGGCATTCATAGCATACATTTCAGCGCAGTTGCGTATAGCCTGCGAATTCCGGGGGTTGCCAGCCTACATTCTATAGCTGCCCCAACCAGCTGGCAACCCTCATGCCTTTCCTTTGAACTTTGATTTCATACAAAATATCTACAAAATTGTTTGCCAGCGTTTTTCCCATTCCATTCGTTATACCCAGTACTTATATAACTTGACTCGGGTATTATTATTGTGTGCGAATGTATGTCACATGCAGAAGAATGTATTTATACTATTTCATAAATGAGTTTGTCGTCGTTTTTCTACAGGTACTATAAAAATAGGACAATACCTTCGACATATCACAGGGTATGTCGGTACGTGCGTTCTCCACTTTTTTGACGTAACACAATTTGAAGTCAACTTTTTGAGGGGTTGGTTTTAGTTCCTTGGCTGGTTTCTGTTGTTGTTACCGACATTTAGTGGCTTTTGTGCTCTTTACTTTTGGAATTTTGCACGCAATTAATTTAATTTGTTGACTTTGGTACGAAACTCTTGACTGAACACAAAATTTGTTGAATTTTTAGGTTAACTTTAATGTTATTATATATAAAAACCAGATGATTAAGCCATTTGCAGATAACGTTATTTTTATTATACCAATATAATTATTATAATATATATCACGTGATTTTTGTTACTTTTTTACGCCTGTTTTACCTTCGTGTACAAGTAAATTAGACTTATTATCTGATTGCAGGCTAACATTTAAATACAAATGTAATGCACAGGAAACTACAAAGGATGCAGCATGTTCAATTACCAAACTAAATAACACAATCAAAACTAGATGAAAAGTTATATAAATGAGGAAATTTAATAGTTTTGACAGAATCGTAATTCAAAACAAATGCGCATAAAATATGCGAAATCGAATCAGAATCCAAAGTGAAAAACGCCTAAAAGCTTTTTGTTTTGTCAGTTCATAAAGGATTTGACGCCACATGCGAATTTATATCCTTGTGCCTGGTCGCGGCAAGGCGACAGGCAACATTATAATAAGCCGTGAATAAAATGCAAATTTTAACACCGAAATTGTGCGACAACAATTGCAACACATGCAGCGGGGAGTTAGTTGGGGGAAGGGAATACAACATGAAATTGCAAAACAAAGTTTTGCTCAACGCCTGCAGGATGCGAGCTACCAGCTAACAATTTGGCCAACTGGCGGGCGGAAGCGTTTTCTCGCTATTTTTATTTTTATTTTTATTTTTATTTTTATTTTTTTTTTTTTTTTTTTTTTTTTTTTTGTTGCGACCAATTAAAAGTGCAAATTATATTTGCACAAGTCAAAAACAAAAAACTAAAATGGTAATAAAAAAAAAAGTTCACTGCTTCGATAGGATAGTGGGGAAAGTTAAGAGCTGCTGCAAAATTAGCAGATTCTAACATAAAACAAAGACAAAAGATTTCAAATGTTTAAGCTTTAATAAATAGTTAACTTATAGTTAGCTATAAGAAATAAATATTTTAGTTACCAAAAACCCTTTAAAAATTTATCAAAACAAGACTGCGCAAAAAATATGAATTAAATCAGGCAACTATATTTAACTGCTTCTATAGAAATAAACGATTAAAAAAATAGTTTTTGCTTGAAATTACCATTGTGTTCTGAAGTATAAAAACATATTGTTAAATCTGCTATATATCTGCAAGGGTATTAATGTTTTGGCATCACAAAGATAACTGTCGTAACTGGAATAATAGGAAGCTATAAATAGAGCCAACACAGAATACGGTAATCATAACACGGTTAGGGCAACGTAAACGCTTCGTAGCCAAACCAAACTATGCAAATGACGTTGAGGCAGGGTGGAGAAGAAGAAGCGGCAGAAATTTATGTTTTCTCTCCTTCATCGCCATTCAGTCTTCATTATGGCCAACACGTAGCCGAGGCATGGTACATAATAATGTGCATTATATTATGATATTGTTATAGTCTGAAATGCGCTTAAATGCAGGGTTTACGTTTACGTTTCTGGGCTGCTCCGTTAACTGTAAGCCCGGTTGATAAATTTTCTTAGCCGTGTTATAAATTCATGTGGCACAAAGCGTTTTCTGCATTTATTTTGCATGTCACAAATCCAAAAACAAAGGCGACAGGCAACAGAGCGACCGACGCCCACCAACGCCTACCGACAACGCCTATGCAACGCCACAAAAACACTTGCCACTGCCTCGCACTGGCCCGCAACCTCCCCTCGACTCCTGCTGGCAGCCACTGCGGGTTGTTGTTTTTGCATTGTGTTTACTAAAATAAACAAACAAAAGAGTACACACAACGTTGACCGGCCAGTTGAGCCCCAAATGAAGCCCAGCACGTAGCACGAAGCACGGGGCGAATGCGTGTTGTGGCAGCAGCAGCAGCAGCAGCAGCAGCTGCAACATGCCTGCAACGAGGACAACGTTCGCCAAATGTAGGTTAGATTGCACCGGTTCAACCCAGTCTCTCGTCCATAATGAGCCGCACTTGATGCGAGCCACATTTGAGCCGGGGCCAGGGCATAAATTAATTGGTTAGTTCGCACGCACAAGCACACACACACACACACGCACATACACACACACACACATACCGAACACACAGAAAAAGCCGATTGAGAACAGGGACAAGGTGGCAATAGTGCAGTAAGAGGGTGTTCTTTAATAAGGCTATTGTGAAATAAAGTTTGTTAGAAAAGCTGAAAATTTGAGGGAGCTTTTGAACAAGGCCAATTAACAGGAACTTTCCAATCAGGACATGGATTTCAACGGAGAGCCAAAAAGAAAATATAAATATTGTAAGAAATTAGGCGAAACTTGTGGATCTTTAGTTACTATAAATTACAAAATAGTTTCTACAGTTTCCCACTAACAGCATAAGAGCATAACAAAATAGATATTAACGAATAACAAGACATCTTTTATCATAAAAAACCAACAATATAGATAAAATCTCATGTATATAAATACATGTAATAAAATACACTCGGAAAAAATGCCGTACTAAATACAAGTTTAATAGAATTTCTGCCGTTTAGCGCTTTACTTTCAGAGAACATTTCGTTCGTGAATATTCTTAATTAAGAACTTAATTCTGGTCATGGCCCCGGGAGTATTATGTCAAATTTCAACGCCCCTTTTTTCAATTAAAGAGCATCGCACTCAACTTTTGATTAAACTGCGTTTTTTCAAGCTGGAACTGCGATAATACTATATAGCTCATTCGACTCAAATCACAAGTGGAATTTTTTTTTTTTTTTTTTTTTTTTTTTATTTTTTTATTTTTTTATTAGCTAATTTATTGATACTATTCTTGAGCATCTTAACCTAGCTGTACAGTAATTTTTTAACAAACTTAGGATTGGTGCTTAAGTCTTAGGACAAGTGGAATACTCATTGATAATCTCATGCGGTGAAATAAAAATAATAATAAACTCGAGCGCGCCTTCACATTATTCACACATTTTAAAACATTTCCTACATTCATATGCATAATATATTTTTGTATCTCTTATAATCGATAACTAAATATAAATTATATTGGATAATGAATAAAGTAGCAGCTTTGATCGCGTTGCCGAAGATTCAATACTCTATCAACACACATTATATTTCTATTAAGCAAATGTTGTTGTTTATTATGTGCAAGTGTATTTTAAATACAAGGTACAATTCAGCCATAAGAAATTATACTGCTGGAGTTTCCCAGATATTACCATAAATGCGCTCTTCAAAATATGTATATAAAAACACAATCTTGACGTCAAAGCCTCAGTTGAAATCGAGCTGGCAAAGGCAAATAATCTTATAGAGAATGAATTTCAAAGTCGCGCTGGTTTTGATATTGGCTTCCATTGCGTTGGCAACTGGTGAGTGAAAATTGTGCGAAGAAAAATTTATGGTGAGAGTTTTCGATTTTTGTAGGCCACAAGGAGCCCAATTGCCCACGTACGAGCAAATGCTGGCGGGATTATAAAAGCGGCAGAGTTTTATACTAAATGCAATAGTGGCAATTGTAAATGAAATATTTAATGTTGTGCAGTTCTAGAAATGTCCACTTCATCAACAAACTGTACGCTCATCAGGCATAAACATACTAGTAAATAAACATTTGTTAATTGAAATTTATATGAAGCGACTCAAATCGAATGCGAAAACCGAGTCATTTAAATCGTTTTCCATTAGGCTTATGTGCTCAATTAAGCGTTAAGGCTATTAGTGCGAATGCTATCAAAACTTTGAAGTTCAAACAATTTTCGCAATTGAATTCCAGTGAAATAAAGCTTAATGCAAAATAAATATACTACCGCTAATTGCACGCAGAGACCAAACACACGCACAAGCACACACACACACTTAAATCCACCCACACACACACACACACACATGCTCATCAATTACTAGTGCGTAATCCTCCGACAGAGCCTTCCATAAGCCTTGACACGCAATCCAAAATACAAATAAGCTGCATTTAGTTTGACAAGCTTGTCAAAAGATATTCCTGTTGTCAGAATCAGAAGAAATAGTACAATGAAAGCTCGGCAATTAGAACATCTAGCATAAGGCTTGAGGTCCTGAAATTGGAATCTACATTTATGCAGAGCTTAAAATTTTTATATGAAAAATCTAAGTTTTAACTGACAATTTTAAATGGGGCATCAAATATTTATTAACTTTTTACAACAGTTTGTACAGAAAAATAGAACATCCTGCTACTTGCAAGTAGTATATATATATATATACATACACAATTATTCAAGTTTTCCCCTAAAGGAGGGTTGTACCGCATTTAAAAATGCACAGAATATTCACAAGGGCTATGATTGACATGGGCTTGACGCGATATTGATTGAGCCGGTTGTAAGGTTGAGAGTTGAGGGGTGAGCAGCATATTCATAGCTGGCATTAAGGTAAATACATATACACATTAATTTAGTGACCAGGTGTGAACGCCTTGTCATTAAGTACGCCAACTGCCATTAGTTATTTATACAGCCTTGGCTTAAGTAAATGGGGAATAGATACAGAATTTATTGATTTTTATGCCCTTGGATTACACTGAGAAAACTAGCTAGCTATTTGGTATGTGGTCTCGACTTTAAGTTTGATTTAATTCAAAATATTATCTATAGCCCTGTAGATTTTTAGGCATCGGAAACAACGCAATTTCAAATACTAGATTTTCAAAGAATTCCCAACTTTTCTCAGTGTATGCAATGATGCCGCTCAAGAGATAAGCTGCGCAAAAGACAACTTACATAAACCTCGGCGAACATGCCACATCGGTCAGGCCACACAAAGGAAAACACTTGGCTTATCAAATACATTTTAAGTAAACGTCATTACACGACTCCCCGCCGCTATAATGAGTTTGACAACAACATAAATCCATTAACAGCAGCGCATTAAACGTGATTTCCTCTGGCAGCACAGCAAATTCGGCAACCTTTGGCAACTCTGGCTTTGTCCGTGTCGCCGCTTTTGTTTGTCTAACCATTTAAACAATTGGCTAACAATTGGAATTACTTTTGAACTCTTGGCTCTGGTTTATTCAGGTGAGCTAACTGTAGCTGCTACAAATGCTTGAATATTTCGCTCTTTGTTGTCATATCGATTTTTTTTTTTGTTTTTGCTTTCTTGGTTGCAACGTTGTCGGTTTTTTCTTTATAATACCCTAGCAGAGGGTATTATAATTTCATCGCGGAATGCGTAACGCATGGATGGATACGTCTTAGACCCGCATACGTATACATATATATTCTTGATTAATGATTAGTCTCTCAGTTTTATAGCTATCGTCATGAACTTCTGCGAGCCAATATGTTATATAGGAGCAATATCTTAACTAAAGCGCTTCTCTACGATAATCTTTTTTATAAAAGAAATCGTAAATAACCATGGCAATTATGAATTTAAATATCATATCATATCATATCATATCATATCATATCATATACAATGTGAGCAATCGATCGAAAAATGGGTTTTTGTATGAAAAACATTATTGTATGAAGATATTCGGACCTAACGCGGCAATTCTAATATTGAAACAGAATACAACCAGCATCGAACAACTATATAATAATATTGGAACCATCGGTCAAAAATCAAGCAACTGATATTTTATAAGTGTGCAAGGGTATTTAGACGTCGGCAACCGGAAGCAACCGTTTGTTTGTGGTTATTTTTTTGGGTTCTTTGTTTTGCTTTGCTAACATTTGTGCAAGCAATTTTCTTTTGTCTTTCGCCTTGGCTAAATAAGTATTTTAGGTAACATTGCTGAGATTCTTTTCTTTTCGGTTTGTTGTGTGCAGGGTAAAAGAAAACTTGTAAGCAAAAACAGGCGACATTAGCTATATGTATATTCAGATGCGACCGCAAATAAGCTGAACCTGCATATGAAATTAAATCCCAACCCATTTTTGCCCACGTTGAGCATTTTTAAAGATATCTTATTGGTCGCCGATCTTGCTAATAGCAGCACGGCAACACTGTGTTTAAATTAATAAGCAGTTTGTTATCGATTGCAGTTATTGACTCACCTCGATAACACTATCGCTGCCCAGGCCGCAGATCTTGTTTTTATTGTTGTACAACTGTTCCAATTGCTGCTTGCGCTGTTTGCGCTGCTTGCGTGTAGCCAAACGCAGACCGCCGGCTCCGCCGCCACCGCCAACAACGCCGCCGCCAACAACCTGCGCTGCAATAACAATTTCGTCGTCGTCGTCGTCGTCGTCGCCAGCGTCGACGTCGTCTTCGTCGTTGTTATCGTTTAGGATTAAACCAGCAGGTGGCGCGCCACTCACATTGAACTCATCGACATCGATATCGGCCGCTGTGTCCGGCAGCAAATCTAAATCACTTTGAAAGCTCAGATCCAAATCTTGGGGCAATTTGGCATACTTTTGATTATTTTTCATTGTTCCTGTTTGTTTGAGTCATGAGTCATGCAGAAATGTCCTACGGGAATGGACACTGTTATCGGTTTATCGTCTTGATTTGTTATTGTTGCAATGCTTCGTACTTGTTAAGTTACACAAACACACGCAAAACGTCACATGAACATGAACCAAAACAAAAAAAATGGGCACAATCGATTTTTCCGCCTTGTCGCTGCGTTCTCTTTGTGTTGTCCCACTACGAGCAATAATAACAACAACAACAACAGGTTCTTGTTTTAGCTGCACTTCAATGCAACAAATTCGACTCCAATTGAAACGTCCTGATGGCGCTCTTTACGCCTCGGCTACGTAATTAACACAAACAAACACAAACACACGAAATTGCAATTGCACTTTACAATGTCAAACATATACTTCGCATTTGCGTTGGAAATTCAATTTGATACGCGTATGTGCTTGGTTCACTATCAGTTGAAAGAGTTTTATGCGCTATTTCCGAGTTCAATTTTAAATTGCTTTTCACCGTGAAGACGTCTGCACGCCAACAGAATCGCATCGCGTATAAAACACAGTGCCAATGCCGATGCCGCTTTTCCCTTTGTGCCTGGTGTAGGGGCTGATTGGGGCAAAAAGCTGTCGAAGCAAATTTTATCACTGCGAGTATTATCGAAACGATTATGTGTAGCAACACTGTTTATCGAAGTCGATATTCGCAGCAGACAGCTTTTGTCCAGAGGCATGCCAGCACTGCGCGCCATAACAGTATTTTGAATTTGAAACCACAAAGGTATACAAATAGAATTCTACGAGAATCTGGATTGTATTTAATAAAATTTGAATAGTTTTTACGCGCAATCTATACTTTACATAATAAAAATAATAATAATAAGTAAAAACAGCTAATAAATTGAAATACACTCCAAATTATTTGATGAGAATGGTTTTTGATCAGTTGTTTTTATTCAAAAAGCAGTTTTTTTTTAATCGATAATGTTGGACTCTATTTTTCGATTTAGTCCATTTTAATTGAATATCATAAAGATACCGTACACATTACCATTATTATTTTTTGTATTTTTTGTTTTCTGAAATATAAGTGTATATACTTATATGTATATGTAGTTGCCTTGATTAAAAATTAAATCTTAAAAAGGATAAGCATCATTGTAGCTACCACAAGGTGTACTTTTTGTTGTTCTTATGCTGCGTTGCTAATAATTGTTTATAAATGTTGAAGCTTCAAGGACAAAAGCGTCGTCAAATCGTTTGAATATTAAAAATGATTTAATTTAGCTATAAAATTGTGTAAATATATAAATATAAATACTGTTCGCTTACAAAATAACACGATACACGCAAGTTTGTCAAATGTTCAAAATAAATTATAACATTATGTATAAATGTTTTTGTTTCTGTAATACAATATTACATACATTTAACCAAATAAATATAGATAAGTTGCAGCAATAAAATGCTTTAAGTACATACATTCGATTTGTTTCGCTTCTTTCATTTCTGTTGCTTATTCATCTTAGTTCAATTAATTTAATTACTGGCAACATTCTGGAGATGCTTTGCGTTTCAAAAAAAAAAAAAAATGCTTTGTGATTTGCGCATGCGCCTCGGTGCAGTGTTGGACAATGGAAACTAGTGCACGTGTGTGTTGAAAAAATGGAACATGGAAAGGAAGATAAAAGGTCAAGTACAAAAACCGTTAGTACAGAAACTTCGAATTGGTTAAATGATATAGTAGTTTCAGCAAGAAGAATTGTAGAGTGGATTCAATACAAAAGTAATATACAGACAGGTTAATGTTGTACAAGGATGCAGCAAAGAGCTTTAGAAGTCATTTGCCAGATTAAGATGAACAGCGCATGCGTCTTGTCTGAACAAATCGTCGCTGAGCTTAGCCTAAACAATTCGCATCCCGTCTTAAAGTTAATAATCGACTTATGTAAAAATTAAGTTTACGAAAAAAAATAAAACATGGCAAGCGCTTAAGCGTAACTTAAATTAGTACGTATACTAAATAGCTAAGAGTCAACTATTGCTGATGTTGTTGCTGTTGTTGATCGTGTAATTGCTGCAGCAATTGTTGCTTCGTTTCGGCTTTCACAGTTTTATAGCGATCCTTCTCCTCCGTATTCTCAGGCGGCTCACACTCAAAGGATGCTATCGAGAGCGTATTCTCATTGAGCACCGCATTATGCTGCAGGTAGGCAATAACATTCGGCAATTTCTCGAATGGACACTTGACCTTTTTCCATTCATTGAACTCCATCACTTGTTTGGCGAGTTGTGAGCATTTCTCAAAGTTGATATGATTGTTTGGCAAACTAGAATGGGATACTGTGAAAGTTCTGCTAGACTTTATGGCTCATCTGCTGTACTCACCGATTCGAGCAGCCTTCGTTCAGAAAATATAAATCCTTAACAAATAAACTAAAAAATGGAATGATTATGCGTTCGCGTTCCTCTGTGGCGCCCTCGGAGCGCCACATGGCAGCTTTAAGCGTCGAGCGATAACTGTTAAAATTCGATGTTGGATCCATTTGATGTTCCAGCACGGAGAATTTTGCCGATTGCACTTTAGACCACTGCAAAGAGAGCAAAATTTTATTTAAATTCCGCTATGTGACTCTTTTTAAATGTAAAGTAACTTTACCGTCTTTTTAAGTCTGCCAATGGGCGCCAAGTTTAGGCCAGCTATAATGGCCATCAGACTATTGAAATTGCCAATGTTGAAGCATTCACGTGCCGTCTCAATCCAATATTCGATAATGCGCACACGCTGTTTCTTCTTCGGATACTGTTCAAGAAAATAAATTAATTAAAGGGTATATTTTATATAAATATAATATGAATTGTTTCTTAAGAGAAATGCCTCTTAGGGACCTTTCTAAAACAGAGATGTAAAAGAGCAAATTAGCCAGTTAACAATATTATAAAGTGGAAATATTTAATCTTGCAGTACTAAAGACATAAAATTCTGTCTGCTTACTCGCTTTAACTTAGTTAAAACACAGAAAATATATGCAAGGAAAACTCCTTACTGTCTGTTCAATATATTTGCAACAAAATTTAGGACACTTCATGTTACTTTCTTTACTAATATAACCAGACTAAATCAGCGTACTTAGCAATAAATATGAACTGCGCCTGATTAAAGCCTCTTATTAGGAAATCCCTTTTTAACCTAGTCTCTTCTCCTATTCTATTTCTGAATGCTTTTTTGATACATTTCTTGAAATCTTGCACAGCTTTTCTAGATAAGACTTATTGATTCCACTTTTTTTTTTGTCTGCTCTCTGTGAGATTGAATTTTCCGTTTTTTGGTTTGCGCTAGATATTTCCATGCGGTTTATCGCATGCATCATTTTCATCCCCGCTGCCATCCAATCAATTTAAGCATACGCTAATCCCTCCACCTCCTCTACTCCGTATGCTCCGCCTCCACCCACCTTCACAATTTCGCTGGCCGTCAAGTAGCTGAGACGATTGAACCACTGCACATATGATTCCAAATTGCGTGTCTTTTTCATATCGTTGAAGGAGCCGCTCACCCCACCGGCACCGGCGCCGGCTGAAGCTGCCGCATCGGCTTTAGCTGTAACTGTAACGGTGACTGTGGCGCTTTTGGCCTGCTGATAATCCTTGGCAAAGGCCTGCACAAACTCCTCGGGCCCAATGTGCGACAGACGCTCCAATTCGATGGCCGTTAGCTGATGGGCCAAGTGCTCGCAGCTGGGACAGATGTCCATAATGCCGAATACCTCATCCGGCTGTGGGGTGCTCGATGCGGAATTGTTGCCACTGTTGGTGGCGTTCCCAGTGCCGCCGCTGCCGCTGCCGCTGCTCGATGAGCCGCCGCCGCCGCCGCCGCTGCCGCTGTTTGGCATCCCGTTCGTTGCGTGCCCACTCGCCGAGCTGCCCAAAAACGTTTGAAACGGATTATGCAAATGCAGATGGTGGAGATGAAGCTGATGATGTTGATGCTGATGATGTTGCGGCTGTTGTTGTTGTTGTTGCTGTTGTTGATTTTGGGGCTGCTGCTCGACAGCCTCGTTGTTTAGCGTCTGCAAAAATTTCTCGTACTCCTCCAAGGCCGTCAGCCGGGCGACAAGCAGCTGCAAAATGCGCGACACCTGCTTGCCCAGCGAGTTGTCAATGTAGACGCACTTCCTGGCCAGGAGGCGCACCTGCTGCATGAGGCGCTCATCCCGAAAGTCATACGGAAAGATCTCGATCCACTCGGATAGCAAGCGTATGCAGTGCTGCGCCGAACGTTGCGTCAATGTCCGCTGCTGCGGCTTCGGCTCCAGCTCCAGCTCCAGCTCGTGCCCAGCCGGTGCGCAGCCCTTCCGCTGTGCCGTCAGCGGCGAGGCGGAGTTCAGGTGCAGCGACAGCGCCGCCGGCTGGGCGACTGCCTCATCGACCACATCGCAGCCGCCGCCAGCAGCCAGCTGCTGCTGCTGCTGTTGCTGTTGCTGCTGCTGCTCCCAGTTGCTGGAGATCTGGGCGAGCAGCTCGTGCGGCCGTATGAACAAGCGCGCGCTGAGCAGGAACGCAAAGAGATAACAATGCTCCGGATAGTAGTCGTGCGTGGGCACCATGTGCATGATCAGGGAGTGCAGCGTGCCGGCCTGCAGCTTGCCGTCACAGTAGGCCAGATGGCCCTCCCGGGGCTCCTTGGTGAGGCCCACGGGCTTGCTCTGCTGCGGCGGCCCATAGCTGAGCGGTCGTTCCGGCAGCTGGGATTTCTCCACGTGCGAACTGTCGCGTCGGTGGGTGGCCAATGTTTTGGCCACAATGCCGATGCCGCTGCCGGCGCTGCTGTTGCTCCGTTGCGTCTTCAGGTCCGGCAAAGTCTTGTGTGTCGTTGTCGTTGTTGTTGATGTTGTCGTTGCGATTGCTGCAACTGCTGCTGCTGCTGCTGCCGCTCCCGTTTTGGCCTTGAGATTGAGATTGATGTTGGCGCTGCCAGTGCTGCCACTGCGGCCATTTGTGGCACTATTGATGCCGCCGTTGTTGTTCGACGACGACGACATTTGAATCCCGACTGTCCTCTGCTCCTGCGCCTGCACCTGCTTCTACTGCTGCCTGCCGTGCGCCTCTCCTATGCCTGCGACGCATTCGCGGGCAGCGTCAAGAGCTGCAACGACAAGGAAAACCAAAATAGACGAACATTAGCCAAAGTTCAATAAAAAGAGGAATGCACGGGAATCCTTACAAAGATACAGCACAAAAAAAACGAAGGAAATGCTACAAATTGAAAATGGCAAAAGGCAATTGGCAAATGACAAACGACAAACGGATACCTGAGCATTTAATCGTCCCAAGCAATTAGCCAACTGCAAATATTGGCAGCAAAATGTGAGGAATTTAATTAACGCAAGTCCCTTTATGCTTAACTCTTTTTCACATTTCATTTCTTTAAAGCACACTTACATTTAAATACGCCTTTAGATATTACACAAAAGCTCATGAAAAGATCGATGACGAATGGATAAAATCTATATATCTCTCTCAGTTTTAAAGCTAGATATACCAATTTATTCAGACCGATACCTGACGACCTCCTATAAAGATCGCACAAAAATGTTGTCTATGGAAAAATTTGAGAATATCCACATCTCCCACAATTTTAGAGCTAGTCACCAAATATCGACTAAAACATTTTTGCCCCCCTAAATTGCAGAAATAAGAGTAATTATTAAGCCCGTTTTCTCACTTGCTTTTTTAATATTTAATAAAATAAAATTCTTCGATCCTTAGCGTGGCTACTTCGGCGTGTTCCATTACTTTAAAAAAGACCGACTGGATTAGGATTATATGGATATCGATTATTAGTATATAATATAGCTATATAGAGAGAGAGAGAGCTGCTTTCGATACCCTCACATCATGATCTATCCCAAAGCGCACAAAGCTGCCATTGAAACGGAAGCACACAATTTGAAAGAAGACACAGCGAAGCATGGAAAAACCCACACAACGTAAGTGGAAACTGGAAAAGTGTCATTGAAAAGCAAATTCACAGAAAATGGAAAATATAGAAAAAATAAAACGTGAATGCGGCTATTGATTGCTGAATGCGACACTTAATCACGTAAGCGCAACCCACACAAATAAAACAGCAACAACGAAAGCAACAACAATAACAGACAGAAACCGCCTTCTCCAAGCGCACCCACATCCCCGCACTCCCAGCCATAACTGTGGACGTCAATCCATAGCAAAGATAATGAAACTATAAAGATTACAACTATAACGCGCTTTATACTAATGTATTTGCCAGCAATCAATTTAATTGGGACTCTACATTTTGAAAAAAATGTTTCGAAAATTAAAAGGGGGGAGTGCATGGCCAAAACACGATCAAAATGCTATCAAACATACAAATCGGTTCGGATTTGACGAGGTTGTGGGAGTTTAAAGTCGGAGAGGGTATTTTTGAGAACTACAAGTAAAAATTGTTGTCAATTTGACCGAAAAAAAAAATCACTTCAGAATGCGATTTGTACTAATATTAATGACAGCAATCGATTTAAAATACAAACTCGAGCTTTTAAATTTTGCAAAAAAGAAAAAAAAAATTGAGTAAGGGGGAGTACAGGTTTTTTGGTAAAAAAGTATGAAAAAATTATATTTTTTAAATTTATTAATTTTTGATGCAAAATCAATACAGGCATTAAAGCTTATTAAAATCGATTCATATTTGACAAAGTTGGGAGCGTTTAAAGTCCGAGGAGCTAGTCTTGAGAACTTTACAAGTAACATTTTTTGCCAATTTAAATCGGTTCAGATTTGACAAAGTTGTACGAATTTTAAGTCTGGCAAGGGTATTCCAGGTGCTTGAGACCTTTAAAATGTTTGACCAAAAAGTAGCAGTAGAGTAGTAATAGTATAAAACTAATATTGATAGCAGCAATCGATTAAAAATAGTACATGGAGTAATTTTTTTTTTTGTTTTCGAAAAAGTCTGCAGCCAACAAACGAACGAGAATTACAAATATTAATTAACAGCAAAACGAATATACCAAAAAGTGGGTCAACAAATGGTAGGATGGTTGGGGGGAAGGGGGGTTATTGTTGGAGTGCTGGGGCTAAATGTTAATTGAATTACCAGCAAGAGAAGACGTCAGAGGTGCAAACGATATTAACAGAAAAGAAAACCAACTGCCCTACGCCTTAACCCCCCACACCCCCCACCCCCCACCCGACCTAGTTCAATTTTCACTTTTCTTGGCATATTGCACGCAAAAGTGTGGGGGTGGGGGGAGGGGGTCAGCGGAGGGTTTACGGGCAAAGCAATTATTAACTGTGGGCCAAAACCGAAATCAATTTCGAATGTGGTAAAAGCAAATTAAAATCTATATTTATAACGTTTACACTATATATATATATGTGTGTGTATGTGTGTGTGTGTGTGTGCAGCAACAACAGAAACAATAAAAACAACAAATGAGTGGAATGCACGACGCAGCAGCAGCGAATGCCATAAAAGCTTAAAACAACAACAACTGTAAAAACAAGAACAACAACAACGAGCAAAGCGCACCATAATTTGTATACAAAAGCGGAGCAGTGGAAAGGGACGGCAATGACAGACACTGCAGAAGGCGAAAGAAGAAATGTAGACAAGTCAATAAATGGGGCCGTGGCCAGGCGGCTGCTGCAAGAAAATGAAACAACCCCACAGAAAAAAAAAGGGGGGAAAAAAAGCGATGGTTGGAAGGATGAATGGATAAGCACTTGAGCTTAGCCGCGTCCTAATTGGAACTCACCTGCCTGCTGCAGTCGCAGTTACAGCTCCGTTGCATTTTTTTTTTTTTTATCAAGAATGCGCTCTCTGATTAATTATATGTAAATTGGCACACGCACGAGAGAACACAAGAGCGTGTATTTAGGCTGCAAAGGCTGCTCCGGATTAATAATACATTGTCACCAGTTGATCCTCTCTCTCTCTCTCTCTCTCTCTCTCTCTCTCGCTCATGCGCTCCTTTGCACAAGAGAGCGAGTTTAGCTTGTGAAGCTGCTCCCACTCTGATCACTAGCACGAATACATGGCCACTAGTTTGATGCTGTCTCTCACTCTTGCGCTCTCTCTCCCTCTCAAATCAGGACAGCTTGCATAGTCGTAGCAAAAGGGGCGCTGTCTATGGGAAAGTGGAACACACGATGCTGCTGCAGCGGGGAGGGGTTAGTTTGTGTGTGTTTGCAAAAACAATTTACAACACGCGAAAGGTGAGCGTCGCGTCGCGTCGTTTTAGCTCTTGCTTTCTCACCACCTTTCGTACGCCGCTGGCGCTGTCACCCCCGCAGCAGCAATAACAGTCGCCGTCGCAGTCGCCGTCGCAGTCGCAGTCACAGTGGCATATGGCGACCGCCTTTTGCGTTTTTCGTTTGGTCAGCGCAAATATAAGAAATATATGGAAAACACAGCGTGAAATTTGTATGTATGTATTGTACGTTTTGCGTACGTTTTTTTTTTTATTTCTTTTGAGCACACGATTTTTGTTCAAAATGCGTCTTTTGCATACAATATTGAGGACGTTTTTGTCTGTATTGTATATATATACATATATATGTATATATATTATGTGTGTGTATGTATGTTGCGCGCCGACCGGTTTGTTTGCTACGCAGAATTTTCTTTTCCACTTTCTTTACGCCGCCCCTGCACTGTTTTGTTTGTAAGTTGTTTGGTTACTGGCTTTGTGTTTTTTATGTTTTCTTGCAACGTTCACTTTATTATTATATACACAAAACGTACACACGTTCGCCTTTCGCTTTTGATTGCATTAATTATGCATATATTGCGCCAATTAACTGCGTTTATGCCCGAAATCGCCGTTCTCCTCGGGAGCAATAGGCAAGGAGTGCAAAGACAAAACAAAAACCACGAGAGCAATGTGAACATAAGCGGCTAACAGTGAAATCTCGAAAGTTGGTCGCGTAAAACTAGCTATTAAATTCAGATCGTTGGCAACGCAAGTGTTGGTATTTTTGTTGCATGCGTTGGTCACTCAGCACCAATAAGAAAATATATGAAACCCAAAGATTTGATAGCCTTAAATAAGTAAATCTGAGGACAAAACAATGCAATATGCACTTATAATATATATAAAAATCATAAATGTATTATTTGTTTGGCCACACAATTATGAACTTTATGTTTGCTACAAATATTATTGGCTTTCAGTTTACGCTCATTTGAAACAACTATCGATAAGCTAGTCTCAAATATCGATAGCTACATAGAACGCAGGGTATCGTTTATGGCCAGCTCTAAGCAACAACAACTCTAGTGAAAAGTCGGCAGAGAAATGCAACGCGAAATTAACTAAATTTGCAGCGAAAAACAAAACACAAAAGACAACAACACACAACAGAGGCACCGAAAACATCGCCAATAACATCGGGAGCAGCTGTCGAAAAGGGACTCAACGACAGATTAAATGGCCAATGGCAATGGGAACAACATCAATACGGAAGATGCTGCTGCTGCTGCTGCAGCAACAGCAACAACAGCAGCGCAGGAGCAACAGCACCTGGCTGGCGACGGCAGCGGCGCCTGCGGCGATGCCAAGCTGTCGACAAGCGCACGCGGCGACAACGTCAACGATTTGGTCGCCGACTTGTGGCTAAATGGCAGCGCCAGCGGCAGCGCCAGCAGTCGCGGCGATTACACAAACATACGAGCCACAACAACAACGGGAACAGCAGCAGCAGTAGCGGCGGCGTCTTCGTCAACAGGGAGTGCAGCAAGCAGCTCGACTGCCGCCTCCTCCAGCTCCACATCCACGTTTTCCTTCAAGCACTTTCTCAACAGCAGCGGCACAGTAACCGCGCCAAGCAGCACAGTCACCTCCCTGGACGCAGCCTGCGGCACGGGCAGCAGCAGCAGCAGCAGCGGTAACACAAATGCCGCTGTGACGTCAGCGTCGTCGCTGCAAACGTCGACGGGCGCACGGCCCAAGGTGCCGCAATCGGCGTCCGTTAGCCACATGCAGCCGGATTTGAATGGCAGCGCCGCCTCCAAAATGAAGCGTTCGCCGCGTTTCAGCTCGTTTGACTCGCAGGCGAGTCTCGCCGAGTATGCGGCATGCGGCAGTGGCGGCGGCATCAGCAGCAGCATCAGCAGCAGCTCCGGCTCCCGACTGCGTCCGGATCTGCGTCTCGAGGTGGATCGCAGCGGCGTTGTCCTGGACGACGATGACGACGACTATGATCATGTGGGCCTAGCCCAAGTGCGCAACAGTCGCCTCTACGACGAGCGCGTCGATGATGGTGAGTAACCAGCCACCAGGAGCATGGCCAGGAGCAGTTGCTCATTAAATGCGTTCCCATCCATTTTAGATATCTTTCCATCGGCTGCCTCCAATCTGCAGGCCAGCAATTCGCGCTACGTGCCGCGCTCCTACTCCAGCTATGATATGCCACCGCACGCCACGTCGCCGCGTCGTCGGCCTGCCTTGCGTCCGAATCGATTGGTGTTGACCACGGCGCCCAAAATGAAGCTCGATCTGCCGCTGGACGCCGCGTCAAACGTGGCGGGTGCCGCGTCGGCTTTGCCCGACTTTGTGCAGGATCACTTGTCGGACGCATGGTGCCAGGATGCGCATCTCAGTTCGCCGCCCAATTCACCGCTGGGCGCTGGCGCCGAGTTGCCCAGCTGCATCGGCGCTGCCGGCGGCGGCCTGATTTTACCCGCCGCTCTGGCCGCTGGCCTGTCCAGTGCCTCTACACTGCCAGCGGCTAGCGAAGCAGCGGCCGGCTCCACGGTTAAGATGCTGCCCGACTTTCTGTCCGACGGCCCCATTCTACACTCGTCCCAGCGTCTGGCCGATGTCGCCATTGGGCTGCCCTCGAATTCCATAGACTCGCCGCCGCAGGAGCCCGATGCCGGCGCATCAACGCTGCGCCAGGAGAACGAGCGAATGCAGCGCGAGCTGCAGGAGCTGCGCCTTGAGCTCAGCGTGCAGACGCGTCGGGCCCACGAGTTTGAGCAGCAGGTGCTGGCGCTGACAGAGGGGCGACGCCGCGATGCGCTGGCGGCCACGGCCCAAACACAGACCGGCCAGCGTCTGCGGCGCCAGGTGGCCCAGCTGGAGGTGAAGTGCCATCAGCTCAATTGAAAATCTAATTCTAATTGCCAATCTCCTGCAGGCGGAACTCTTTGCGCTGCGCGACGGCACCGATCAGGTGTCGGGTGGTGCTTCAGCAGCAGCAGCAGCAGCAGCAGCTGCAGCTGCTGCAGCAGCGGCAGCAGCGTCATCAGCAGCTGGCAGCGTTGGCGGTGCTTCAGTGATGACGCCCGGGAGCAGCCACAGCAGCAGCAGCAACACATCGCGTCCGTCCAGAACGCATCATTTGTCGCGCGATTTGCTGCGTGCCGCCGACAATGCCGAACAGAATTTGAGGTAAGTTTGGCGGCAAACCATTTCGTTGGCCCACTTCTAAACCAAGTTTCGGCGTTCCACAGGCAACTGCTGGCTGGCGTGGATAATCTGCGTCAAATGGCAGCCAGCCTGGAGCAGCCGGCAGCGCCACCGGCCACGCCCCGAAGTCCCAATCACGATCCGTACACCGATTTTAATTAGGCAAACTCAAACTCAATTGGCTGCAGTTCTTGTTTGATGCTGTGTGTGCTTTTTACTCCATTTATTCAGTTTTGTTATTTGTAAGCCGCCCAACTAACGCCACCTAGCGCTTGTTTTTAGCAACCGAAAACCTTTTTATATCGAGCTATATACTATATACATATATACAAATAACTGTCTAATTCGTGGCATCTGTGAAGGACTCAAACTGAAGGCAAACGGCGATTGGAGCATCAAAGCGCAGACTCGTGATGTTGATTGAAATAACGGATATATAAATATAAATTATACTAAAACAAAGTGTAGAATATATTTTATTGTGTTGTATAAATAACAAATGTTTAAATAATTATCAAAAATAATAATACGATTGTAAATTAGCGCTAAATGCAAAATGCATAATACAAAATCAACAAATAAACCAAACACACGGCACAGTTGCAAATTAATTATTAATTAATTTGATTTAAATCTGCTAACAAGGGAATTACATTAAAGAGCTAAACAGCAAACACTTTTGGACAACAGTGTCCATATTTGTATACACATATAGCTATATATGTATATATGTTTTGTTAAAAACAAAATTATATTTATATAAATAACAAAAACAAGAATCTGTGCACTTGTGTTCGTAGTTTGTGCTTCAGCCACAACAACAACAAATTAAATAAAATTGTGAGCTACAAATTAAACAGTATTTCAATTCGACAAGAATTGTAATTACAATTTTATATTTACACAAAACTATACAACAATTATAATTTAAAATGTTTCTGTTACGTTTAAATCATTTTTCTTTTCTATAAACCGCAGTTTAAATACCCATTCAAGTTTTTAATTTATTGACGGAAAACATGAATTTATTGACGGAAAACATTTTCAAAACATGAAACGAAGAAAAACAATCAGTCGAGCCGAACCTTATATTGTTGAAAATGATTTGGTTGCAGTATTATGAAAAATATAAGTCCCAAAAATGTATATTGCGCTGGGCAACATCGTAGAGAACTTGCAAGATTATTATAAAAAACAAAAATTAAAATGTTTTATTTCTAAATTAATATAACATTTCCTTTTAATCTAAAAAGAGTGTAAAAAGAGTTAAAGCGGCGAAATGGGTTCGCGAACCAAAGGAAAAGGCGATACATTGGTTCGAACCGAAAAATACAAAATACTTTTTATTTATCTTACCGAAACAAAGCAAAAAATATATAGTATTTTAAATATCAATGATATTTGAAACATATGAAAGTGTTTTATAGGAAATCTTAAAACTTTATACTAGCCACATCAAACAGGTGCTTTTGAAAACACGCACGAAAATGTAAACTGAAAGTGAGAGTATTTGTAATTATTTGAGCACCTGTTAAATGTTAACGTTATACGATAACCCACAGAACTGCCAGCCTTGACATTGTCGAACTTCCAACAGATAGAGCATATCCCTGTCTCTCTCTAGCTCGCCCTCTCTTTCTTTTTCCCGTTTTTCAGCCGGCTCGGGATTGTTTACCATTCCAATGACTACAAACCGAATCGTAGCCATGCCGGGCGCTGGATTTTCATTCCATTTTGTTTAGTTGGGGTTTTGACGCCGTTACGCGCGGACCGATTCCATTTCATTCGTGTGAGATCGGCGACAAAAACAAAAATTTTTTTTTGTATTTTACAGTTCCTACGCAAAAGTGTAAAGCAAAAAATCTAAGCAAGTAGACACATTAATCAGGAAGTGTGACATTAACTTGCATTTGCATTAGCATCAGGAAACTCACGACTGGATTGAAAATCAGCATGATGTCGAAAAGAGTATTGGGTGAGTGGAAAAGAATATCTATATACCTATTGATGTATAAGAAATATATATATTTCTGTCGCTTAAGTAAACAAGCATTTTCAATCTTATAAATGTTTTTCGAGTTCCCTATACTTCATATTGCAATTTCCCAATAAGAAATACTGCCGTTTATTTTAAGCAGCTTTCTATGTGGGACAAATTTATTCCTATAAGAATAATAATCATTTAATTAGATTTTTCTGTGCGTTGATTTGTTGCTGACGTCAAATGCAATGGTTATCAGCTCCTTGGGGTGCTCAGAAATTCGACTGTCTTATCAATTCATATAGTTCAGATTTTGTATAATTTTTGTATCCTCATTGTCATGTTATTAAAATTGAATAACTGAACAATATGTAGGTAGTTAATTAAATTAAATTTACTACTACTACTATTACTACCACTACTATCATATGGTATTAAGTAGTATTTGTATAAGAAAGTTGTAGAGTATGTGTTAGGCTTAACTAAAAGCTTGTTTAACGAACTCCAGCTTCCATGCAATCAACATTTTATTAGCATTCATTTAAATTGAAATTTAATAGAAATGTTTGTCGACCTTTCACGCACTCGACGGCATTGACCGACCGATCCGAAACTGCGCACATAAATGCGGAACGTGATATGCGAGGAGCACCCGAACACCCTCGAATCTCTCCTCAAACCAGTGCTTTAGTTCTAATCACGTTCGCTCGCGTGGACAGCCATTGATAAGGCGCCGAGCAGATTATATGGCAGGTGCTTTAAATTGTTATTGTTTGTGTGTGCTTAGTGATAAGCGCGGGAGAGAGAGTGGGAGATAAGTTTATATTTAAGTTAGGCTGTCCTGGGGGGCTATCGCTTATCAGAGTTCACTTCGATTGCGCCTAATTATGATCAAAATTTGTTACCTGAGGACGGGGCCTCAGAACGCGTTGCCGGGCGAAAATCTTTATTTTATTTATTATTTTTTACTCAATAAATATGACTAAACATTTGAAAATAATTTTATATATTAATTTATTTTTAATGATCAACTGTAGGTCTGACTAACTGATTATTTAAACTGTTTTAGTTTTAAAGCAGGTCGTATACCTAAACGAAATGAAATCGTATAAACACTTTAATTACCATTATACATTACATTTAATAATAGTTTTCGTAAGGGTATTCAATCGGTCTTTCATCAATAAATATTGTAATTTCTTGTCTATGCAAGCGTTTATTTTAAATGTAATTTAAAGATTTAATCATTTAGAATTGTTTAAGGAAATTCAACCTGAACGGGCCCCGCTCACCTTACCAATATGTGCGCATTAATCAACAATTAATTGACTCAAATTACGCAGCAACAATAAATGCAATTCCTCTCCGCCAAACTCATTCAATATGCACGGAGCCGATCCCATTACAAAGATATCAGACAGACCTTACAGACAGCTCGGAAACTGCGACTCGGTCGAGTTCAGCCCAGACAAATGGGTTTGGGTCCACTGTCTCGATTTCGCACACATTTATATGGCGCTTGATCATTTTCAATTTGCATTCCTGAACAATATGCACTATATACGGACAGGGAAATGTGCAAGCTGTCTGGTTTCTATTTATTTTCACCGAATGTCACGTGTTTGAAGATCGTTGTCGTTGCGAACGCGAAAGGCATAAAAAAGATAACTGTTCTCACGCTTGACCTACCTGAAAATATTACGTGCCAGTGAGGAAATTATTTTTGAATTATTTCCATGTTTACATTCCCTAGCAAAAGGTATTCTAATTTTAACACGAAATATGCAACTCATTAAATGCCATAAAGTTGAGATATACATACGTTCGTCTTTAAGATCAACTTTGCCCAACTATGCGGAAATTATCAATTATCAAATGTTGCCAAAAAAAACTTTGATACCCAATCAAAATCAAAATATTTATTGAAACTTAATTACCAGGTTAGTCGGGTAGTAGAACTTCTATTTATAATAACTTATTAAAGGCTTAAAATTTATTTATAGTCGAAACAATTATTTTTAACAGTTTACTACTTAATAATCACTCCTTTTAATTACCAAAGTAATTGAATTGGTAATTAAACCCAACAGCTTATTCGCATTTCGGTTCGGTATGGCTATGCCATAAACTGAAGTTTTGCTTTTAACTTGGCCTATTTTAATAAACAACTTTCGACTAGTTTAAAAATTTGATATTAGTTAATTTTCTTCAAACATTTTTGAAAAAATTATTTTAGGCTGAGTTTAAAGTTTAGACAGAATATTTATTTTTAGCATGATTTTTAACAACAAATTTGACCAGCTCAGAATCAATCGATTAAAAGAAAAATGGTTGAGACTCTCAATTGACACTATTTTTTTTTTAAATTTTCGAAAAAATATTCATAAATTTGAGATGCAGAAGTCAAACATTGACAAAATCGACCCAGTCCTTGAAAAATAATAGAGATAGCTGGATCATTGATATACACATATAATATATAGATAATAACTGCAATATAAATGTAAATATATCAAATTTCTTATCGGACTTAGTTAGAGAGTAGCTGATAATTGCAGGGAATGGGTTTCTAATTGCAGTAAACAGCGACCCCTTGCTATAGAAAATAACCCTCTCTCTCTCTCTCTCTCTCTCTCTGCTTGGCAGCCCGCAGCACGCGCCAGCTGCTCCGCTCCAGCTCCACGCTGCACTCGAAGGCCGCGCCGGCGGTCATGTCCCAGATGCCAGTCGAGATGCCCGGATGCGAGCATCGTCCCGCCGCGTACAAGGGTCCCAGCTACGAGCAGATAGTGGAAACACGCAAGACCCACCTGACGCCCAATTTGTCGGCGCACTTCAAGAAGCCGCTGGTCATCCACGCCGGCCACATGCAGTGGCTGTGGGATCACGAGGGTCGTCGCTATCTGGACATGTTTGGCGGCATTGTCACCGTCTCCGTGGGCCACTGTCATCCGTACGCAAACGTCTATGCCTGTGCCCGTTCGACCAAACTTAACCCGCATTTTCCTCGCTCTCCCAGAAAAGTAAACCGGGCGCTGAACGAGCAGATCTCCACGTTGTGGCACACGACCAACATTTACATGCATCCGAAGATCCATGAGTACGCGGAGCGTCTGGTGGCCAAGTTTCCGGGCAATCTGAAGGCCGTGTGCTTCGTCAACTCCGGCTCGGAGGCCAACGACCTGGCCATGCTGATGGCGCGCCTCCACACGGGCAACCAGGACATTCTGACGTTCCGCAACGCGTACCACGGCATGTCGCCGTATACGATGGGCCTGACGGCGCACTCGACGTGGCGCTATCCGCTGCCGGGCGTCAACAACGGCATCCAGCACGTCATGAACCCGGATCCCTACCAGGGCATCTGGGGCGGCTCGGCGTGCCGCGACTCGCCCGTCCAGACGACACGCGGCTGCAGCTGTGCGCCCGGCGACTGCCAGGCGGGCGCCAACTACTACAACGAGCTGGAGCAGACGTTCAAGTTCTCGCTGCCGCGCGGCAAGGTGGCCGCCATGTTCGCCGAGTCCATTCAGGGCGTGGGCGGCACCGTCCAGTTTCCCAAGGGCTACTTGAAGCGGGCGGCCGCGCTGGTCCGCGCCAATGGCGGCCTCTTCGTGGCGGACGAGGTGCAGACGGGCTTTGGCCGCACGGGCGATCATTTCTGGGGCTTCCAGGGGCACGACTACACGCCGGACATTGTCACCATGGCCAAGGGCATTGGCAACGGCTTCCCCCTGGCGGCGGTCGTCACCACGCCCGAGATCGCCGCCAGCCTGGGCATGGCCTTGCATTTCAATACGTACGGCGGCAATCCGATGGCCAGCGCCGTGGGCATGGCCGTGCTGGACGTCATTGAGGAGGAGCAGCTGCAGCGCAACGCCCTGGAGGTGGGCACCTATTTCCTCAAGTGCCTCGAGGAGCTGCAGCAGCGCTACGAACTGATTGGCGATGTGCGCGGCAAGGGCCTGATGATCGGCGTCGAGCTGGTCAACGATCGGGAGACGCGTGCCCCGCTGGCTGCGCCCCATGTCCTGGACATCTGGGAGGCGTGCAAGGACATGGGCGTGCTCTTCGGCCGCGGCGGCCTCCATGGCAACGTAAGTTCCGGCAGCCGGACGACCCCACAACATCTCTGTCTGCATGCCGAGTGGGCTAAAAATGTTTCGCATCTCTCGATCTTTCCATTGTGCTCCGTATATGTGCTCTTGTCTTAACTCCTTCATACGTTCCTGCATATACTAATCTGAAATACGGTTGTGTTCCTCCCCTCTCTGTCTTTCCCTTTCCTCACGCATCTCTGTATCGATATTGTTGTACCCACGCCTCGTTGCAGGTTCTGCGGATTAAGCCGCCCATGTGCATCACCCGTAACGACGTGAAGTTTGCCGTGGATGTTTTCGGTCGGGCCATAGCGGATACGTTGGCCAGGCAGAAGTAGAAATCGAAATTTCCGAATATAATTGGCAATTTGCAAGAGGAACTCACTAGAGGAGGAGAATGCATTTATGGAATAGCTTTACGTTCAAAACTGATTAACGCAATAAAGATAAATTTCTTTCTGAAGTCGCCCTTTTCCGACAAATAGATAGATAATTCCGATAGATTGAATCCCCTTCACATATCATATAAATAAAATATTCACAGCATTTTTGAAACACCATGATCTAATACCTAAACACTGTTGTGGGTTTTCTCCTAACTCATGTTCATACGCAAGTTTCCTAACTACAAGTATGTATTATCCTATAATTATTCTATCAATGTTGTTCAAGTATTCAGTTTTTAATTGATTTTTTCTCTATTTCATTTGCTGTCTAGGTGCTCAGCTTTAGGCCGCCCCTCTGCATCGGCTACGAGGATGTGGAATTTACGTTGAATATTTTAGAAACAGTTTTCGAGCATCACGTGAACAAAAGGCCACGCAGCTGGCGAACTTTAACGGACTGTGGGCGTGGCTATTGCTGAGATGCCAACAAAACAAAAAACATGAGCAAATCAACGACATGTACAATAATTTATATAATATTTATTACTTACAATTAGTCTGATATAATTGAGCACAATTTAGGAGTTTAGAGAGCACAAATTGAAGTTTAAAGCAGACTGTGAGCATTTTACATTCCAATGACACTGAGCAAGGCTTCAACTTATATTTAGATATATTCTGTTTTAAATATTTATGTATATATGTATACTATATAGATATTTTAGGCACAGCATTTTTCATTAAATAGAGTTCGCTTTTGTTTAGCTAAGTCTGTACAATTGTTAAACTCTTACAAATATTTGCGACAATTCATTTTGCTTTTGGTATTAATTTCTTTTTTTGTTGTTGTTACTAAACTAAATACTAAATAATTCAATTGATTTGCAATGCAAACAATAGTATGTATCATAACACTATTTAACACAATTCCTATTCGAATTAACAGACTGCATCATCATCATCATCATCAACGGGCGCCATTTGGGGAGCACAGGGCTGGGCGCCATTCTCCAATTGCTATACTTGTATATCAATGGGTTTGCCATCATTGCTGTAGTCCGATACGAGCAACGTTTCCGACAGCTCCTTGCGCGCCTTTTGCACCACCCAGAACATTAGCGCAAGGCCACAAATAACCTTTATTTTCCAATAAAAATAAAAATATATAAAGTTAAAACACATTTGTATAATCAGAAATATTATTTAAATATATTTTATTTTTATATATTGTATATACTTGTGCAGCTAATATATTAATACTTTTCTGTAGCATTGTAGAGATTTATTATAGTATAGTTTTATTTTATAACTTTGGAGTTTAAATACGTTTTAAAAACATTGCATACTTTCAGGCAGCGACAAGTTTTCATTCTCACATAATATCAGAAAACGGCACTTCAATTAAAGTTAAAAATGAAAAAAGACAAATATTAGCTTATCTGTGAAATGGCCCGAACTTTTTCCCATTCAGACAAAGTTGAACAACGGAGGAAAAGCCGCAACTAGGCATTTTCCAGAAAAAATAAAAACATGGCAAATTGTAAACATAATTTTGCACGCAAGGCAAAATTGAGCCCGGTTTTCAGACAAGTGCATGTGCACAAAAATCAATAAGTCTTGTATTAGAAAGTCAAGCAAACTGATTGCAAAGTAAGAAAACAAGTTCCACGAGCTAAGCGCAAGGCAAACAAAAAGTATATATAGAACACTAAGTTGGCTAACGTGGAGAAGCTCACCTCGAACACTAAGCTAATGTAGCCCGTCAATTTGGTATTGTGATCATTGAGCACCTCGTGCATCGAGCGCAGCGTGGAGCCCAGATAAACATTGATGGTTTGGGCGGGCAACAGGCCCAGAAAAGTGGCCAGATGATATTCCCGCGATTTAATCGAACTAATCTGTGAAAAAAAAAAACAAATAATTATAATGGCTTTTAAGCTTAATTTCAAACAAAATTTTATATAATAATTTTCCTAAATTAAATATAAGTTTATGAAATATTTTCCAAATTTAACTCGAGTTTTGGTAATTCTTAATGAATTATAAATTTGAATTGGATAAGTTTGATAAGACTACCCATTTATACGTATGTCGCTCAACAAAATAAAATATAAATGAAGTTAAGTTAGGAGTCAATGATCGATACAGATGTTGACTCTGGTTTACTTTTAACTACTTTTTAAATTGAATTTTTACAATTTCAAGTTCAACAGTGTATGTTTATTTATTTTATTTTATTTTTCTTATAATTGTTTACAACTGTAGAAATCGTGCTTACAAATGTGTAATCAGCGTAAATGTGACTAATGCCATAATTCAAAAGTGTGACAGAATTACCGGAGACGTTGATTTGAACACAGACACAGTTTGGGACAATAAAATATATAATCGAAGCCCTATTTAAACAGTGCAAAAAAAAAACTGAGTAAACTGCCAAAATGTACGAAGTTTAATCAGCTTATTTCATATGGGGAGGCACGAGAGAAACTTCTCTTGGTACGCCCATTCCAAATGAGTAAACATGTGAATAACTGAATAAATACACAACAGCCCCATACAAATGCAAACAGACAAACTGACTATATACGAGTGTATCTGTATGTGTAGTATATGCATTAAATATAGACATATGCCCCTGTAGGGTTGTCCCCAGACTGATAGACGCAAATACACTTTAAACTGAATGTTATAGCATTTTCGAGGTCAAAGACAAAACAATTCTCAATGTTCGAGCAGTTCAAGAAACTCAATTTTGTAAGAAAGCTATTATACAAAAGTATGACTTAGTTAATTAGTAAATTATATTATGAAATTATACATAGTTGCAGGACTTACTCCAAATATGACATTTTGCAGTCCAAATGGTATTGGCGTTAGCCGTGTAAAGAGCACCACCCGAAACGCCTTGGGTCCAGATATAACGCGCAATATAGCCCGTCCAGTCTCATTTTTGATCAGTCTGAAAATAGCAGCGAGCAGAAATGAAGCAATTGAAGAAATACGAAAACAAGAATCAAAAAGCAGCTACATTTGGAATGCCGAAAATAAAATACCCTTGCATATATTAACAAATCAGAATGAGTTCAATGAGTTTAAATAAATAAATCACAATTAAATCTATTTGAATAGAATATGAGCGAGATATTCATAGAATCAATAAGTTTTAGGCTGATATAGATTTCTGATATAAAATATTTTCAAGATTTCATTTTTATCAGCAGCCTATTAAAGCTTGTAAGTTTATATTATAGTTATATAATAATATAAAACTGTCAATTTTAAACTCGTTACACTATAAACAATTAAACCAGTTTCAAATGAATTTCACATTATGGCTGTCAAAAGTGAGATACTTTCCGTCATAGATAAACCACTTTCAAAAGTGTGGACATTGCTGCTATATATGTATGTAGTATATAATCATACCTAAATGCCACATTACTATTCACCTTAATACGCTCTTGATACGCTTCTTGGCTAAGCACCTATCAATTATCCATGTGTATATTTCTACAGGTAAGCACACAGTTCAATTAGAGTCAATCAACTGGCGAGACCAGTTAGTAAACCAGTTAAGTGCCCCATAACCAACTGGCTACACCCAAATTAACGGACTTCATTTCGGCCATTTACTGACATGGCCATAATATATGGCTACCTCATTTGTCCGACGTGATTTGCAGATAGTTTCTGTCAATTAAGGGCGGCTTTTTTGCTCAGGTTAAATATCAATTAAACGCTCTTGGCGCCCACATGGGCCCAATAATTATTATAATTTACTTTTATCGGCCGAATGGCACACGCCCACGTTTTATTCCCGCCTATTCATAAAATCAATGTAGAAACTGTGTTAGCTGTGAAAACACACTCTGTATCAGATCATATCTCATTTCCTCTCGCGTATTTCGCAAATGTTATATGTTTAGCTTGCTAGCCAAGAGTGTTAGACTGGGCAATACCCTGTTATTGGTTTTAGTGTGCTTAAAAACATTTATATTTAAATAGTAGGAAGACAAAGTTCCTTAGCACTAATTTGCATTAGTTTATTTCTTTTTATAACACCAATTAACATATCAAGCCGAGTGTCAACAATTTTGATCGATTCTAAGAGATTAATTGATTGATTGCTTGATCAACTGTATGATTGATTGTTTGGTTACTGTCTCCAAGCTATCAGCTACATCAATATGCACGACTAATCTTCATACAGGGTATAAAGACCAGCCTTTAAAAACTTTTGGTGTTAATTGCAATTGTTTCAACAAACGTTGAAATGCGGCAAACGAAATATAAGTAGCTCTTACTGAACTGGCTATTTATAACTGTTTATAAAGTGGTCTTTATTGCCTGATAAAGCGATTGAGAGCTGATTGGGTTGAATGAGGGCGCCAACGTATTGTAGTTTTATTCACAGCATAATAATGCTCATAATTTGATAAGGCGAACGCATGTGTGTATTGACGAATATTTATATATATATATATATATATATATATATGTGCAGGCACTAAGCAACTGTTCTTTAGACTTCTTTACCAACAACAAAAGCGCATGCAAATTAAATTAACACATTTTTTTCAATCATGTACAAGTCTCTTTGATCATAATCTTTATTATTGAGTTTCACAGTCTCGTCGAGATCAAGCTCATTACCCTCTGCCCCCAAAGATAAGTAGAGTATATTCGTATTTTTATGTCCATCTGGTTGCCTATATTGTACAACAAAAGTTACACTTGCTGATAAATCAAGTATTTTATACTTTTTTTAGGAACACTTTTATTTTACTATATAAATTCCTAAATTTAAGACTATCCCTTAAGAATTATTATACTTCTATTTATAATGTTTCAAGTCTATAACATGTATGCAAATTCTTTTGTTTGTTTTTAATATTCCTAATTAAAATTAGTTAAGAACGATATGCATTTTAAAACCATTTTTAAAATAAACCAAGTGTTATGAATTCTATTCCCGTTCTACGAGAAATCGGAATGTTTTTCTCCAAGCGTAGTTATCTTACTTATATGTGAACGTCAGATAAGGTATAAGCATTTTATGCCACGACCATTACCAAACTGACTAAATTTGGCTTGTTCGAATATTGGTAGACTAAGACATCTAACTAGAGTATTGAAGTACAGAAGCCCCTATCTATAATTCACCCGCAAATACATTTGCGTTGAGTGCAAAGCAACTTTGAACCCTTTAGGCACACATTTATAAACAAGTAAGATTGTTCTAGTGAGGAGTGCCCGACTAGGAGATACCCTAAACCCACACATACACACACACACACACACACACACATATAGGTCATATAGTCCCCACTATGGAAACTAAATTCTTGAATAACTTCTAAGCCAAGCGCATGAAATTTATAAGATCTGCAGAGCTTTAATATTTGTTGCAAATGGGGGAAGTTATCCAAAAAGTTAACTATTCTTGATCTGGCTTATATTGTATGAGATCATACTAAGCTAAATGTGATGGCTGTAACTTTAATAGTTTCTGAGATATGTGCAAAACACCTGATCAAAAAACAGCTATTTATCGATAGCACGAAAATTTGCAATAAACTATGCTATAGACAAGCTTGAAAAGCAACTTCAACTGTCCAGCTGCTGTAGAGACCGACAGCCGACTCGGCTGGTGATGCTGACCAAGAATATATATATACCTTCTGGGATCGGAGATGCCTGCTCCTGCCAGCCACACACAAGTGCCCAAAGCCATTACACCACCTGAAGCATTCTCAATGGGTTCATATACAAATACATATAGCAATGATACATCGTTTTTTAATGCTCGCCAAGACCAAGCGAAACGTAATTTTGGAGCATTAGTCGGCTTGCTGTTGCCTGCTGTTGCCTTATCACAAAGCCCCCGCGTTATCGAGCACTGTATTGCCACTCGTTTCCTCGAGTCTCTGGACACTGTGATAAATATATAACAGCTACGCTCGTCCGTTCTGTTAAAGTTGCGTTAGACGTCGCTTACGAAAACTGTTGGGCCGAACTCTTGAAGCTCGGCCGTTTTGTGGCGTCCCGCAGGTCCTCCACGTCGCGACTGTTGGACACGCAATCGAGCGAGAGCAGCTCCAGTTCGTGGTTGGCCTTGATGTGGATGCAATCGTTGAGGATGCAGAGGACGCCCCTGAATTCGGGATACGCCTGCAGGCAGTCGTTCGGTATGGAGATGGACAGCTGCAGGGAGATGACGTGGCCGGGCATCAGCGGATAGTTGAGCAGCTGTTCGCTGTTGTCCTCAAAGTCGAGGCCGACGTGCCTGACCAGTGTTGAGAAACAGTTGAATTTGGCCACTGCCTTGTACATCTCCGGCATACGCATCATTTCGGAGGGCAGGACGCGCAGCTCCCGCAGCTGTTCCGCCAGTAGGATCAGATACGCCGCATGGAGTTCCCGGGGCGTGCGCACAACCGAATTGGATCGACAGATCAGGAGGCAGACCTTCGACCGCATCTCGAGCAGCATATTGTAGAGCACCTTCTGCGGCGGCGTAAAGCGTCCAAAGATGGGCCAATATCTGGCCAGGCCGCCATAATAGCCGGCGTACTGGCACGCCGCGTCCATCAGCCACGTGCCGCCAATGCCCGCCGCCATTCGGGGCTCATACGGCAGCATCTGATGGGCGTAACGATTACGGCACTTTTGGGCAAACAGCAGGCACAGCTGGCGCTGATCCTGCTGCGCCGAATGCTCGGCCATCAGCTCCTGCATCGACTGGGCGGCTATTGAGTTGGCCCGCCGTATGGCCTCCAGTTCGCGCGGCGTCTTGACGCTGCGGACGTACTGCATCAAGTGCCGTGGACACTCAATCGGCAGCTTCAGCTGCTCGGCCAGCGCGCTGATCTGTCGACTCAGCGGGCCCCGGTCCTTGGTGTACCACAGCTTGGCGCTGACATGGTAGAGCTTCTGCAGCAGAGTTTCGCTAATGCGCGACATGGGCACCACCGCGTCCACGTTGAAGCGCTTGCTGGCGATCTTGGCCAGCGCGGGATCCAGCTGCTGATCCTCCAGCGGCTGGAACAGTATCGTGCACAGCTCCATTTGGCGATTGCGCATCACCAGGAGCACCACGCCCGGCAGCAGGCAGTCGCACAGATAGAGGAACTCGCTGTGCTGGCGAAACGGCTGCCCGGGCACGGCATGTGCGCCGGCGAGGATCAGGGCGTGCGTGCTGCCACGCCGGTGCTTCTCGTTGTACCCCAGCCGATCCATGACTAGCAAACGATGCTGATGCGCCTCCTGGGGCACCATGACCACGATGCGCTTCGGATCGCCGCGCAGATACTCCGCGGTTGTCCACTTGGTGGCCACCTGGTTCTGGCGCAGCACGGGCAGCGGCAACGGCTGCATTTCCCTCACGAATTCCGATTCGCTGATGGTCGGCGGCGGCGGCTGAAGGAAGCCCGAGCTATTCTCATTGCAGATCTGATTTTGGGGCAACAGCATGCCGACCCTCGGCCGAAAAGCTTTCAATTTTGGTATTATGCGCAACATGCTTGAGATTAGGAAACCAATACAAAATATGCTTAACTTTGACTAAATGACAACAACGTAAAATGTAGCTTCAAAATTGAAACAAACAAATTGTACACACATAATGTCAGAGTAAATCAGCATCAAATTTTTTTTCGCTTTTGGGCAGCGCAAAGAGTTATAAACAATTAAATACATTGTTGGAAGTTTGTAAGTTTATGCTCGTATTTAAACAAAATACTGATATAAATGATATGCATAATTAGTATAAATAATATTGCCAACTGAATACTCGAATCTTTTGTTGGAACAGCTTTGGAACCTATTTAGGAACCGGGGCCTTAACCATTGGCTTACAAAATAGAAGTGCCACAACAAATATCGAATTTAGCTCTTATATATCATACCTATCTTGGCAATTCGCAAAGATAATCCCAATAGTTCTGTCAGTTGCGCTATAATTTTCAGTTCTTATGTAAGTCAGATAGATAGGTGACAGGTGCCTGGGCTCCATTACGTTTTATAAAAGCCCCGAGCGAAGAGTGGCAAAAACCAGTGTCTATCATGAATATCCAAGTTATGCTATTGACAATCGTCGCGAGTTCTGTGGGATTGGAACGGATTATCAAAGGAGCTGCCATTTCTAGTGTCTTACGACACGTTTATAACACCCAAAGAATGGCTCGCGACCTGTGATGGAACCATAATCTCACCTCGTTGTATTATGACCGCTGCTCATTGTATATTAGATTATTTTACTAATTATTGACCTTTTAAAGAATGTGTTTATTTTTCTTTCTAAAAGCACCGAAATTCTGATACATTTGGAAAATGATAAGGAAGGACAACAGCGTTGGGTCTTAGATAAATCGCACGTGGTGGTGCACGAGGAGTTCGACATGATAAATCGAATTCACGATATCGCCTTAATTAAACTACCAACGGAATTGAAATTCGACGACTATATGCAACCTGCAGCTTTACCCCAAGATGATCTAGAGAGCTTCTCCAATCGGTCGCCATCAATGAATTGCGAGTAAACTTAACTAAATGCAGTACTCTTGTTTATAACATGCAAATTTGTTAGCTCTCAAATTAAGACCAGGCAAAATGCCGACTGCAAGGTTGAATATCCTTGGCACAATCCAGGCAAGTTATTCTCCAGTTCATTCATATGTTTTCTGCCGCCTAAGGATTCCTCGCCATGTCGGGGCGATTCCGGAGGACCGTTAGTAGTTAAGGACGCCTCGAGCAAAACTGTTCTGATTGGCATAGCCTCGTCTAGCCCCACCAAAGAGTGTGCTAAGGGTGAGCCCACAATATACACACGCGTCTCGTCCTACTTGGCGTGGATTCACCAAATGGGAAGTTTTTAGGAGAACTCAATAGAGAACTCTGTTCTTAAAGTGTTTTATTGCAGTTCGAAAATTGTGTCAATATCCATATTTAATACGAGATAACAATCTAGTGACGTAGGATATTCAATTAGATCGTGGTAGATTTTCGTGGACAGCTTTACTATTAGCCTGGTTTACATGTGAAAACTTTGTCGGTTTTATTTATAATACTTTGCCAAAGTTCAATTCAAGTAGCATTTATGAAATTTTGATACCCGATATTTTAACCTTTAATTGAAAATAAAGGAATAATAAATATAATAGGTACACGAACCGAATCCTGACCATACCGAACTATTTTTTTTTTTTTTTTTTTTTTGTGGTTGGAGTCATGATTTATATTTAGAATATTTTCACTTTTTGGAACGCTCCTGGAAAGCGACCTAGTCGACAGTGCCCAACTACGAGATACCCTGAACCCATTTTGAGCTTTCCATTAGCGCCCCCAAGGAGCTGATCCCACTACGAGCGCAGCAGTTAAATTAATCATGAACAGATGAGATAAATCGGGAAATCAAAATAAACTCAAGTTCATAAGAGATCGGCAGGATGCAGGGCATCAATTAGTCGGCTACTTACTTGTGCACGGATACGCGATGCCTGCAGCTGCGTATTGTGGCATGTGCAATGGCTATGCCCACATTGGCGCCCAGCACAACCGTTAGCCAGCCTCGCCAGCAGCCGAACAGGTAGCCAGCAGTTATCAGCAGCAGCAGGTAGCCGACGATGACGGGGAAGCTGATCAGCGTGAAGAGCGCCATGAAGATGGCAAAGATCAGCCAGCCGTTCTGCGTCTCGATCCAGAGGAGCAGCGCTTTGGCATAGTTGCGCGTGAGGTAGCCGGCAACGAGGACCACGCCCAGCAGGGCAAGGGGCACCAGATAGCTGAGGTACCAGTTGCGCATGATGAACGCGTGCGTGCGCAGCCAGCAGGAGTTGCGCCGCAGGTGGAAGGACGACGCGCCGGAGACGGAGGCGGAGGCGGCGCGATTGATGCTGCGTCGATTGCCGGCGCTGCTGGGCGCTGCGCTGGGATTTATGAGCAGGGCATCGCACTCGCCGCTCTCCTCATTCTCGTGCCCAGCGGCCGTTGGGACGTCCAAATCGCCGCTGCCGTTCACTTCCAGCGCGAAGCGCGTGCTTGTGCCGCTGTAGCTGTTGCTCTTGACCAGCTGTGGCGAGGCCTGAGCTGAGTTGGGAGCGGAGGCGGACGTGGAGTCGTTGACGGCATCCAGTATGGAATCATCCATAATGGGCTTGATATATTTGTGCATGCTAATGTTGTTGGCATATCTGTATGTGTTGTTATTGTTGTTGTTGTAGTTGTTGGTGCTGCTGCTGTAGTCAGTGCTCAGTGGCATCGTCGCGGAGGTGGCGCTCATTTTGGCCACGCAATGTGCCCAAATATTTGAAACATTAACAGTTACTGTGTGTACATCCCAATTGGGGTTTCTCTTTCACTTCGCATTGTTTTGCCGCTGTCACTTTCACACGCCGAACTGGTTGAATTTGGAATATGTTATGAATAAATAAATAAATAAAAATGTGAAGAGAAGCTGCTCTTGTTCCTTTTTCAGACATAAACAGCGGACGCACCTAATCTACATCAATAACAAATTCCGTTTAGATCATTTTAATTCAATTAACTAATAAAATTTATAATTGAAGCGTTTGCTTTAGACAATTGGATTTCCAATTGCTATACACTCAAAGCACTCAAAAGAACCCACAAGGAAGTTTTTAAATCCATTCACAGATTGCTATCAATCTTACGAACTCTTTCTTGCAATAAATAAAAAAAAAAAAAAACACCAATGCGGCAACACGACCGACCACAATGAAATGCAAAATCAAACTAAAAGCTGTAGTGTGACCACAGATCGTAAATACCAAAACATCAAAAAGTAAAATGAAAAGTTTAACTTCACTCAACGAAGCTTGCATACGCTACATTTACATTTAAAGACAAAATGAAATAGGATAATTTAAAAAAATTTAATATACATAACTTAAATATATATAACACTTTTAACTGTATAACGAGTGCTTTTAACATAACATTCGCTTATTCCACCTCCTGGTCAGTGGGCAACTTCTTGGAGCTGCGCGAAACGCATTCAATGCTTGATGGATCCTGCAGCAGCACAAGACGCAAAAACGCCAAATTGAGCAGGAACGCCTGGCCAAGCAGCTCGCGTTGATAGCGCTCCACCTGGGTGTACATGGTGCGTAGATTTGATGGAAACTGCACTTGATTATGTAGATTGATGGGCTCCTCATGGGCCGGTTGATCCTCTATGTTGTAATAGGTGCGCATCATGCCAAGAATTGTGTCCTCCGAAGAGACGCGCTCCGTGCCCACCAAATGATTGAACAGCCGAGCAGTGAGGAAACGACGCAGGTAGAAGAGATTTGTCTTGGTTTCGCCGGCACAAAGGCGTGCCATCAGAGCGTAACTCAACATGGCGGTAACCTGGGCCTTTTGGATGTTCACGTTTTGTTGGTCAATGCTGCCCGGATTGCTGCTGGCCTGCGCCATTTGTGGATGCTCCAGAACATAGCAGTCTGCCTGGGGAATTTGATGGGCCACATAGAGGCAGCGACGCACTAACTCGGCCAAATGCAGTTTCTTGTCGTTTATCTCGTGATGCTGCCAGTGGCTCAGCACACAGGGCGAATATTTATTAGGCGGCAGCTCCAGACGCGCCCAACTAACACTGGTCACACCAATGCGCACACCCACACTGGACTGGATGCGCTGACGCTGCTGCTCGTCCATAGAGGGCGTTATAAACGGCGCTGTGCGCGAGGCCTTTTGATTTTTGACGCTGCTCTGACGGCCAGTTGCCAGGGCTGGTTCCAGCAGACTCTTGTAGAACTTGGTAGCCACCTTTAAGCCGAAACCCTCGACATCGAGTATATCGCTCAGCTCACGCAGCGGTCCATTACGTGCCTTCCAATTGTGCAGTTTGGTGATGCGTGCCTTTGTTATGTCGTAGCTACAAAGAAAACAAACAAAAATATGCAATAAGGTGCATTTAGCTCTTTGTTTAAATAACAACCTTAGAAGTTTCTCAACACTGTTTTCATTGATGGCATCCAGGATAAGCTTGCGCTGCTCCTCGGTATACGGCGGTAGCTGGACGGGTTGCTCGGTATCGTTGGCGACTGCTTCGCTGATAGGTGGCTGATTGGCAATCTGACGCACACAATTTGTTGTTAAGGCACGTATACCACGTTTTATGTTGCAGGAAATCATGGCTTAATTCAGCAGAATACCCAAAATTAAATGCTTTATAAAATTACGCAAAGGCAACAGGTTTGTTGTTATTCATAGCACCAGTGTGACCTAGCAGCAAAAGCGGCAAAATATTTATTTCAACGATTGAAACAGCCACAGGTTATGCAATGAATTCTGAGCTTATAGCTTGTGACGTCACAATATCGGAATTATGTATGCAGGCAGCGCATTTGTATGAAAATAACGACAATTTTGCACTTAAGGTAGTACTATGACTAAAGTAGGCTAGCAATCTTAATGAAACTTGGCATAGATCCGTATTATTAGTGCACATAGCAGCGAGTGGAACCCTATGTCATATAATAATAATCAAAAATTAACTCTACTTTTTTTTGTTAGCAAAGAACGAAAACCCCAGTGTAGTTAAATAATAATTACTACGCAATGTAAACAAGGCACAAACCGATATTAAGATGTCACGCTCTCTTAAATCGCGCTCTTTTGTTTCAGCGCCGAATAGCGGTTCTGTTCTTTGCGCAACCTTTAGAGAAGTCTGCCTGATTTGTTTCATATGGGGTGGGTTTTTATTAGTGTGACCATGCAACATAAGCGGCAAAGTTTTATTCAAACAGCTGATCGCAGCTGTTGCAGCCGCAGCTGGTTGCTGCATCTAAATATTCGAAAAGCAGCATTCATAGGTAGTAAAGACGTTGTGCAGGCACGGCGTAGTACGTTTATCTAAAATCGGAAGCCCACGCAACACAAATATACGAACGCCATGCAGTTTTCCTGGATGAAGCTGGCCATTTATTTGCTAACATTTCTTACATACGCGTATTCCGGCTACGGATCCAGCACAATTGTGCATCTACGGGATGCGATCATAGCGGCGGAGGCAATCTTTGGTGACGTTTTCAAGAATTTCATCACAATTGTTCGCAAGTTTCGCACTGTTCACGAGGTATTTGATGCAGCCGTCGAGGAAAATTGCGTGTTTCAGTGCCCGGCGGCGCCTGATGGCGGGGGTAAGCATTTGACGCAAGCACACATATTTATTATGTAAATAAGAAAGCCTTACACTGACGTGTTTCTCTTCTGTTGTAGTGCCGCGCGCCGTCCAAAATAGGTTATATGTGCCCACCGCCGATGGCTGCGGTTCGCTGGGCTTGAGAATCAGTACGGAATACCTGCCCGCCGCCGAAATGGAGCAGTGCTGCAACGCGCACGACATTTGCTACGACACCTGCAATAGCGACAAGGAGCTTTGTGATCTAGACTTCAAGCGCTGTCTGTACAGACACTGCGACAGCTATGAGAAGTCCATTGCCAGCGATCTGGTGATTAAAGGCTGCAAGGCAGCCGCGAAGATGCTATTCACGGGCACACTAACGCTGGGCTGTAAAGCGTATCTGGATTCGCAGCAGCGTTCATGTTATTGTAAACCCGGCAAATCGTCTAATTTCAATGACAACAACAAATACGCGAATAGCAGGGAAAAACAACAGCGGCAAAAGTATGGCTGGAAGGATCGCAATGAAATTTAGCACACTTTGTGTAGTTACATATCTATATGAATATGCGTTCTTTGTTGTCGTTCGTAGTTAGTTTCGTGTTAGTTTTTTAGTTACAGTTGTATTTTACTACTATTTGACGAATTTTAGCTTTAGAGCAAAGCCAACACAGACTCAGTATTTTTATACCATGCAGAGATCATATTAAAATAGGTATCGTCTTAAATTTAATATAACAAATTACAATTTCAGCACACCACTAGTTGGTCGAGAAACATTTTCAATAAAGAAACATATTTTTGTTCTTTTTCTTTCGAATTTGCCTCGTA
This sequence comes from Drosophila sordidula, assembly GCA_035047465.1. NCBI lineage: Eukaryota > Metazoa > Arthropoda > Insecta > Diptera > Drosophilidae > Drosophila > Drosophila sordidula. The sequence goes on along the minus strand of JAWNPQ010000156.1, from coordinate 7,209,230 downwards.
GGTAATGTGTTATCAACTTATCGATATTTTAGAACTAAAAAATCTGTATATTGTATCGAGTTGTCGATAAGCTGTGAAACATTTTGTAGTTTGCAACACTAAACGTATATTTAAGCGCATTAGCCAGCACTAAAACAACACAAGCGCAGCAGCAAAAAAATTTTGCAATCTGAACTGAATTAACTTTGATGTAGCTTCGACATTCAATAAAGATTGCAATGGGCTATGATGTCAACCGCTTTCAAGGCGAAGTGGACGAGGAACTAACATGTCCCATATGTTCCGGGGTGCTCGAGGATCCGCTGCAGGTTTGACAACAAAAACAAACACCGCACTTCGAAACTTTTTCCATGTAATGGTGTTTTATTATTCCATTAGGCGGTCATGTGCGAACACGCCTTCTGCCGTGGTTGCATTAACGAATGGCTAACACGCCAGCCCACATGTCCAGTCGATCGCAATGCACTAACTACCGCAAATCTGCGAGCTGTGCCGCGCATATTGCGCAACTTGTTGTCCAGGTAAGTCGCGCCCACACTTTTGCGTGTAAATACTCTATTGGATATCACCTTTATAGGCTATCAATTACCTGTGACAATGCGCCCTATGGTTGCACATCGGTGCTCAAATTGGATGCCTACAACTCACATTTGGAAGAATGCGTTCACAATCCAAAGCGTCCGTTTCCCTGTGAAAAAGGCTGTGGCTTCGACATACCCAAGGATGAGCTGAAGGATCACAATTGCGTGCGTGAGCTGCGCGCGTTAATCGTCAAACAAACTGATCAAATCGGTCAACTCAAAACGGAGATCACCGATCAGCAGCTGACCATCAATGAGCTGAAGCGCGAGCTGCAGCTATTCAAAGATTTTATGCGTGCCATGCGCGTCTCAAATCCGGCGATGCGAGCGATTGCCGATCAAATGGAACGCGACGAGGTGATACGTTGGAGCAGCGCCTTGGCCAGAGCGCGTGTTACACGCTGGGGCGGCATGATCTCCACGCCCGACGATGCGCTACAGGTAAGCATCGATAGAAGCTAATTAAAAAAATCCTTATTACCAATTTATTACAGTTAATGATTAAGCGCGCCCTGTCGGAATCTGGCTGCCCGCCACATATACTGGATAGCCTAATGGAGAATTGTCATGAAAGGCGCTGGCCCCGCGGTCTTAGCTCGCTTGAAACGCGTCAGAATAATCGTCGGATCTACGATAATTACATTTGCCGCCGCATACCAGGTGAGTTTTCGGTGAACATCACATCAGCGGACGCAGCTCTTCTGACTAATCGAAGGCTTTGTTGTTGCAGGCAAACAGGCGGTGCTTGTGCTGAGCTGTGACAATGTGCACATGACTGAGGATGTAATGGTCGAGCCTGGCCTGGTTATGATCTTTGCACATGGCATCGAATAGGCATTTCACGTGCAGCTACATTCAACTAATTAGAATCTAAATAATTAATGTATATCAAACAGTGCTCAGTTTTGTTGTTTCCTTGACCTAATGCATAAGCCTAAGCATAAAACAAAAGCGCATTTTTGTCATACTAATCATCATTGTAGCGTTAAGATGAACACTCGCATACACTTTCAGAACTAATAACAAACAACAAACAAACCATTCAAGCGCCTCATGCCGACTCTCAAGTTGTAGCTAAGAAATTTACATTAGACGTTGTTTCTAATAAGCACACATCGTTCATTATGTATGGGCATATTCCATTTGCACACAAACACATGTGTGGCAAGCATATTTTTATATAATTAAGCGATCTCAGCAAACAAATTTTGTTATTGTTCACTTAAATTCGCTCGATGCATTGAATTTGTATCTCTTAATTATCTGTGTCTTTTATTTAAGAAACTTAAACAATTTACTTAATGTGTAATTAAATTAAAAAAAATATAAGAAAATAAAAATAACTGCATTTTTTTCTTCAATTTGAATTTTGTCATTAAATTAGTAATGGACAGTTATAATAATAATAATGATTTAAAGCTACGACGCAAAGAAACACATATTTGCAGAGTATTTTTGTGGTATATTCATTTTAATTTGTTGTCAGTCCTTTATTATAGGCTGTTATAAATATATACATATTTTTAACCGGTTTTTTTTAGCATATCTTAGAGACTATAAGAGCTAGAGAGACCATTTGGCACGTAACTTCAAGTATAGTATACACAAGTCAAGAGTATTTCACTTTTTTGATAGCACACCACAAGAAAAACAGAAAGAACAGTCGAAAACGGTCTTCAACTGATGCGGGTATACAGGAAGTGTGAAGCCTCTAGCTTCAATAGAAGGATGTTTGAAGCATGTTACAAGCTCCGTAGCAGGGTGCAGGGCATCAGCTAGTCGGGCACCCGCGACTGGAGCACTCTTACCTGTTTTAAGCTGAAATCATGCATTAACTTCTGCGCAATCGCATTAAAAAGTTCACTGGGTTGCACCGCCCAAACCTTTCGTCGCCCTCAACCCACACTTACACAAACTTACATACACACACACACTCACACACACACACATATACGCATACAAGTTCTGGGCATCATCTGTTCCCGAAAAGGAAATCCAATAAGCCGACAAACCACAAACAACACCAACGAAATCAAACTAGTTCCTGCATGATCTTCGAGAAAACGAGAACCGGTTACGGCTTTTGTAGACTTGTTTTTTATATTTTTATTTTGCCTAATTATAAAACAAAAACAATATTTAAGTCTTTGTCTTTTGTTTTGTTACATATGCCAAAAAAGCGATTATCATAAGCCCAGACAGCTTTTGGGCTGAAACATTTAAATATTTATAAGCGTAATTAGCACTTTCAACCAATAGGGGGCGCCCCCTGGCGTTTAAAAAGTGAGAGTTTCAGTTGAATAAACCGCAAACAGCGCGCGCAGCTTCCAACAGTCGTCTGTGGCGCTGCGTAGCTGTCGGACGTGCCCTGGAAGTATCACTGTGTTCACTTCACAATGAATTTGTCAATTTGTATGCTAATCTTAGCAACCGTTTGCCTAGCAGCAGCGTCGGCGGCGCCGCAGCTGAGGCAGCGCAATGAAAAGCAGGTTCAGGAGGGATTGCGTAAGTATCAAACAGTAATCGAACTAAATTGAATTGAACAGTACCGATTGAATTGACATTGAACAGCTGCCAAAGGCGCCACCATCGAGGAGGTGGTCTTGGAGTCGAATCTGCACATAAAGCAAAAAGCGCGTCAGAATGTCCGACGCGTTCGCTCCACACTCGATGAAACGCTGCGTGAGATCTATGCGGCGCACAAGCGAGTGAAGCGTCAGTTCGGAAGAGGACGTGGTGGATTTGACAGCAGTGCTCAGGTTGGCGCCCAGGCCGGTCGCACCCAAAGCGGCGTTAATGTGGGCGCCGGTCCCAATGGCGGCACTGCCGATGCCAATGTGAACCTGAAACCACTTGGTCCCTTGGGACCCAACGGCTACAACCAGGAGCAGACGGCCTCCAATGGCGCGGCGAGCAGCCACCACAACAATGGCTTCAATTCCGGCTCTTCGGCGGCCAATGCACAGGCTCAGGGCTTCCAATCGCAGGGTGCGCTTGGTTCGTTTGGCGCCTCCTCCGCCAGCACGGCCACCCAATCTCAAAACTTTAACCCCTTCGGCAACAGCAACTCTGCCGGCGCCTCAAACAGTCAGGTCTATAAACTGCCCAACGGCCAGACCATCAATTTTTCATCCACAAATAATTTCGCCAACAGCGGATTTGGCAACACTGGCAGCAGCCACGGTGGAGCTGTTTCTGTGAGTGGTTAGTGTCACAAATAATAATAATTATAATAAAACAAAGGTATTTCAAGTTGGGAAGAAAGTTGTGCAAATGTGTATAATTGAATTTGAATAAAATTCAGGTGATTTCTCTTCTTGAGCAATTATGCTGGTATGACACTTAAGTTTTTCCGTTATATTGTTGCATATATAAAATACACTAAATATTAAAAAAAAATTAATTAAATATCAATACAATATACTGAGCTTATTTACTTGTCCCACTTTTTACCAGTGTCTTTATACTCCGAAATATATCGAACATTCGTCATTTTGATCAAATTTATCTGTGTTTTTGTTTTATTGATTTGTGGCTATTGTTTTGGGCTTAGTCGGATTCGCTTTCGCTTTCCGATTGAAAATCGCCCACTTCAATGGTGAATTTGTATTCCTGATCGCAACCCAAATAGGAATCGCTCATATAGTACAGTGTATAATCATGCTTGCCTGGACTGGGCGCCACAAAATCAAGCTTGACCTTAGCCTTTTGCTGCAGCGTGAGGCGCTTGATGGATAGCAATGAATTGGTCTTGGGATCACCAATGACCACCCACCAGCCCTCCTCACGTTTCTGGGGGAAGAATGGCGCTATAACCGGTCCGGTGACCTCGTCCTCGCGCTCCAGCTGGACCACCACATTCACCGTGGAACCAGAATTGATGCGATCCTTGTCAACGACCTCGTAGTTGAGCTCGATGTTGGGATAACGATTGCAGAAACGGGCCACATCGGCCATTTGCACATCGGACAGCTGCAGCAGGCGAATACGATCCTCATCCTCCAGCTCCATAATATCGAAAACAGTTTCGATTTTCTGCAAAAGTAAACATAATAACTATAAGCTAAGCTCAACACTAATACGGTAAGTAATCATTGCCTTTTCTGTGCAGCGCTTTATGATCTCTGCATTGAAGTGGGGCAGCTGCCGCAGATAGGAGTCCTTGCTCCACATGGCCTGCGTAACCATCTGTGCCAGTTCCATGGCAGCAACAGCCGGCGACAGCCAGCCATTGGAGCTCAGTACATCCACACAGGCCTGAATCAGGCGTATAGCTTTGCTGAGTATCTGCTCCGTATCGCCCTGCAGCTCTGGGCCCAGCTGCAAACGCGACAGGTGGGCCTGAAGCAGCAAGTTCGTTTTAATATGAGGATCATTAAATCTAAAAAAGCAATGAACAAAAGTTTATTACAAATATAATCGATAGGGTAAATTCAAATATTTACTTGGGCGCCGTGTCATTGGGACCAGTTAGTTTATTGGGCAAGCGCTGGGAAAGCGTGCGCAGGACCTGCTCCTCGTGATGCCTGACCACAATATCCTCATACTCCGCTGCCGATGAGATAATCTCCAACAGACCGCGCACTTTGGTTTTGCTATTCAGCGACAAACTGAAGAGCTCTGCAGGAAATTGAATGGTAATATTGTATTAGTAATTAGAATTAGAATTGGGAGACCGGAACCTACCGATAGTCGTGTAGTTGATGTAGTAGTAGGCGGCAATCATGCCCAAGTTCAGGGGCAACGTGTCCATGTCGTCCTCAACGCTTATGCACTTGGACTGCTCCAGATCGCTGAGCGTATTCTCCACCAGCTCCGACAGATGATCGGACAAATGTCGATGCGTAACGCCCTGCAGATTGTAGTAGTTGGGATTCTGGGTTAGACGGCGATAGAGGAATGTCCATGTCAGATAATCGACGGCATCCTGTTTGTTCTCAATGGTTTTGGTGACCACCTCGGCATTGAAATGATCGTGCATGCGATGATCCAAATGGCTTTCGATGGGCAGCGGCTCGTTAATGAATTTCTTGAAGAAATCCTTCTTGGAGCTCTGGCACATCAGCACACACTTGGCATCCGCATCCTCGTTGGGCCTATTGGCGCGTCCAATCATTTGCAGCACATCCGTAATGGGATAGTCCTCATACGAATGGTTCTTGCCATTGTAGAATTGTGTGTCCATGACGATGACAAGGTGCGCCGAGATGCTCATGCCCCAGCACAGATCCCGGGAGACAACCGCCAGCTGGACAGCGCCCGAATCGAACAGCTGCTCGACCAGACGATGATCGGAGGCAGACAAGCCCTCGTGCAGATAGGCAACGCCCTGGGCGAGCGTCTCTTTGAGGGTTTTGTCCGACATGCGTTCAAGGAATGGCTTTATGTCCTCCTCCTCGGCATGGAAGAAGCGATTCTGCTGCAGATCCGAGGCGGCATACGTCAGTATATCAATGGCCGTGAGGCGCGCCTGTTTGCGCGACGAAACGAACACGATGACCGGCTTGTGCGGACTATACTTGAGTATCGCATTGTAGACGGGCTTGGACATGGTCGCAATGCGTGTGGCATTGTGGGTAACATTGAATCCCTGTATGTGCAGCTCCAGTGGTATGGGACGGACGCTTGGATGAAAGTTGAATGTGGCATTTGGATTGCAGCCGAGCCACTGGGCCACGTCGCGTGCATCTGTCAGCGATGCGGACAGAGCCACGATGCGTATCTGCTTCTCAATTTGCGAGCTAATGTAACGCATGCGGGAGCAGACAATCTCCATGACGGGGCCCTCCTCGCCGCCAACCAGCTGCAGTTCGTCGACAATAAACAGATTGATCTGCTGCACATTCTTGCGCTGTTTCCACCGACGCGACAGCACATCCCATTTATCGGCGGTGGTTATCACCAGCTGTCCCTTGGCAATTAGCTTTAGATCCGTGCCGGTTTCACCAGTCAACTTGACCACTTTGATATCGAGAGCGCCAAACTTGGCATGCCAGTCGGAAAAGACCAGATCGGCGAGCGCCTCTTGGGACACCAGATAGACGCAACGCCCATCGCTGCTTTGGCTAAACAAACGCATAATGGCAAACTCCGCAATCGTCATTTTGCCAGAGCCCGTGGGTGCGCCCACAAATACATTGTCATCGCTATTGTAGACCGCGTTGAAGACCTGTGTCTGTATGGGATTGAATTGTGGGAAACGTTGCGAGTAGAAGGCCTCAAATTTGGGCTGACGCAGTGCGCTGATGGGCAGCGGCTGCAAGTCCAACAGTTCCGTGGGCGGCATATTTTTCTCGGGCAGAATGAGATGCCTGAAGGATACGGGCAGCTGTGTCTCGGCGCCAATCCAGCGATCGGAGACAATGCGCAGAAAATATTGCGGCGGCAGCGGCTCAAAAACGGGCACAAAGAACTTCAACTGATGCTCGTCCTGGGCATACTTCTGTTTGAGCAGGAAGAACTCATGATGCAGTATGAGCTCCGAGTCGACATCCTCAATCAACACCCAGAAACCCTCCGACTGACCGTGCACCTTCTCATCCCATTGAAAATCGGGGGTAATTGTCAGCTCCACGCGCAGCGTCGCTCGCGTTATGGGCTGTATGTGCGTGGATAGCTCCAGTTTGGGAAACTGATGCACGAACTTGTGTATGGTCTTGCCCAGCTTGGGTACACGTATCAGTTCGCCCAGCTCATGGGGCTCCAGATCGTAGAGGCGCGACCAGGGAAAGTGTTTCTTCTCCAGCTTCTTGGCAATTTCATCTGGCATTTTCTTGAATTGTCGCAGCGGCGTCATCGATTGCCACATGCGGCGATCAATCATCTTGCAGAGCGTCAGCGTTTTATCCGCCAGCTGGGCCCAGCCGCGAGTCAGGACAATCTCGAAGATGGCACGCATGAGACGCGCGGCCGATTGTGTGATGAACACCATGTCGGACATCAAGGCGAAGCCCTCCAGCTTCAGCTGCGAGATGTAGGCCTGCAGCAGGACATTCACCTTGGCGCTATGCTCCTCAATGGACTCCTTAATGGGTATGGGCACACGCTCCATCAGCTTCTGCAGCTCCAGTTTCTCCTCCTCGCGCACCGAGATGTGCCGGAACTCCGACGACAGCGAGAATACGCGGAAGAGCTCAATTTCACTCAGAGTTTGCTTCAGCAATTGATTGTAGGTCAACATCGTCTCGTGTGTGAGATAATAGTGCGATGCAATGCGTCCCAGATCGGTGACCTGAAAGTGGCCCGTCTTGCGTTCGTATTTGATAAGGCCACTGCGCTCCAGGCAACAGGCGGCCGTGTGCAGCAGATCCGCACGATGCTGCTCCAGCAGCGGATCCGCTTTGATCGCATCATGCGACACACCATACAATGTGGGATTGCGCAGCATGCGTATGTAGAGATAGGTATAGCCCAGCCAGTTGACCGCATCCTGCAGATGCTGCACGGTTCCCAGGACAATCTCGGCATTCAGCATGTCCGGCAGCTTCGACACGAACTGCGACTCAATGGGCAGCTGTTGATTGAGCAGCGACAGATAAAACTGCAGCTCGCTGTGGTTCGTAATGAGTATGCCCTCGCCCTTGGTGTCGTACTGGGGACGACCTGCGCGTCCCAACATCTGCAGCACATCCAAGGCGCTCAGCTCGACCCAGCGACCTTTTTCCGGATTGTAGACCTGTGTGCCCTTGATGATGACCGTGTGCGCGGGCAAATTGACACCCCACGCCAGGGTGGCCGTCGATACCAGCACCTGAATGTGCCGATCGGCAAATAGATCCTCCACCAGCGTACGATCCACGCGCGTCATACCAGCATGATGGATGGCAAAGCCATACGGCAGCAGTTCCTTCAGCTCCGTATTCTTCACCTGCTCGGCTTCGGTGCGCAACACTTCCATGCTAGCGGAGCCCTCGCGCAGAAAGCTGCCGAGCGTGTCCTGCTCCAGGCACATGTCACGCACTGCGCGCGCTGTTTTGCCCGTCTCCTTGCGAGAGTGCACGAAGACCAGCACCTGATTGCGGCCAGCATGCTCCATTGTTTTCTCATACACAATCTCGTTCATCACCTGCAATGACAATGAAGAAACGTTTATTATTAACAACATCGCAAATACCTTAAATAATTATTTTGCAATTAGGATGAGAACACAAACCTGGAAACGTTTCAACGCCTTCTTCTCCGTGACACCAATGTACTGTTGTTCCAGCGCCACTGGCCGATAGCTGTTGTCAAAGTAGAAGAGTCCCTTGTCGGGTTTCACGCGCAGAAATGTGGCCACGTCCTGGTAGTTTGGTAACGTGGCCGACAAGCCCACCAAACGTACATCCTCCTGTGTGGTCTCAATGTTGCGTATGGTACGCGCCACAAGCGCCTCCAGCACCGGTCCACGCTCGTCGTGCAGCAGATGGATCTCATCGATGATGACCAGACGCACCAGGCTAACAAATGTGCGTTCGCCACCCTTGCGCGTTATAATATCCCACTTCTCCGGCGTGCAGACGATCACCTGTGTCGCAGCAATTTGCTCGCGCGTCAGCTGATGATCGCCCGTCAGCTCGGAGACGGTCAGATTGTAGCAGGCCAGACGGCGTCCGAAGTTGCCGACCATCTCCTGTACCAGCGATTTCATGGGCGCCACATAGATGATCTTGAAGTCCTGGGCATTTATGGTGCCGTCCTCGTTGATGTGCTTGCCGATCTCCCGCATCATGGTGAGCAGGGCGACATTCGTTTTACCAGCACCAGTCGGCGCGCACAGCAGCATATTCTCATCGCTGTCCAGGGCGGCCTTATAGAGGCGACTCTGAATGCGATTCAAGGTCTTGAAGCCATCAAAAACAGGCTGCACGTACTTGGGCAGCTTGTCAATCGGCTGCAGCTCCTCGTTTGTGTCGAATGGCACCTGTTTCAGGGCGGGCACATGCACCTCTTCGTAGCCCTTACGCTGCTTGCGGTAGCTGCCATCGGGCAGCTGGCACCGCTTGTTGGCCATGAAATGCGAGCCCTGGGTAAACGCCAGCTCGTCCAGTTCCAGCAGTTGACGCACGCCGGCCACTTGACCGGCAGCCGCTGCGCCGCCGTCGTCGGCATCTCCCTTGCCACGCTTGTTGGCCCGCGCATCCGCCTCCTCCTGCTCGTCGGCCTTGCCCGTGTCCAGTTGACGCAGTATCTTGGCCAGCGCTGTATTGCCGCGCATCTTTTCGCGTATACGCTGCCGCTCGCTGTCCGTTTGTGCGGACGCCAGCATGGTACAATATAGTATCATCTGGCGATTCAGCTTCAGCTGCTTTATAAAGTCAAAGCAGTCGTAGCCCAGCAGCAGCACCAGTTGATTCTCGCAGTCGCGCTCATCGGCGGCGTCCTTCAGTATCTTGAGCACATCTGCTGCTTTGCTCTGCGAGACCATCGCATCCTTGTAGTACTTGCTGAGACAGCGCTGCAGCCAGTAGGCATCAATGTCCAGCGGATGCAGCAGACGATCCTTTTTCACATTAGTCGCCGCCTCCTCGCTGGCCAGCTGTGAATTAAGTTTTAGATAAGTATTTTGCAATGACGATAGGAAAATATTACTTACATTCTCGGCGTGCAGCGTATGATCGATGCGAGCTTCCTCGCCTTCATCCTGGGCATCATCGTCACGTATTTCGCCGTACATGTCATTGTCGCTCTCCTCTTCGGACTCCTCGAATTGCACATTGATGCCATAGGTATCGTCAATTTGTTCCTCATTGTTGGTGGCCGCTGTGAGCGCATTCACAGCATCGCAGCCAAAATCGGTGATCTTCTTGCCCAGATTAACGAGCAGGGCAAAACGTTCGTCTGTCACCTCGCCCAGCAAACTGTCCACGTCGCGTTTGCGTTCGCGATCTTTGAGACGCTCGTTCTTGAGCACAGCCAGAATTTCATCAGCGGCACCGCACAAAATATCGCGCGGCTGATCACCGAGAGCCTCCTGTATGAAACTAAGTAATACCTCGTATGTTTGACGAGTCTCCTGCGTTTTGGGACGATAGACAATGCCCACCATCTCATCGATACCCTCCGAGAGCAGCGTAGCACCCTTCATGCGCTCAAAATCGTACTGCGCCTCATCACGCTTCTGGCGCTTCGCCTTCCGCTCCTCCGTTTTCTCCGGCTTTGTGCGTTGATAGCGATCCCCCATGCGGGTGCCGTCCAATTTGCCCACCAATGTGCATACCTCGCCGGTGGCTTCATCGCGACGCGGACGCTCGATGAGACGTACATCAGCTTGCAACACAAGATTCGAGTTCTATAAACAAACAAAAAAATATATTGCACAAAAAAATCAACAAATACTTTCGGCAAACGTTGATAAACGTCTATAAAAACTATATATATATATATGTATTGCACAAAAAAATCAACAAATACTTGCGGCAAACGTTTACCGCATGTGGCGGCACTTTTTCTACATTTCTAAAGTACTTACCGCCTTATACTCGTACTGCAACTGACGTGCTGCGGCATCCGCCATATTTGTTAGGGCTTTTGTTAATGTTTTTAGTGCTTAAGTAACTTATTTTTGCAATTTAAACGCGTTAAAAATAAATTCTTTTCCGCTGCTTATCGGCTGACTGCAAAACACGGCTACGTTTTTCTCGATATTATTTGCAATGTTTGTACTCGATACTTTTATATCGATGTACACTTTAACTGCCTTGCGTGAACCAACACTGTGTTTTTTAAGTATTGGTCACACATTGTAATGTAAATGTAAACAAACCAATCGGCGCTCTCCAGCAGTTGTAATATATTGAGCGGCAAATCGATAAGCAAATCATTTGCATTGCGACCTCGTCAGCGAGTGCAGCGTAATTGGATCAAGTAAACACAAACGCGTATACATATCAGGATGATGGCGCTGCCAACAACAGATCAGGATCTGCGCTGTCCGGGCTTCTGCGATTGCCCTTTTCCGAGCAGCATCGATGTGGCCAACCATAAGGGACACATACCCGATCTGGTCAAGTGCCGCTGCGGCGAGGACACCGGCAATGGTCTGCAGTGGCAATGGCATCAAGCTGAAGAAGCCGACGCCCAAATCATCGGCAGAGACATCATATTCCATCCCACATACAGCCAGGGCACGGCCATTGTGCGTGGCGAGCAGCCGTTGCAGCAGGACAAAGTGCACTTCTGGGAAATGCGCGTCGTGACAGCGCTCTCCGGCACAGATGTGGTAAGTTATGGCGCACAGCAACTGCATCCGTAGGGATTAAAGTCATCTGCGAGATAAGCGACAATCGGTAGATAAGATTCTCAGTCTGCCTGTCTGTCATGGAATGAGGAAACCTGAGAAACCAAGCGAGCTAAACTGATAAGCCGACCATTCCTTCTCCTCGGACCCGCTTATTTACAAAAGGTCATTGCAAATCGATTTACAACGTCTTTCTCCCAAACTCGTAATCTTTTCTAGATGTTTGGCATAGGCACTGACAGCGTTCATCTGGAACAATTCAAATTCCACTTTGTCTCAGCACTGGGCACTAATGCCCAATCGTGGGGCTATTCCTATAATGGCAAAATTCAGCACTGTGGCGACCAGTTGCCCTATGGCCAAAAGTTCTCCCAAGGCTGCCTGGTGGGCATCTATCTGGATCGCATACATGGCCGTTTGGAGTTCTACTTGAATCGTCGCTCGCTGGGCGTTGCCTACACGAATATTCCAACAGATCCGCATGTCAAAATCTATCCGATGGTGTGTTCCACGGCTGCCAGATCTGTCATACGGCTGATTAACTCCACATCGCAGCCGGCTACACTGCAGCTGAGATCATTTGAATCGCTCGCAAAGCAGCCGGAAAAACTGGACGAACTGCGTCAAATGCCCGGCTTGCATAGCATCATGAAATCGTATTGGTTTCTGGCGCCGCCCGTGCGCTATTCGAGATGCTCTAGAGATCTCGAGCTGGACCTGGGCGATGAGGCGGTGATGTCAAGCTCCAAGCTACGTTTGGGCAGAAAGCAAAAATATAGGGGTGAGTTGTTTAAACAATTGTACAGATCATTGCCATGCGAACTGATTATAAATCTATAAACTATTCATTAATAAAAGCAACAATTACGAATCGTATAATTATATACTTTTCTAGCATTCTTTGTGTATTTGTAATCGTGCTAAAGTGAACAAGGTATAGGAATTGCTCTATATAAAGTTGTTTACTTAAGATGTAAATATAGAGCCTTATCTTTCGCAGCTCTGTTGGCTTTGGATCGAGATAAGCACAATTTAAGTTCCCTAAAAGTTTGATTTCTTAAATATCAGCGTTAAAGTTCTAGATGAAAAAAGTATAATATATATATATACTATAATGCAATAAGAATAATATATTTATGGATATAATGGAAATACCACCCAGCATAATTAACTTATGTAGTATTTGTATTTATGACTCTTTCGAGACAAAAAAAGTTTCATTTGATAAGGAAAGTTTTCGACTTAATACTTAATAACAAATGTAATTCTAAAGATGACAAGGGACTAAAGTTTTAAGAATAGGTACAGAAGAAGCATTACTTATTACATGGAAAAGATTATTGTAACTAAAACATAATACACGAAATGGGTTATGAATAGCATAGCTGCCATATTAGAAGGGAAATCGGGCAAAAATTTTTAGTATTTCTGCTCGGAACTGCAAAACTAATTTGGCTAATTAATTTTATACCGAGTATTTAATACGCTAGACTTCATCTTGAGCCAGATACTATATACAATTGTTCACGACCTTGTTGACAGCCAATTGAACCCCATATTTTATCGTTTCAGAGAGCGATGATGTCAACATCGATGAGGATCTCTATGCGAATGCACACAAAATACCGCTGCGGCACAGTGAGAGCGGCGACGAGGAATACGCCGCATCCATACACGAGTTCTGCGATGAATACTTTCATTATTTGCTATAGGTGCCCAGTCTAATTTGGCACTAATTATTGCATTCTTTGCATTTATTAAAAACAAAGCAATGTACTTTAATAAGTTATATGTTAATGTGATCCTTTTTAATATGATTTGTCAATTCCATTAAATGCAACGCCCTTAGTCTGGTTGTTTTCTATAAAGACAGTCTGGTTTAGTTTAGACAGACTGTAGATTTATTTAAAAAGTATTTGCTTTAAATATATATGTATATATCATTGTTTTATATATGCGAAAAACTGAAGAAAGTTTCATTATTGCAATGCTGCTGGGGTCTCGGGAAATTGCTGGGATGGTTGGGTTGGATTGGAAACTGAATCCGGGTAGCTAAAAAAAAACTTAAAGTAAACTAAATGTTAGTTGAATTCGGCACCGTTCGACGCATCCAAACTGGCTCGACTGAAGATGACGCCCAATGGCAGCTAGTCCATGTCATCGTCATCATCATCCGATATGGTGTATTTCTTTTGGGAGCGCTTCCGACGCGTTTGCTTCTTGGATGTGGTGGCTGCGCCACTGTTAGCCACCGTGCCAGCTGACGAAGATTGTGTGGGCGTGGCCGGTGCGCTGGCCAAAGATTTGTTTAGTTTTAGCTTCATTTTAACAGCCGCCGCTGAGGTGGTGGCTATTTCCTCATCATCCGAATTATCATCACCGTCATCATCGTCGTTGTCCGAATTGTCGGAGCCACCGCCGCCACCGCCATTGCCCTGAGCATCGCTCGTGTTGTCGCCAGCGCCCACAGCAGCCGCTTCCGCAGCAGCCGTAACTCTCTGCCTGGCGCCGACGAACACTTTCTGCAGCGCTATGGAATCGAGATAAATGAGCGATGCCTCCTCGTTGTAGATTTGCGCATTCTGACAGAGCTGCATGAAGTCCTTTTCGAGCTCATGCAGATCCGCATATTTGCAATCCTCGATGCGCTGCAGTATTTTCTTAATGTCCACCGGCCGCTTGATAATATCATAATAATCGGGCAAACGTTGACGCGAGGGCAGCTTCATAAACGGCTCAGACAGCATGCGACCGTCCTGTGTGTGCTTGATAACAGCGCTCATGATCTTGTGCATCTGTTTCTTGGAGCGTTTGTCCAAATTCTGGCGGCGTCGGCGCTTCAGTATGAGCGAGTCGTCGTCGGACTCGTCCTTGCGATTCTTGCGCTTGCGTCGCTTGCGCTTGGAGTCGTTATCCTCCTCCTCCTCCTCGTCGAATTCGGCGCCATCATCGATGGCCTTGAGCCACTCCTTTTCGGTCAGGCTGTCCGTGTAGTCCACCTCCTTGCGTTGGCGTGAGCCACGACCTGAAAACCCATTGATAGCATAAGTTTCTGGAAGCATGTTGCACAATCAAAATCGCAAACTTACCCAATATGGTGTCCTCATCGTATTGGTAATGGAAACGCTCCACCTCGTCATCGTCTTTAGTTAGCCAGTCGGGCAGCTCGGACTCATCGATTAGACGCTCCCTGCCCGGATGGATATCTTCGTCCTCTTTCTTACGTTCGATATCCATTTTCTTGAAGATTTCAATTTCTTCTTCGCTGCGCGCTATCATCATGTTTATCATCTCGTCGTCGGGCACCTCGTTCTCCTCCTCCTCTTCGTTGTCGTCCTGGTGCAAAATCGTTTGCAGGAACTGCTGACGCTCGCTGCCCGTCGACTTCTGATCGAACATGCCCGCCTGGATGACCTTCTCGTCCATGTTCAGCTTGTACCGTGCCGCGGCCAAGATGCGCTCCTCCACGGAGTTGACCGTCATTAGACGCAACACACGCACCTCGTTACGCTGTCCGATACGATGCGCACGATCCTGTGCCTGCAGATCCTGGTGCGGATTCCAATCGGAATCGAAGATGACCACAGTGTCGGCTGTCTGCAAATTCAAGCCGAGACCACCGGCGCGTGTGGACAGCAAGAAGACGAAATAATCGGAGCCCTTGGCATTGAATTTGCGCAGCAGCTCGCCACGATCCTCGGCCTTGGTGGTGCCGTCGAGACGCAAATAGCCAAACTGACGCCAACCGAGATAATCCTCAATGATGGTCATGCACTGGGTCATCTGACAGAAGAGCAGCACGCGATGATTGGTCGCCTTCAGTTTGGGCAGGATGCGATCTAGCAACTCAAATTTACCCGACACACGATACAGATCGGGCCCTGCAAAAGAAAGAAACAGTGAGTACTTCAGAAACCCGAACGGGCTATTGTGAGTGCTTCAGTATTTACCCGAAACAACGCCATGTCCGCCAGTATGATCGCAGTACTTCTCCTCGATGTGCTGGAACATGAACGGATGATTGCACAGCTTGCGCAGCTGGACGATGGTGTTCATGAGAGCCTTGGCGCCGCCCTTGCCGTGCTTGCCCTTCTCGGAGCCATCGGTGAGCAGGACACCCTTGCTCTGCATGTGCTTGTAGAGGACGCGCTGCAGTGCGGACATGTCGCACTTGATAATGTACTCGACCTTGTCGGGCAGCTGGTGTTCCACCTCCTTTTTGAGACGTCGCAACAGGAACGGACGCAGCACCTTGTGCAAACGTCGAATAATCAAAATGGTCTCCTCCTCGTTCAGTTCCACCTTCTCGCCGGTGGTGGCGAATGGCGCATTGAACCACTGCTCGAACGTGGAGCACGACTTGAATATGGATGGTAGCAAAAAGTTGAGCAGCGCCCAGAGCTCGGGCAGCTTGTTCTGCAGCGGTGTGCCCGTGAGCAGCAGCCGATAAGGCGCTATATAATGCGTGTTGAGCACCTGCGTCAGCTTGCAATGATGGTTCTTCATGCGATGGCCCTCATCGATGATCATGTACTTCCACTGTATTTTGGCCAGCACCGCCTTGTCCTTGATCACGTACTCGTACGTGGTGAGGAGCACATTGAATTTGGTGGCGCGCATTTGATTCTGGAGCAGGCGGCGACCCTGTGGACTGCCCTTGTAGCTGACTACGCCAACGGCGGGCGCCCATTTCTCGAACTCCAGCACCCAGTTGGGCAGCGTGGAGAGCGGCACAATGATCAAATACGGGCCCATCACCTTCTTCCGATCCATCAGATAGGTGACCAGCGAAATGGTCTGTATGGTCTTGCCCAGACCCATCTCGTCGGCCAAAATGCCATTCAAATTGTTGTTGTACAGCGAGACGAGCCATTCGAGACCCTTCAACTGGTACTCCTTCAGCTGGCCGTTGACCATAATGCTGGCCTGCTCGGTGACCTTCTCGTGCACGGTGTGCGCAATGCTATAATAGGTTTGCTCCTCGGTGCGGTACTCATCGTCCTCGACCTTCACCTGGTTAATCAAATCGTTGGCTCCGGGATCGCCAGGCTGTGCCGATTTGTCTGTGGTATCTTCGGATCCCTCGGCGGCGGCATTGCGCTCCAATTGTGGCTGTTCCTCGAGCTTTGGTTTCTTCTTCTCCGACGTGTCATCATTATCGTCATCGTCGTCGTCTATCCAATCCCAGCCGGGATGCATGTTCAGCCAGCGATGCAAATGCTTTAGCATCGGTGCATCGTCGCCGGTTAGCTTCTTGCCGCTGCATTGCTCGATCACATGGACGCGCATATCGGCCGCAATGCTGCTCTCGTCAACGTTCACGTATTCGCCGCTCATGAGCAGCTCCTTTTTGTACTGCTGCAGACGTTTGCCCTCCTCCTCCTTCTTCTTCATCTGGTCGTCCTTGTGCTGCTTCACCATCTGTGTGAGATTGCTGATGTACTCGTCCGTCTGCGACAGCAGGAATGCCAAGCGCTTGTCCTTCTTTTGATCGATGAGCTTGCGATAGCCCTCCTCGTCCTCGGCCATCAAGCGCCGCATACGCTCCTTCTCGATGCGCTCCTGCTCCTTCTTCTGTTCGCGTTCCGCATTCGCATGGTAATTCATCACCGACTTGTTCATGCGCGCCAGCTGAGCCTGTTTCGTGGACAATCGGATTTAATGATTGGATCGATTACGTGCTAGTTTAAATGGTACCCACCTTGTTGTTGCGATGATAGTCCCGCAGATCCTTGCCGTGCTGCAGCACTGCCGAGAGGAACTCCAGATGCTTCTGTCTGCGTTTCCGTTCCGCCTCGAGCTTCTGTTGTTTCTCCAGCTTCTCGGTGGCGCGCGCCTCGCGCAGACCTTGGCGCTTGGTGCGCTTGTAGAACTTCATGTTGATGGCCGTCTCCAGCGTTGTGTCGCGGCGTGTGCACTGCACGATTTCCATGCGCAGCTGGCGCTGGAAGTTCAAGACGCGCAGCGCCCGCAACTCGATGGCCGCTTGAAGGCGCAGATCCTCGGACATTGTGGCCGGCAGCCGTTGGAGTTCCTGCATGCGCAGCGAGATGCGTGCAGCGATGCGATTCTCGCGCTCCTGCAACAGCGTTATGGGATCGAGACCCACCGGCTTGGCCACGGTGGTCACGCGGTTCGGCTTGGCCATCGGCTGTTGCTGTCCGGGCGGTGCGCCCGGGCGCGGCGGACCCGGTGGCGCCACCTGGCTGCCGGGCAGACCCGGCGCCGCGGGCCGCACGCCCTGCACCTGCATGGGCGTGGTCGGTATCAGCGGCTGGCCGCCAACAGCGCCCATGGCCAGCGGCTTGCCGCCATTGTGCTGCTGATGCTGCAGCTGCTCCGGTGGTGGCTGAAGGGGCGGCTGCTGCTGCTGTTGTTGTTGCTGTTGCTGCTGCTGCTGCTGCTGTTGTTGTTGTTGCTGTTGTTGCTGCTGCTGCTGCTGTTGCTGTTGCTGCATTTGTTGCTGCTGCTGCTGCATCTGCTGTTGTTGTTGCTGCTGCTGCGGCGGCGGTGGTGCACCACCGATCAGCGGCGGCTGCGGCTGCAACGGCTGCCCTTGCATGTGCGGCGGCGGCGCCGGCTGCATTTTCTGGCCAGGCACAGGCACAGGCCCGTATGGACTAGCTGGTGGCGTCGAACACTGGGGCGGTGTGCCCGTCGAGGGCGGCTGCTGCGGCTGCATTGGCTGCTGACCCCCGTGCTGCCCACCTGGCGGCGGTCCACCCGGCATGCCCGGTGGCCCAATGGGCGGTGGAGGTTGTTGTTGCTGCTGCTGCTGCTGCTGCTGTTGCTGCTGCTGCTGTTGTTGCTGTGCCATCTGCAGCGCCTGCTGCATCTGCATGGAAATTGGCTTGTTGCGCGCCAGCATGCGATAGGCAGTGATCTGGGTACGCAGCAGATTCACCTGATTGCCATTGAGATGCTGGTGCTTGGAGGTGGCGCGCATGGCCAGCAGTTGGGAGTAGCGTGGATCCTCCTGCAGCCCCTTCTCCTCCATCGAGTCAATGGCCCGTTGCAGAGCGTTCAGGTTTTCCTGGCCCGAACGCTCGGACGGACCACCGGGTCCACCGGGACCTCCAGGCGGACCCTGACCGGGCTGTGGCGGACCCTGCAAAAAAGGAAACAAACAATTGAGTTACAATCAGGGAATTTAACAGGTAGACTACTAGCATAACGCCATGAACAGAGTATTGCGCAGCCGCTCTAATTCTAAATATTGCACATTAAAGCATTTTCTGCAGTCGAAATATTTAAAGCAATTAATTTTCATATACATTAAAAATTGTAATTATTAACTGCAGTGTTTATTTTAATTAATATATGGGAGCGATGGACCCGAGAGCTTTACATACACAAAAATTGTACCCCCTCAGAATCGGTTTTAATGTTGTTTTTTTTTTTACTAATTGTGGCAAACACAATCGATTAAAAATATAAATTTGCAATTCTAAATTTTGAAAACAAAATGTTTTCCAAAATGAGTAAGGGGCAAAAAATTAAAAAAAAATTTATTTTCAATAATAAATATATTTGAAATGCATCAAACATGAAAATCGGCTATACAAGAGTATATATTACAACTTTCTCTAGTTTCAAGACGCACACTTTTCACTTCGTGAGTGAGTGTCTACTTATCGACTTATTTTCTCATTGTGCGCATCGCATTCATATCATTAGGAATAGCTGGGAAAATTTGTATAAGCTGGCAAAAAAAATGTAACACGTTCAGCAAGAGTATTTAATCTTCAGCATCATGCTAACTGTTATCTTTCGTATTCACTTGCAAAATAATTAAGCAAAAGCTCAATGTATTTCGCAAAGTTGAAAAATCTCAGACATGATGAGTGAGAAACTCGTTTCGACAAAGCAGTTCAGTGAGTTTAGTGCTCGACGGCAGGTGACAAAGCTCTCAGAATCGTAGATTCAAAGTCAACAAAAATGACAAGCACAAAGGAAATTGAGGAGCTGTACGAATTTATCTACCCGCTGGCTATTAAAGCCGGTGAAATACTGCTGGACGGTTATCAAAATGCTGGTAAAAGGGTTTCATTGAAGCGCAATCAATTTCACAACGTTGTCACCGATTACGACAATGAGATCGAGGAGTTTCTGATGACAAGCATACTCGCCAGCTATCCGGATCATAAATTCATTGGCGAGGAGGATACGCACAAGAACAACAATATAACCAAGGAGCTGACAGACGCGCCCACCTGGATCATAGATCCCATCGATGGCACCTCCAACTTCATTAAACAAATACCGCATGTATCGGTCTCGATAGGACTCTCAATTAACAAGCAAATTGTGCTGGGGGTTGTGAATAATCCCGCCCAGGCCAAGCTCTATACAGCCAAATTGGGACAAGGCGCCTTCTGCAACGGGCAGCCTATTCATGTTAGCGATTGCCAGCGTCTAAACGATGCCAATGTGGCCTACGAGGTGTGTCTACTCCACGAGCGAAAGATAAGAAACAAGCACATCAAACGCATCTACTATGTAGGTTCCGAGGCGAGACGGTGCGTTGAATTTATATAAAAAAAAAAAAAAACAAGAAACTCTACTCTATAAATATATTTCCCACTTCTCTTTAGTTTACTGGGCTATTCGGCTGTGGTGGATTCACTTTGCATGGTCGCCGCTGGCAATTTGGATGCCTTTCACATTGAGGACATGTATCCCTGGGACTGTGCCGCTGGCTATTTGCTTATACGGGAGGCCGGCGGCGTTGTAACGCATCCATATGGCGGCGCCTTTGAAATTATGAAGCCCGACTTGATATGTGCCGGAACTGAGGCGCTGCGCAAGGAAATTGAAACTCTAATACGCAAGGCAGATCAAGCAAAGTCTGTGGGAGGAGAGGAAGATGCTTGAGCATAAATTATATTTGCTGTTGATGCTTTCATTTCGACTTTGACAATTTATGCAGTTATTCGACAAATTTTGATCTGTTATCAATGATAAATTGCCAATAAATATTTATCTTAACTTAAAATGTGTTTCTTTTTTGCCCGATTCGCAACAGTTTTTTTTAAAAACTTGAAGATAATTCTAGTATTTCATTTTAAAATAAATAAAATTTCTTGAACTGAATCAGTTCTCGAACTCGTGAGCACATTGGAATGTGACTCACTGTGCACAGTTGGTCTTTTTCTTAAAAACAAAACAGAAACAAAAAATGATTTAACTGGCCGTTTTAAACTGGGTTTTAACTACCGCCTTATGTAGATTTAATTAATTCTTATCAACTGACACACATTGTGTGTATCTTATCAATATTGCAATTGCTCTATGGATTAAAGAGATGTGGACATGTTAATTAAGTCAAAGATTAGCCTTATCATTTATTCTCGACTCAACACACGCCGACTTCGCCATAAAGCAATAATACCCATTTCTCACGGCTCTGCACTTAAAAGTTCAAAGTTTTTTGTCTCTATGCCAGAGCTTTGGCAAAGCTTTTTACAGCTGTATTGCCGCTACTCAAATTAGATATTAGAAATCAGTGGTTAGCGTCAGTTCGTCAAGTCCGAAACAACAATCATGAGCAACAGCCCAATAAGCGAATCGAAACTGAAGGAGTATTACGAGGTGGCTCTCGATTTGGTGCAGAAATGCGGTCCACTGCTGATGGAGGGCTACCAGAAGCCCAAAGCTGATTTTACGGTCAAGTCGGACTTTTATGATCTGGTCACCGTCTATGACAAACAGATCGAGGATACACTCACGAAGGGTCTGCAGGCAGCCTTTCCCGAATCGCTGATTATTGGCGAGGAGGAGGCGGCGACAACACACCGCGAATTGATATTGACAGATGCCCCGACCTGGATCATTGATCCGATTGATGGTACCACAAATTTCGTTCATCGCATACCACATTGCTGCATTTCGGTCGGTTTGACCATCAACAAAGAGCTCGTTGTTGGCATTATTTACAATCCACCGGCAAATGAACTGTTTTCGGCATGGAAGGGTCACGGCGCCTACTTAAATGGCAAGCGCATACACACCTCTAAAGTAACTACAGTAAGTTGTCCATCGTTATATAACTGCCAAAAAAAAAAAAGAGTATATGAAAATCTACAATCACGATGATAAAGCACTTCAAAAGTAAATAACAACATTCTAAATTTGTTTGCTGCTTGCATGTTTCATTGAGCGAAGTTCTCTCAGCTTTTTTAGTTGCTCTCGCATTTGCAAAGCTCTTTTAACTTTTGTTTCTATTTTTTTTTTTTTTTTTTTTTTTCTTAGATCAATCAAGCTGTTGTTGCCTACGAGATCTCACTGATTCATGCCCCTCGCGTCAGAGACAAGAATATCAAACGCATTTACAAGTTGGGCTCAAATGCCACCGCGTAAGTTCAATATTGAGCGTAAATTGTGAGAGAGTAAAAGAAAAAAAACACTCCAACGAATTTATTGAACTTTGCAGCACTCGCAGCTTTGGCAGCGGCGCTCTCGCTTTGTGTTATGTGGCGACGGGTCAATGCGATGTCTATCATATTGAGGATCTCAAGCCTTGGGATATTGCAGCTGGCGCCGTAATACTAACTGAGGCAGGTGGCTTTATTTATCACACCAAAGGCGGTAAATTTGATGTCATGAAACCGGACTTAGTGTGTGCGTCCACAGACGAGCTGGCCAAAACTGTAATTAATCTCATTGAAGAGGCAAATCAAATTACAGAGTATACATTCAAGTAAATTTGATTAGCTATCGTCAGCACAACAAATAATAAACCCAATATACCAATATTTTGTGCTAGTAAAAGCTTCAACAATCTTAATTTAATGCCAATTCTGTACTGATATTGAAGAACAACCAAAAACTAAGTATACTAACAATATGAAAGAGATTGCAAATAAAAATGATGTAAAAACAATTTAACAAATATGTTTTGAGTAAAATTACATTTTTCTATTAATTTATACATATCTATTAGTTCCCACTAATAAGCTACGCCCTCACAATATGTTTCGTCACAACATTTTGGGGCTTCAATATGCTTTTGTCACAAATTTGTTTCCTCGTGTAGAGGTTTTTTTCCTATTTGTTCATGAATAACTTGAAACATTATATTATCGCAATAAAATGCAATGCTGAAAGCTATAATTAAGCTGTTATTAAGGTAAATAATAGCAAGAACATGCCAATAAAAAATTCTAAAGATTAAACAGCTAACATTAAACCGTTTTTTTTTTTTTTTTTTGGCATCAGTCAGACATGCTACATTATAATAGTATATAATTCTACTTGCATCATATAAGGCTCACTGTTCAGGTCTTTCAATTTTAACCGGTTTCTGTCCCAGTTGTTTGACTACCCGATGGCATAGACACATGTATGTTAAAGATAAGAAAACTTCTATTTGCAGTCGTCAAACTAAACGAGATAAAACGGGAGCAAGAAGCAGGCAAACAGATTTCAATTTTCAGTGCAGCTTTAGAACTGTCTGCCATCATATCGCGTTTTCATTGTCTCAGTTTATTGAGCGCATCAATCAAAGCTCAATCTAAACAAATGCGAGAGGGAGTGTTGAAATTCTCAGAGCTTTGCTCACTGAGCAGTCGACAGCCGAAACAAAGACGTCAACAGCGAACGTACGGATTGGCAATTGTGTTTTGCATACTACATACGATACAACATGTTAACGGAAATTGAGGAGTTGTATAACTTCATCTACCCCTTGGCCATACGGGCGGGCGAAATTTTGCTCGAGGGCTACGAGCGAACGGAAAAGAATGTGGATATCAAGGGTGCGTTTTATGATGTGGTTACCGACTATGACAATAAGATCGAGGAGTATCTTATGAGCGAAATATTGGCCACGTATCCACAGCATAAGTTCATCGGCGAGGAGGAGTCGGCCAAGAATAATACGGTATCGAAGGAGCTGACAGATGCGCCCACCTGGATCATTGATCCCATCGATGGCACCTCCAACTTCATTAAGCAAATTCCGCATGTTTGCGTCTCAATTGGACTCTCAATTAACAAGCAAATTGTGCTAGGCATTGTGAATAATCCCGCCCAGAAGAAGCTCTATACAACCAAATTGGGACAAGGTGCCTTCTGCAATGGTAAGCCCATTCATGTAAGCAACTGTGAGCGCTTGCGGGATGCCAATGTGGCCTATGAGGTGTCTCTATTGCATGTGCACAATGTGGCCAACAAGCACATTAAGCGCATCTACCATGTGGGATTGCAGGCCAGGCGGTAAGTTAGCTAAAGGATATCCTATTAAGCTTCTCTAATCTCTCTATCTCTCTCTCTTTCATTCCTTCTTTCTTTCTTTCTCTCTCTCTCTCTCTCTCTCTCACTCTATCTCTCTCTCTTTCTGATTGATAACCCAGCCTGTTGGCCTACTCGTGTGTAGTGGATGAGCTTTGCATGGTGGCCGCTGGCAATTTGGATGCATTTTATATTGAGGACATGTACCCTTGGGATTGTGCCGCTGGCTCTTTGCTGGTACGCGAGGCAGGAGGCGTTGTCACGCATCCTTTTGGCGGACCTTTTGACATTATGAAACCGGATTTAATTTGCGCCGGCACCGAAGAGCTGCGCAAAGAAATTGAAAACCTGCTACGCAAGGCGGACCAGCAGCGGTCAGTGGGGGGCGATGAAGAAATATAATATACAAATACAAATTGTAAACAAATTGAGCTTGGCAATTTAAACAATTAAATAGTATGCATACAAAAGCTCAAACACTGCTTTAATTGTTATCTCTCGGGTCATGCAAAGCTTTGCGGTAAAAGCTCCGCAACCATTTTATGAAAAACAGTTGAGTAGCTTACACGTCGTTTAGTTATCAAATAACTATTAAATCTCGCGGTTAGTCTCCGATAACAAAATATGTTCAGTATAATATTTACTTGTATAATCTATTTTAGCCCTTTTAAAAGCTGTAAATATGACCCACAAAATAAACGAGGAAAAGCTCAAGGAGTACTACGACGTTGCTCTGGACTTGGTTAAGAAATCCGGTCCCATATTTATGGAGGGCTACAACAAAACCAAAAAAGATGTTATGGTTAAATCGTCCTTTTTTGACTTTGTCACCGTCTACGATCGTCAAATTGAAGAAACTTTAACCGCGGGTCTATTGAAAGCATTCCCTGAATCAATTTTTATAGGTGAGGAGACATTGGCGGATGCAAAACACCTGCCGGAGCTAACGGATGCGCCGACATGGATCATTGATCCCATCGATGGCACCACTAACTACATACACAAACTACCGCATTGTGGCATTTCGGTTGCGCTGGCTATTGAGAAGCAGCTGGTGGTGGGCATTATCTACAATCCAGCTGCAAATGAATTGTACACGACATTGAAAGGCCATGGCGCCTTTCTAAATGGCGAACCAATTCAAGTATCCGGTGCCGTTACGGTTCGTATATCGTATGCACTCACTGAAAACCGGACGAGCTGAGAATCTCCATTTTTCAGATCGCCAGCGTGGTGGTGGGACACGAAGTTACGCTGTCTAATGTACCACGTTTGCGTGATACGATCATCAAACGTGCCTATAAATTGGCATCTGTCGCTGCTGGGTAAGTGGTGATTAAAATGCGAAACGCAATATCCGATAGAACATTTTAATGCATCGAACAGCACGCGATGCTTGGCCAGCGCTGCCTTAGCTCTGGCATATGTGGCAAGGGGCACACTGGGTACCTATCACGTGGACTATCTAAAGCCGTGGGATGTAGCTGCCGGCGTGCTGCTGGTGCGCGAAGCTGGCGGCGTGGTGCACAATACAAATGGCAGTGAATTCAATGTGATGAAGCCTAACCTTGTGGCCGCCGGCACAGAAGCGCTTGCCCAGGAGGTGATGGAACTGATCAAGCAGGCGGATCAGATAAAGGACTACACATTCACTTAATTTAATAGCTAATTTGCTGCACTTACATTGGGCGGCATGCCGTGCGTTTGGTAACCAATTGGTGACATATTCGGTCCAGTTGGAGGCATTTGCATGCCCATATGCGGCGCTGTAGAAAACGCAAAGAAGATTATTAAATTGTGTCAACAAGAACAAGACGAATTGTGCGCATACTCATGCCCTGGTGATGGGGTGGCATATGGTGGCCCGGTGGACCTTGTCCGGGCGGTCCATGCTGCATGGGATGTCCGTACGGGCCAGCTGGATGGCCTGGCGGCGGTGGGCCTTGCATGTGGGGGGCGCCAGGCGGCGGCCCCTGTGGCGGTCCCTGGGGTGGCTGGTGCGGATAGGGGCTGTGCGGCGAGGGCGCTGGACTTTGCGAGGGCGGTGCCATGGGGCTGGGTGCCTGCGGTGGCGGCATCGGACTGTTCGCCGGCGAGGGCGAGGCCATTTCGCTGCGTTTTATGTGGTTCTCGTTTTGCACACTGGACGGCCCCCCTATAAATGTTAGCTAAAAAGTTGTGGAAACGTAAATTTACAGTGTGTACGCTGTGATTTTAGCATTTCATTTGCGCAAAGTCCGTTTAAATGTATATAAACTGTATATGTAATCGTTATTTGGCTTTGTTTCTCTCTCTCTCCCTCACCGCACACACTTTATTTGCACATGTCAGAAAACGCATATAAAACGCATTTGCAGCACTGTTTTATGGGTTCCACTTGTTAGTGATATTATTGGACGCCAAATTGCACAATATTTAGACCGAAAATTTACCTATTTGCACAATTTGAATACGTTTTACGTCCCCCGATTTTCACACTTTTTTGAGCGATAGACGCGACAATGGCGGACGTCTCTGTATAACAAAATACAAACTGTGGCAACCCTGTGCGCCGGCAAGAATCGGCTGCATTCAGCTTAACATTTTTAGTTGTAAATTTATGCTTCAGATAAAAATAACCATTTAACTAACACATAAATTAATATTTATTAATGATAATATAACATTTATTTAAGAAATTCATTATTTTGAATATAAATATTTTTAGCCTGCTGAACGCATGCTATGACACGTCATGTTTACGTGCAGTGTGAATGGCAAATTTGTCTGTCATTTAGTGAAAACAAGAGCAGAATTCGTTAAACGGGCAAAATAACGTAATTAGTTAGTTATTTGTAATAATTAAGCATTTAGAGGCACTTAGCACACTGCAATCGAGCTTTAATCATGGGTAGGTAAGGCGCCCAGTGCTAGCACGGCGAAATTCTTCTAAATGGTTCTCGTTCATCATGTCTGCCGCCGCCTGTCGTAAAAGTCACCACCTTTATAATTTTTTTCTTTTTACTTGCAGGTGGGGTGCTCAGCTATTTTCGTGGTCTGCTCGGCTCCAGGGAGATGCGCATCTTAATTCTGGGTCTGGATGGTGCCGGCAAAACAACAATACTGTACAGGCTGCAGGTGGGCGAGGTGGTCACAACGATACCCACAATTGGCTTCAACGTGGAGCAGGTCACATACAAGAACCTTAAGTTCCAAGTCTGGGACTTGGGCGGGCAAACAAGTATTAGGTAAGAAGTGCTGGCCCTTTAATACAAGCACGAGTGCAAGCCGCTGAGTCCTCGGAGAAAAAAAAGAAAGCTTCAATTCTTTTTAAAATTCCTAATTTGTTCTTTTAAACATATTCATTGAAACCTATGTATTTTATTGCAGACCATACTGGCGTTGCTATTACAGCAATACAGACGCTATTATATACGTGGTCGATTCGGCGGATCGTGACCGCATTGGCATTTCGAAGGATGAGCTGTTGTACATGCTGCGCGAGGAGGAGCTGGCGGGCGCGATTCTCGTTGTGCTTGCCAATAAACAGGACATGGACGGCTGCATGACCGTTGCCGAGGTGCATCATGCGTTAGGTTTGGAGAATCTAAAAAATCGCACATTTCAAATATTCAAAACATCGGCCACCAAAGGCGAGGGACTCGATCAGGCCATGGACTGGTTATCCAATACGCTACAGAGCCGCAAATAGTCATGCCCCCGATCCGGTCGATCCGAATTAGCCTGCCCCCTTGTAAAATTGTCCAAAGTGTCGCCCCAGAGAAGAGTTGGAATTTCTTTAAAACGCTTGCGCAAATATCCAAACACACACACACACACATACACACACGTACACAACTTTGTAATAACTTCTAGTAATATAATTATTAAATTATAGGTTTATAATGTATGCATGTATGTAACCTATGTGGACCATCTACCATTCAGGCAACCCAAAGCGAAGCACACGCTTCTCCTGCGTGTCTAGCTCCATGCGCACCTTTTGTCGCATGTAGAAAATGGGGCAATCACGATTGCAGCAGATGACCTCCTCGTGCAGCGAGCCCTGACAGCGCTGGCACTCTGTCCACAGGCGGGCGAACGTTGCCTCCAAGCCTCGCTTTGAGGCCAGCTCCTTTTGATAGAGTTCGCTCATCTTTGGTTCACAGTGCGGGCACAACGAGGCCTGTTCATAGCCCTTGGGCATCAGCGACTTACAGCCGAGACAGGAGGCCTTTTTGGTCATAAAGCCCGCCAGTCCGCCCACCTTGGATGTGACCACGGTGCGTGTGCGTGTGTGCTCGCCCTTCAGCAGCACCGACTCCGCCTTGTCGCCCAGTATGGGCTCAAAGATGCGCAACAGTGGCTTGGACAGCTGCTGCTCCAAATAATAGTTCGCATCGATGGGCACGCTGTTCTCCAGCACGTACAACGGATCCTCAGCCTTTTGATAGGCTGGCGTATTCTTGGCCGCTGCACAAATGACGTAGGGCACACGATCGCCCAACTTGGGTGCTGTGCCAGCGTCGCGTTTCTTCATCTTGGCCGCCAGCTCGACATGCGCCTGCTTGGCGGCATAATCCGTTTTGGCCAGCTCTTTGGTAATGACCAACTGGGATATGTCAATGCGATTGCACAACAGATCCGCGATAATTTGCTTAGCATAGTCAACGGCGCCGTCCGGATCGCGTTCGATGAGCAACTTTTGCAGGCAGGCATTCATGAGATTGGCCACCAGTGGCGAGTTGTCCCGACGCACTGTCTCAATACCCTTGCAGTCCATTTTGTCGTACTTGTCGGGCTTGGTGAAGTACAGGCCCGCGTAGCGCTTCTTGTTAATGAGTAGATACGGATAGTAGACCTTCTCGAATTCCAGCTTAATGGGTCGCACGAATTTAGCGCTAACCAAATCTGCGGCCTCTCGGCCCAGCTCCATGCTGCGCTCTAGGGTCTTGACGCCAAAGTTGACCATAACCGAATCTGTATCGCCATAAATAACCACGGCATCGTTCTCATAGCCGTTGGCGCGTGTATAATGGGATTCAACCTCATTTTTGGTCATCTCTATCATGGTGCGTCCATAGGCGGTGACACTGCCCGAAATCTCCAAGCATGGCAATTTGCCCACTTGGGCGCCGGTGAAGCCGTACACCGAATTTGCTGAGATTTTCAGTGCCAACTGTCTGCCATCCAGCACTTGACGCTTGAAGGGATCCGTTTCCACTTTAAGATCATTCTTGGCACGCTTGCGCGCCGCCAGCAGCGACTCCAAAATTTCGGGCAACAAGCCACGGCGCAGTTCCTCCTTGACAAAGCTATTGTTGGCGGGCGTGCGCTTCACTTGATCATCGCTCAGACCCATCTTGTCCTTGGTGCCGGGCAACAGCAGTGTGGTATAGCACAGATTATGGGCCATCATAATGCTGGGATACAGCGAGGCGAAATCGAGTGTGCTTATGGGATCCGCATAGTAGCCCCTCTTCGGCTCGATGACCGTGGCGCCCTCGTATTGCTCATCGGAGCCGCTCGAGGTGTACGAGGGCATTATAAATCCCTTCGTCTTGGCCTTGCGCAACAGTTGGCTGAGCACCTTGATTTGCTGGCCGCGCGTGAGCAGCGATTCCAGCGGCACACCCGTCACGCGCGCCATTTCCATGTAGTTAACAATGGCCATCAGTTTGCCGAGCAGGCGCAGCGGCAAATACGCATCCTTCAGACAGTACATGGCCAGACGACGTCGCGTCTGCTCATCGCCATTCTGCAGATCGGTGATAATACTGTGATGCACGTCCTCCTTCTGCTCCTGCAGGAAATGATAGCTAACCGCATTCAGCGTGTACGAGCGCAATTTGTAATCGCGCAGCAGCACGAACAGCAAATCGAACGGAACGCGTCCCTCGAAGTTGACGTACTGATTCTCGCGCCTGCCCATTTGCTTGGACTGCAGCACCTGTTCCTTGATCACCGAACGGATGTTCTTAATACGTCCCAGGTACTCAAAGTTCCTCACCTTCAGGTGGGCGGCACGATTCAGCAGATAGGGTATATCGAAATTGTTAATATTGTAGCCGGTGAGTATGTCGGGATCCACTTCGCGTACAAACGCTGACCATTTGTCCAGCAGCTGGGTCTCCTGGTCAAAGCTGAGCACCTGGCTGCCCATGATGGGCGCACACTCCTTCAACGTGAACACATTCCTGATGAACGGCTCCGTTTCGCCCTGGCGTATGACCATATTGGCTATTTGTATCACCGGATCCATTTTGGCTTCCGGGAAGATGCCTCTGCGTCCGGCGCACTCAATGTCAAAGCTAAGTATGCGCAGCGGCGCCACCTTGGACCATTCGCCATCCGGTTCGTGCGATATAAACTGATCGTAGGCAACATCCACTTCCAGTTGGCAACGCGACTCGGGCGCCGGCTTGGAGCTGCGGCCACGCAGACGCCAGACACCTGGCGGCAACTCGATCCAATTGCAGCCCACCACACTTGTGTCCACCATGAAGCGTATATCGAAATCGATGTTATTCTCGAAGGCGCGACAGTCCTGGAAGTCAAAGGCGCTCATGATCACCTCCTTTTTGAGCAGCCTCGAGGCGGCGGCTACGAAACGCGGCAGCGTTACGGTTATCTTGATATACTGCTGCTTTTCGTCGCCCTGATAGCCGTGTATGTTGAGTCGCTGCACTAGCTCCACGGCCAGCACCGCCTCCTGCACATTATCCTTGTTGTTGCGCATATCGGCAATGACCTTTTTGTCGAGCGCCTCGTGCAGCGCCGAGCAGTGGTTCTGCTCAAAGTTGCGTGGCGCCGATATATAGAAATACGGACAGTAGCCGTGCACATGACAGCACACGGAGTTGCCCTCCATTGTGACCCCAAACATGCGGACCACTGGTACAGGGCCCAACTGGGCGCCCGGCATACCCGGCAGCGGTTGCCCCAGATAGTTCTCCACATCCAGCTGCTGGAAGATTAGACTGTCTTCGGCGGGATTCAGCTGAGGAGGCGGGGCGCGTGACCAGCGTTCGCTGGTCTGTTGGTTCTCAGGTCCGTCGCCAAGCAGTATTGACTGCTCCAGCTCATCAATTTGCTCAAAGGCGGCCAATTCCGCCTCGAAACCACCGCCCATGTCATCGTCGTCGTCGTAGTTTCTGCAAATTTCACAATTCATTTGGTTCTGAATATTCCAATGTTGAAGTTGCAGCTTTACCTGGGCTTTTTATAGTGGACGTTGCCTGCGGCATTGCCATTAAATTTGCGTTTGGCATCCATGCTGCCTTGTGCAAAATAAAAAAATGACAAACTATTCCCAAGCTTAGTCGCCAAAACAACGCGGCAACTACGCGGGAAAACAAGTAGAAACTGCAAATATGCTATCCACTGTTTTATCTAAATCAGGTTGGCAGTTCCAGCAGCATTTAGTATTTGAAATATTAATGTATTTTACGAATCGGTATTTTTCTCTTTTAAATACTTATGAATTTTACTGTTTAATTAATGATCGGGTTGTTTATATTCTTTTGCAGTTAAATACCATTATACAAAATAAAATGTCGCAACTGAAAGTGAAAGTTAGTTTATTTACGCAACTGTAGTATTTGTTGTATTTCTTGCGTATATTGTGTAGTATTTTGGTCGTAATTCTCATTGGTCACACTCACCAGCAGCAGCAGATATTTTCGTATGTAAAACGCATTAAAAACTTATAGTTGTGTAAATACCTAAATACATAAATGTGCGCCTATGTTTGTTTCTTAGTACACGCTTAATACGCTGCTGCTGGCAATAATACGCAGCAAAATGCTCGACCTGTGAATATCAACCAAATACCTTCATTACCTGGCGGGGGTGCGTTTATTTGTATGTGTGTGTGTGTGTGCGTGGGGGATGTTAAGTGAATCACAAGCACACTATTAATTAAAAAGCTGCGAAAATGTACCAAAGCGCCTGCAATGCGGCCACGACAGGCTCGTGTGTGCCCGGCGCAGGCAACCAGACGGATAACGACCGTCAGGCGGCGCTGATAGCGCAGCAGCCGCCCACAGCGCCCGTGGAGCCCGATTACAGTGGCTTCGATATTGTTAAGGCCACACAGTACGGTGCGATAGCACGTGTGCGCGATCTGGTCGAGTCCGGCTGGGATGTCAATCAGCCGGACAGCGAAACGGTCACGCTGCTCCACTGGGCGGCCATCAACAATCGACGGGACATCATTCGGTATTTTCTTGAAAAGGGCGCCACAGTCGACGCTGTAGGCGGCGAGCTAAATGCCACCCCCCTGCATTGGGCCACACGACAGGGCCACCTGGGCGCCGTGGTTCTGCTGATGGCCGCAGGCGCCGATCCCCGTATACGGGATGCGGAGGGCTGCTCCTGCATACACATTGCCGCACAGTTTGCCCACACCGCCTTGGTGGCCTACTTTATAGCCAAGGGGGTGGATCCCGATCTGCAGGATCGCGGCGGCATGACGGCGCTCATGTGGGCTGCCTGGAAGGTGAGTCGAAACTTTACCACAAATTCACTAATTAATTACTATTTATTTTGATTTTGCTAGAGCTGTAACACATTCTAAATTATAAGCCAACAACAGGGCGATCTGACCCGATTCCAATTCCATTTGACACTTTGTTTACATTGAACGGTTGCTGAGAAACCAGAACTTCAAAACATTTTATTTGTGTCAAAAGTAACGACACAGTTTTTCAATCACTAAGGAAAAAGATATTTACATTTCCTTTGAAATTTAATACTCGCATAATATTATGAATTTATTGTTGAGCTTGTTCAAGGTCAGCATAGAGTCTTTTGTTATTTGTATACCCTTGCTGAGGATATAATAAATTTAGCACAAAATGTGTAACACATAGAGACGTCTGCGACCCCATTGAGTATATATATTCTTGATCAGTATCAACAGCCGAGTCGATTTAGCTAAAACTAGTTTTTGATAGATATCCTAACTAAACTTGAAAATTGAGAGGCATATAGGCAAAAATCTTATAAATGTCGGACCCCTATAGCCTATAGATCCACTTTTGTATGAAAACCTTTTTTGTTTTTAAAGATATCCTGACCAAACTTGTCAATGGAGAGTGTTACTATGCTCCTAACAGATCTGCTAAATACTATCAATATTGGACCACTATATCATATAGCTGCCATAGGAACGAACTGTCGAAAAATGAGTTTTGTATGTACAACTCTTTTGTTTGCCAAGATATACTGATTAAACTTGGCAGCTGAGAATGTCACCATGCTCCCAAAATATAAGCCAAATATTACCAACACCGAATTATATGAACACCGTTAACTATATGTATAGAGCGCACATTTTTCATAGGTTTGCAAGGGTATTTAAACTTCAGCACCCTGAAGATAACCATGAATTTTCGATTTTATTTTATGTAGGAAATGTAGGAAAAAACCATATGTATTTTCATTTAACTTTTTAAGAAATAGGAATTTCAAAAATGTTCAATATGTAAATCAAATCGAATTGCATAAAGCCCACAATTATAAATAAATGCATTCCATTCCATATCAATTTTAGATAAATACATGCCATAGCTGTTTATAAGGTCTTGCATTTTGTAATAGAGCAACTACAACATTGAAATGTTAGCTAAAACAGCTGTAAAAAAAACAAGAAACAGATTCTCGATTGTTCCTTCAATTTTATCAAATTATATTAAATCTAATCAATATGATTCGCATGAATTCGACTCCAATAAATAAGTGTTCTTTGCTAGTCGTGCATTTTATAGAATTGCAAAGTTTGCAACAGAACCTTATTAATTATTTATAATCTTGTCAGGTGTGTGCTCTGGATCCTGTGCGCCTGCTGCTCACGTTGGGCGCCAATCCCGCCATGGTTGATTACACGCACGGCAACACGGCTCTACATTGGGCAATACTGGCACGCAACGCCACCGCCATATCCACGCTGGTGCTTAAGTCGAAGGCTTCGTTGAATGTGCCCAATTTGCGTGCGGAGACGCCGCTTTCGATGCTGGAGACTCAAACGGGCGCCATTTGGATTGGCGCCAAGGTAATGGATCGCGTCAAGGAGGCGGCGCTCACGTCACAGCAGCGAAGATCCTTCATCTCAAAGCTGCGCCATGACAAACGCTTGCGCTGGTGGTCCATGGTCGCGTGTCCGTTTACTGCCTTCTATTTGGCCGGCATTGTCTTTACCATTAACACGCTGTATATTATCAAATTTTTCCTGCTCGGCTGCCTGTACGCCATATTCCATACCATTGGCAAAACGCTCTTCGATGAGCATCTGATGGCGCTCTTGCCGCTCTCCGTTTATCTGGCCACCAAGGCCTGGTTCTATGTCACCTGGCTGGTGTTTATCGATGATGCTGTGTCGCTAGCGACCACCGTGTGCTTCCTAATCTGCTCGCTGGGACTCTGGGTGTGTTTCCTCAAGTCCTGGAAGGGCGATCCCGGCATTATACGACCCACCCGAGAGCAGCGCTTCAAGGTATGCCAAGAAAAGGGTTGGCCAATTGTAAATGACATTATATAAATGTGATTTCTTCATTTTTGACAGACCATTATTGAGCTGTCGGAACGCGGTGGCATTGGCTTCGAACCGGCCTCCTTCTGCTCGGGCTGCCTGGTTCGCCGGCCCATTCGCTCCAAGCACTGTTCCGTGTGCGATCGTTGTGTCGCACGCTTCGATCATCACTGCCCCTGGGTAGGCAACTGCATTGGTCTCAAGAATCACAGTTACTTTATGGGCTTTCTCTGGATGCTGATGATCATGTGCGCCTGGATGCTATACGGTGGCTCCAAGTTCTATGTAAACGAGTGTAATGTGCACTTTGACGGTAAGTGCACTGTAAACAAGACCCTGTGTACAAGATAGTACACCCCATTAGTTAACTGTCGAAATTCTTGCCAATTCAAAACACTCACAGTCACTGTCACTGCCAAACCACAATGTTGACAATTATATAACGAATTTCCTTCTTTTTTTTTTATAGATTTTCTCACCGCCATGCAAGCGATTGGTAACTGCAATGCCTGGGTTGGCTGGGTCATGGGCAATGCTCTGCTGCATATGTCCTGGGTCATACTGCTGACAATTTGCCAAACGTATCAAGTGATTTGCCTGGGCATGACCACCAACGAGCGCATGAATCGGGGTCGATATCGCCACTTCCAGGCTAAGGGTGGGCACAGTCCGTTTACGCGCGGTCCGCTGCTTAATTTGATTGATTTTCTGGAATGCAATTGCTTTGGCCTTGTACAACCCCGTCGCGTTGATTGGATGAATTATTATGACTACGATGCTCAGGCCCATCAAACCATTGAGAAGGAGCCGCTGTTGCGCGCCGATTGCGCCGATCCAGATGGACTGGCTGGCGATCATCAGTATGTGTAGGATAAATCCCATCGGGATGCGAAGACGCTTCAAATGCCCATTGCGCATGTCTAACGTTTCATGTGCTAATAACAAGACAATGCTTTAGATATGCCTACCCGATGATTAGCTTCGTATTATTTCTAGTGATTTGTATTTGGTACGCGCTGCTGCAAACACAATGATCTATTAACAACAACAACAACAACAACAACAACAAAACCAACAACATTATAAAGACAAAAGACAGAAGCGTCGTCGCTGACCGATATCGGATCGAGCAAATTGGGCATTAATGCCTCACAAATACGTACATATTGTGCATGTATTTTACCTGTAATTACAAAAACTGTACATTTTTCAGCATATTTCATAATTTAACTGCAATACAAAGCACACACACGTTTTTCTCCCCACTGAAAAGTATTTGTAAAACCAAAAATAGTAATCAAGTTAACGCTCACACCGAACAAAAACGTTTAACTATCGCAACAAAATCAAAAAAAAAGTTTGGATTATTCAAAGTCACACAATATTGAAATTCTTGAATTCACCTCAATGATTAACAAAATTTGTCAAGCGCACAGTAAAGTAAATACGAAATATGAAACTTTTTTAATATGTATTCCAAATTATGTGTATTCTGAAAGCAAGGTTATAGTAAAATTATATAGCAGTTGCCTTTTTTGTGTCGGCTTGGAGCTGCCGTTGAAGTGAGATTTGGAATCCCATATCTCCATTTAAGCAGCTTTCAAAGAACCAAAAAAAAAAAAAACGAAAAAAAAAACCAAACAAATACTTCAATTGTCAATGCGAATAAATATGGCAACCAAACGATTTACATACTTAAAAATCAATCTAAACGCGATCCGATTCAATACGCACTAGTCTAGTCAGCAATCATTTAAGTAAAAAGTTATAGTGCAACAAAACAAAGTCGATATATAAACAATATTGCATATTACAAAATACATACTACATATTTATATAAATATATATATATATATATATATACATAAAATATACATATAGTTATGAAATTATATATACACCTATGATCAAGTATCAATGAAGGAATTTCGAAAAGTGCAACAACCTGACAACACAAGACACAAAACACGACACTTAGCTAAAACGAAACGATTCTAATTGTAACACGTTACTTAAATGCATTTAAATTTAAATAACAAATTAAACATATGGCATATGCATTACCTAAAGAACAATTTCAACTAAATAAATATGTATGTATGTAATAACTGAAAACACTTCAATGGATTTTGTATTCGAGAGATTATACAAAAGACGACAACGCGTACTTTTTACTCTGCGGTTTGCTACAAAGAACATTTATTTGAACAAATTTTTTTATATTCTTTTGCTTGCATTGTTAAGATCGAAAATGATAACGCTTCTAACAAGACTACAAAGAAATGTATTAAATAACGTCAAACATGGCAAACATAATCTAAGTGTTTTTTTGGCCCAATTACAGCAGCAAAAATAAAACAACCAAAAATCCATTGCCTATGTCTTTAGTTTAGCCAATAAGTTCAAGACAAGTATGTGTATTAAATAGTATGTAGATTGAAATTGCGAGGTGTATGTAACAATGTGCGTTAAAATTTAATAATAAATAGAACTTTATTCCGAATTCAAACAGAAACCAAAAAAAATAAAAATAAAAATAAAAAATTCTATGTAGTTTTTAGAATATTCTTTCAGCTGTGGCGAATATCATTTCCTGGCTTAATGGTCCCATCAATCTTTTAATGGGCATGACGTCCAGCATGTGATTACAAAGTTCCCGATCAAGCACTAAAAATGTACATGTATGATCGATAACAGCGCGATTAACTGAACTCTTTTGGAAATTAGTCTGTTAGATCACCCAGTACTTAATTTATACTTACTTTTAATTACGAATGTTCAAAAATTTTCACACAAAACCACAAATATAGTTCAGTAAATATCAAATTGTATTTGGGTTTTAATTTTTTGTTTTGTTTTATTTTTTGATGACATAATATTTTGTAGATTTAAATTGGTTGGCTTTTTACCTTTCTTTTCGACATTTATGCATTACATTTATAGGCTCGTTTTAAAAATAGAATTTTGTTTAGTTTTTGATAAATTAAGTGTTGCTCGGTTTTTGTTTTTAATTCTTTTTCTTTATTTTTTTTTTGTTATTAAAAGTAAAACAGTTAAATATATGCATTATTAAAATACGTTATTATTATCGCATTTTATACTTAAATTTCGCTTGTGATTAGTTGCTATCGTTTATTACAATTTTAGCAGCGGGTGTAAATGATATACAATATTATGAAATATTATGTTGTTTTGTATTTATAATTTTTATTTTTTTAAGTTTGCCTTATGGTCAATTTACTTGCTTCAATGCAAATTATATGAGAAAAACGCGCGTTTGCAACGTGCCGAATTTTGTTTTATCAGTTAAAAAATATAAAAGCTTACGCACTAGAAATATTTGCAAAAACTAGTTGAGAATTAGTGTAAGTAGAAACGTGACTGAAATCGTACGATCGGAAAGCCGTGGCGGCACTGGTCGGTGTTCAGAGTGTGGGTAGCGTTAGCGTCTTTTCTTTATTTTCTTTTGGTAACGGTATATAGTCACATCTATATATAAATACATATATATATACATAAATATATATATATATTATATTTAGGTGGGTTGCGGCGTGGCCAGCTTGAGCTCAATATAAGTGTGTTATACGAGAATATATATATGCCTTGGTCGGAGTAGAAATGGTTTTTCTTTCACTGCCTGCACATAAAACACGAAACATGTCCGTACGGTACGTTAGAGAAGTAATGGGGGGAGGAGGGGGGTCCAGGAGATGTAAGTATATATAGAAATATTGCAATGCGTTTTATAAGCGCACTTGATAAAGGAAAAGCAAATTAAATATATAAATTTAAGTAATAGTTAATATTTGCTTTTTAGATATACAAATAAAAAGCTTTAAAAAAAAACTGCGTTTATACGTGACCCAATATCGTGGCGCTTGATTCGCGAATTGTGTAATTTGAGGAACTTAAGCTCAGAAATTTGATTTGATACCCTAAACACGGTCTGTAGTTTGTATCTGAAGATAATGGATATGTTTTGTGCATACTTGATGTGAGAAACCTTCAATTGTGCTTTGAATTTATTGCGAATTCGAGCATACAAGATATTGTGCAGCGTATAAGCGCAGTTTTTCTTTAATCATTTTAATGTTTTCAGAAGCTAACTGCGTTCATGCCGCAGACTTTGATGCCCAACAAGAGGCAAACGGTTCAATTGGTATTTAGTATATAAATTTAAGCTAAACACAGTTTTAATCGTATCATTGTGTCTGTGCCCTTGTTGTTCATACTAAAAATTAAACTACGTTTATGCCAAGTTTCATATGCGTGATTAGCCATGCGGCAAAAAAAAAAAAAAACAAATCATAAAAAATAAATATAATAAAAGAATTTCTAAAAAATTTTTTTTGGACTCTTAACGGAAAATCACGAATAGGAACACCCGCATAAACGTGGTAATAAATTTACGAAATATTTATACATGCCTTAGCTTAAGCAAAATGTGTATACAGATGCTTAATCTATATGTATATATATATATATATATAATTATATATATATATAAGATGTATGTATATAAATTTTTGTAGTACACGTAAATTGTTTTTCTTTTGTTTTAAGTTTTTGTTTTTTTTCTTTTCTTTTTGTTTTTCTTTTTAATAAAAATATATATAAATATATGCTATTTTGAATTTGATTTTATCTCTCTGCCCATATGTATAGTTATTCTTTTTATCTTTTCGTTTTTGTTTTTTTTTTACTTTTTGTTAGCTGTATTAGATCTTTTAGCTTGCTTGGATTTTTCCCTTTTCTTTTGTTTTTTTTTTGTTGTTGCCTTGTTAAATATGCGCACTTAAAATAGGTATATATATATATGTATATATATATGGTGTATATAAAAGTTCAATGATTATTAGTTATACATAGTTATTTATGTATATATTTGTTTTGTTTTTCATTTTTAAATATATATATTAGAAGTGGGGGAAATACCCAGTATATTGGGTAAGCGTGGCCTATCTTTGCATTCGTTTATAAAAATTACACACGCACACACATATGTAAGAAAACAAATAACAAAGCAAAGAGCCAAGAATAAAATAAATAACAAATGTGCATTGTAAATAGTTAAAAAAAAATAAAAAAAAAATTGAGCTTATCCTAGGAAGGGTTACATAGCATTGCATTTAAAGGGATTGTATGGGTTTTCTGTTTTTGTTGTATGAGTGTAGCAATGTTCCTATTGTTTCAGTGAATGGTGTGTCTGTGTGTGTGTGTGTGTGTGTATTGGCGCATGGTTATGTATTGTTTTGCAGGCTTTGCTTGTTTGCTTTTGCTTGGTCTCATAATATGTATTAATTTTATCATATATTTATAAACATTAATTCCCACTGATGTTACGTCTTCTGCAGCAGCTCGCTCTGTGGACTGGGCGGACTGGACAATTGCAGTTGCTGCTGCTGCTGCTGCTGCTGCTGCTGCGGCTGCTGTTGCTGCTGCTGTGCGGCATTCAGCATGGTCGGTGCAGACAGCGTGCTCGCCTGTGTAATAACTGTTGTGGCAGAGATGGTCTGTTGCTGCTGCTGCTGCTGCTGCTGCTGGTGTTGCTGCTGTGGCGCCTGCTGCAGCTCGTGCGTGTGCTGCTGATTTGTTTGATTGTTCAGTGGCTGGTTCGAATTGCAGAGCACCGAATAGACGGAATCAACCTTGCTTAGCTTCTCAAAGAGCGGTATCAGCTCGCGCAGTTCACAGTCGGTGACATCATCGAACCAGGACTTGACAGGAACCTGCCAACAGAAATATATAGAAAGACAATTGGCTTAGTAGATGTCAAGTGTTTGTTGATCTATGCAATCTTACCGCATTATCTGGATGAAATATATAGCTGGCCGGTGAATTATCAACAATGACAATCTTTTGTAAATCTCTTCCCAGACGATTCAGATCCTTAATGTAATTACCCCTGTAATAAACGCATGATTCCCTAAACAGTCTTGCGCGAAACACATTCCATCTGCAAATGTTGAAGGTAAATCAACTATGTTAGTTACATTCACTTGTTGCCTTGAATTTATTCACTAAATATATATACGAACTAACTAACTAACTATGCCTTTTTTTATTACTATTTTTGGAGTCTTTTTTTGGTCAAAATCAAATATATATTTATAGTTTTTTATTCGCTTTACTGGCTGCTCGGCGTCATTTCTATGTTTTCTTTACAATCTTAACCACAGCTCCGAGCACGTTTTATCTTGATCCCTTACAAATATCGTTATTCAAAACTTCAAAGTCACTTTAATTGCGGTCATTGCAATGTTTGAGAGATAACTTTTCATTGTGTTAAATATTTTAGTACACCCGTGTCATTGTATTAAGAATTTGAATAATTTATTGATAATAGTGTACTTTTAATTTTGAAAAGATAAAAAACCTAACATTTTAAATATAGTATTTTATATTTAAAATATTTGTTCTATTATGTGACACGGCTTGTAGTTCGCGTATATTGTTGTAGTAAGAACCAAAAGTAATATCAAGTTCCAACTTCTTTTTGATGCTCGCTCTCAATCTTATCTATGTAGATGAAATCGGGGCCATTACTTACTTGTCGAGCAGATCGGCAACGGGATCTGCGTATTTGGCTAGTGATGCTGTAAACAAAACGCACTCGTAAAGTTCACCCATCTTTTGCAGAAACTCATCGACATGCGGTCGCTTTAGCACGTAAACCTGATGGATGGTGCCATCGATTTCCACTGGTACTATGAAATCGGCGTTAGGTATAGGCTATAGGAGCAGAAGTCACAGAGTTAACTGAGTGTTAAGTGGAGAGCGCTGTGTGCTCCTTCACATACCTTAAAACTACTGTGCACTAGAGTTTCGTCCAAATCGATGACCATGCACTTTCTATGCATATCGGAGTGCCTAACCTGAGGTAGGAGGTACCTATGTTGGTCCGGTAAGGGTGGCGGAGTTGTTGAGCCGTCGATCTGTGTGCCATTCTGATTTGTTTTCGTTCGATTTCGTCGCCAGCAGCAGAGTAACGATTGAAGAATTCCTCGTTTTTGTGGCTTTAAGCGATCCACATCTTCTGAAAGTGCAATATATACATTAGCATAAATAAATACATATGCCGGAACATTTGTTTACACATAAAAGATTAACCAAACATTTGTTAACCCACTAACTGAATCGGCCAACGTTCATTTCACACCTGACAAACGAATACTTTTGGCCATCTATTAAATCCGGTTAACATTTATCATATACAGCCACAATTTGAAGTTTAAATTTTAATCGCACGTTGACAAATCGGCCTTGGAAATGCCAGGCAGGGCTTATAAAAGGTGTTTTTATTTGTATTAATTAAGCAGGCTTACATTTTGCGGTTTGAGGCTGACTAAACAAGATTGAAGCAAATAAATTATTGAATGAATTTATGAATGTGCATTGTTTCAATTGAAAACAAATACGTTCCTCCTATACGTGTGAGAGGAGTGAACGGCGACCAGATACACTGTAACTGCATGGCATTCAAATATATATAAACATTATATATCTTTATTCAATATTATTTAGTTATGAAACAGGCAAAGCTAACGGTCATTTCTTTTGTTTTTAACCAAGTTACGAAATTTTGTAATAGAACAAATTTTGTGAATATTGGACTTTCGCAATTTGCAATTTGCAGGTGTACTTCTATTCATCACTGACATATCTACGAATATGTAAGAATTTGGAAGAGTGTAGTTCTTATTGCGAGTTGTTTAACTAATCGTTGTTATTCTAATCTTAGATTCGTTTATGAACGACCAAAGATAATACAAAATGGTAGCAATAACCATACTAGCAGTAAGGTAATAACCTTATTATTGCCATATAAAATCCAATGATTTTTGTACTTTCTCCTTTATCTAGCTTTTCCCCCAACAATTTCCATATTCTGACATATAAAATAATCTTGAACCCCAGCTGAAGACTCTCAAGGTGCCTCACAACAACTTGATCGGCCAATAAAGATACAAATCTATATAAATAAGCGTATATATATATAGATATAAAAAAATATGCATGTAAATAGCTGTTTTATATCTGCTGTTGTACGCAGATGTTTTGTGTGTGAAAATGTCTGAAAATAGAAAAATCAAACGAAATGATATATAAAAGGAAAAACCCACAACGACAAACGGCGGCCAAGATGGAGTGGGGGGCGTGGCGGGGACTGTGTTGTGGCAAATTTAGCAAACATGCATGCGTTTAATCGATGGGAAATGCTATAATTGCATGCACACAGACAGACCGACAGCCACAAGTAAGAAGGTCGCCGATTGACCTTTAAGCCCTGCTGGTCGCCGCCTCAGGTGTGCCCCCCCCCCCCCCCGGCTCAGGAGAGTGTGTGAGACAAAGAAAAATAACATTCAAACAGCACCTGTCGGGCAAAACATGAATGAAGTGCATGTTGCATGTTGCATGTTGCCTATGTGGCCCGTGTTCTGGCCAAAGGAGGATTGCAGCAGCTTAGCTAGACGCTAGTCGGTTCAGTGAACCGTTAGCTAGCGAAAACAGAGCTTAGAGAGTATCCCCAGCAGGGCGACATTGTGAAGTGCAACTGTACTTGAATATTTGATGTGCGTCGAAGCTGCACAGTGGTCTGATCTCAATTTTAACTGTGCCAAAAATCACGGCTTTTAAGCTGAATGAAGACAAAGCCGAAAAATATTAAAAAAAATGTTGTTCAAAAACTTAAATACACACATTGTGCAAACAGAAATTAAAATTTACAACATTTCAACAATTTCAACAGATTCAAAGTAGAAAACATTTTTAAAAACGTTAAGCATTTCTGAAGTTTAAGTAGGAAAATAATTGTTTAAATAACACAAAATTATTATTTTTACCCATCTGCGTTGTTTAACACGGAGTTCTTAACTTCTCCATGCAACTTTACACAATTTTTTCAAATTTCTACAACCTTCTGCAGGCTGAGGTGCCACAGTGCGTTGTCGCCACAGCATAATAAAAGCCCAGACAACAACAATGGCGAGTTGAGAACGTGCTCCTCACGCACACACGCACACACGCACTGATTATTAGGCAGGTGAAAGGTGAAACGCCCGCCGTTCCGCTGGTTGCCCTATCGGTGCTTAAAGTGGGTCCACAGTTCAAACATTTTACATAACTTTGCATAGAAGGCGTTGTCAATTTGTCGCCTACTTGTTGAACAGGCAACCGCAACATTTTGTCCTTATTGATAACTTATATATATATATAGATAGTGTGTCTATATTTAGGTTTGTGGGTTCTCCTCTTGATTGAGCACAGTTTCCCCCTCCGCCTCCCGCCCCCCGCCATCACACTCAACTGGGCTTTTGTCCTATTTTTAAGGCTTTAAATTGAATTATTGACTTTGTCGCTGTGTGTGTTTGGGAGTTTATTTTTTCTACACTTATTTATAGCATCATTATGCGAGCACAATTTCTCTATCAGATTTTAATAGACACCAAATTTGGCATGCAGCTGACCGTAATAATCGCACAAATTTAAATCCGTGGGCGGTACATC
Organism: Drosophila sordidula; assembly: GCA_035047465.1. Taxonomy (NCBI): domain Eukaryota; kingdom Metazoa; phylum Arthropoda; class Insecta; order Diptera; family Drosophilidae; genus Drosophila; species Drosophila sordidula. Next base: position 7,165,180 of record JAWNPQ010000156.1, on the reverse strand, counting down.
GAATATGAAATACGACCACAAAGTCACGAATTGCGTCTTTGTGCTCTTTATTTTCCCTCAAGTGGTACCATTTAAAAAGCCAAGTTTTATTCAGAGTTTTTCAAAGTCCCGTACCATTTGAAGTTTGTTTACATTTATTTCTCGGTAGATGAGTTGTGCAATAAACTGAACAAAGAGGATTTCGGTTTGAATCCCAGGTAAATGTAATCTCCACATTTACCTGGCATTGTTTTAGTTTTAAAAGCCATTAAGTTCTTAAGTTTGTTATTTGTTATTCACATTTCGAACAAATGTATACCCTGTAAACTGTAAACTGTGCTATTTTCGTTTTGTAGACCAGCATCAGGCCGGTTATATCCAGATATAGACGGTCTGTCTGCTTGCAGTCGATGTCAGAGACTTTAGACATCAAATTTGGTTTGCGGCTTTTCTCATATAGCATTCACAGATCAAATTTATTTGGACTTTATTATCAATTGTCAGAATTGGCGTATGCATCGAGAACTGGCTCGTAATTGTCTTTAAAAGTTATTCTCTTCTTTATTAATGTGCCGTCATTCTTTTATGCAATATTCAAGGTCTTAAATTCCATTTATATGCTGATATACTTTAGGTGATATATCTTTGTCATATACCTTAGTCTTAATGCCGCCAACTTGCTAAAATATCAAAACATGCTAAGTACTACATGAATTAATGAGAATCGCATAGAAGGCGAGCTTTCTAAGTAACATCTCGCAATTTATCAAATATGAGCAGAAATTTGTATGCATTTAACCCATCTTGACATCTGACATATTCTTAAGTTGTAAAAAGCTTATTCACAAGTTAAATATAATTCAACATGAAAAACCTTCTAAAATAAATATTTAATGAGAAAACACTAAAAAGCTTTTAAGCAGCTCAATTGAAAGAATTTCTTTCAAACTGGAACTAGTTTATTGTGACAAGTTTCTGTAAGTATTTTAACTTTTTTTTTTTAAAAAACAAGTTGAAAACTGATGTTTGTTCAAATGTATGTAGAAAGGGTATTCAGACAACAGCAGCTGTCTACATCTGTAACCTTTTTGTGGCTCGTGCACACAATTAAATAAACGATTTATGTAACAAAAGAAATATAAAAACGAAAAATGAAAAACAAAAAAGAGATGGCTGCATTAATTTATGCAAATCTGAAATCCGCAGCAGACTGTTAAACGGCCTTACGCGTCAATTGGGAAATACATTTTCGCAGTTTCAGTTTGCCGACGCGGAATGGCAATGAAAATGACAGGCTTTTCTTTTGTTTTTCATCTTCTGCGCTACGCTATTTATTATATTATTATTATTATTTTGTTTTTGACATTTCGCTGCTCTGCTTGCCAATAATCTGCACATATAGCCTATGCATCGGGGTACTTGTGTATTTTGATAATTAATTTAAGGCAAATATTCACTAACAAAAACAAAAAACAAAAATTGAAATCGAATAATGGCAAAAGAACGCCCCAAGTTTAAACATTTCGCAGCCTTATCTAATCGCGCTCACCATGTTTGTTATCTACTGGGCATACATATGATATCATTCTCAGTTCTTTTGCGCGCTGGCCTCAAACGGGCCCCAGTGCGACCTTCAGCATATTTATGAAGCTTTTCAAAAGTTTAGACACACAGATAGTCACACACATACGTAAGTTTGTCGAAAAAAAAAAAAAAAGTGATTGCAAGCGACCTGTAAACAGTTTCTATTTTTTTTTTGGTCTGCTTAACTTTGCACGTGATGTTTGTACAAGCTGAGAAAACACCTGCTACAAAAGAAATGAACCAGCGGGGTGCTCTCAAGGGGGCAAAATATGCATAAAGAGAGCAAAAGCTGGCGACCCTTTTGTGTTGCATTTGCACAAAGATGTCGCTTTGGGGGTTGGAATTCACAAATCACACAGCCCCATACAAGGGTCAATGAACCACCGCCTGGCCCCCTTTTCGAATTTAGTTAGTATTCAGACATCAATTGTAGTTGGTTTTATTTAGCTGTTGAATGGACTTAGAAGAGCGCCAAAAATAAATTAATTATTGCTTTTTCAGCTGTATATACATAGACCACATATGTACATATATACACACACACACATATATATATATATATATACATATAGGAAATGTTTTGCCACTGAGACCATCAAAATTTTTGCAAAGCACGCGGCACGCATATATTCTTCTTTATACATATACAAGCTATGTATGTATAGATGTACATAATATTTCTTTTTAATAATTATGCATTGCGTCGTTTCTGCCAATACGAATACGAATCTTCATAGCTGCTTTAGGTATTTAAAGGCAAAAAACAGAAAAAATTAAGAACAAAATCGATAAATAAAATTTTATGCACTTTGCATTAAATATAAATATATATAGTTAAAATCGAAGTGTTTATTCTCACTTATTATTTAAATATTTATCAATAGGCATATATGCATTTAAAAAAAACCTTGTTTTTTTTTATTTTATGTCCATCCAAGCCAAATATACAATAGTTTACAATAGTGAAGAATTCTAGTTCAATTTACTGAATCAGTTCAATCGTTAATGTTCGAATCATGAACTAAATCAGTAATTTTACTCACTCGTTCAGTTGTTCATGAACGACTCGTTTCGTTCAGCTGAATAACTGGTCAACTGAAAAGTTTCGTTCACTTATCCCTGAATAACAATAGTAGCTCATATTAATGGCCCGTTCAATCAAAGTTGTTCTGTACTAAACGACACAACTCGAATAAACCAATTATCTTCAATTATCAGACAATTTTTGTCATCAATCAATGTATGTATGTATATTAAAGTGTGAGCACATTTTTATTTTATGTATGTGCACACACTTGACTGCTTTGTTTACTTTTCTGTAGTTTTTAGTCTCTCCCTCTTGAGAGTTTATTTACTCTTTCAGCTGTTTTTTTTTTTTTTTTTTTTTTTTTTTTTTTTTTTTTTTTTTTTTAGTTAGTGACTGCAATTTATTTTGATGTTTACATTTTGAAAAGTAAAAAACATAAACAGCTGTTCATGCTACCTGTCAAACCAAACAGTTATTTTAACCAGTGTCGCATATCGCTGATGATACTAGGAATTGAATGTTTATACGAAACGCGACAGTGAGCACACATTTCACGAATTTATACGTATGTACACACTTTTGGTCGGCACAAAGCTTTGATGAGTAAAAGGCAAGAGTATAATCAAAATTTGCAATAGTTTAATTATAATAATTATTCATATTTCTTTTCAAAAAAACAAAAACAAAAACGAATATATACGATTTGTTAACTTTTTTCAATCTGTATTATTAACACCTTTGCCTTGACAAATTAGTATATATGCATACACATACATGTACACAGAAACGTTTGTAATATCACTGAATTTATTTTATATTTTTTGGAAAGGGTAAAACACGCGTTTAGTGTTTGTGTGTGTGCGTAAGTCATTTGCTTTGAAGACCTTGGAAAATTGAAAATCACAGACAATCACAGCTATAGCGAGAAATGAGATACTAGAACGTTTGCCCATAAAAACAAAATATATATATAAGCATATGTATGTGTATGTGTATCTATATAAATATTTAAACACGGGCGGTCGGGCATTCAGGCGGACAGACAGCACTTAGGCGGCACCCACACTGCAAAAAAAAACAAAAATAAATAAAATAAGAAAAAAAAACCAGGAGTGCTCTAGTCGGAAGTGGACAACTAGGAGATACCCTAGGCTGTCCTAGGTTATTTGACCAGCACATTCTTTTAATTAACTTCCAAGTTTATTGTCCGATCGTTATGAAATTTTCAGGACTCAAAAAGAGCATCCTAATAATATTTATTTTTCCAGTTTTAAAATTTAAAAGTTTAAAAATTCTATGTTAATCGATATGTAGAAAATGGGGCGATTTCAAAGAACAGTATAAAAAGTCTCTATAGAGACGACCAAACAGATGAAGAATATATATATTTTATGGGGTCGAAGGGGCTTCCGTCTATTATACCGCTGTTTAACCATTTCCAATGGGTACAGGGTATCAAAAAAAGCAACATATTTCATTTGTTGCCGGTTCTAACGCTCTGCCCTCTTCACACACCCACACATGCCAAAGCGGGAGAGACAGCTGTGTGCTGATGATGACGTCGCCGTATCTTATTGTCCCAAAGCTCAACAAGTCAAAGAGTGAAGAAAAGGCCTACACATACAAACAAACACGTGTATGCATATGCACACGGAAGTGTGCCCCATTATAGAGATAAATATTGAAGTTTAAGTTTGAGTTAAATGGGCAGCACTGTCAAAAGCGACTCAAAATCGAGCAAACTTATATTAAGCAACCAGAAACGAGAGATGTCAATTAGCAGCTAACCGCAAAATTGTTTTGTTTAGTTTTAAGTGTTGTACGTACATGTGCGTGTGTGTGTTTATATAAACGTATCTATGTATGTATAAAGTATAGTGTCGTCTGTTTTTTGCGACCGCAGATTAGATTAAATTTTGTTACTGTAAGGCGTTCCGTCTTGTTTCGTCTCCCCGTCTCCCCATCTCGCCGTTGCAGCACAAATAAAAAGAAATAAAAACACACACACATATATATATAGTATATACATACATGCACATACATTAACAAACACACACATACAAATGTACTTGTATGCAACTTTTTACTTTATCGCTCTCTTTCTCAATGCGAAAGCGCGCTCTCTGCACATTTCATTCAAGCTTTTTTTTTTTGTAAGCTACGCTTTGTTATTCGTCTGTTGCTTTGTTTGTTTGTTTGTTTTCACGAAAACTAGTCGACTATTTGACTCCATCTATACCGGTTTCGCCTTCGCCTTCGCCCTCGCGCTCTCGCGCTCATTTCATTTTATCTTTATTGTAAATAGTGTGCAATTTAATTGCGGTTTCAATCGTTCTCTCCCTCTCTCTTTCTTGCTCTCGCTGCAAAGGCAGTTATTGTAACGCAGTTTGCCCTTTTAGTTTAGTGCATGACGTCACAGTTGATTACAGGTGGCGCTCTGAGAGTTGCAAGCTAGCAAGTGGTTAGATCATTCACAATAGCCAAGAAAACAGCTGCGCACAAACATGCATACAAACAAACGTACACATTCACGCACACACTGTGTGCGAGTGAAAGAGCAGAGCTCATGGGAGCTTCAATAATTGTTAAGGTCACTCAATGGGAGGGAAGGAGGGGGCTGTCTAAACTTCGTGGCCACTTGTCCTTTAAGTATTTTTATTTCGTCTTTGTTGTGACGCCGTTCGCATGACTCATTGGCCACTCTTCGGCTGCATGTGTGTGTGTGTGTGTGAGATAGTTGTTGTTGTCTCTTACCTCCTTTGTCGCTTGGATAGACATTCAATTGTTCATCATCGCGGGAAACTTGTGTTATTATTGATGTTGCATCCATTACACAGCGTGTGGCAAGTTAAACGCCCCTTTGCTTAATTCCAAGTAAACTTAACCAGCTCGAAGTTGCAGTCAAAAGAACGTTTATTTGTCAATTTAGCTGCACAAAAAATAATATACACATACACATTATTAATACATTTTTTTGCACACATTTTCCTCAGAAAACTTCATGTTTTCTTTATATATAGAAACGCATTTACATACATATACACACATATGCATGCATGTATGTATGTGTGTAACGCAGACTGCGACTGCGACTGCGACTGCGACTGTTGCCTGTGCCAGACAGTGGAATTTTACAATTACGCTTTGACAGCCTCATTCGTTGGATTCGTCGTCGCAGAATGCAAATGATTTTCCCTCGCGATATTCACCTTTTGCAGCGTTTCATGTAAAAATGCACTTTCGCCTTTTGTTACTTTATTCAAAAATAAAAACAATAATTACAAGTGTATTAAAAATACAACGGAAATCAACTTAAAAACACTTTCTTTTCTTGCACTGTTGTTTGGGCACATTCTTTATTTTTCTTGGCGTCTACTTTTTGCACGCAGCTTCTTCTTGGCGTTTTATTTTTATAACGCACTCACTTGACACACACACACACGCGCACATCAACACAACAGCACAGCACACAAACACTGCTTCTTGCTTCGCTTTTCAACTTTTTGCTATCGTTGTTATAGTTTATTTCGATATCGCACTCATTTTGAGTATTCATTAATTATTTAATATTAATTGTAATCAAAACTTTGCGCAAAAAAAACAAAACGTGTGCTCACCGAAAAAAATGTAGCAAGACTGGCTGTTAGTGTTGTCACCGTCGGTGAGTGAAATAAAAAGAAAAGAGTTGCCACAACAACTATAACATTTGCTGTAATGTAATAAACTTGACTAGGGCTGCAACGATATATATAACATTTTAACTCCCCAGTTAACATAATGTACTCCCCACATAATTAAACGTTTTTTTTTATATATTCCATTAAACTGAACTGGTGCACTGATTTGTTGCAGTTGATCATTACTATCAACTTATTACTTTTTTTTTATTATTGTACAGAACATTGGATTTAAAATTAACTAAATGAATTAAACTCACGAACTCTAGTTCACTGAGTCGTTCGATTGAACCCACTGTAAACGAATTGTCATTACAGTAGCCTGGCAGTCAACCGGCTCGAAAAACAAAAAAGTTTTTATATAATATTATTAAAAATAGCCTCACTATGCCGCGCAATGCCAATGCCGAACGCGACAATCCCTGTCTAAAGGTGAGTATGCTGTCAGACTTAAATGCACAGGAATAAACCAATTAAATTGCAGGAACAAGAACTGTCATTCAAATGTCTAAACATAAACAATTTTGACCGGGAGAAGTGCGAGGTTTACTTTGTCAACTACAACAACTGCAAAGAGTTTTGGGCAAGTTGTTGATTTATTGCTGCTGATTATGTGCAGCTGCTAAAGACTTTTCAATTTCCTATAGAACAAGGTGCGTATTGACCGTCGCGCCAAAGGACTTGTCCCCTATCTGCCGCCAGTTGAGGAACGTGCCGCAATAAAGGCTGATTACATGAAAAGCAAACCGAACGTGTGATATATGAACATTAATTATAAAAGTTTATATTTGAACAAAATTAAGCTGTGTGTGTGCTGTGTATGCTGTCGGCAGCCATCACTTTGAGCGGGGCCAGTGCTGTCTCCAGCATGGCGGTGGTTAGTTCCATTTCCAGCGTCTGTTTGGGGTCATCGACAATTAGTAGCCTCAGCTGGGGCAGGCGATAGATGCACGATAGTCCTCGTGCCGTTATGGCCGTGCCCGAAATGTCCAGCACCTCGAGACTGGGATAGTCGCCGCCAGTGAAGCGATCCAGACACCAGTCGTCAAAGGTTGTCACATTGTGTAATGATAGAAATTTGAGGTGCTCCAAGCTGCGTAAATTCTCCAGGCCCTCGTAGTACAGCTTCATGTTGTCGCAGCGCAGCGCCTCCACTTTGTAGCTCGGATTGAATTTATTGGGCAGATTGAATTCGCCGTCCTCGTCGGCTCGATGCCAACGCTGATCGTTGAGGAACTTGGCAGCACCGCCGCGATACAGTATGAAATGGGCAGCGGCCAATTCGTGGCCGAGTATCTTGTGGCGCTCGGGTATGAATTGTTGCATGTGCCGTTCGATTCGCTCCTGACGTTTGTGCCACCATTGCTTCATGCTCTTTGCGCTCAGATCAATTGGCCGTTGCATCATGACAATGAAATCGGAGGTTTGCTCCGAGTTGGAGAACACTTTCAATTTACTGTTCCAGTCCTCCGGCCGATCGCCAATTGGCGTTCGCCAGCTCAGCTGCTGTTTGTCCTGGGCTAGCTCCTGGCGAATTCGCTGGACTGTTGCGCTGACTTCCTTTTCTGTCTGGGGATTAGGCAATGTGCTTGCACAACGGTAGAGTGTGCCAGCACTTGGCTGTAGATACCGTAATCGGCACAACAGGAACATAACGATCTTATTTAATAATTTACTTCAATAATGTTCCGAAAAAAAAAACAGTTGGAATAAAGCGTAGTCAGCTGTGACAACAGCTGGCTGCTAACTTTCAAACAATGTGGCAACGTCAGGCAGACGCCATTTTTTCCTGTCTTCTGCAGCCCTGGCCGACTGCGTGAAAAAAAAGCGTTTGTGATATTGCAAACGTTTGTCATTATTTTGATAAAGAAAACGTACGTAAAATTCCACCGAACACTCAATTGAAGGTCATATAAATGTACAGAAAGTGCAAGCCAAGACTTTTGGCATAAAGCGTGCAATAAATTCGCGAATTGGCTGCTGAAAATTACGGGTGAATCAGCAGCTATAAACGTGAAGGCAACGCCAGCGTCTGTGGAGCCAATCTCTAATTATTAACTACAAGCAACTCGAAAGGCAATATGGTCAATACATCTGGCAGTGAAGATGGCCAGCTGCGCAGCCCCAACGACGGACACTATATCAGGTGTGTACAATAATTATATATGTATATTTTGAAAAGCACATAAAAATTGTTGCTGCATACACACACACACACACACATTCACGCACGCACAGACAACACGACTACAATCACATGCATGCGCGCGTGTTCTTGGGTGTGTGCGTGTGTGTGTGTGTGGGAGCTGCTGTGTATTGAGTGCGGCAACTAAACCATTCTTCTATTTGAAAGCGTTATGTGATGATAATTTACAACAAAAAATAATATGAAATAAAATACACTAAAACAACTATAATCCAATACTCCACACGATTTAATGATCAAAAGGTTGCGCATTGTGCAGGTCCGTTTATCTGATAGAACAACGAGCGTTTGTCTGTGTGACCTCACATTTTCATCTTTTTTACGTGAACTCTGCGTATAAATTGACTAAAAGATTTTATATTACATATTTTGTTTTAGTTTAACATATATTTTTTTTGTTTCTCTTGCGGAGCTCGCAACTGTGACGTCGCAGAGATAAAGAAAAAACAAATGCGCATTTTGCAACACCTGTAGATCACTCAATCGTGTTCCCCAACACCGACATATCCTTTTTTCGCTTGCTTAGTATATGTGTACAGTATAATGTACATATATGCATATGTATATTGCCTACCAAATGTTAAATAACAAAGAAAAAAATCCAATTTATTGACAACATTACCATACTTTTTTTAAATGTACCGTTTAATTGACTTGAGTTTTTTCGTTGCAAATAGGCCAAAAAGTGTGTACTTGTCCCAAAATGACCGAGGCGCGCGATGGCCAACAACTAAAACTAAACTTAAAAAAAAAAAAAAAAACAAAAACCAATAAAAATACCAAAAATACAAATACAAAATAATTATAAAAGCTGAACGCAAGAAATGCAATTCAAATTTAAAGTGTGCCCAGCAGCTCAAGTGTGTAAAATGGCAAAACGGCAGCGAACTGCAGGCCCAGGATACGGCCGCCCTCCTCCAAACACAATATGAATAATCAAGCAAATCTCTTTAAATGACAAAGAGTGAGAGAGAGAGAGAGAGGGAGAGTGAGAGAGAGATATCTCAAAGTCTGGCGGTAAATCGAAAACATTTCTGTTCAATAACAATGCTAATGCCTTTCCAAGTCCTGTCATCTATATACGCATATAAACATATATAGATCTAAATCTTTTGTCTTTTGTCCCACGCAATTTTACAAATATATTTCTAGCAGAGTTTGCAGTCGTAAGTTTACATTTTACAGCCCATCGGAATAAAACTCAATGCCCCATGGAATTGTTTATCTAATTGCCATTTTTTGAATGGTGTTGGCCACACAGGTAAGTAAATGATAATACAGTGGAACCTTGAATAACACAAACTACGTAATTGCTTATATATAAATAATATTATGCTCATTGACTTTTTTTTAAGGGAATTGAACTCGAACTGTAACACTAATGGAATTCTAATATTTGGCGAAGACAACGTTGAAAATGTTTCAATAAATTATAATCCTAAGTACTATCACAATATCAAGCAGGAGATACGATTACGACTAGAACGAATATGTATTTAACATGACATGCGACTCTTTTTGCGAGGCTCTTTTAGAGGAATCACATCGAATTTTAGTAAGAGTAATAGGAATAGAAAATGCAATATGTAATGTTGAGATTAGATCTTTACAGCATTAGTTTTTGTTATCAATCGTGTTCTATTATATTTGTTTAGTTTTGGTAAGAAATTACGTATTATTCAAGGATCCACTGTTTACAATTAATGTACATGTACAACTTCGTGTTATTTGCTAATATACTACACCGAGTTTTCTTTTGATTGTCAATTTCCATCCAATATTCAAACAGTAATTCGCTTTGGATCTCTTCCAATGCGGCCTTGAGATTTGAAACCGACGGGCCACGTAAAATGTAACCAACGACAAAAAAACAAAAAACAAAAACAAAAAACACTGCAACAACAACATCAGCAACAACAATAGAAAGTGATTGATTCACAACAACTACAAGAACTGCTAGAACAGTCAGAGCGCGCCTCGCCGCCCCCATCTTATTCAGAAACTGGTCGCATCCTTTTGGGGCATCTACGAACTTCAACAGTTAATGCAATTGGCGTCAAAGTTTGTGTAAAATTCTTTTTTCTTTATTTTAGCGGCGAAGATGAGGAGCACGATGCGGACGCGCTTTACATACAACCGCCACAGGCAACCAGCAGCCAGGGCCGGGATGTGGCCAACACACGTCGTGAAAAGAAGAAGCACTCGCGCGATCGTCGACACAAGGAGCGCAGCGGTTTGGTCGAGGGCGTCGAACGGGAGAGGGAGCGCGACCGCGAACGGGATCGTGAAAGGGATCGCTATGAGTATCGTGGACCACGCGAGGATATGGAGCAGCGTTACCATCAGCATCATCGCAACGAGCGGGCCAAGCATCATTTAAGCCATGCCTATCATTATCAGCAGCAACTGCCATTGCCGCCGCCTCCACAGAGCTATGGCCACCATCATCCTCATGCCCACCATCATCATCAGCAGCAGCAACTAATGAGCTTATCACGTGGGGGACCGCGTGCCGATTACTATCACAGCAGCCGCCATGTCGACTATGTGGATGTGGAGCAGCCGTCGCGTCGCGCCGCCAAACATGGCTACGAACAGCCCAAGGACGCTGAGAGCCTCGAGCAGGATCTGCGCTCGCGGCTGCTCAGCAAGCGCCACAAATATGTGAAAGACTACGAGATGGAGGAGAACTACGAGCAGCAGCAACAGTCGCATAGTCGCCGCAAGGAACGCGACTCCCGCCGCGGCAGCCACAGCCATAAACTGCGTCACGGCGAAGTCATTGAGCTGCCGGACAGTCCCGAGACAGCGGCGACGCATCATCAGCGCAGCAAACAACAGAGGCGCGCCGCAGCGGAGGCGGCAGCAGCTGTCCAACAACAGCAACAACAACAGCAACAACAACAACAGCAACTACGTCGCACAACGTCCACTGATCCGGAGCTGCTGGCGCGACGCGAGAAATTTCTGGCTGCCGAGCGCGAGAATCGCCAGCGCAAGCAAATTGCACGCGAGGAGCTGGAAGCACGTCGCGAGCAACTGCTGCGCGAGCGGAACGAGCACGGCGATGCGCTCAGTCCCAGCACGGTGGCGGCCAGCGTGACGGCTGGCCTAAACATCAACATCAAGCGCAAGCAGAAGGATAAAATAGAGGACGGACGTTACGAGCCCAGGAAGCGTAGCAAGCAGGCAAGTGAGGAGAACAAGCGGCTGGCCAAGCAAAATGACGACGAGGAGAGCGAGGAGAGTGACTCGGAAGAGGACGAGGACGATGACGACGAGGAGGAGGACGACAGTGGCAGTGCGGAAAGCGGCAGCGATACGGCAGACAGCGCCGAGAGCAGCTACGACCAACAAGAGCCGCATAAGAAGAACAAGCGAAAGCGCAAGCAGCCGGACGACGATGAGGATGTGCCGCTGCCCGACAGTCCCCTCAGCGTTGGCGCTCTCTACAAATCGCCCAAGCAAAGGCCGCGCTCGCGATCCGCCAGCTCGAAGAGCTCCCAGCGCAGCCAGAGCCGCAGCCACAGCAGCGCCGCGAGCAGCCATAGCAATAGTCGCCACAGCAGTCGGAGCCGCAGCAGTCGCAGTCGATCCCGTTCGCCGGCTAGCAGCGTGGACGAGGAGCGGCAGCGCTCGCGCAGCAGCAGCACGCGCAGCGAGGAGCGCGGCATGGTACAGCAGCAGCAGCAGCACCAGCTGGACAGTGAGGCCAACAGCGCAACGGAGAAGCTGTCGAAGGCGCCTATCGAAGAATTGCCGCCCTGCGATGACAAGGGCGTACCGCTGCCCAACTATTATCCGGGCGTGCAGGGCTGTCGTTCGGTGGAGGAGTTCCAATGTCTCAATCGCATTGAGGAGGGCACCTACGGTGTCGTCTATCGCGCCAAGGACAAACGCACCAACGAAATAGTCGCCCTGAAGCGCCTCAAAATGGAAAAGGAGAAGGAAGGCTTCCCCATAACATCCCTACGTGAAATAAATACGCTGCTCAAGGGCCAGCATCCGAATATTGTGACTGTGCGCGAGATTGTCGTCGGCTCCAACATGGATAAGATATTCATTGTCATGGATTATGTGGAGCACGACCTGAAATCGCTCATGGAAACAATGAAGCAGCGCAAACAGAGCTTCTTTCCAGGCGAGGTTAAGTGCCTCGCCCAACAGCTGCTGCTCGCTGTCGCCCATTTGCATGACAATTGGATCTTGCATCGTGACCTGAAGACCTCCAATCTGTTGCTCTCCCACAAGGGCATTCTAAAGGTCGGTGATTTTGGTTTGGCCCGCGAATATGGCTCGCCCCTGAAGAAGTACACCTCCCTGGTCGTTACGCTGTGGTATCGGGCGCCAGAGCTGCTGCTCTGCTCCCCGGAATACTCGACGCCCATTGATGTGTGGTCTGTCGGCTGCATTTTCGCCGAATTTCTCCAAATGGCGCCACTCTTTCCGGGCAAATCGGAAATCGATGAGCTTAATCGCATCTTCAAGGTAAGATTGATATATAATCATATAATTGGCGTAAAAAACTAAAAATATGCGTTCTCTTATTTCTTTTAGGAACTCGGCACACCCAACGAAAAAATCTGGCCCGGCTACTCGGAGCTGCCGGCGGTCAAGAATATGTTGAGCCAAAACTCACAGTTCACGGACTATCCGGTGTCGCAGTTACGCAAGCATTTCCAGGACAAAACCTCTGAGGCGGGACTTGGGCTGCTGCAGGGCCTGCTCACATACGATCCAAAACAAAGACTGACTGCTGACGCGGCGCTCAAGCATGGCTACTTTAAGGAGCTACCCCTACCCATCGATCCATCCATGTTTCCCACGTGGCCCGCCAAGAGCGAGCTGGGCGCACGCAAGGCGCAGGCCTCGTCCCCGAAGCCGCCGTCCGGTGGCTCGCAATTCAAGCAGCTGGGACGCGACGAGCCGATGGCAACCGCTACAGCGGTTGGCGGCGGTGGTGCTAAGCTCGCATCGGGCATTATAACGGGCAACAAGAAGAGCGGCGCAACGGCGGCCAGCACCGGATTTGTGCTTAACGCCGGCCTCACGCAACGGCAGCTGGCTATGGGTCCGGGCTTCAGTCTGAAGTTCTGAGACCGGATTTGAGTTAACAGATTTTTAGCCAATTTGAATAATTGTTATGTATAGATTAGCGTGTAAGATGAAAAAAAAAAAAAAGAAAACAACAAATATCGTTTAATGTATGTGTACAAATATTGTTCCAAATATAATTTAAAAGCCATACAATCACACAAAGCACTACAAAATCGTCATATACACCAGGCTGAAGGAAGTGAAAAACTTTATAATTAAAATTCTCTCGCGCATTTATCCATTATTTTTACTTTAAACCTTAAAATTAAAATCGGAATACTTGGTGCGTAGCCTCAAGTGGACCACAGATAGAAGTAGGTGCTCTGCCACTGTGGAATATATTCCCGCAGTGGTCCGGCCACCAATTTGGCAATGGGCACATGCTGGGCCACAAAGCTCAAAATTCGTTCGATGCGTCTCTTGCTGTAGTTATCGTAGAAGGGACTGCGGACAAGGAAGTACAACAGATTGATGCAGCGTCTGCTTAGCTCCAGTTTCTGCTGCTTGGACATTAAGTGCCGGTGCTGGCGATACAGATGTACGCTATATAGATCGACGGACAACGCAATCATATACTGCTTCCAGCTGCGCTGCCCGAACATGCCCATGGCGGCCAAATGGATCAGCGGCTTGGCAATGTACAAATATTCGGCCTTCAGCAGTTCGCGTGGAATTTGTGTCTTGGCCGCGTCCGCATTGTCCACATGCAGCTTGAAATCACGATATTGTATGGGCGGTGCACCCTCCACTTTGCGGATGAGGCGGCCGGAACGCTTCAGCTTAAACGTTATGGAATGCTCCGATTGCGGCGGGTTAGCATCGGCAGACGCCTGCTCTTTGCGCTGTTTGCTAACCGCACGACGGTTGAGCGATGCTATCGGCGGTGACGTGATAATATCCGATGTCGAATGTTTTAGCAGAAACAAACGTCCGGCCGCCTTGAAGACCTGTATGAGCGCTATCACCAGCCACCTGCCCGTTTGGCCAAACAGGCGACGAGCCGATATCTCGATAAACACCTCACAGTACTCGAGCGTCGTCAGCGTGACCTTTAGACGGTAGCAAAGGCCGGACTGAAGGCGGAGCACGGCGTTTTCGTTGCTGCCACGTGCCTTGTCGATGATGCGATCGTTATAGAACACCAGCATATTGGATAACGTGTACACCAGCTCCGAGAGCACATTGGAATTCGATATGCGACCTGAGTTTCATTGGAATTGCATCATCAAAACTGAGAAAACCTTTTCACATCGTTCGAATAACTTTACCTGCTACAAAGTAAGAAACCCATTTGGCCGTCGTCTCAAAGTCGCCCACTACATCGGGATTCTTGGCCACCCATGCCTCGTAGGACTTAAGTAGGCCTTTTAGCTGGTCCATATTAAAATAAACGCGTTATCAAGAACGGAAAACAAATTGAGTTGTCGCCGCTTTGTTTTCCTTTATTGCGGTGCAAATGCAACGAACGACTGCCATTCGCACCAAAGGTGTGTATTACGATAGAATATTTATCGATGTTTTCGATACAAATACATATCGATGTTAGAACCACCTCTTGGCGCCCAGCTTCAGCATATTTATTTTAAGAAAATCTGTTCCCATGACCAAAATATTTATTTATTTATTCAATTAATTTGTATAAATTCATGCCTTAAAATTATCTTTCTCTTTGCGCAGAGCTCCCATGGTTACAATGGGATTTTCCTGTCCGCCGGCATGCTTCTGCACGGTAGCCTCATGCACACGCATAAACGGATTCCATGACTTCTCTTCGCCAATAGTTGATGGCACAGTTGGATCTTTGGAGGCGCGACGCAATTTGGCCCATTCAATGCGATTCTGTATGAACTTATTGTCGGGCTCAACATGACGAGCAAAGCTCATGTTCTGCAGCGTATACTCGTGGCCGCAAAAGACCTTTGTGTCATCCGGCAGTGCCGACAGCTTGGCGCACAGTGCATCGTACATTTCCTCGGGTGTGCCCTCAAAGAAACGACCACAGCCGCCTTGGAAAAGCGTGTCGCCGGTAAATACAGCGCCCGCGTCCGGGCCATCGGCAGCAGTCACATGATAGCAAATATGGCCACTGGTGTGACAAGGTGTTGACAAGCAGCGCACATTGAGATTGCCAATGCTGAAGGTGTCATCCTGGCGCACCTTGCGATTCATTGCGCCGATTCTGTCATCGCCGCCGTACACGTCCAGCTCGCCGGACCACAATTTAACGAGTTTCTCATTGCCGCCGGCATGGTCCCAATGATGATGGGTGGTCAGAACCTTGTTGAGCTTAACATTCTCCTCCTGCACAGTCTTGATGACCAGCTCTGGATCAACGGGATCAACCACAGCCGCCTCACGGGACTTGTTGTCCACAATCAGATACATGTAATTGTCCTGCAGAGCAGGCAGGATTTTCACCTGCATGCTCTCCAGCTCGACACCCTCCAGAGTGCTATGCATGCCTCTAAACCCAACTGTCCTCAGCTTTTGTACTGCAAAAGAAGCCAATAAATTAGAACTGGTTCAGTTGTGACTATAAGAACAACTGCAGGCAAATAATAAGCACATCAAACATAGATAAGATTAAACACATAAAAGATTACAATTGACGCGACAGAACGGGACACCCAGAAACCGCTTTAATAATCCAGCACCAGCACCAGAAGCAGCACCAGAAACAGCAACCGCAACGCCAAACGCAGCTAATTTGGACGAACCTCGAAAGTAATAGGGAGTCAGCTGGGTTTCAATACTGGTGCTCACACTTTTCCAAACTGACGAAAACATTTAAGCGTTTTGAATTTGACAATAGCTGTGTTTGAAAGCGATTGAAAGTCTGACAAGCTGTATTTCATAACCTAAGGCACAAAATGTTACTTATTTACAGTTAGATTTGCCAGAAGCAAAATGCCGGAAAAATTTGCATACATATGTATTTGTAGATGACACAGCTTGCCAAAGCTTCATTAGCTCGATATGGAAACTATCGATAGACTTTCTCCTAATGTTGCATTATGAAGGAATGACACATAATCTTTTTTTTTTGGTACACTTAAAACATTGCCCTTTTTTTGGTACATTTAATTTTTAAAATGCAATGCCAAATCAGTTAAAATGCACATCGCAATAAAATTTGTTTAGTTGTAGTCGAGTTGGGTATGACAACTATCGATTGACTTTCCTCTAACGTTGCATTAAGAGAGAATGACACAATCATTTTTTTTTAATTGGTACATTTATTAGGAAACAATTTAAAAGTACAGTTGTATCGCGATAATTCATTCCCCGATAAATCGATATTTGATTGACCTGAAACCTCCTAAAAATTCTAACTAACTACCGTTAACTTTTGTAAACAATTTTGTCGCCTTACGCGCTGCAAATTTATATTCTATTTTGAATTTATTTTCTCTTAGTTCGCTTTTTTCATTCAAAGCATTAAGCTGTAATATGAAGATGTCAAACAAAAGCCTTATCACCTTACGTGTTATTTAGTTATTTAATTCTAATTAAGTTAAGCAATATGTGATAATCAAGTGAAATGTAAGAGCCCCGTTAATTCGTATTTTGCTTTTTTAACATCGTTAAGTCGAAATCTCGAAAATGAGTACCCTCTTCAATTTGATAAAAATGCTGTTCCCTTGTAATTTTTTGCAATTTTGTCGAAAATGATAAATGCAAGGGAGTACATGATATTTTATTAAAAAATCCAAAAAATGTTATTTTCAATAATAAATATATTTGAAATGCAGAAATTATATAGAGGATAAACCATAAAAAAAACGGCCATCAAACATGAAAATCGGTTCAGATTTGACAAAGTTATGGGTGTTCGAAATATGGGAGTTATGGATCCGAGAGCTCTACATGTTAAAATATTTGTCAATTTTGGCATGATTTTTGACTAAAAATTTGGCCCCCTTAGAATCGGTTTTAATGTATTTTTTTATACTAATTTTGGCAACCACAATCGATTAAAAAAAAAAATTTGCAATTCTAAATTTTGAAAAAAGAAATTGTCGAAAATGAGGGAGGGGGGGGGGTTATATGATATTTTATCAAGAAATATTTTATATGTTGTATATATTTTATCAGGAGCAGTTGAAATTCAATTGAGTAAGGAATCATTTATAAACAATTTCAATTTCAATGCCACTTAAACTAGAAAACAAATCTAAAGTTTCGACGAGTCCATTACAGATTATGCACAATTTACATGAATATATATATGTGTATATATGTGTGTGTATATGTGTATATATGTAAATTGTGATAACAGGGTTTCTCGTGTCATTTGAGGCCCTGAATAGTTGTGTGCTCGTCAAATAATAAGTAGGGAATGTCTGATGCTGACGAGCTCAACTCATCGCAGTCGAATTCCCAACTGATTGAGGTGCAGGTGCATCATGTGGGCGTTACGGCCAAGCTGCAATCGCCACTAAAGAAGATACTGCCCCGGCTGAGCAGCTCGACGGAAACGGAACTCTTTCAGAATACCAAATCGCAGTACAACATGTTCGAAAACGAGGGACAGGGCGACACAACGGCCACGACGACCACGTGCCTGTCCAGTCCGACGCGAGTGCTCTACGAGATGCACGCGGAGCCGGAGAAGAGTGCAGTCAAGCCGACTCGCATCGAGTTCCAGCGCTACTCGAAGACCAAGTGCGCCAGGTTCGCGGTGCCGCCGCGCAAACGTCCAAGCAAAACCAAACAGAGCTCGTCCAGGTCGAAGGCGAAGGCGACGCTGGAGCAGCAGCAGCAGCACCGGCAGCAGCTGCAGCAGCAGCAGCGTCCGGGCTTCCTCGAGCGGCTGGTGGCCTCGCTGGACGGGATGTGCAAGTGCCAGCCACAGCATGCCCACAGCATCATCGATGATCTGCCGTCGCCGCAGTGGAACAAGAAGGCCGCGACGCGTCACACGTGCATCGGGATCTATCCGTTTGAGCACGGCTGCGCCGACTATCTGAGCACGACGGACACGCATCCGAAGATTAACTCGATTGTGCTGGCGGATCGGGCGACCACCTATGCGACCCACTTCTGGGCCGAGTTCTTCGGCCTGCTCCACATTGGCGTCGCCTTCGTGGTGGCCTTTCTGCTCCAGTGCTACAGATTCGTGCTCTACTCGCTGATCAACACCCTGGTCGTGGGCCTGCTCCACACGACCTCCGACTATTTGGTGAAGCCGGCGCTGACAGTGATGTTCAATGGCTTCCTCCAGCCGCCGATGATATTCCTCTACAACGTCATGTGCTCGGTGCGGGACATTTTGGAGCCGCTGGCGGACACCGTCAA
This sequence comes from Drosophila sordidula, assembly GCA_035047465.1. Taxonomy (NCBI): domain Eukaryota; kingdom Metazoa; phylum Arthropoda; class Insecta; order Diptera; family Drosophilidae; genus Drosophila; species Drosophila sordidula. The sequence continues at coordinate 7,146,312 of JAWNPQ010000156.1, read as the reverse complement.
TAACTTTATGAAGCCGCTGGCCACCCTGGGGGCCAGCGTCCGGCTCATCAATGTCAACTATCGCAATGTGCGACGATTCGCCAAGGATGTTTGATTTCTCGCATTTTCCCATTGTTTTTTGCTCGAATTGTAAAACCCTGTTAAATAAGTTGTGTGTGTGTGTGTTTGTGTGTGTGTGTGAGAGAGAGAGAGAGCGCCTGGTGTTTCATTCCGTTGCGTTCCTCCGGGTGGGAGGAGCCATCCTGCCAGCCAACCCCTTGGACCAGCGCTCTCCCAGCTGCTCTCAACAGCAACAGGATTATATTGGGCATACCTTGCTGCTGCACAATCTTACGCATATACAGAACCCGTATCGGGTTACGTTGTTGTCTCTCCTGTTCATGGAACTGTGTTACCATAACGACCTGGTCGCCGGCTCCGGCTCCGTCTCCGGCCCCCTGTCCCGGCTGCGTGTTAGGGGTGTCTAGCGCTGTTGGGAGTGAGCTCAATTACGCCGAACGCAACATTTATGATTTATTTGCTCATTTTGCGGCCGCGGGCTCGAGGGTGAGCCCAACATATGTCCACTATAACGGTCGTGATTGTTTTAAAGCGACTAATTGTATCCCACGAGAGTTTCGTCTGATATGCCTAATAAATTTATAATTTGGCCTAATGAAGGCGTTACAAAAAACTAGTCAGGGAGGTAAAAAAAACTAAAGTTTTTTTTTTGTTAAATACAAACTAGCGAGAACGGGTGGAACCGACTGCGGAATATTCGTTCACAATGCAATAACAGCTCCTGGCATGTCATCCTTTTTCCGTCTTAATCCGTCTTCAAAAATTCCGAGCACAGCTTATGTTCATAGTTCAATTATTTTTGTTGTTTAGTTAGCTATTATTTTGTAATATTCCTTGTCGTTTCGACAGGGTTAGTTATTATTGTTATGGGGGCGGAAGTGGGCGTGGCCGAGAATTATCAACTATAGAAATTTAGCGAATAGTTGTAAAATTGTGCGGGGTATTAATTTTTGCCTTTTATACGCCTTTCAAGTAGGCGTGGCTAAACTTGATCGTTAGAGGAGCCCATCAAAAATTGTTTGTCAAGTGTAAACCTGAGACAGTTATAGATATTGGGGCATTTGGCCAGGGCCACGCCCCAGTGGGCGTATTCTAAAATCTAACCACTTTATCTGACGAGTACAGCTGTGAAATAAATTCAATACATACTGTCCGTTTGACAGACGAATAGAGACAATATAAATATTTCTATACTATATTTATATTTTTTTAATATTTCTATATTGTCTTTGCACCAACCTAAGATACTCTTTCACTCCGTGAATGAGCATCAAAATTCCATATAAAAGATATGTCTATCACTAGCCTTTCTTTTGCATACTCGTTATCTGGCGAAACACGAAAATTTCGCCAGAATTCGAAAAACTGCAATCAATTTGAAAGATCTGCAAGCGATATTTATCAAGGGATTAGCTGGTCTAGTTTTCCTCGAAGATCCTTCAGGTCCAACGATGTTTACAACGGAATTCCTTGGCAAAAGTGTAACCCCATCCAATGTGTGTTTTTTTAAAAATAATTTTCAACTGGGATCCAGCTAATTGTTATGCTTGGGCATTGAGCGTATACGAATACTATAAAAACAATCGCAGCGCCAATGTGTATACAAATAGTTTATGTAGTAAGTGTAGAAAAGTTTTATTTGTTGTATTTGGGTAAGTGGACACCAACGCACTCGAGCAGCTTCATTAATGAGAACTAATGGGATTGTTGTTGTGCGTAGAGCAGCGACTAAGGATCGTTTTACAGCGCATTCGCGCATTCATTGAGCGCTGGCACCCACAACACACCCACAACACACACCCACACACACACACACACGCAACCCCTTTTGGGCGGCATCCAGCCAATTAGCTGTAAAAAGTATATCTTGACATATGTTCGAAATTCGTGAGCATTGATTGATTTCCGTTACTAATTGGTGCACGTTCTCGTGGTTTTAGCTCTCAACTGAAAACTGAACAATATTAATTGGTCTCTTTTTGTTTAGTGTCTTCCTGTTTCTGTGCGCTATAAATACACGAATCCCGGCCATTAACATACGCTCCTAATTCCCAACATTTCTATTGAACAATTGACGACAAGGTGCGAAAATCAGGTTCCCTCCGCAGACGCAATGGACCAGCCCCCTGCCTCGGTTTTGCCCATTATTGTGCGATCGACAAGCGGATAAAGGATAAAGGATCAGACTCAATACAAACGACAGTTCATGAATGAGCCAGACACTGTCGAGAGAGGGAGAAACATAAGTGACAAACACTTTGCAGACGAGTTTGTTGGGAATTTCGGGATTACAGCTGTTGAGCTGTGTTTGGTGGGCTTGTCGCTTGGGCTGCTCTATATTTTCTGGGCTATTAGGCGGGGATTACCAAAACACACACAGGTTATTCTTTGTAAGGATTGCACGGGATCTAGCCATGACGTTTGCTATTCTTCCTCGTTTTTGTTTTCTTTTGCCAGAAGTTAAGCAATTTGTGCTCACTCTAGACAAGACAATGGAAGCCAAATGACAATGGGTCGGTTATGCAAGAAGTTACGAGTAAAACGTTTTCAATATGCTAAATCGAAATGGGCAATGGATGCAAGGACCAAAGGGTATCAGGTAACATATAAAGATTACGTGCACTTTTTTTATAGTTAGAAATAAGTATTTTATAATGAGCCAACAACAATTTTACTGGTATTAATGCATAATATACATATACCATATATACATGTATATTTATACCCTGTATATAAACTTAAAGGTTTTTGAATATTTAAGTTCCTGTATACGATAGGTAATGCAAATTTTGTATAGCTTATTTCGTATAGAATATTTCACTTTCTGGATGCATGAGTTTGAAGATACTCTGGGAATGCGCGCTGCAATAAAAATCGTTTATAAAATGAAAAGTATATATTGAGTTTGTTATCCGTCCGCCCGTCTGTCCGGACGAACGCACCTTTTTTCGGCGATTTGGAAGCTAGAGAGTTACCAGAGTTACCAGAGTTACCACTCCCAAAAATTGAGACCTTGATATCCCGGCCAAGCCCACTAGAGCTCCTCTAAATACCCTCCTCTAAATAGACGCTAACTGGGATCGTGGCCAAAATCGAAAATCCTATGGTCACCAAATTTGGCAAACAGTATTCGGATAACCTCCTCTTAAGGTCCAGCTGAAAAGTTTTGGCCATGCCCGTTCCTACAAAATATAAAAATCTATATTTTGCTAAAATAAAAGTTAGAATGAATGCAATTAAGAACTCAAGAGTGCTTGACTTCGAGATATCTTGAACCCTTCACTATAAAAAAAAAATAAGTATCTGACAAAACGGAGTGGGTTATCGATCAATTGAAATCAACTTGATCTGCCTATATTCGAACTTGAAGAGTCTAGCTCCTATAGTTTCCGAGATCGACGCGTTCATACAGACGGAAGTACGGATATATATTTTGAGTTCCTCCTTCTTCAACAATTTTCAATGGGTGCAGGGTATAAAAAGATAAAGAGCTGTCCGAAAGCAATATGGGCTACGATAAAAAAATAATGCTAAAATAATGTACACATATAAACTCTAAATAAGAGATAACCTAATGCCAATTAAATAGGTTATGTTGATTGTGTAATTTATAAAAGTGCTTAAACGCATAAAATTGCATCACAATCACCAAATATGCATATACCACCCAACAGATCCTCGCTTCTCACTTAAATGCATTTTCCATATGCTATATGCTGGCTGGCTGGCTGCATTCAAGCGCATTATTTCGAATCGGACACCAACTCGCAAAAATCTGCTAAGCTCGGCAAAACATGATAGTGTGGGAATCGGAGCGCGTTGCTTAGCAGGGCGCAAGAGCTTTTTTTTTTTTTTGTTGTAGTTGTTGGCATTGCTTGGCAGCTAAGTCCTGACACGTGAATGCTATAATAAAATAAAGAATATTAGCCTAATGCGATTACAAGCCTTTTTGCGGTCAATTAGAGGGTAACAAACACACTAAAGCAACAACAGCAGCAGCGCTGCCTGTGAACTAATTTGCTCCTGTCCGCGGTGATTGTTATCGATATCCATATTAGCAACTGCACCTGGGGCGATGTCAACGTTCAGTCAGCATGACGTCTTTTCGCAGCTGCGAATTGAACGCAAACTTAAAAGACAAGAATGCAAGCTGATGCTGCGACAAAACAAAATGCGCTTTTATCGGATAAATAAAATTAGCCTAACACGCTTACAAGCCTTTTGTGGTTAATTAGGGGGCGCGCACCCACAATGTGTGAAAATGGCTTTAACAGCAGCAGAGCTGTCTGCTGTTAAGCTTTCTGCTCCTGTCAAGCGGCTGTCATCATCAATAAAAGTAACCTGCACCTGTGCCCTCTCTCTCTCTCTCTCTCTCTCGCTCTCTACCTTTGAATTGATCGCTGTGAAAAAAGGTTCGTAGTGGATGCTATGACAAATTGAAAGCTGTTGTTCGTGTGACCTGAAATTGGGACAGGCTCAGGGATTTGGCGGTGTGACGAAATTGTCAACCCTCCTAATTTCAGTCCTAATGAATTCTTTTTGAACAACAACAAATATATGTAGCTACAAAATGCTGCTGCTGTTGGCAACCATTGTTTAGCCTTTTTGTGGATTTGCTGCTGTTGTCACCTTTGTCATGTCACTATTTTATCACACCATTGAAGTGGCGCACTCTGATTTTAATGCTTGTGAATGAGTGGAACAATTCTGTAATTGAAATTTGATGCCATTAGATGACAACGACAACGACAACGACAGCAGCAGCAGAAGCAACAACATATTTGCAGCCCCTTTATCAGAGGTCTGCTCTGTCTGCTCTGCACAGCTTGGTTGCCAGGCATCAAGTTGCATCGAGTTTTTGGTGACTTTAAAGACTGATTTTATATGCAAACTCTAACAAAATAGCATTGGGCAATGCCAAAGAAATTTGATGTAAATTCTACGAATTGCACACGGCATTCATTAGATACTTAACAGAAACAAAAACGAATGAGGTCACGATGTTTTTCAATTGAAATTTCATATTAAATAGTTAGTTAGCTAACATACACACACGCACACGTGTACATGTGGATATTCATACATATGTACACACTTGTGTTTGCGTGCCCTGTTATTGGCAAAATCAAAATGGCGCTCGGCTGGACTAGGCAACGCCCACTCGCAGGACCAAGCAATGCGAATAAGCCACCCCTAATTAGCTCGCTCACGGAAAGGCGCACACACACAGAAACACGCGCGCACACACATACAGCCGCAACAGCTCGCAGGCCCCTTTACAACGTTCCAATTCCAAACGTTTCAGCAGCAGCCTTGAATGCAGTTACGCATTCATTCGTCTTTGCTGCTGTCGCTCTTTCTGACACTTGCAGTTGAGTTTGAAAAGCGAAAGCGTCCGCGTCGCCGTCAGCGGCAAGCCAAAAGCAAAAAAAACTTTTTTTTTTAAATATTACAAAAATATTTGTAACTTGAATGAACAGTTATTATTCGTAATTTTTTTCAATGGAAATCGAGAAATTAAAGTGTTAAAAACAAAACAATTATTTTTAAATAAAAATTTTAACAATATAGTAATTAGTAAAACAAAACAAATTTTCAAAGTTTTAAACATAAACTGTGGCAACTAAAGAATAATTACTGACTGTTGCTGCAAAGGATCAGTGCGAAATATGTTTGAAAAAAATATGGACAGCACAAATCTGTCGGTGTCCATTAACGGTGATTTGGACTCGACCAGTTCCGCCGGCACCGCCTCGGATCATTCGGCCGTGCAACACGACAACATTAGCTCACCAATGGCCTACGGCTCGCTCTTTCTGCCAAATGCTGGTAAGGCCAATAGCAACAAATGCCTTTAGTCTTATCAGTTTATATCTATATATGTATATTGAATTACATGAAGCAGGCGTCAATGAGGCGCTGCATAAACAATTAAAGCCTGCGACTCTAGTTTTATGTTTTAATGTTATTATACTCCGCCAGAGGGTATTCCAATTTTATCACAAAGTGTGTAACGCTTGCAAGAAGTATATATATTCTCGATCAAAATTATAGCCATGTCTGCTTCTATCTGAAGTAGTCTTATGTTCTCTAGGCCGGATCGGACTAATATATCATATAATTGTCACAGAAACAATCGGTTGACAAATAAGTTTTGGTAAAAGAAGAACCTTTGCTGTTCTTAAAGATATCCAGACTACCATATAATATAGTATTATATAGACACAATCTAATCTAATCTAATAATCTAGTTATTGTAGGCAAACAAAATTTAGATATTTAGCGCACGTCCTCCATGTGTCTGCAAGGGTATTTAATCTTCGATCTACCGAGGATAAGCGTTTTTCTTGTTTCTTTTTTTTTGCTGAAGATTACACATTTTTCAGACGCTGAATGAGCTCGGAAATAAATGCAACTGTTAATAAATTGGTATTAAATAAACAAATTGAAGTGTTTTGGATTATTTGTTATTTGTAACTTTAATATAAAAGAAATTATTGATAGCTTTCTGAACTTTGAACTTTATGTGGAATATAAGGTGTTATTACAACAAAATATCTAGAGCTCGAACAGATTATTTCCATAACGTTTGTACGAAGCTTATGTTCAAGGGATCAGCCTTAATAAGGACTTCCTTAACTGTTAGTTTTTGGCTAAATTCTGGTTATGGAAATTCACTTTAAGAATATTCTGTCAAAATTGTTTTACATTTTGTCAAAATTCTTGTCGTAATAAACATAAACAGAAACCTACACATTTTCAATTGTTTATAAATTGTAATTGTTTTTTAATTTTTTTTAATATTGACATTCTTGAGTGTATTTTCTACCAAAAAAAAAAAGAGAAGAAAGAAACCGTTTTATAATATTTACATAGCATTAATTATGCGCCTGATTTATACATATGTACACATGCACACATATGCATCTATATATGCGCATGTATCACATGTCGTTGTATATATTCTGTCGTATGCCTCTTGCTGGTCAATATGATATATTATGCTATGTCTGAAGTCTGAGGGCTGAGGTGTCGAAAGTCAGCAACAGCATTGCTCATGTGCAGAATTTGATTAGTCACATGCATTTCGGGGGGAAAGGGGCCTGGGGAGGGGCTCAATTCGAGGGGGCTCTTAAGGAACCGGAGCGGGGGGAGGGGGGAGGCCAATGCTGAATAGCAAAGTAGTACGTGAGAACGAATTTTCTTGCGTCAATTTTCGAGGCGCATATGAAAAGAAAAACATAAACACTCAATGAGCAAAAAGTACAAAATTATGTTCACGTGTGACAGATATTTGTTGGGGTAAGTTCATAATTGATTTACAGAAGGCGCTAAAAATGTACTGAATATATTATGGTATATCTATTTAATTTAATTTGTAAATTAGTTATTTGAATTCGTGGCTCTCGCTGCCTTTACTCCCTTGCAGGCTATCGTGGCAATATTTCGTGCAAAACCGTTTTGCAGCTGGACAAATTCGCGCCGTACGAGACAAACGAGAAGGATTTGATCGAGCGGCGTTTTCAGGACATCACCAACGACTATGACAAATCGCCGCCGCCCACAGCGGCGACCACGCCCACACACTATCCCACGCTGAACAGCATCATCTTTGAGAGCGGCAGCGGCACCCTGGGCGATCTCAATGGCAACACCAAAGCGGACGCACTCTGCGCGGGCTTGCAGCGTGCTCCGGGCGGCGCCTTGGGCGCCACCGGCGCGTCCAGCGGCGGACACCTCATATCGAATCTGACTGCGGCCCACAACATGTCCGCCGTGGGCAGTTTTCCCATCGATGCCAAAATGCTGCAGTTCTCCACGGATCAGGTGAGCGGCGCACACAACTCCCGCCAGGCTGGGAACTAACCTTTTGACCCGCGCAGATCCAGTGCATGTGCGAGGCACTGCAGCAGAAGGGCGACGTCGAGAAGCTGACCAACTTCCTGTGCAGCCTGCCGCCCAGCGAGTTCTTCAAGACCAATGAGAGCGTGCTGCGCGCCCGCGCCATGGTTGCCTACAACCTGGGACAGTTTCACGAGCTGTACAGCCTGCTGGAGACGCACTGTTTCTCGATCAAGTACCATGTGGACTTGCAGAATCTCTGGTTCAAGGCCCACTACAAGGAGGCGGAAAAGGTGCGCGGCCGTCCCTTGGGCGCCGTCGACAAGTATCGATTGCGCAAAAAGTATCCGCTGCCCAAGACGATCTGGGATGGCGAGGAGACCGTCTACTGCTTTAAGGAGAAGTCGCGCAATGCGCTCAAGGATTGCTATCTGACCAATCGCTATCCCACGCCCGACGAGAAGAAGACGCTGGCCAAGAAGACGGGCCTGACCTTAACGCAGGTCTCCAACTGGTTCAAGAATCGCCGCCAAAGGGATCGCACTCCGCAGCAGAGACCGTAAGTTGCAACAGAACAAGCAAGCTAGCGGGCGTACCCGACTGGCAGATACCCTGTACTCAGTTGTTTTACATTAAATTGGGGCAACTGACGGAAATATGATAATGCCATACAATAACATACTACGTACCAAATTTAGTGCTTCTCAAAATCGATATTTATCGATATTAAAGAGATAAAAGTTTTCTACGGTACAGTAGAGACGTAGACTCAGCTAGTTGTCCACAAATCCATTATACCCTTTTTTTTAACCATTTTGATGGGTACAGGGTACATACAAATAAGAACTATTTTATTTTTTTCTATGTCGCCCAAAACTAATTACAATATGTTTTCCACATAACTCGTAAAACAATTCATTCAACGCTTGAGAGTACGCATGTTCCACAAAAAAACAAAAAAAAAAAGAACTCAATTGTTTTCAAAATTGGCATTAAAAAATTCGTTTAAGTGACCGTAAAACACTTGCGACTGCGTCGCCCTCGCAGTCCCAATCCCAATCTCAATTCCAGTGCCCGTTCAGTGCGGTCCGGTGCCATTTTTTTTCTAAAAGGCACTTGAGCGTGTTTTATGTCCAATTTTGCAGCTCCTTGTGCACGGTCCCATGCATATTTATAGACCTCTTCGGGCTCTGGTCGCCAACGTTGACGTGCCCCGAGGCCAAAAACGGAGCGCATGCGTGTAGCATGTGCCTCAATTGTTGCCGCCTCCCCGCTGTTTCTGATCGTTTACGGGCGTCAAATTGCATACACTCTCTAACACATACACACACACACACACACACACACACACACATATACCACATAAAAACCAAACACATTTGTACTTATTTGAATATACGCACATTTTCTTTCAGTGATATAATGCTGCCTGTGGGTCAGTTGGATGCCAATGGTTTCCCGCGCATGTTCAACGCTCCCAGCTATTATCCCGAGTCCATTTTCAATGGACAGTAGAGTGCGTTCTACAATTTTAAATGCGCAGGCGCTGCTTTGTAAATACAATTTTAATGTTAAATTTGTGTCATAAAATGACGTTATGTTTCTAGTTTTAGGGAAAACCTTTTTTTTTGCTTTACGTACAATAATAATAATGCAATTGCACTTAATAAATATAGAAAAACAATGTTTGAAATTTAACGTTTTACTGCACGACTGGGCAGCACTGCTCAAAAACTATCGTTGTCAGATAACTATCGTACAATTAGGAAAAATATCGATACTCTTTACCGCTCAAACCTATTTCACGGCTCAGCAGCATTTGACTTATCGATATGCAATTAATATCTATCGTTGGCAATAAACTATCGTAAAATTATGAAAATATCGATATGACATATATTTGAGGATTAATACAATAAATTTAAAGCGATATCAAGGCCTAATTATTTGTTTAAAAATGCTGCATGCTGCAGTCAAACAATAGCTTGTTTGTTCAGAACATTTATATTAATTTTGGAAGGACAATTTATAAATGTCTTGTGCAGCAATTAACTATAATTAAAAACCATTCGTTTTCAGTGTGACCGTAAATGGCTGTAGACAATTTACCATCGATTTTGGTTTTTATCGATTATTTGACAAGTGCTAAAGGCAAAACAATAAACGCATTAACACGGTATGACAAACAACTCAAACGGTCGCTTAAGCGAATACTTCGCCAACGATCCGCCCAGTTTTTTTGATGAGCTGACAAATAACAAATCTAGAGCCAAGGACCAGCAGTCAGCGAGTACAGCTGATAAAACCAGTATCAATATGTTGGCAAGCACATTTACGGGCTGTTTTCAGCCGCCCGAGCACGTAGAAACTGCCGAAGAAGCAGACGAGCCCATAAAAGTGGGAGATGAGGTGAGAAATCTATGGCAGCTACCCACGCCAAACGAACCGGGCAAACAGGCGACACATCTGATTATGCCAGGCCTGCACATAGCCGACGATTTGGTAAATATTCAAATAAAAGAATTCGCAAGCCAAGCTAATGCTCAATTCTTGCAGCCTGATCCCATAGCCATTGCTGTGGCTCACCATTTGGGCGATGCTGAACTGCAGCAACGCAAGATCCTGGGCGTGGAGGATGTGACGCAGGATGAGCGCGGCATACGGACGCTAATAAATGCCGGCTGCTTTCGCGCCGCCGTGAATCTCACGGGCCGACTGTTGACCATCTATGGCCAGGGCTATGGACGCGGTGGTCAGCCGGCGAAACATTCGCCGCATTCATTACAATTGTGGTTCACACGCCTCGCATTGCTGGCCAAGCTGGGCGAATACGAGCTACTACAGGCAGAGGCTGAACCCTTCGACCAACTGAATGGACCGGACGTATTTTTCGACTTCTATCCGGAGATGTATAAGGGCAAACAAGGCTCCATAGCGTGTTTCTCGTTTCGCCTGCTGCTGGCCGAACTGCCCATTTATCTGGGCAAGCCGCATCTGGCGCTGGATCGTTTGTCCGAGATGCATGTGATCAGCAATGACATTAAGGAGCATTATAGCAGATTAAAGAATGCAAATGCATCACAATTTTGGCAGCGACGTGCTGAGCGCGTTTTGCAGTCAATAATCAACTGTGCTCTAATGGTCAGCAAGTAACAAGAGAGCATATTTATGGGTACATTTCATAATTTTCTCACATATTTTAGATGAAGAAGTTCAGCATGATTGATGACATTATGGGCGGAATGCTGCTTACACGCTCCAGCCTTAGCAAAGAGGAACAGCGTTCATTGTACTCGGCTTGGGGACGCATTTATCTGCAGATTGGTGATATTTTTGGGGCCGAACAGAAATTCGCCGTCTCGCGGCGAATGCGAGAGATGTAAGCCCTTTGTAAATTATTCGCCTTAATCAAAACTAACCATTTTTTATTTCCTGTTTTCTACAGTAATTCAGCACCTGATTTGCGGGATCTGGTGGACAAGGGTCTGATAGCTGTAGCCAAAAATGATTTCCCAGAGGCTTATCTTATTTTCCAAAAGGCGTTGCACTTGGATTCGGGCAATACAATGATACTGAACAATATGGGCGTCTGCTTGCTTTATGCTGGAAAATTGAAAGATGCCATTAACTTGTACGAACGGGCCATTAATCTGAATCCACAGAAGTCATTGAACGAAAGTTTATTAGTGAATTTGTCCACGTTGTACGAGCTGGAATCAAATAATTCCAAGGCGAAAAAGTTAAATTTGCTACGTTTGATTTGCATATTTAAGCCGGATCTTAATATAAGTGTAGAAATTTGCCTTAAACTACAGGCAACAAATTAGTTACAAATATATGTAAATACTCTGTTGGTAAACATTCCACAACTCCATCCAGAATGAATAAAATTCAACCTAAAATACCACTCGTATCTTGTAGATACTAAATTGTGTCCGCTGTTGGTATTTTTTCATGGTATACTTGCGCGTAGCATATGAATCGATTGTTGTTTATTTTACTGGACTTTGAGTTTAAAAGAGCAGAAACATAAAAATATACTAGTAAATAATTATTTATAACAATTGTTGTTATCGTTAGCTTTAATGTTTCATATTTGATTATTTAAAATTTTCGATATGTTTTTTTTCACCACTTATGCCACCATTTGCTGGATCTGGTCACACTTAGCTGGTGAAGTACTTCTGGAAGAAGAGTTTTTCAGGAATTTATTTATAAAACATAAATAAATCGTATCAAATAATTACGTACACACGTTATAAATGTTTGAAAACACGTTATTAGTGTTTTGTATAATAGGATAGTTGAAAATAGGTGAGTTTAGTGGCATTTAAACGCGTTCGAAATATGACCATACGAAACAGCAGCAGCAGCAGCAAGGCGTAGTTTATATTGATGTGGTTGAAAAGAAAGTGTAGAGAAATTTTCGGTGCACTCACAAATGTTGTTTATAAAACTGAATAAACGACAAATGCCACAATATTGTTAATATGAATGTAATAAAGCGCCAATGACAAACGAAAACTCAAATAAAACATACAAATATATGAATTGATCTTTTTAGCTGCAATTAGTGTCTATGTGTTTTGATGGAAAAAGCGCGCCATTATTTTTGTGTGCCCGACATGACGTAGACACGAAGCCACAGAGCAGCTCTTGAATGTTGTTGGTGTCTCTTTTTTCTATTTATTTGTCATTGCAATTGTTTATGGCAAGCTATGCAATCGTTATTAGTGTGTGCGTGTGTGTGTGTGCATGTGGATTGCAGCAACAAAGTTGCCTGCAAATAATTTTTATATATTTTTATTTTGTGCGGTGCGCATACGCTAGGTACACGCTCGTCAAAACATATACACAAGCAGGCAGAAAATCTCTATTCTTTTGCAATTTGTTTTGATTTCTCATTCGTGTTTGTGTCTTAGTGGCTCTCCCGCTCCCGCTCTCGCTCTCTCTGTCTCTCTCTCTCTCACTGGCTCGCACGAAACATGCGTGTCGCTCTCAGCCAAAAGAGGTAAAGCTCCAGCATTGTGGGAGTTTTATTGGGGGGGTGTAGGGCAGGCGCAAGCTCATTGCTCTGTAATAATGGCATATTTATACATACATATGCATATGCTTCTGTACACAATTATGCGTCATGCTTATGACGATCCTGCTGCTCAGACAATTGCGCGTACTCTCCGGCTTGCGTTGCTGCTTCGCTGAGTGTTTCTTGCCGACTAGTTGCCGTTAAGCTGGAGCCGAAGTATTTTACTGCTTGCCAGACCTGCGGCCACTCTCAGACTCGCGCGCTCGCTCTCGCTCTTCATCTCTCGCGCTCTCGATTGAAAAACGTAAACAAGAGCTGTTAATATTCACAAGTGTGTTTGTGTTTGTGTTTGTGTGTGTGTGTGTGTGTGTGTGTATGTGTTTGGTTTGTTTTTGCAGAGCTCAAATGGCAGCCAACAACAGCAATATGCACAATTTGGGAGCGCTGCAGGTGCCGCCATCGGTGATCGCCTCCACGGGCACGGTGAGCCCCATGATGCAGCCGAGCACTAGTGCCCAGAGTGCCTGGGATCAGCTGACGGCGAGTGCATCCAACAATTTGACGCCATCGCCAACGACAACGATAACAGCGGGCACAACGGGTGCGGCGGCGACCACGGGGGAGCCGGCGGGGCACATGATGAGCGCGGGTAGCTCACCGGTGGCCAGCTGTTCGTCGCCATCGACGCCCACGAAAACACATCATCCGCCGCCCACGTTGGAGGCCATGGCCCATACGCCGCAAGGTCCACCAACGCTGGGTCCCGGTGGATATGGCGAGGAGCTGACCGCCGAGCTGGTGAATCAGGGCTGGCGCAAGTTCTGGTCGAAGCGCGAGAATCGACCGTACTACTGGAATAAGATAACGGGCGAATCCCTGTGGGAAATGCCCGGTGCGCGACCCTTTGATCCGCTAACGGATCCATTGGGCATTTGCCATGCAGGTGGCGGTGGCATCGGTGGTCCAACGCCCATGACGCCGCACCAGCAACAGCATCAACATCATCACTTGAAGCGCCGACCCTCGGATGACATGCACATACACCCGCACCCGCACCCGCACCCGCACCCGCATCATCAACAGCTGCAGCAGCACATGGGTCCGCACGGTGGGCCGCCGTTGAAGAAGTTTGTGCTCGCCGGTCCCTGGGATCTGGAGGTGTCCACGAATGCAGTGATTGTTGAGCGACCACCCACGTTACTGCCGCAGCCGCATCCCGAGATTGAGGCACTGCGCGCTGCCTTCTCCATGAAGCTGCTCAAGACCTACGAGGATTTATGCATGCGCAGGGAGAACATCAAGGCGCCGCGAGACTCCTTCAACCGCTGGCTCATGGAGCGCAAGGTCATTGACACCGGCTGCGATCCGTTGCTGCCCAGCAGCTGCCTGCCCGAAATCTCCAGCTCGATGTATCGCGAGATAATGTCCGACATACCCATCAAGATCGTGAAGCCCAAGTTCACGGGAGACGCACGCAAACAGCTCTCGCGGTACGCGGAGGCGGCCAAACAGATTATCGAGTCGCGTTCGGCGCCGGCCGAGTCCAAGAAGGTCGTCAAATGGAACGTGGAGGACACTTTTCAATGGTTGCGCCGCACGGTGGGCGCCAGCTACGAGGACTTCCAGGATCGCCTGGCGCACCTAAAGCGCCAATGCGAACCGCATTTGGTGGAGACCGTAAAAAGTTCCGTGGAAACGTTATGCATTAAAATCTATCATCTGTCAGCGGAGCATGCCCGCAAAATACGCGAACGCCACCTGCAGCTGCTCAAGGAGCACGGCATACCGGAGCCAACGCCGCCACCGCCGCCGCCGCACCTGAAGAAGGTCTGGTGCTATCCGATACAGTTTGCGGTGCCCTCGCCACGCATGCCGGCGATCGAATATCTGCAGGATCGCGATCATATGATCATCAAGTATACGCCCGCGACGATCAATCAGCCAGACGCACAGTACATCAACCTAACCTATCTCCAAAAGCTGGAGCAGCTCTATCGTCACAATTGCTTCGATGACAAGAAGTTCGATCTGTTCATCGGACGCGTCTGGTGTCTGCTCAAGCGCTACCAGACGTTCCTCGGCAATGCGCTCAACTCGTCCCAGGAGGCTGAGCTCACCCAGGCGGCGTTGCCGGTGCCCGTCTTCGAGTGCCTTCATCGGCATTTCGGTGTCAGCTTCGAGTGCTTCGCATCGCCATTCAATTCCTACTTTCGGCAATATTGCTCAGCCTTTGCGGACACGGACGCCTACTTTGGTTCCAGAGGGTGAGTCAGCCAAAATAGTCAAGAAAATTAGTTTTCAAAATGCACCACAAAATGATACAAGAAGGAATAGTTATCCTCATATGGCAGATTTTTTTTATCTTATAACCATAAATATATTTTTATACAAAGCAAATTCTGACCCTGCTTGCAGGGAAAAAAGCGGATTTATGGCTTGTTTAATTAACTCTGAAATGTCTTATTCCATGTTTATCACAGATTAAATAAAGAAAGGCTGTAAATCACTTTACTTACCCTGCATGGTGGCACTACTTTTAATTCAATTCCATTCCTAGCTAAACTTCATATATATATATATATATATATATTTAAAGAGCAAAGATTTACGATTTACATAATCCGACCATAAAAAACAAATACGTATTTCTCTTCGTGCACTTTGGAACTCAGAAATTATACTTAATATATTAATCTGGCGTATATTAACACTTATTTTCTCTTTCCGCAGACCGTTTCTGGACTTTAAGCCCGTTTCCGGTTCCTTCCAAGTGAATCCGCCGCATTGCGAGGAGCTTATGGATGCTTGCCTTTTGCACGTTGATAAACTGCTCACGGATTCCATGGAGCCCTTAAGGTAAGTTGTTCGTGGCTCGTATACGAATACTAAACTAGAAACAGCCACTAAGAAAATATATACATATATGCAATCTGGTTCGGCAGCAATCCAAGTTTCAATTTTTCTCATTTTTTTGTAACTACTCACACAGCTTTATTGTGTTTCTGCCGGAGTGGAAGAGCATATCGAAGCTGGAGGAGAGCATGTACAAGCGTCGCTCAATGGTGGTGCTGGGCATGGCGCACGAATACAGACATGGCTATCAGCATATGATGCCAAAGTGAGTGGTGCACAACGGTAGCAACTGCATATGTATTTTATCTGATTAATGCACTCCGACAGATCCGAGGTGCTTATTAAGTGCATGCAGGGCACTCAAGTTGTTTGGCTGCAGAATAGCGCCGGCTATGCGCGCTGGGGACCCAACGAGAATCGCGTGGAGGCGCTGCGAGAAGCGTTCCGGCCGCAGCGCGATCGGGAGCGTGAACGTGCCGCTGTTGCAGCAGCCGCCACTGGCGGCAATTCTAATCAGCAGCAGCAGCAGCAGCAACAGCAGCAGCAATCGCCGCCGTCAACAGCGACGCCGCAATCAACAGCTTCGTCGGCTGTTGCCATACCAACGCCTGCCACGCCCACAACAGCTAACAGCAGTAGTAGCAGCAACAGCAGCACATCCGGAGGAGCGGTAACCGTAGCCATTACAACGAGCGCCAACAGTATCGGCAGTCCCGTGTCATCAACGTCTTCCATGCTAACGCCTCTGTCGCCGCACACGCCCACTGGCACGCCGTCGCAGTTCCCGCTGACCATCAGTAACACGAGCAGCAGCAGCAATTTGGTGGCCGCCTCACCAACGATGAGCGTTCAAAGCGATTGCTCATCGCCCTCATCATCGACAATGTCCTTGTCGCCGGCACCCGCATCCGGCGGCTATCCGGATGGTGGCACAACGGCGGCGGCGGCTGCCGTTAGCATAACGGCAACGGCCAGCACATCGGCAACGTCGGCGTTTGGTCCAACAACTAGCATAAACAGCACGGCGGTCATCAATTCGGCTGTTTAGATGGGCTACGGGGAGAGAATTATTGTAAACTACTCGTCTAATTTCTTTAAGCTAACTGTGCACCATGGGGCTAAGTACCACTATTGTGTTTCCTCCATTAAGCGTTTATATTTTAGGCATAGTTTTGAAAATTTCTTGAGGGCTTTCACGACTGCTTGAGACTTATGACTGTTGCAAGTTAAGCTTGGAGCATTTTTAAGATAAGCACAACTCTTAAACTACAGATTAAGTGAAGCTCCCACATTTTATATTTCTAAACTTTTTTGGAATGATCTAAGCTCCGTATTCAGACTTTGCAGTCAGTTTTTTTTATTAAACGTGAGTCAAGTTTCTGCTTTGTGAGTGCCCTCAAACTTTTTAACTAATGGTTACAAGTTAAAGATTAAATAATTGTACATATGTTTTTTTTTTTTTTTTTTTTTTTTCAATTATATATAGCTGATACTTAACTACGGCCTGGCTGTTGTGAATCTATGAATGTTACCCTGAATAAGGGCCAAGCTACCCGCAAAACAAACAGAAAGAAACTAAACAATATGGTTTAAATATGCATACCAAGTATGGGTAGAATGGGTTCCACTTATCCTTGATGAGGGTAAACAAGTAAATAAATTGTTTTCCAAATCTTTAAACAACACATAATAAACACACATTTACACACACGAAAAACAAATTATGCACTGAAACTGAAGATCAAGCTATGTTTTTGATTTTTCATTCCGTGCTGCACTTGAACTTTATATATAATATATGAGTAAGCCCCAAACAATCTTTTGTGAGACTATAAACGTATAATATAGGATTATAAATTAAAACAAAACTAAATTATCGTATGTACAAATCGATACATTTAACTTAAGTAGTCGAAAAAAAAGAAAGAGAAAAAAAATCATAAAAATAGAGACGGATGGCGCAGAGAACCAAATTTGTAATAAAAACAAAACATAAGCAAAAACTACGCACCGCACAATGAACATAATATACCTTATATAGGATTGTCACAATTGAATCTATTGGTAAGCTTATAGAATTTAATCGATTGTTCAGTTAAGCTGCCAATAGAAGCCATCGTGGATACAACTAAACAATTTTAATGGGAATTTAGCAAATTTAATAGAAACGTAGAAAAAAAAAAACGAAATAAAAACCAAGAATCGGCAACTTTAGATAAAAATTAAATTCTAACTATAAGTTTAAAAAATATCAACTAAGCTGAACTATCACCAAACCCGGACACCCCACCACCCCCTCCCAACACGATACGTTACTTTTTTTAAAAAAAAAAAACCACATCAAAAACAAACCCGACGCTCCTGTCGCTTAGATTAACAAATCGCATAATTAAAGTTTCTTTCAATTATTCAAACCTGTTTTATTATATATATATATGTATATATTCGTGTCGTTTATATGTATGTGCAATTGTGTGTGTGTATTTTATCTTTTGGTAGCAATTATGGATATGGATTAGCTGTTGTCTACTAAACCTAAATGCTGAGTCGCAAACGCAAACCGTCTAAATGATATAGATTCAATTTACAATGATTACAGCTAAAGCAGCAAATTTATCATATACAATTTATATATATATATATATATAGCCAGATTATATAAGCTATATATAAGCCTTGTCCGCGCTTATTACATGATCTCTAAGCTAGAATCGCTGTTCTTGGTAACCACCTCGGTTTCGGACGAGCCCGAACCGGAGCCAGCATCATCGCCCTTCTCATTGTCATCCGATTGGCTATTGTTGCTATGGCGATGATGGTGCGGCGAGCCGGCCAATTGCCAGGCCGGTATCGAGGGCACCGTAATGGGCTGGACGGGCCCGGCGAATTGTTTGCGATTCAGCAGCAAACCCTTGATGGCATCCAAATCGCAGCGAAAATTGTTAAATTCGCGATTCAACTGTTGGGTCTGCTCCTTCTGCTGCAGTACAATCATGTCCTTAACCAATGTAATCTCCTTGTTGAGTGCATCTGAGCGGGTCTCCACCTTCTTGTCAATATCCTCCAAAGCTTCCTCAACGCGTTTTTTCTTCGGCTTGCCAAACAGAAACGGCGCAATGTATTTCTGCGTAAAACAAAATTAAGCATTGATCAAAAATTGATTCCTAGCACTAACCCGCCAAAATAAGAATATGGCATAGACGACACCGCTGAACAGGGCGGTCGTGTGCAGCAGCTCGCGCAGCCTGCCAAATGCTGTTTGCTGTGGCTGCACCGCGAGCTGCGAGCCAATGTTAATAACGGTATTTGGATCTTGGCTAAAGACGCCGGCCCGTTCGCAAGCCAATTGTATTTCACTCGCCGTTAGACCTTTGGACCGCAGAAACTGCTGCTTCTGAATGAGTGTCGTATGGCGAACTTTGGTATTTTGTAGAAAGCTAACAGCTGTGGTTATCTGCAGTATTAAGATTACAGATTAGACAACGACTTGAAGGCGTCCGATGTAAAGGTGTGCTAAAGCAATTTACCAGCGACTCGCGCGGCTCCATTGGCTCGCCATCGATGGAATTGGGATTGTAATCCTGCACGGTGGCGCTCGTTGTGGCCAGTATGGTTGTGTCACCGGTGTCCGTGTTGCTGTTGGACATTTTAATGTTGACGCTTACTTCAATTTTGTTTTTTTGTTGAGGAGAAAATCCAATTGCAAGTGCAACATAGGATTGTGGGCTGCGAATGAATGAGTACTAGAGTTGTATCGAATCGTTTAGATTAAGTTCGATTGAACTACTCACCTAACTGAACGAACGAACAACGTCCCAGGTTATAGTTCATTGTTCGTTTGAGTCCTTTTATCGTTCATTTTTCGCGTACTTCTTTATTTATATATATTTTTGTTTGAAAATGGATTTATGGTTAACAAATAGCACGCAATTGCCTTATATGGTGCCAGGGTTATGTATGAATTATGGTGTTACCAAATTCAATGACAAGACCAAACCAACATTATATTTGTAAAGAACGATGATACTTTTTAATCCAGTAATTGATAAAAAAAAAATTACAATATATTTATAATTTAACCGAATTGAACAATATTGGTACTAAGAAGCAGCAAACGCACGATAATGCGGTTTTAATGAGCGAACGAAAGATTCAGATATGAAAAATTGAACGACTGAACTTATGTTTTTAATTGAACTTTGATGTACAACACTATAGAGTACAACAAAACATCGATACGTCGAAATGATTGACGATATTTTGGTGGTTGGCCTATCGACACTAGTTATTGCCATTAATTGAACTCGTTAACTGATAGGTTTTGTGTAACAGAAATTTATTCACATTGAATTATACTATATTTTGGATGCTTTCGTTTTTTAAATTTATTATATATAGCATATATAGCTCATGTGTATTAAAGTATTTAAAAATCGATATATCGTTAAATAAAATTGGTTGACAGACTTCCGAGAGGTGGCAGCACTCAACATTTACAGGTGGCAACTGTCGGGCAGCAGTCGCTATTTTATTTTTTGATTTTGCATCGTCTTTATTAAATTTTTATTAACTACGTGAATATATTTTTTTTTATATTTGTTTATGGACAGCGTTATTAGAGGTAGCGTATAAAGTTAAAAAACTTATAGTGTGTGTGTCTGTGTGTTGGGCATTCACTGCATCGGAATGCAGTTTTTTGTGTGTGTTTAGTGTCGGGCAACATTTGATATCTGGCAACACTGCGCTTGCAAGACAATTTTTTGTGCCCCACGAAAAAAGTGAAAAAGTCGAATTTAATTGTGAAATTTACGCTTGAAGTTGTGCCCACGTAGACACGCGATAATGTCATGTGCAGCGCCTTTAACAGCGGCAAAAGACACAACAAATGCTGCTGCCAGTGCATCATCTTCCTCGGCCACCTCAGTGGGTGTGGTAGTCAGCGGAGGCAGCACTGTGACCGCTGGTGTCGGCAACGGGGGCAGTGGCGGCAGTGGAGGCGCTGCTGCTGCAGGCTCAGCTGCGGCAGTCGCCCGACGCTTCTCCATGGAGGGAGTAGGTGCGCGTGTAATTCGTGGCCCGGACTGGAAGTGGAACAAGCAGGTGAGAGTACCGTTGCGATCGGGAGCACCCTTGGCTATTGCCAATTAATGGTCACAAATTTAATTAAATAAATGCGGGCCTGAGTCTTCAATAACGCAAGCTATACTCTTGTGTGGGGCGGGTATAAAGCCTTTTTTCTCAATGTTGGCTGCGGTAGAATTGATTGATTATTTTGAAGCAAAACATTTTAAACTTGGTATTATTTTTACTATAATTGTAGTAATTTAAATTTAAATTTGTAGGTACTTTGGTTATTAATTTTTTTGTAATATCCTTTTTTAAGGTTGAAGGTTTAAGATTTTAAGGTTAAGGTTAAGGTTATAGATCAAATTCGTAGGAGTTTTAATAAGTATGGAAATTTATATATAGAATCTAAAGTTTATATTTTTAATCTCGAATCTATAGTAAAAACTCAACCGATTTTATATAGTTTAATTTTGCAACCAAAATTTATTCTTTTTTGAAATTACATATTTTTCCACTATTTTTTTTTTTGGAAATAGTATCAGATCCTCCCTACTCAAAAGTTTTTTTTTATACAATGAAATATCCCTATTTCGCAACCGGATGAAATCTTAAAAAATTTTAACTCATATCATGCTAATGCATTATTATAGATATGTAAAAATTAGTTCGAGGTTGATTAAAAAAATTACCTATGTATTTTCACCTTTGCAAGTGAAATAATACAAATGATATGCAGGAAAAGTATGTTGACTATCCTATGTTAGGGTATTCAAGGTGCGAACCCAAAGCTTTTCGCAGCATGAATTGTTTTTTGCCTCTTTGGCTGCTCTCATTGACACTGACCTGGAGGAGGGGCCTTAGGGTCGATCTGAAGATCGGCGACCAGATTGTGCGGCGCAGCGAGTGCACCCTTAACAGTTAGCGGCTAGTAGATTGCGCGCAACGGAACGTTGAGGAGCATTGGGCAGGCAAATGCGCTTTAATTATAATTTTCGCGTTGTGATTAGCGTGAGTGTCTTGCTGAGTGTCTCGCTGAATGGCGTGAGTTGAGCGAATGGCCAAATGACGAATCTGTTTGTTCCAGGATGGCGGCGAGGGGCATGTGGGCACCGTGCGCAACTTTGAGTCCGCCGAGGAGGTGGTCGTCGTTTGGGACAATGGCACCGCCGCCAATTATCGCTGTGCCGGCGCCTACGATCTGCGCATTTTGGACAGCGCACCCACTGGCGTCAAGCACGAGGGCACCATGTGCGACACATGCCGCCAGCAGCCGATCTTTGGCATACGCTGGAAGTGTGCCGAGTGCATCAATTACGATTTGTGCTCCATTTGCTATCACGGCGACAAGCATCATTTGCGACATCGTTTCTACAGAATTAGCACGCCGGGCGGCGAGCGGGCGATGGTCGAGCCGCGCCGCAAGTCCAAGAAGGTGCTGGCACGTGGCATCTTTCCGGGCGCCCGCGTCGTGCGCGGCGTCGACTGGCAGTGGGAGGATCAGGACGGCGGCGTCGGACGGCGCGGCAAGGTGAACGAGATACAGGACTGGTCGTCCGCATCGCCACGGTCGGCAGCCTACGTTATCTGGGATAATGGCTCCAAGAATCTGTATCGCGTGGGCTTTGAGGGCATGGCCGATCTCAAGGTGGTGAACGATGCCAAAGGCAGCAATGTGTATCGCGATCATTTGCCGCTCCTGGGCGAGAACGGGCCGGGCAAGGGGCCGCATGGCTTTCAGATTGGCGACAAGGTCACCGTCGATCTGGATCTGGAGATTGTGCAATCGCTGCAACACGGACACGGCGGCTGGACAGACGGCATGTTCGAGTGCCTCAGCAATGCGGGCATGGTCGTTGGCATCGATGAGGATCATGACATTGTTGTCGCCTACAATTCCGGCAATCGCTGGACCTTCAATCCGGCCGTACTCACCAAGGTCTCGTCGCCAACGACTGCGCCGCCCGAGTTCCAGGTGGGCGACATTGTCAAAATCTGTTCGGACGTCGAGAGCATCAAAATGCTCCAGCGTGGCCATGGCGAATGGGCCGATGCCATGCAACTGACACTGGGCAAAATTGGTCGCGTTCAGCAGGTGTACCATGACAACGATCTGAAAGTGGAGGTGGGCAACACCTCGTGGACATACAATCCGCTGGCTGTCTGCAAGGTGGCCTCCACCAGCGGCGCCGGCACCGGCGTTGCGGCCACCGGCGATGGCAACTGTGCCCCAGTTATACCCAGCGGCGAGCGTCTGTCCGCCATCCTGAAGAAACTTTTCGAGCCCAATGTGTCCGGTGATGCCACCGAGGAGTTTGTCAAGGCTGCAGCCAATGGATTTTCGGTGAGTTGTTGCAGCTGCATCTGCTTTTAAGCGTAGCTCAATTATCCTTCTCCTCATCCTTTGCAGTCCCGCTGCGAGGAGTATTTGGCTGGTGCCGCACAGCCCTCGACGTCGAGTGCAGCGGCCGCTGCGGCTGCGGGCAGTCCCAGCGGCGGCGGTGGCCCCGTGCCGGAGGTGAACGTGAACGGTGTCTTTGCCGGCCATACGGCGCTGCAGGCCGCCAGTCAGAATGGCCACATTGAGGTCATCCAAGTGCTCTTGCGGCACGCCGTCGATGTGGAGATCGAGGACAAGGACGGCGATCGGGCGGTCCACCATGCGGCGTTTGGCGATGAGGCGGCCGTCATTGAAATTCTGGCCAAGGCCGGCGCCGATCTGAACGCGCGCAACAAACGGCGCCAGACGTCGCTCCACATCGCCGTCAACAAGGGGCATCTGAACGTGGTCAAGACGCTGCTCACGCTGGGCTGTCATCCCAGCTTGCAGGACTCCGAAGGCGACACGCCGCTGCACGATGCCATCTCGAAGGTAGAACTTGTTTGAATACGCTTACTGAACTGTGCAATGCAGGATACAATATTTCAATCTGTTCGTTATTAAGGGATTTTTAGCTGTGGCAGCTATAGGATATAGTAGTATCCTTTTAACAACTTCTAGCTTTGGATAGCAATCATGTCTCGGTAACTATATAAAATAGTAATCCGATCTGACGAACTATAACAACAGTGCCAGCATAGATCATGGTATAGGCACAGCTATATTTACCCCTTTGCTGGCGCTGATCGAGAATATATATATTGCTTACGAGATATATACATTACATATTTCGTTACAAATTTAAAAGTATTGCTTACAAATTTAAAGACTATTTTAAAGATGAATAACAATTAATTATTGGCTAATTTATTTCTTTAAAACAAAGTCCTAAAATTGGGAAAGTTCACAATTTTAATTAATGCGATATTTTATTTATAAATATGCAATAATTTCATATAAGATGTGCTCCATATATTCTTTATGAAGTCGGAGATATACTCTTCTATACCATACAAAAGGGCATTCAAATAATGACAATTACAAGCTTAGCGAACTTTTGGGTATAACTTGCCCAATTTATTTATTTAAAACAAAGCAAAAAAGTTCATAATTTAATTATGTGTTTGGAGTGTGATTGTTTTTTCTGTCTTTTTCTAATATATGTAGTCTTTATGAGGTGGGAGATATCTTTTTCTCTACCTTACACATTTCGTTACAAATGCAAAGAGAATTTAAAGAAAAATGTCAACAAATTGTTATGACTTTAAAACAAAGCCCCAAGTTCGCAATTTAATTTGCATTTCGACTTCTTCACAGACTTTTCCAAATCCTCAATACACAATTGGCAAGCAGTTTATTAAGTTCTATATTATTATGTGTTATGGTAACTAAAATTTCTTGTTGCAGGAGCACGACGAGATGCTGTCGCTGCTGTTGGACTTTGGCGCGGACATTACGCTGAACAACAACAATGGCTTCAATGCACTGCATCATGCGGCGCTGAAGGGGAATCCGAGCGCGATGAAAATTCTGTTGACTAAAACGAATCGACCCTGGATTGTCGAGGAGAAGAAGGACGATGGCTACACGGCGCTGCATTTGGCGGCGCTGAACAATCATGTGGAAATTGCCGAGCTGCTCGTCCACATGGGCAAAGCGAATATGGACAGACAGAATGTGAATCTGCAGACGGCACTGCACCTGGCCGTGGAGCGGCAGCATGTGCAGATTGTCAAGCTGCTGGTGCAGGATGGCGCCGACTTGAATATAGCCGACAAGGACGGCGATACGCCGCTGCATGAGGCACTGCGCCACCACACGCTGTCGCAGCTGAAGCAGCTCCAGGATGTCGAGGGCTTTGGCAAGCTGCTGATGGGTTTGCGCAATGCCAACAACAAGAAGGCATCCGCCTCGATTGCCTGCTTTCTGGCGGCCAATGGCGCCGACTTGACGCTCAAGAATCGGAAGCTGCAGACGCCGCTGGACCTGTGTCCCGATCCGAATCTCTGCAAGACGCTGCTCAAGTGCTACAACGAGCGCAAGACCGACGACGCCGAGCTGCCCGGCAACGTGGCCGGCACGAGTCTCAATGCACGTGCCCGTGCCCAGAGCGCGGCGGCGGCCGGAACTGCGGCTGGCATGCATCAATCGGCCACGGCGAATATACCGCTCAATACGGTGGCCTCGGGCAGCGCCTTTGGGCTCAACGGGCTCGGCACGGACATGGCGCAGTCGCTGCACGTCGAGAGCATTGGCGGCGGCGGCGGCGGCGGCAGCAGCAGCAACAAGAACAGCGGCGGTGGCAACAACAACAACAAGCCCACCAGTCTGGAGGAGTGCCTCGTCTGCTCGGACGCCAAGCGGGACACGGTGTTCAAGCCCTGCGGCCACGTCAGCTGCTGCGAGACGTGCGCGCCGCGCGTCAAGAAATGCCTCATCTGCCGCGAGACGGTCGCGTCGCGCGAGAAAATCGACGAGTGCCTCGTGTGCTCGGACAAGCGGGCGGCCGTCTTCTTTCGCCCCTGCGGCCATATGGTGGCCTGCGAGCACTGCAGTGCGCTGATGAAGAAGTGCGTCCTGTGCCGCACCCAGATCGATGAGATGCTATCGTTTAGCCTGTGCTGCGGCGGAATGGGCACCGCCGAAAAGGTCAGCGTCGCCGGCACCGTGTGCCTAACTGCGCCCGAGGAGAAGTTCGTTGAGCCGCCGTGCGTGAACACCTCCGGGCACAGTGTGGCCATGAACAACACGGTGGTCACCCCGGTGGCCGGCAGCAGCAATCAGCTGAATAGCCAGAACAATTTATTAGCTGCTGCGGCAGCAGCGAATGCTACAAATTTACCAGCGACGGGCATGGTCGCGCCATCCAATGTCAACAATTTCCAAATGGACGATGTGCAGAAGCTGAAGCAACAGCTGCAGGACATCAAGGAGCAGGTGGGTAGCAGACAGTGTTAAATGATAAGCGCCCCCGGGCGCTGTTATCGAACACTATGTTAAGCTCAAGAGCTGTAGACACAGAACGATCTGTTATATAACATTAACATTTGGTTGGTGTTATATTAACAGCGTTACTTGCAGCAAGCTGTT
This sequence comes from Drosophila sordidula, assembly GCA_035047465.1. Lineage (NCBI taxonomy): Eukaryota > Metazoa > Arthropoda > Insecta > Diptera > Drosophilidae > Drosophila > Drosophila sordidula. Next base: position 7,119,997 of record JAWNPQ010000156.1, on the reverse strand, counting down.
ATGCTAAAGCTTTAGATATCAAGGATAGTCAAGTTAACAGCGCTGCTAATAACTTACGCTAAGCTGTTATTAAGCTGTTTATCGTAAGCTGCTGTAAAGTTACGTTCGTTTTGCCTATGATGTATAACTTTATATCCGCGCTAAATGTCGAGTTGTTTTCTTGTCAGCCCATATTAACACATCGATCAACTTTATACTTGCAGACCATGTGCCCCGTTTGCTTCGATCGTATCAAGAATATGGTGTTTCTGTGCGGACACGGAACCTGTCAGATGTGCGGCGATCAAATCGAAGGCTGTCCCATTTGCCGCAAGACGGTGGAGAAGCGTATTCTGCTCTTCTGAAGCACAAGATGCAAACATATACATATATCCATGGCTGGCACACATTCCGCGCACATTCTCCAGGCATATTTGCGTGCGAATCGGCCTTAAATTAAGTATTATTTAGATCGAATAAATACATACGAATAGCTATGTATTCACATTTACGCGCATATATCGTCTTAAAAAGCAAACAAAATATATATGTATATATATATATATTTTTAACAAATATTTCACATTCAAATTAAGCCGTTACGCTTTTAATATTATCATTGCTTTCCTTGACCATTAGATCTTTGAGTATGTCTTTTTTGGCCCCAAAGTAATCGCGGAACCACAAAATGTGCTCCTTTTTGTCCTGGGCGGTGATATAGGGATTTTTGGAGAGGCCGACGCACACAAGCTCCATGAAATGGCGTATGGGCCCCTTGTTGGGACACCAGCCCTCCAAGTGCTGTTCGAGAAAGATGTGCTCCGAAAAGTCAACGTTCGCCTCCTGCTCCAAGTCCTGCTCGTTGTCAATGGGAAAACGCCAAACTTTGCCCTGCGCTGTCCATTCGATCATTTGCTCAAAATAGTTGGCCGGCGGATGAGCCGACTGCAGTTTCAATTCGCGTTCCTTCAGCGCAGACCAGGTGGCCAGCATGTCCGGCGAATCAAGCAGCTTTGGAGAACCTTTCGTGAAAATGCCCAAAGGTTCGCCTCCAAACAAATTGACGCTGCCAGAGAAGGTTTCCGCCTCGCGTTTCGTATGTCGCTGCGGACGTTGCGATCCGTAATCATCGGATTGGGATTTGGGACGCGATGCCAAGGTGCGACGCACATACTCGCCGCGAGTGTGCTCCGGCTGCTGGCGACGATCGATTTTCATGCCCACAATTAGTTCGCTGGAGAGAAGCCAAAGTTATAATGAAAGCAAACAAACTAACTGCGGGCGTACCTCAAATTCAGATCCTTGTCTGTGCCGGAAGATGGTGTCGTTGTGCCCTTGGCATCGCCTTGCGCTGCATCTGGTGCGCCGCCTTCTGCGCTGTGGCCCAACAATTTGGCCAGGAGCTCGGATTCGGTTTGCTTGCGCTCGCTTTCGCCGGTGCCCAGCATGTTGGCAATATTCTTGGCCGCTGTGATAACATCCTTTGTGGCGACGTCCTGCTTTAGCGCCTCTCTGCGTCGTCGATTGGCATCGCCGGGGCGTGGCAAGTCCGTACCCTCCAGCTGATCCGTGGTCTGCATTTGCATGCTGCCGAGCAGACGATTTAGCCGCTGCGCCGCTGTTTCTGTTGGTTTCTCAGCAGGCTTGCGCTGCTTCTTCGGCTGCTTCTCGTCGTCCGACGAGGAGGCACCACCATCATCGTCTTTCGATTTGGAAGAGCTGGAGTAGCTTAGAAGATCCACGTTTTTGCAGGCAGCCGGCAGCAGTGCACTGTAAATAACAATGGTAATAACAACATGGCAACAGGCTGTGTTTATTGCCGGTTTACTTGCCGTATGTGAAGCCTTTGTGTATTGCGTAGTGCCAACATTTTAGCTAATTTCTTTGATAATAATAAAAAAAACAACTTGGCCAGGCAACCTGCGCTCGCGTAACAATAATAAGAGCAGTACAACAATGTGGCAACGCCGGCATCGCTTTGCTGAACTATCGATAGTTTGTGCTACTATCGAAATATCATATGATTATTATTGCTATTTTTCCTGCCAACAAAAGTTTTACCACAATGAAAGTAAACAAACAACGTCACAAGCAATAATCAATGCCTTTTGTGGATGCCAGCAAATTAGCAAGATGAGCGCCAACGCCTTTAGCTTTGAAATAAAGTTAAAACGTGAGAACAAAGTGTATTATGAGAATGTGCGCATGTGAACACAATCAAAACGAGTTCAACTAATTGTAAATGTTTTCGTTTAGGACATGCTGGTTGGCTGCGTGCAGTTTCAGTGTCCGGCTGAGACCAAACACGATGGCATACTGCTCACCCTCGATGGTGTGGTCAATTTGCAGTTGAGCAGCAAAACCGTCGGACTCTTCGATGCTTTCTACAACTCGGTGAAGCCCATCAATTTGCTGCAGAATAGTCTGGAGCTGGCGGCGCCCGGTAAACTGGCAGCCGGTAATTCGGAATTTCACTTTGAACTGCCGCTGGTGTGCCGGAAGGAGCCACGCAAACTGTACGAAACATATCACGGCGTCTTCATCAGCATCAACTATCAGCTGAAATGCGATGTCAATGTGAAACGCAACTTTCTGGGCAAATCGCTGCAGAAAGTGCAGCAATTTTGTGTGCAATATAAGCCCGCGCCCCTGGCTGAGGCGGCGTCCCGGGCGGTGCCGTTCAGCCTGAGCATGAGCAATGCCAAGGAGCGTGTAACGATGCCGCGTTTCCTAATCACCGGCCGCTTGGACCGCTTGGAGTCGTGTGTGACGATGCCCATTACGGGCAACTTGACTGTGCAGCACACTGAGGCGCCCATAAAGTCCATTGAGATGCAGCTGGTCCGCGTGGAGACTTGCGGCTGTGACGAGGGCTATTCGAAGGATGCGACCGAAGTGCAAACCATACAAATAGCAGACGGAAATGTTATGCCCAAGCTGGAAATACCAATTTATATGGTGCTGCCACGTTTGTTTACATGCCCCACGCTATTAACCAAGAACTTTAAGATTGGTGGGTTGCAGGCTTTAAATGTTATTGAAATTGTTTGTTAATGTTTGTGCTTTCAGAATTCGAGCTTAATTTGGTGGTGCTGTTCAAGGAGGAGCACACCGTTAGTGAGAACTTCAAAATAGTTCTGAAGCGCGCAGTAGGGCCATTGCCTAGCAAAATAACAACGGCTGGACGCTGAATATCGAATATATATTTACAATCAGTCTCGAAATCGAACTCGAGTTGCAACTGTAAGAAAATGTCATTGAGTGAATATCATTAAGATACACAATTGTAAACAATATATATATGCCCTAACTCTTTCTAATTTTAAAAATATATGAATAATTAAACTGTACACGAGTGTACAAAATTTGCATTTGAAAACTGGCGCGCCAATGAAGCGTTGCCACCTGGCAAAAAAAAATCACGGTCTAAAAAGGACAAAAATCCCAATAACGGTAACTTCCCAATAATGGGAACAACGAAATGAAACGAAACAAGTTAAAAAAATTGTATGTGGCTAAATGATTGACGCTGATGTGGAAATAATGTTTGGCTCTGATTTGAAATTGAACTTTGCAAATATGTAGCTCTATATGTATATATATATGCAAGTGTAATAAAATTTCATTGAGTGAATAGTATTAGGGAACAAAATTGCAAGGAATATGCCCTAACTCTTTCCAACTTTGGAAATATATAAAAAATGAAATTGTAAAAAACTTGCATTTGAACACTGGCGCGCTAATAAAGTGCTGCCACCTAGTAAAAAAGCACGGCCTAAAAACGACAAATATCCCAATATCGGTAATCTCCCAATAATGGGAACAACGAAATGAAATTAAACAACAAATTCAAAAAGATTATATGTAGCCAAAAAATTATGATTGACGCAGATGTGGAAATAATCTTCAGATCAGATTTTAAATGTAGCCTTGCAAATATGTAGTTCTATATATATATATATATATTCTATATATATATATGTATATATATATATATACAAGGCTACATTTAAAATCTGATCTGAACATTATTTCCACATCTGCGTCAATCATAATTTTTTACATACATAATATATACATATATATATATGTATGTATATATATGTATATTTCTTTATATATATACATATATATAATTATATATGTACGTAAAATTTACATATATACCAGTAATTTCTTAAAACGCAGCGCTTGAGATGCCGCCATTTTTTGTTATCAACTTGATTATTATCTTTCAATTTACAACAGCTGCCAGAACAAACTTCACCTTAGGCAATTTCACTGAAATAATATTCGATGTGTGCATATACTATATATATTTTTGGAGTTTGAAGAGGGCACCCTCTTTATTATTCTTATATTCCTGGATGCTGCTGCTGACGCTGCTTCGACCGGTAAGTGCATATCAATTTCCTGCTTGGCTCTCGTTGCAAAAACTTTAAATCTTTAATAAGCTGTGTGTGTGTGTGTGTGTGTGTGTGCTGTTGTGCGGATGTATGTCTGTGTCTGTGCTCACTCCCACACACACATAAGTACGGCATTTTATGTCTGTGCCGGTATGCCACACACACCTACAAATATAAATTACTTTGCATACATGTACATTTAATGCCGTGCTCTCTTATTTTCGGGGGGGCTTACGAAGCGGGAGTTTCGTCCAGCTCTTTACATTCGATATTCTATGTATGAATATTGCAATCTACATACAAGCATACACATATACATATACATATATATATAGGAACATATATGTACTTACATACATCGTAAGTTTCAAGTTCACTAAATTATGTACACACATACATGCACATATGTTTATTGTAAGTACATATGCACATATATTTATTCTACTTGGCGGCGTAACTTTCATCCATAAAGAAGCGCACAAACACACTCTCGAGCACACAAACGTATTTATTTAAGACAAATAAAAAAGAAGAAACTGTTGCTTTCTCTTTCTGCTTGGTTGCTGGTGTGATGGGGGGAAGGGGGGGGGGGGTGCGGGGCAGGTGTGGGTCTGGGCAGGCTTCAAACTGAAATTGAGTTGAGAAGCCGCTGATTCCCCTCACTGGCAGGCAGCTCAGGCTGCAATTTGTGTGTCACCAAATGTAGCACTAACAAAGCGCCCACTGGCAAACTTTTAGCCCGGCTTGTTTGTTGTATTTTTATTTTCAGTTTCTGTTGAAATAAATGGGAAGGACGCTTTGGGCTTCAACTTTTAAAGTAATACGCCCAAAAATGGAAAGTTTTTCACACCAAATGTTGCCAACATGGCTGCTGCCTTGTACACAGATTTCAATATTAGTTGGCATTGTTCATGGGCAGCACTGGCAGCTGTCAAATTCGCATCGCAACGGGACGGGGTTTCTATGTGTGTGTGTGTGTGTGCGGGCGGGGATTTCAGAATTGGGCTTAACATTAAAGTGCCGTCACGTCGTGTAATTGATTTAAAATTAGCACATCGCTTACAAATTTAAATTGTTTACATGTGCCTGGGGACAGCTGGTGCTATGTGGGTGTGGGTGTGTGTGTGTGTGTGTGTGTGTGTGTGTGTGTGTGTGTGTTTATGCATGTTTAATGAACATGGAGCTGCCGCCAGGGCTGCTGTAATCGCATTTCAATATGCTATGTAAGCCAAGCCATGTCCCGTTGTGAGCTGGCCCCCCTTCACCAACAACCCCCCTCGCACGCCACTGCTCGCCTCGGTTCGCCATCTGCACCGTTGCAACGGCAATTTAGTTTGTACGGCAAACTTTTCATAGCCGCTCTGACCCGTAAACGAGGTCAACGCAAAAAACATTTTGAAAAATTCATATGCAAACGTATTTTCAGTTGCACTTGCAGGTGCCAGATTGCAAAAACAGAAATTCCCTTTTCAAGTGCCCGGGCCATAGAAAAACTTTTTAATGGCCGCACATTTTAATAGGTGTGCTGCTCAGGGTTATGCAGAGAGTAAAATCTCCTCCAGTTTAGGCCCCGAACTTTGTCTTTGACAGTTGCAATTGCAACTTTATGCGCTCCATTGGCTGTTTGCCCCTCTCCTCTCCTCTCCTCTCCTCTCCTCCCTCCTCACCCAGTTCGAATGTCAAATTTAATAATTGCACTTAACGTTTCTGTTACATTTCAACTGCTAATTGACAGAGCTGCCAAACGGGGGCAATTATCGAGCGCGGGCTTATCGATTGCTTCGTTAAGTGCAGCCAACTTCACTCAATTGATTTGCATGGCTGCCGGCTGCTTTCCGCTTTTTAAACAGCTCCCTGCCACAGACAAAAGTTAATTCCCAGTGCATTAGCTAATTGTTTGGCCAGCTCGTGCGGAAGTTCGTTCAGTTCCAGCTCAAAGTGAAACATTTTGCGTTTCAAGATAAGCGCCGGACCGTTCACCATTTACCGTTCACCGTTGACCATTGGCCTGGGCCAAGACCTCGCTGCCCGCTCCGCACCGGTTAAGTGTGCATCCCCAAGCTGGCCCCGCCCCCCAACAAAATAAAACTTTTGACTAAGCCTGGTGTTGCTAATTGTTACACGGGCCCAACTACAAGCCCATGAGTAATTAGGGTCTGGATTAGGTACTGCCTCGGCTCTAATAAATTTTCGCCTAAAGGTGAACCCGTGTCCTGTCCGGAGCCCGTCCGGGGCGTTGCCCGCTACGTGGCTATAGCCGCCGAGGGGCGGGGGTTCGGCTGGGTGGGATCAGGATGCCGCCTCCAGGTCGCATTATGCCATCTCGCGTCCGTTGACGCTGATGTACGTACGTGTTTCGGCGTGCTTCCGTGATAATTTCAAACTTTTGCACCAATTATGTGCACGGCAGCGCCGATTCTCTTCATCTATGTGAGCGCTAGTGTGCGTGCGTGTGTGTGTGTGTGTGTGTGCGACGCCTTCGTTTTTGTGCCTGTAGTTTATGCTCATTACGTGAGTGCTGCGCGCAGCAAACTCACAAATTGTTGTACAAGAAATGATGCCGTCGGCGCTACACAGAGAAACAGCGCACACACACACACACACACGCACACACTCGCACACACAATGGCGCACAGAATGCAAAGGAATTATTTTTGCTTTTGCAGCGCATTTTCGAATTTAATTTTCAGGTTAACTGCGCGCTTCCAAAAAGTTTCTCTCTGCTTTTACACGTGGCGTATACGCGTTTTTTTTTTCATTGCCCCATTATTCGGACAATTCGGACAGCAGCGAGGGGCACTCTTTAAGTAATGTGTACACGGCCGGCCGTAAAAATTAGCCATCATAAAACTGTCAAAACTTTAGCGCTTGTTAATTAATTGGCCGAATTTTTGATGCTAATATTTGAGTGCCTTAAAATAAAGCTGCCGTAAAAGCAAAGGATTTTGCAAAATTGCATCTGGACGCTTTATTTATAAAGCGTGTTCAAGCGATTTGTAATGGTAGCTTTTTTTCTTTTTTTGTAAATAATTTTATTTTAAGATGATTGTTCTGATTGTAAAAAAAAAAAAAAGAAATGAGAACATGTACGAAATACGCAAGCAGAGTGTGGCTGACTAAAAGATACCCTGCACGTAGCTCTGAACAGTTAAATGATGATAAGCTTAATTATAATCATAATAATATATTCTAGCATACTTTCACCAACTTTATCATATTTCTGTGAATGTCAAAGAAATTTAAAAACAGATGTTTAACAATTTCTCTACTTTGGCTAAAAAAAGAATCGAAACTTGTCGATTGCTTCAAGAGTTAAAGTTTGTAGAACTTATTTGGCCAAGTGGCAGGTGTAGTTTTTGCATAAAAAGGAGAGTTTTCTACAAAACAAAGTTTGCGCCCAACAGCAAGCATTTGCTGCCAAAAAAGAGAGAGAGAGACAGCTTAAATACTTTGGGAATTGCCCTCGCTAAGCTGCAACAACTAGTGGCATCTACTTGGCCATCTGGCCACGCCCATCCGCTGTGCCTTGACATATAATTAAGGCACTTGCCGTCTCTGACTGTGTTTCTGCTCTGTTTAAGAGCAGATATAAAACTTGAGTTCCGCTTGACGCGAACCAAATGTTGACACTTGAATTTTGGGGCTTGTTTACCTTTTGGACATTTCCTGGCAAACATCCTGCGGCACTTGCAGCAGCAGCAACAGCATTACCCCCCGCCAGCTGCTTTGCCTAGGAGATTACTTAAAGCGCTCTGGTCTAGACAGACTGACAGGCAACAGAGCAAAATAGAGATAAAAATAAAATGGCATGGAAATTCTTGTCTCTTATGCTTTATTATAAATTTTTTTTTTTTTTGCCTTTCATTTTGCCTCCAATTGTCGGTGCGTAAGTGCAGCAACTATCAGGAACAGTTGGGCGTTGTGGTGTAGGAAAAGTTTGCGTCGCATTTTCATTGAAGCTCAAACTGAGAGCTCCGACCGAATATAGTTACATTTTTGTTTGTTTGTTTACTTCGAAATTGTAAATGGATTAGCCCAACGCAGTGAGAGAGCGCGCAGCAAGCCTGACAAATTGAATTTGTTAGACTCGAAGCGATGAGAAGTTTTGAAAACTTTTCCTTGCATGGTTGAGGATATTGGACGTGGATACCGAGCATGCTAGCTGGCACTGGCATCGCCATAAGCTCCTGCCGCACAAAACTTTCGCAGTGAAAGTGTTGCGAAATAAATTGCTCCACTCAAGGTGGCCGGAGGCAGACAGATGGGCAGGGGGGGCGGGGGGGGCGTTTGGATCTTTGTGGCGTGGCTGACTGATGAAACTACTGGCAAACAGCCATCAATACTAACATTGAGCTTTAAAATTACCAAAACAAATGGGTGATTAAGCTTAAAACGACGATTGCACAGCTGCGGCCAAGGCATTTGCTTCAGCATTTCAAATTAGTTTAGTGAAATTTATAGTATTAGAATTCGAAGATATCGTTTATTTTAATTTATTGCACGAACCGCAGCCAACTTCGCTTGGCATTTATTGGCAATGCAGCCCATAGTGAGTGTAACAGTGCTGCCAATCAGAGATCGAATAATGTTGCAATTCAGCTTAACAGTGCTGCCCATCAGTCATCTATTTGCAACCGCTGCACATTCTTACAAATAAAAGATAGTTGCTTTCGAATGTTATTCAAAAAAGAAAAACGCATATCATCGCTGACATCGCTGTCAACTAAGCTCAACAGTGCTGTCCATCACACAGAGTTGACAGTCATCTAGTTAGAATGCAGCACACAGAGCACTAAACAGTGCTGCCCATCATATATAATTTAGCACAGCCATTAGTTGATTTATCACTGGCTTGCCCTAATCGCAACCTAATGTTAAAGCCGTTACGTAATTCGCTTGCCTTTCGGCTAATTCGTATTACTAAATTATTAGCAAGTACATCATCACATTTGGTGCATGTAATCTCAAATATGCTCCGGCCACGCCCCGGCACTTTAATAAACCCCTTTTGCTAGTTATGTTAAATCCATGTAACGACCACTCGCCAAAATGTTGCCCTCCCCGCCTCCTATATGTCATTTACATTATTATGATGAGATGCAAATCTCGTTAAAGGACACTTCAGGCGGCATCCCCCTCCGCCCACCCGTCTCCAGTCGGGGAGCACGTCACCCAGTTGCCTTGCCTGCTTTGTTGCTGCTCTGTTGTTGCTTTTGTTGGCTGGTCCTTTTGCCATACTTCAATATGTGTGCCATATGCCCCAGTCTGGCGTTGGTGTCTCTCTATCTACATTCATGTGTGCGTGTGTGTGCGTGTGTGTGTGTGTGTGTGTGTGTGTTATTCTTATGCAAATTACATTTCCTGTGTTTGAGCTACAGCTTGTAGATACATGTGTACGTAAGTGTGTGTGTGCTTGCTTATTTTGCATGCAGACACACACACACACACACACATTTAGTTCAAAAATATTATACAATTCTTTTGAAAAAGTCAACGACAAACAGGCCAAAGCTCATAAATGTATCCCGCTCTCTTTCCTGGCGCTTGCCGTCTCGCTCTGGCCTGTACCACCCTCACACTTGGCGAGTGCATATTTGTGTCCCGTTATGACATATTTGTTGCTGGCGTCGAGTTTGTTTAGCATCTGATTTGCATTTGTAAACTTTACTATGTCATGTGTCCATTTGTTTTGTTAGCATTTTTGCAGATTTACGTATCAGTAGCAGGCATACAAGTGTGTGTGTGTGTGTGTGTGTGTGTGTGTGTGTGTCTGTGTGCGTGTGTGGGTCTCTGGTTTATATGTACTATAAGCCACATACAAGCGCCACCCACTGTGCCACTTGCCGCAGGGTGGCGTCACCTTTGCGGTTGGGCCCGCACACGTGCGCATTTTCATTTTTATTTGAAACTCATTAGTTGCTAAAGCATTTTATCATCAGCGAAATGCTGCATCAGCATCAGCATCAGCATCAGCACATAATACACTTGCCAGCAGCAGCACTACAAGCGGCTCGTGCAGCATGTCAGCCCTGAATATCGCATATATGTGCTATATATATTGTATATGTAAGTTGGCAAGTAGTTTGCCACGTGCCCGCAACTAAACTTAACATGAAGTTAACTTAAAACTTGGCTGTTAATTGAGTTAGCGAGTGTATAAAAGCTTCGACGCACTGAAAGCTTCTCGTTTTAGCCCAAACACCCCCCGCCCCCCGCCCCCTCCCAGTGCGAAGGCTGCGCTACTCGTGGCTAATGCCTGACAGGCAGCACGTCTGACAATTGGGAAATTGGAAGTTGAAACCATTAAATAAATGAGCGTCACACAAGAGTCACCACAGCATCACATTGCCGGTGGATGCTGTAGCAGCTATTTTGGCATTTTTATCTCTTTCGATTTGCACAGTCATTCAATAACCCGCCCAATTCAGTTCGGGTTCGGTTACAGGAGGTGTCTTTGGGGAGGGGGGGTATTTTTTTTTTTTTTTTTGGGACCTGGCAGCCATTCTGATTTTGCGCCGCACTCTCGCACAAAAGGCAAACAGGATGCCCTGTTTGAAAGTCAACAGTTTTAACCTAATCACAGTGGATTTTATTGCCCCGCTGCCAAATCGATACGAGCAGCGAGCCCAAGATGCGGCCGGAACCCAGCCTGGCCCGGCCCGGCCCGGCCCGGCCCGGTCCCGTACGGCAATTGCGGAGCGCCACGGGATGTGCGTTGCCAAGGACTCGAGAGTCTAAAGAATCATTAGGATTTGAGCGCTAGTGCTGCGTAAGAATTTTTGGGTGCGTTAAGTGCCTCCAGGCGCTGGTTAGGGTGACCATGCTGTAAGCTCCCAATGTTATTTATCTCTAGATTAAATGGATTTGTGTGCAAAATTGTCTATTTAGCCCGGGCAGCCGAGTAACTGTTGTCGAGGAAGCCAGTTCATTGTTTGAACTTTTCGCAACGTGAACGATTTGATTGAGTTTGAGCATGACAAGCGGCGACTGGATCGGGGACAGGGATAGGGGGGGGGGTGGGGGGGATAGAGTGGGACTGGGTCAGGAGGAAGTGCAGCTTAACGCTTTACAATTTGCTGGTTTTAAAGGCAATTAGAACTGACAAGTGCCTGTCGATTGATTTGGATTGGACAAGTTCTGCTTTTGTCAAATGGTCGGCCCGAAACACGTTGACAAAATACCGTTACGCTCCCCGTGTAACTGCCTGTGTGTGTGTGTGTGTGTGTGTGTGTGTGCGTGCGTGTGCATTGAGTGGATGTCAACCAGCTTGAAACGGCATGGGTCCATCTGAATAGGGGGTTGTTAACCCAATTTGACAACTATTTCTATTTCTGTTTGTGGCTTGGATTTGAATTTAGAAGAAAGCACCAGGCACGAACATCACCCTATTGATTTAAGTTTCTATTATTGGAAAGTGGACAACTGAGCTAGGCTGCCACAGTGGTCGCTCGATAACTAAAACCACTTGCTTACGAGTGCAGTTCAATTAACGAGAAGTTTCAATTACGGGACGTGTTACATTTATTTATTTATTTTTAGAGCCTTGCCGAGGATAGAAATTGAAGGAGACATCTTAGACCCCATTGGCGTATATATTTTTCATCGGGTAAACGAGCTGAATATGAAGGCATCATCATAAAACTTTGCCGAGGTCTTTCTTTGTGGGTAGGATCCGTCGGAAAGTGGGTTTTTTTTGGGAACAACTATTTTCTCTTTCAAGGTATCTTAAACTAATCGCATAAATATCAGATAGTTTCCATGGGAACTCCAAACTCTGTTCTGTTTTTAGGAATTTAGGTATTTAAATAAGAATAAATGTCTTTTCATTCAAGTACTAAATACTTGATTATTTTCGCAGAGTGTATTTATGCAAGCGTTAAAACCACAGGGGTCTTGATTTACGGCAACTTTCTTATTGCTGCCGCCCCACAAGCGGAATTGTTATCTTTATGGGCAAATCGTTTTTGCAGAGTCACTTTTAGTACTCATCGATGACCTGTACAATCGTTGGCAACCTGCCGATTACAGTGCAATGCGAGAATCCTATTTTCTTCACCCACACACACACACACACACACTTACACACATTGCCGATGGCTATTCACAATGGATGCCGTTAAAGCTCAGCTTACAGCTTACAGTGGTCGTACACACGAACTGACTCGTACACAATGGCCTGGGCCGGGCAATTTAAAATAATAGTCTAATAAAGTTACTTAGCTGGCGAGCAACTGATTAGGTTGCCACTAGATGCGGCAAGAGTTTCCAGTCTGTGGCGCATCCCCATCTTAAAGCCAATTTCCCCCAATTTTATTATTGCGCTTTTCCAGTTGGACAGCCAGGCCACAATGGCCGTTGTATCAGAGCAACACCAACAAAAACGGAATAGAGATTGCAGTAAACTGACTATGACATACCCTGTAAACATATTACGACGACTTTTAAACGGAGCAGAACGAGGGAAAGAAAAAACATAGCATAACTGAGATGTAATTAAATATAAAAAAAATACAATAAAATAAAATATAACAGAACAGAATAGAACAGAATAAAATTTTAGAGAGTACATGCCATATATTTGACTAGAATAAAAGTTAAAAAATATATATGTATATAGCAATAAAATAAAAAAAATTATTTACTAAAACAATGCAAGAGTTTAAGTTTTTTCCAGATGCGTAAAACATGGTTTGATAAGTTTCTATTCCCTATTTGTAAAATAAATAAATTATGTATTAATTTTCCAGTTACAAAATCCAATTTCGAATATTAATTATTTATGAGCAGCACAGCCTCTTGCCTGTCAGCGCATTACAGGGTATGCAAACGTTGATTCGTTTGCCGCCGCGGTCGTTTGGGTAATGCGCCGCGTGCCTCCACTGCCGCTGCTGCCGCTGCTGCCGCTGCTGCTGCCGCTGCTGCTGATGCTGCCGCTGATGCTGCCGCTGCTGCTGCTTTTTCTGCTGCTGTGGCGATGGCCTTTTTGTGCTTATGGGTGAGAAATGCTTTCTTTATGTATTAATAGTACTCCCTTCTGCACTCGAGAGCCAATGGGGGGCACCAGTTGGCGGTTGGGGTTTAGCGGGGGGGTCGCCGAGCACATTTATACCGTGGAATGACTTTAGTGTTGTATCACGTAGTAAATAATTCCTTTGTGGCGTTGTCTTGGTTGGCTTACGGCTTACGGCTTTCGGTTTTGGCTTTCAGCTTTGAATGTGCCCTATGCCTGTCCTTTTGTCCCTATTTACCGTTCGTACTCCCCCCCCCCCTTCTCATTTCGCCGCTGCAGAAAATTTGTCTATGGGGTGCTGGGGGCGTGAGACGTCTGCTTTTATTGTTACGTGGCAAATACAACATAAAACGAACGTGTAAATGTTATTTCTTGATTTATTTTAGTGGTGCATGCAGATGCTTACGCCACCAAATTTTTAAGGTTTTCGCTTTCATAGATTACAGCACGGAGCATACTAGGTAGACGTAGTATATAAGTATAGGAATCGGCGTACGAATCCGAGAACGATGTCGATGCGGCGCGCCGACAAATATAAAAATTCTGCTTACCTTGCACAAATATTTATATATATATATATATTCTGTTGCTACATCATATAAAATTGCACGTGTGTGCCGTGTGTAGGGGTTGTGTGTGTGTGTGTGTGTGTGTGTGTGTGCGCGACATTGTTGAGTTTGGCAAATTTTCATTGCTTTAGCATTTTTCATATATTTTTTTATTTCTTTTTTTTCTGTTGGTATTTGCTGAGCATTTTGTAATATTTTCGTTTATCTGCACAGAGTATTAAAAACTTGTGACGCGGCGTGTAACGGCCATAATTTTACTTTTTAATTGTTTATATTTAGATCTGAAATCTACAGTTTGTATACACATTCGAAAATTCCTGAATTCTGGTTACAAACGAAACCGCGTTGTAAATAAAGCTTTTGTAAGATTATATGTTTTTATATTGTATAGTACTGCCAGATTTTACGGGGGCAAATAAAAATGATTTATGGCTCATAAAGAACAGATTAAAATAGTATGCCATAATTTAAATTTATTTATTTTTTAAATATAGCTTCACCCCATTTCCACCTGTGGTTTAAGCTCATTTCTTCTGCAAATTAGGAAATGACAACACAATTTAAATATTTTATCTAAGGCAATAATAAAAGCCACATGAATTTAAAGTTATAAATTTTAGCCAAGCTGTATGTATTTCATTTTGTTGACCTTGTAGGGTATGTTGGCTTCGTTTTCCTTGTTTTCCATATTGTTGTTTATGCATACCTTGTCGCTAGGCAAATATTTTTCTTGGATGCAAGAGATTTAACATCGCGCCTCCTGGCTCCCAGCTAGGAAATGGCACCGATTTATACAATATTTGCTTTTCCTCTCAGCTCGTAAACGGCTGCCACTCTAAATATTATACATATACATTTTTTATACCCTATAACAATAAAAATCCATAACGAAAGGGTGTCATAAAGTTGTGCAAATGTTTGAAATAGAAATCAGCCAATATTAAACAGGTACACGTAAATATTTATATGCCTGATTTTAATGGCCAAGTTAATCTTATCAGCTTCAGTTTTATGTGAGCGGGAAGTAATACGACGTTATTATATTTAATAATTATTTTTTATTTTCACTTGCACTTGCCTTGAATTGTTCTTAATTTGTAAATGCCACTTACAATTTGGCTAGGGTGTCTGGCCGTCGTGCACAATCGAGCAGAGCATTCTTGCATGTTTTTTATTCGGGGTTTTGGTTTTCATGTTGTGTCTTGTGCCTGTTGACGCAAATTGCCAAAATTGCCTGCGGTTGTGTTTACATGGCGAATGTAACAGACAAGTGACAGCCGCACGCACCAAATTCAAATAAAAGCCAATGCCAATGCCTGCCAGGACGACCATGTTCGAGACGGGGGCTAGGGAGTATCCGGCAGCTGTGCAGGATTGGTGCTAGGGTGTAGCACTTGTATGGGTTGGGCGAGTGGAGCAGCAATCGTGCGTTACATTATTTAATTCTGACATGTGCTTGAGGTTTGCTTCATGTGTGTGTGTGTGTGTGTGTGTGTGTGTGTGCGTGTGCGAGTGTTTGTCTATCAGTGTGTGCCAATTCAAATTTAGGCTAATGTACCTTTGATATATGGATGCGGCTTTTCATTTGCAGGCATATATTTATTTACATATATATATACATATATTATATATTGGCATATTTATATGTATACATCTACATATGTAGAAAGCGGCTATCTATAAATATATTGCCGTCTTTGATGATTTATTGCCCTTCGATACAATATTTGTTTTGCCTGGCACCCATAATCCTAGCCTTGATAAAATCTATTCGTTTAGCATTGAATACAAATTCTTCTGCAAATGTTATTCAACAATTTCCCTGCTTTAAGATCTGTGCTGGGGTTTCATTTTGCATTTTGCAATGTTTGCTATACCTATATACTTTCTATTTTTTCACTCTTCCCACATCTTGAGACATGAATCTGATTGCTTTGACAATTTGAATGGCTGCTGCAACTGCTTTTCTCTTTCTTCGCCTTTTCGTATTCCTTGTTCCCCTCTGAATGGCTTTCAACAGTTTGCTGTTGTCGTAGACTGTTGATTCTGATAGTCCTTTAGATATACATTTCACAGCATCAATGGCTTGCATACTCGTTCTTTTCTGCTAAGTAGGGTATACTTGAGATACATGTGTCCAGTACAAACTTATATTTGTACGCGTTCACGAATGGAAAGGTTTTGGGTGGCTTTTTTTTGGAGATTTGAAACTTGGAATTATGATTTATTGCTGACAGCATCTCTTTCTCCATCTCTCGATCTCTCTCGGATCCATGGCTTCCATATTTCAAACTCCCATAACTTTGTCAAAACTGAACGAATTTTTATCATTGATGAAATAGTATTCTATATCTGTTAACTTTTTTTTTCAAAATCTTAAATTACAAATTTATATTTTAATTCGATTGCGGTTGTCACAATTAGAGTATAAACATTCTCAATTCTGAGGGTGTATAGTTATTTTTTTTAAAAATCATGCCAAAATTGACAACGATTTTGACACGTATAATTAGCCAACTTTAGTATGCGTCACTCCCTAGTCTAAATTGAATAGACCACGAAATCGACTTACCTTTCCCTTTTGTTCTTCAAAATTTTAGTACGAGTATTTCTCAGCCATTCATTCATTAGTTTTCCTTATTCAAGTCACTTATTCAGTTACTATCCTTTCAGGTTCTCTACCCTGTTCACACCTTGTAACCAGAAAATTGCCTAAAAAAGGTATAATAACATTGTGAGGCAGAACAATAAATATTTTAAAGCCTGGAGAAACTATGGTGAAATACTTTGGTATGTAGATTGAGTATTCTATTGATTTGATTTTAATTTGATTTGTTACCCCCTGACCTTCATAGTACAACTATTTTAATAAATTCTTCAGTCTATATCATATGCATTAGATCTGATTACTGGGTATCTCTTGCGATGAGTGCATTTTCACTTGTTTACGTATATATGTATATAAATTTTTTTAAAGTAAAGCGTAGCACTGGACACTCGCTTGTTGGGGTGCTGTTTTCCCTTATCAAACGCTGCTTTAGGCACTCGCTTTTCCACCTTTTTTTTTTTTTTTTTGTTTCCCTTGTTCTTCTTCGTTTGCTGTTGTGTGACTTTCTATCTGGAGCCTCAATAAATTTACCATCGCATATCTTTGGGCCCGCTCGTGTTTTTACAGCATCAACAAAATAACTCAAAGTGTCATCCGAGCTCTTGAAGTCTATTGTGTTATGCCTTTGTTATTGTTATGCTTTGTTACTGCCAGGCCGGGGCTCCTTGAGATCCACTGGCACACCACCCCGGGCAGCTGCCCCGGGCCCATTTCCCCGAGCTGTTTGCCACTGCTTATCCCTACAAAACGTTTGCGCTTTGAGGCTCTGCAATCGTTAGACGTAACACGTGTAACCTTTGTAACAATGCGAGTATTTGCCTTGCTTTCAGCAAAATTGAAGCGATTGGTCCTTACGCCTATCTGAACACCTCCTAAATCCCTCGCCCCCCCCCACACACACAGCGCCAATTTTATTAGGTGTGCCTTTCTTGGCGACACGGCACCTAGTCTGGATGTTTGTAAATCACTATGCTAGTCAATGAGGAGTGCGGGTTGGGTGAAAGGGGGGGGGGCGGGGGTATTTTGGGGGTGATGGTGGCAGCCACTCAAGTGCACACATGTATATATACTAACATATATGTGTTTTATTCATGACATTTTAGTGTTTGATAACAATCTAAGCAAAATGTACGACATTGTTGGGTTCTCCATCTTGAGGAGCCCCTGATGTGCGCTCTGTGTGTAAATGTGTGTGTTTGTGTGTGTGCGACTGTGCTTGAAGGTGAGTATCGCCCACGCAACGGCCCACAATTCCCCTGGCACCTTTATATATATTTTGTATTTGATATTTCGCATTTTGTGCCGGCCTGCTCGCAGCCCACTTCAACATTTTTGGGGCCCAATGCCAATGCATAGAAATGATTACATATTATAAATCATATGATGCCATCACATTATGCTTAGCCATACAATTTCCCATGCACGTCAAGGACCTTTTTTCCAGCAGCGGCGGCGGCGGCGGCATCTGGGGAAATTTTCAAGTCAAAACATTTGCGGCCTTGACACCCCCCCCCAATGAAGTGCCCCGAGCTCGCGATGGACACGTGATGTATTTGATGACGTGACACGAATAAATACACTTTAACACAATATATTGCTGTTTAATAATTTGATGGAATTAAATCAAATGAGAATATATGATGCCTGTTAGTATCTTATTTAACTTGTCGACTGTTACAGCAATTTTCAGAATTTGCCTAAAGTGTATACACTTCATACATTTATAATACAAAATAATTTTTTGCAGTGTGTGAAATTTCCAAGAGCCTTAAATAAATGCACGCCATATTTGAGTTTCATTCATAAAATTAACCCAGAAATCAGGCGACTAAATAAGTAAGTACTGTAATAACCCGCAAGAATGCAGCCGCGTTTATTCAAATATTATAATTTCTGCAACACTTTGCTGAATGAATTTATCGATTCGAGTACATGCAGAATTCACATTCGCAATATTACGCCCACATTTTGTACGCTGATTGCACACACTTGATGCTAATTATTGTTTGTATTGATTGATTAATGCAAGTTCTGCTTGTTTACTTTTCATACTGAAGCTGAAAGCGCAAATACGTGTGTTTCACGTATCAATGGAACCCATTAAAATTATTCAGATGGGCTGCCGACGTAATAAGAAAATACATTTTGATTCTAAAGAAGTTCAAGAGTTGTGGCCATGTTAAAATTTACATATCAATTTATGCAAATTCGAATATTAATCGCCTTCTTAAAACAGGAGATCTGCACACTTTGTGTTATTAGTTTTTGTTACAGAGTATGCTCATATGCAAGGACGCCCCTCTATGCGATTTTCAAAGGTTCAGGTAAGGCTTCGATGTTTTGGTATTATTTTTAGTTAAGTGGTTTTTTGTGTTTTTTTTTTTGCGATCATTTTTAACTGACATTTCCACTCTCCCCTATCACTGTCTCTCTCTTTCTCATTGCCTTTCATTGTCTCTCTTTCTCTCTCATTGCCTCTCATTATATCTCTCTCTCCCTCTCTCTGTTTCCTCTCTCTCTTGTTCTTGCCCTCTCTGTCTCTCTGTGGAAGTTTGCAAATTTTCTCTTATAAGTTCTTGTTTTAAAGCCTATAGAAGATTTACTGGTCCAATACAAAAACACTCTCCTCTCAAGAGTTGAGGTAAGGCTTTAATGTTTTTGAATTTCTTTTAGTTAAGTGTTTATATAGTGCATAATCTCTTTATCATTTTTTGCATGTGTTTTTTTTTGACTGACTTCCTCTCTCTCTCTTCCTTTCTCTCTTTCGCTCTGACTCTCGCACTTTCTCACTATATCTCTCTTTTTGACTTTAATTTTGTATACAGTTTACTGTTAAATTTGTTTGGCTTTATATTAACTAAGAACGTTTTCAACCGTTTTAAAATGTTATTGTACTGTGAACGAGTATTACGCAGTCGGTTACGTCCGATTACAACGTTCTTACTTAATTTTAAAACAAATGTTATGCTCCCGACGCTTAGTTTAGAAGGTTTAGTCGTTTTAAAATTTCTGAATAAATTTATGCAAATTTAAGTGATGTGTTGTGTTCGCATTTCGGAATATTACGCCCACATATTTTGAGGAACACACATTTTGCATGCTGATTGCACACAGTTGATGCTAATTATTGCTTGTGTTGATTGATTAATGTAATTTCAGGTCGTTTACTTTTCATACTCAAGCTGAAAGCGCGAATTCGTGTAAGTTTCACGAATCAATGGAGCCCATTAAAATCATTCAGATGGGCTGCCGACGTAATAAGAAAATACATTTTGATTGGCATTATTCGCATTTCTTAGCGGATTGTTTATTTAGACTTTAGATAATATTTAAATGATATAGTACTAGATTAACGGCAACGATCAGCAGCTGATTAATACAAATTGATCCATTTGCAATACTTTTGATAACGCGCCAGTTGTTTTTAGTTTGTTTTGTTTATAGCATTTGTTTATAACATATGTACACTTATTAACAAATATCACATAGATATTCTAGCTTAGCTGCTAACTTAATTCGTCTAGTTGACAAACAATGGCCAACGGTCTCGGCTATCTATCTTTCGTTTGTTTTGCTCTGACCCAATTGGTTGTCAGGCGAATCGAACCAAACTTTTTGCATCCCGTTTTCCGTTGCGTTTGTCATATACGTACATACATAGGTTTTTTCAATTATGTTTTGGCATTTTAGTTCGTGCATAATAATAATAAAACATTGGTGTGCTTAATACTATCCATACATTGATGAATATACAACATGTTCTTCGTCTTCTTCTTCGTAAAATTTTGCTCTTTGTTTTGTTTTGTTTTTTTTTTATATTTTTATTGTTTTTGTTTTTGTTTTTGATTTTTTTTTAAATTTTTTTTGCTAGTTATAGTTACTTTTCTTTGCGTGTAATTTCATAAGAATACTTTGATTTTGCGTCTGCGGATGTCTGCTTGGAAGTGAAGGTGAAATTAAAATGAGATCTTTTAGATACCAAAAAAAAAAAAAAAAAATATATATATATGTAAAAATAATATTTATGTATATATATATATATATATATGTATATATCAAAAAAAAAAAACAAAGTTACTAGTCAAAGTTTTGCTGCTCTTCGTATAAAGTTCGGTCTAACTTTCGTTTTTTTTCTCTTCTTCTAACCAGCTTAGTTTCCTCATCTATGTAGTTATTTCCCCCTCTAGACCTTGTCGTCAAAGTTGGAGACGGGCCTGTAGGAACGTTGTTTGGCACGCAAGCGTTGTATGTACAAGAACTCAATGAAGGCGATTACGACTATGAAACAGATGGCAGCCTGATATACACGAATTGGAAAGTGATCCTCATGAACGACCTCCACGACCTTGGGGAAATCGTTCAGCTGGCAAGGCGGTGGTGTTGTGGTGGTGGTGGTGGTGCTGCTGCTGCTGCTGCTGATGCTTGAATATTTGATCAGTTCCGACTGTTGTGTGGTGCCGGCCGAGGTTGCAATTGGTGTTGGGGCCGGTGGCGGTTTGGGCCATTCAGTTGCAGTTACCGCCTCCAGATGCTCCTCCTTGTTCTGTTGCTGTTTTCGCTGCTCCTCGTGCTCGTAGCCATAGCCATCGTCATAGCTGTTTGACTTCTCGTGCGGCATGGGCTCACCCTTGGGCCAGCAGACCGGGCAGCAGCTGTCCTTCAAGTGCACCTGCCGCTCGCTGGGACAATTGACATGGCCACAGAACGGTATCACGCACTTCTGCTCGCCCTTGACGCACTCGCACTGATAGCAGCCATCGACCCATCGATCGCCCTGCTTGAAGAACGTGTTCAGATTCTTTGACTCGCAAATGCCGTTGTTGCCCTCGTCGCAGCTCTGCTGGCAAATGCGCGCTCCGGAGATGCAGAGGCATCGCTGGCATCTCTGCAGCCAGTAGTTTTCGGTGGCCCACTCCTCAGTGCAGTTGGGCTCCAGCCGGCACTCGTACTTGCCGCAGCACTGGCCGGGCGTGTCCATCGCCTCCGGCTCCAGTTCGACAACAACCTCGCCCTTATCGCTGTTGCAGCTGGGAATGTAGCACGTCTTGCACACACACTTCTTCGACAGACAGCAGTGGGCAAAGAGCTCGTCCGGCACCACGCTGCTGTTGTATAACGTCTTCTCGGTGGTCGCGATTGGTGCATTGGTGCTGCCCACCGAATTCGAGCTAAGCAGATCCACGGCATTTATTTCAAGCAACTCCCGTATGACGCTGTCCTCCGGGCACTGCATGTCCGCATCGGGCGGACACTGTATGGGATCGCACAGTTCGGGAATGGGTG
Organism: Drosophila sordidula; assembly: GCA_035047465.1. NCBI lineage: Eukaryota > Metazoa > Arthropoda > Insecta > Diptera > Drosophilidae > Drosophila > Drosophila sordidula. The sequence continues at coordinate 7,098,142 of JAWNPQ010000156.1, read as the reverse complement.
GCAAGTCCAACTCTGCAAGGAACAAGTTGAGGAAAATAGAGAAAATGTAAGTGACACAAACACGTTTACAATAGAAAAATATAAATATTAAAAGTTTTTAAATGTATTTAATTTGCAGTTAGAGTTGAATAAATAGAAAAGTAAACGTTTATATTTAACATTTATATATACCATTTTGAAATGGGTGCAATTGCATAGTATTTATCTGCGTTAGAGTAAGCATGGATTGCTATCTATCTATATGCTTATAGATAAATTGATATCCTTATAATCAAGACTATTTTTCGCATCAAAACATTTTCCTGTTGCCTTCGAAATATAATCTATATATAATTATTGACACATTTATAAATATTATAAAATTAAAGTCGATTCTAATAGAACTCGCATGTTTACATTTTCAGTTATAGTAGGAATTCAATTAGGGCTACAATTGAGTGGCCTAATTAGGACGGACGTCTACTTTTTCACACTGGTCTGCAAATTCAATGTGCACATATAATTAACGTGAAATTCGCAGCTTTCTTCATGTCACATTATCTTTAATTGAATCGACAACTTGTTCTGTGTGTGCGAGCGTGTGTGTGTGCGAGTGTGTGTGTGTGTGTGTGTGTGTGTGCGAGTGTTCCCGAAGAAGTTGGCAACCTTTCACTAAAGTCTCGAATTTACCTTTACACTCAGCCGCACTTTTGTTTGCCAATTGGGTTTGGCAGCTGCGAAACTTTGCGGCTTCCTTTGAGCTCAAGTTAATTTGTCATTTTCACTCGCCCATATAATGGGAATTTCTTTTTACTTTATTTATTTTTTTTATTTTATTTTCCATTTTTCGCATTTTTTTTTTCATTCGTCGTTTTGTTTTTGCAAGTTTTTCGCCGCTTTCGAGGGTAAACAACAATGAACTTTGCCCTTTATCTTTCTAAACCAAGAAAAAAGTAAATATCTTTAGAAAAAAAATCGCCTTGATTTACTCGCACTCGGAATACGAGAGCCTCGAAATCTTGCACAAATTAAGAAGTTCAACCCACGCTCCCCTGCACTTCGTTTGATGTAGAGCAAAATTCATGCAGCCGCGTGTCTGGAGTCCTCAATTTGCACCGCTGCGTTCTGCCCCGTCGCGTCACGCTGCCAGCTTTGAAGGGCCTTCAACAAACTTCTTACACTTTATTTAATTAAAGTTTTTTTTTCTTTTCTTATTTTTGATTTTGTCGGTCGCTGTCGTCGACTCTTATCAGCGGAGCAGCTTAGACAGTTGGGACACTTGTTTGCCGCTCGTATTTTGTATTGAGTGCGCAATTTGACTTTGAAGTGTAGCGCCGGGGGGGCGAGTCGCGGCAGGGGGGGGGGGCGTTGGGGTTGGGGATTTCGTTTTGCAAGTATATATGTATTTGAATAATATTTATTAGATGTAGAGGCCATGTATCTAGATCTAACACAGACCCAAACTCACTCCAATTCTTACATAATGTATGTAAACAGGCAATTTCAAAATGCAAATTTCAAATTTGAAAGCTGTCAAAATTATGATTTTTATAAATTACCAAACCATATGTTTACAGGGTATAAAACTGTGGTCGTAGCGATTTATCCTGCGTGGATATTTACATTTTTAATTAACTCAAAATGCAATCTACATTCCAAATTTGCTTACTAAAGCTCGCAGGTGATGATAATAATTATAATATACTATATAGAAACAGCCTATTGCGCAATAGAAAACAACTTCATAGGCTCTTTATTTTTTACATGTTCATTTTGTGTACAGGGTACAATGTTAATGCTGCTGCTAAGCGCAATGGCGTAAAATGTGAATGAATTAGCCTTCAGAGTGCGGGGCTCCAGTGCCGAGCAACTGTCAGACTAACCAGTCAACTCGCAGGAGGAGCCAGCGAAGCCAAGCCAAGCCGAGCCATGCGAAGTCAAGTCAAGGCAGGACCAAGTCGAGACGGGAGCAAGCTAGTCATATAACCCAGATAAAAACCGCACACTCGGCTGCCTACAGCAATGGCAAGCGGAGAGAGTGGCAATAACAGGACAAAGCATACAAAAAGTTGCAGCTACATGGACAATTTTTTTTATTTTTTTTTTGTATATATTTTCAAACAATTTTTTTTTTTTTGTTTTTACCCTCTGTAAAACTTATAAACAGCGTGGAAAGTTTCCCATAAAGGCTAAAGTACATATACAACTCGAGCGTTTTGCATTTTATGTTGCATGGAAAAGAAAAAGGGGGAAAAACTCTTTAAAGCGAAAACTTTTTTAATAATACAACGACAACGACAAAGGCGGAGGACGACAACGTTTTGTAGATTGTACGGGAAATTTCCCCACAAAAGACACTTCAACCGAACTGTGCGAGGAATTTAAATTGTTAGTTTATCTCTTGACACTGATTGGAATCACGATTTTAAAACATGTCTGTGCAGACAGCTCAGAGCTTGCCAGCTTAATGCCAAAATACCTGGCAACTTCTGGATTGACATGTAATCAGCAAAAGTTGTACCAGGCGCTGGGATATTCGGATAATCTTAATGGGAGCCCATGCGGAAGAAAGCAAAATATTCTGTTCTATTAAGTATTAACTACTACTTGTAGAAGGTACAGGGTGTTATTTATATTTAAAAAAATTCCTTTCTTGAATATGAAAAACCGGTTTGACTTTAGGTTCGATCTATCGAAATGTAAAATTGGATCCTGATTCAAAGTGGTTCGATTAAAAATACGATGTCGCCTTGATTTTAGGCAATAAATACTTTTATCATAATTCAATTAAATTTTAGTTGAAAAGCATATAAAGCATAATACAATAAATAGAAATAATAATGATTATTAAATGCTTGTGAAAAGATTTTCGGGCAACTGATAGTCTTATTTATCTTAGTATTTATTTTAAGTTCCCAATAAAAGATCGACTCTAAATTATTTTACAACATTTCCAACTCATATAAACAATGCTAAACATTACATTGATTCCCAAATTCAACTCGAAATGAAGGTCCTAATGATAATATGTTGTTTTGAAGAGCATCAAGCGATTTTACATTATATGCTTAATGCCTACGATAAAAAGATTTGTATATCCACGTTTATCTTCAATTACCTCTGGGCTTAAGCTCAAAGCAAAGTCTAGCCAAGGCTTCGTGTACAAGAGGGTTAATTGAAATGAAAGTGCGCAGATTTTTACCCGTTCTTGTTATTCCATAGAATCTTTTCAGGTTATCTGTTATCTGGCTGAGTGAACGCCCTGGCTAAATGGAATTCAATCAGGCTAATAGCCCCATGGCAAGACAAGGTCAGCAGGCGGAGAGGCCGCCAATCGTGATTCAATTATGACAAAGGACAACTGGAAGTTGGCTTCGAGCTGTGGACGTTCAGTAGTTGCCTGAACTTTGTCCCGTTTAGTATTTATGTTGCCTCGCCACAGCGTCCACTTGTTGCAGCAACTGGTGACGAGTGCCACACTGCGGGCACTCCACCTGCTGAGCCGGCTGCTGGGCCTGACGGCGGCCACCGGGGTGATGGGCATGGGGCGGGCGGAGTGCAGCAGCTATTGGCGCCTGCACGGCTGTCTGGTCTTCCTGTTCGTGCTGTGCTATTCGCCGTACGCCTTCTACATTGTCTACACCGGAATGGATTTCCTGCGCCAGAATCGCCTGCTCCTCATCGTCGGCTGCCATCGACACGCCCTGCTCCTCTGCGCCGCGCTCGTCACGCTCTACAGGCACACGACCCGGCAGCGACGCATCGTTGCGATGATTAACAGGCTGTTCTGGTGCCGTCGCCAGCTGCTCGAGCTGCTGCACACGGCCGGGCTGAAGGAGTCGGCGCGAGAGCTGCACACAGGTGACCATCTGACTGTCTATGCGCTGGCCATGTCCATTGTGTGCTCCTCCAGCCACACGCTGTTCATACTCATCAAGGATCCGATGTCGCGGCGCAGCAGAACGTTTTTCTGGAGCCTGGTCTTTTTCCATGCCTGCCAACTGGTCCTGCAACTGGGCCTGGCCCTCTATCTGCTGACCCTGCTGCTGATTAGCCACCTGGCGCATCACTGCAATCTGCTCCTGGCCCAGATACTGGCCGACGCCCGGCACGTTCATCACGCGCTCCTCGCACGCTGTCTGCCCACCCGCCGGCGGCTGCACGACGCACAGCAGCATTGGCTGGCCCTGGAATTGTGGCGTCTCTGGCGTCTCCACGGCCAACTGATGCGGCTGAGCTGCTGCCTCTGCTCGCTGCACAGCATCCAGTTGGTCGCGTTTGTGGTTTTCGCGTCCATCGAGTGCGTCATGCATTTCTTTTTCAACTACTTTGTGAACTTCAGTCGCTGGTGGCTGCGCAAATTCGGCAAGCCCGGCCCCTTCAACGGTTGTGCGATCACCTTTGTGGTTGCCCTCTTCGTCCAGCTCGCACTGGTCATTGTCCAGACGCATCGACAGCGCCAGATCTTCAGGGCGACGCGGCGCACGCTGCGGGAAGGCGCGCTGGAGCTGCCACCTGGTTGCAACAAGGCCCTGCGGCAAACGGTGGGTATGCGGCATGCCTAGGATTAGGTCTATTTCCAATACGCAGATATAACTTTTAGCTTGTCCCTGGCTACAGACTCAAGAAACTTTACTTTGAGCAAGAGAATTCTTTTAGGGAACGTAACTATTATGCATTTCACTTTAATAATTAAATACTTTAATTCATTATGTTGCTCAGATAATAATATTTATATTTGAAAGTTTCAAAATAATTATTAAAAGAAAGAATTATTAGGAATTTTTAACTTTTACATTAAAAGTTAAAAATTAAAATTACTCAATAACTTTAATTTTTAAATCAAAAAATTTCCACACATAAGCTCCGTTTTTGGCCCAGAGTTCCTACCAGGTTTTATTTTCAAAGCTATAAGTCTGAGACTCCAGCAGCAGACAGCCAACCAGAAAAAAACGTTGTATATATTATTATGAAATCGGAGATGGTGTCGTCAATTTTCATTTTCATTACAGCTGCATTTCTATGGACTTCAATTGCAGTTGAATGAACGCGTCTTCAACCTGACCGCCTGCGGACTCTTCGAGCTGAACAATGGCCTCTTATTTGGCATAGTGCAAACAATTATAATCTACACAATGATACTCGTTCAATTTGATAAGATCATGTACACATAGAGACAATACAAATGATGTTTGCACAGATCGAGATATACATACATATAATTAAAGTAAATATTTTGCAGACTTACGTGTCGTTGCACTGGCGACATTCAGATGATTCCCGGCAAATATTAGCAGGCACGTCATTAGCACTGGGTGCAAGCACCTGGACTTGTGCAGGTTCAACATTTTCCAGCTAGATTGTAATATGCTCAAGGGCTTCGGACACAAAACAGAATCGATATGACCTTGAAGCCTGCTCTCAAAGCGTATGAGAATTAACTATATATATATATATATATATATATGGTGCTGTATATCGCTGCTGTTGCTTTTATTGCAAAATCAAAACCAATTGAAATTTGTTGTATTTCATCTGAAAGAAATAAGAAAGGAGAAACGAAAAAATGATTTGTCAAATACATTTTGTGCCGTAGTTTTATTCGTTTTTAATGGCCACACTCTCAATACTTATTTACATATTCACATTATATAGCTAATACGCTTTTCTGCTGCCTGACTTTTGGTTTGAAGTAGTACTATAAAATAATATATTAAAATGAATATAATATGCGCATTTCAATTTAAATAAATTGTATATTATATTTACCTCATTAATTTACCATTTATTACTTCTATTATTTTAATGGATATTTTAATTAGACTATTTGATACATTCTACGCCAGCTAGGGTATTCAATGTTCGGCGCGCTTAAAGATAAGCACCCAATGCTGTGTTATATGTTTTAATTTAATTGCAGTACAAAAACAAGGCAGTAAACACATCGAGAAGCGTTACTAAGTCACAGGCAGGGAGGCGGACCAGCGGACGGAGCTGTTGTATCACTGCTAAAAATAGCAACCTTTTTTGGATTTGTGCGAATAGTTTTAATGACCGGAGGCAAACTTGAGAGCAGCCCGGCAACCCGGCAACCCGGCAACCCGGCAACCGGGCACACATTTCACTCTCATGATACTCTCGTATCTCGAGCAAACGCCGCAAAAGCCGAAAACTGAAAAGTGTTGCGGACCCAACTGAGGCAAAGTAAAGCAAAGCTGATAAACGTGCCACATGCGGCATGGGACGAGTTCAGGTAGTTGTTACTGTCAGACTCTGAGATTGGGGCTCGCATTAATTTTGTTGCCTTTGCCGTATTTTGATGAAGTTCGCTTCGCAACCGGACAGACCGCAGCGTACCTTCTTTTCATATTCATTCAATCAAACTGCTAAACTGACTGAAAGATTTACGGCTGCAGTTGCCGCAATTGACGGAGAGAGAGAGAGAGAGAGAGAGAGAGAGACACCAATTCTCGAGTGGCAAACAAAGTCACCTTTAAATTGCTGCTCAGGCTTTCACTTGAAATGAGCTCGAGAACGAAAACGAGAACGAGACCGAGAACGAGAACTGTGCACAAAATTCAAAACTATCAATCATGCAGTTAATCGAATTGTTAATTAATCAACAACAACGACGATTGCACACTTCCGACTGCCTCTGAATGAAACGAAAACGTTTCAGTCTCCATAGAACACCATAATAAATTGTTTGCTATTTTGTTTGGGGTCTATTGTGTTTCAATTCTTTATTATTCCAATTCAATGCATCGGTTGCATCAGTTGGGGCCAACTCTCTAAATATTTACAAAATTGATGACTTGACTCCGCTGCCCCATTCGGTTCTTTAAATTCCACCTCATTATAGTAGGCATGTATGTGATTCATGGATTGTTCATTCCATGTCTTTGTTTACACATGAGCTGAGTGTATGATGACAGACACTTTAATTTGCAAAAATGTGAACTATAAACAGCTATGCAGTGTTATAAATCGTTTATATTCATTAAAAATTAAATATAAACTCTTTTTAAAGAATTGCTTATGATTTATGGCTATTGATGTATTGCTAATTTATTGGCATGCCATTTAACACTTAAAGCAACAAGCAAAAAACAAAAAACAAACAACAAAACTTTGCGAAAAATTCCAAAGTATATGAGATTTTGAAGTTTCAGTTGTTATTGAAAATTTATGAACTTGCCTTTATGATACTTATTGTGTTGGCAATTTGCTTAAGCATAACTTTTCTTATAGAAAATATTTATTTTTAGCTAATATGCAAAAACTTTCCATAATATGGCAAATTTGAAAACATTATAGTTCAATTATGTGGCTTATTATGCGCTTAACTTGGCTTTCTCTTAACTCTTATACTTCTCTCTCTCTCTGTCTCTCGGTCTGTTCCTCTCCCACTCTCTAGTCTTCTTGTGCCGTTTGTCCCGTTTTCAACTTTCTTATCTAATTGCTTGGCAGCAATACACGTTTGGCTATACTCATATATCTAACTATCTATTGTACATATTTACTCATAGTTTTTTCCAACTAATATTTCTGTTTGCACCAGGTGTACTTATTATGTACGTGAAACCTCGGGGCTATTCTTCCATAATCTGTCTTTTGCTGTGCGCTCTCCCTCTCTGTCTCTCTCTCTCTCTCTCTCTCTCTCTCCCAACATATTTGTGTAGATGACTAAACTTTGATAGCGCTTGAGCTCTGCGTACTACACTCGGTTCGCTCTGGGGTTTTGAACGCTATGTTTACCTGTTTAAAATCAACAGCAACAACAACAGCAGCAACAACAACAGCGATCTGCGAGCATAATGGGGCTTTGTAGCCGACAGCGATAAGTACTCGCGTCTGCGTCTACCCCCCCTCCACCACCCTCTCACGCTTCCTGCTCCAACACAGCGCCTCATAGTCGAGAGTTTGGCAGTAATTTTTTTTCGTAATATTTTTTTTTTTTTCTTTTAGTAAGTAAGTTTTTACCTCGAAAGCAAGATGAGCTTTATGATTGCCATAAATTTCACTTGAATGCGAAATCTGATGCATCTATTTTATGCCTTCGCTTTGCGCTTTTTTCTTGTTGTTGTTGCGGCTGCTTTTTGTGCTTTTTGTTGTTTTGTTATTTATCTTGAGATGCTACACATGCAAAACAGCAGCAACGTCGAAGTTGACGGTCCCCGCTCATGTGCAAGTGTGTGCGAGTGTGTGTGTGTGTGTGTGTACAGAAATACTTATGCATACGTAAGTGAATGTGTGCGTGCATGTGTGTGTGTGTGCTGGCGTATTTACTCGTGTTCGCGTACAATAATTTCACGTTCAACAACTTTTGGCTTTTTTGATGAGCCAGCAGCAAAAGCAGCAGCAGCAATAGCAGCAGCAGCAGCAGCAGCAGCAACAGCAGCAGCAACAGCAGCAGCACTTGGAAGGGACGGCGGGCGGGTGGCAAGCGAGCAAACGGGCAGGGGTAGTGGCTAGGGAGGGGGCGGACCGGGGGGTAGGGTGTGTGCCGTCGGTTGTTGCCATAGCTACCGCAGAAAATTAAGCTCGTCATCTCTTTTCGACGCATTGCAACCGGACCAACATAGCCCGGCTCTGGCTCTGGCTCTGGCTCGGACTCTGGTCCGGGCTGGCCGGCTCATCGGCTACGCTCTGGGCCTTTGCTTTGGCTTTGGCTTTGGTCTGTGGCTGGGTTCGACGCTCCACTCCGATCGCCTGTTAATACACTTGCAAAAAGGCATAATTGCTTTCATTTCAAGTTTGTAGCGCAATGCATAAATTGTGAACTGTTGCGGAAACCGGCAGCTAAAGTTTACAGAGGGGTTACTCATCCGATTTATCTCGGTCTGTAAATCAAGCAGATAGCGCAGATAGGAATCTCGCAACGTTTATTTAACAAGACTTTTACTTTTCGCAAAATTAATATCAACCGCTGCATGGATATATTTTCCACTACTAAAACATCCAGAGGAAGTCTACTAGTTGCAACATAATATTATATAAAAGCTATTGGAAGAATTGAATTTCAATCTGACGTAATTGACTTTTACGCAGAAAAAACTGAACGCCAAAATGAATAAGGGGGTTTCTTGATTACAATTGAAAATGATTTGCTTAAGAAGAATTACATATACCATATATCTTCAAAGTAGATTATTTAAAACTTGAGCCGGACAAAAATAAGTGAACGAAATGACTTTAAATGGAAATTTTATAAGACACAATTTGTTTATCAAACTCAACCGCATTTATCATGGCAAGAGTGTTGCCGAAATAATTCCGGACAGCAACAGTTGCTGTTGATTGGCAGAAGACAGAAGGCAAATCTTTGATTTATATAATTAATCATATTAATATAATCGGATTACTTGGGGATCGCCATTTTAATGTGCGCTTAAACTTTAGCTGACACAGCCAATTGATGTCAGCTTATGTCTCAGTTAAGAGTTAACAGCGACCTTTACTGCACATTTTTCGGGCAAAGAGTATGAAAGCTGCGACTCTAACTCGGAGAGTAAGCTTTACTTTCTTGGTTTTCTTGTTGTTTTTTCTTTTCTGTTGTTTTTTTTTTTTTGTTGTTTTGTTTTGTTTTGTTTTGTGTTTTGCGTTTGCTCTGGTTTCAGCCACGGCTCAGCTTACTTGACAGCCATGGACGCTCTCAACTAGTTCGCGCTTTGCGCTTTAATAGAATTCCATGGCACATTTTGGTACTTTCGGTTAATGCGACCACAGCATACACACACGCATACACACACGTACACAGACGCACACAGGCAGACACAGGCACACATACAATTATTCGATCATTGCTCGTTTATTGAGCGATATATTTATTTGCTTCCACCTTTTACGCATGTCGCTTTGCGCTTTTAACCTTGATTTCAGTGTAAACAAAATACACACACACAGCCGTACACTCAAACACGCACAACAACTACAAATAATACACATATACAGCTATGCAGCATATTCTCGTTTATGTGCTGCTCAGCAAAAAAGCTTTTGGCGTTGTGTGCGTTTTTTTTTTTAATTTGTCTCTCGGGGCTTATGCGTGTGTGTGTGTGTGTGTGTGCGTTTGTTTAGTTTCTAGTTTACTGTACATTTATTAAGTTACCTATTTATAATTTGTTTATTATTTAGTAAATGCCAGTGAACAATGTTTAAATATAGTAATGGCCAAAAGACAGAATGGATTCAATAATGAATGTACAGTGTACACACATGGAATGGCATGGAACGGAACTGGAAACCCTAGCTCGACAATATAAACAAGCTGAACGTATGAACGTATTTTATTCTTCTTTTTGTTTCTATCTTGTTTTTGTTAATACACACACACACACAGTATGTGACGTTATGCGCTGCGCTATGCTCATTTCATCTTGTGTGATATTATTAGATATGCGCTATCTTATCTATATAGCATACAGTTGTTGCTGCCCCCTTCCTTCCCTTCCCCCCCCCCCTCGTAGGTGTGCGTATCCAAGGCCCCGCGCACTAGAAACCGACAGAGAACCCAACACAGTCAGGCGAAAATACATTGCTGCGGCTTATATAATCGGCAATTATATGTGCATAGCACCCGATTATAGAGAGGGCGCGGAGCCCTTAATAACTCGTAAATACCATCGTACCATACATTCATACTTATATAGATTATGTGCACAATCTGTGGAATGCGCACTGAGCGCTCCACTCTACACACCTGCCACGTAAATTTGGTGAGCTCTCCAATATTCAGAGCATAAATATCGTTTCTTTTGTACGTTCGCTGGCTGCGCCCAACGACGACTTCACATGCTGCTTGGCTTTTTGGCTCTGTGCAGTTTATTCACTTTGCACCTCGCACTAGTATATTACACCGTTTTCTTTTCTACTTTTGTTTTTATTTTTTTTAATATTTTTTTTTTTTTTTTTTTTTTCGCTTGTTGCTTGTGCGCTTGTTTTTCGTCGCGTGTTTTTTTTAATTGTTAAATTACATTTACTTGGTTTTCTTATGGACCTTTTAGCATCTTTGCTGCGTCTCACTACACATCACAACGCACTGACACAGACTGGCCTAAAATGCTTGTGCTCGTGCCCCTTTTGGCTATCATCCGCTCACTAAACCGTTCAAGTTTGCGACACACAATTTTAAGCTTGCTCGACGCTCGACGCTCGACGCCGCGTCGCGATACGACGATCTTCAGTCAGCAGCGCACAGTGGATGCGGGTCTAGATATTATTGTACAAAAAATATTGTTGACTTATCCGGCACAATACCTTGCATATGTCAAATAGGTTATACTTAGCTTTTAGTAAGAGCTTAAAATATAAATAATAATAAGTAGGTTTAATTGGCACATAGAAGTACAGACATTAGATCAGGAAACACAGAAATTCTAGTCGTCAGCTGATCTACCACTGTCAGCCAGATTGCTGCGCAGCACTTCAACTCTAACGCTCTCACGCTCTCACACTCCCACCCTTTCGCTCCCATTGTAAGTGGTCAGCCGGCTAACCGGCTAGCCGGCAACCTGTGTGTGTGCTCTCACACTTTCTGTCGCTCTTCTGAACGTTTCGTTATGCTCTTCGGGCAAAGCTCGAATGAGCTTTAGTCAAACCAAACACCGCTACATGCATGCATAAGTCGGAATGTACGTACGTTTTTTTTTGTGCGTTTGTATGCATATAGGCAATTCTTTTGGCAAACTTTTAAGCGTCGCAAACGATTTTCGAGCACGCCATAAATTTTCACACACAACACTCAAAAATGGTGCCGCTAAGGAATTTTTTCGGCGAGTGGTGAGTGCATCACACGCACTCGTCACGTGCATTCATTTCCATTCCAATTCCACGACCGATCGATCAATTATTCGCAGATGTATGTACATACATGTATGTACATGTGCAGTATTAAAAGATCGTTGCCATCATTCCGATTTCCAGGCCAAGGCGTGTGTAAAATGCAAATGCAAATCATGACAACACCCTCGCCCTGGCGGATTAATGTAAAAATGCAGAAATACAATCGAATATGCATATTTTAATGTTTCCTTGGCATTTGCCAACTGCTTGCAGAGATCGTTAAGGTGACTAATTGCCAAGATCAGGAGAATGACTAATCGTCAGGTGCTGTCATTGCGCTAAATAGCTACAAATTGTTCTAAAATTGTGGATTGGATTTATGGTAGCTCATTGAGAATATAAAAGAAACAAGGAAAATATTGCCGATTACTTTGAGCTAATGATGTCTACAAGATTATTATTATTTATTTATTTATTTATTTATTTTTGGACTATTTGGACTTTAGAAATGCTTTGTTATTCAATAATTAACAATAGAGTGTTAAATTTGTTTATATACTTTATAATTACTGACGTCTTGAATTTATTACTACACTTATTATTACTATTATCCCGAGGATTTAGATATTTATCATATGAATCCATGATTAAATGAATATTTCATTTACATGACAATATTACCATTATTAAGCAATAACTTTAGCGATAATAATAGTATTAATGATTATGATATCAGATACATTAGTCTGCTAATATCGTCGAACTTTCGCTACAATTTTGTCAAGTTTGTTATGGTTATTGTCAAGTTGTTATGATCTGATAATGGCGCTTAGTTGTAACTTAGTTTCGCAAGACATTTGCGCAGAGTTCGCCCCTAGTTGAGGTTCCTTAGAGCTACAAATGCCATTATATCTATAGTTTATTTCATTGTGCATTTGGCTTAACAATTTTCATGGTCAGTTGCCTCCGGTGCGACATAAACTGCCGCAGATAACAGCAAAAAGGCAGCCAAATCCTTATAATGAAATAAAAAGACATAGCCAAATAAAGCGACGACAAGGCGACAGGACTGCAGGACGAGAGCACCAGCCAAGTCAGAATGAATAGCAACGACAAAAACAACATTGATTTCACTTTAACGAGCTTGTAATGTCCTGAAGATGAAAGTATATAAAAAGCGTTATGTATACGACATGTGTGCTGTGGGTGTATTTCAGTGTCTCAGCGTATCTCAGTGGGTGTGTGTGTGTGTGTGTGTGTGTGTGTGTGTGTGCGTGTGAGTGTGAATGAAAAGTTTCTGAGCTGCTGTCACATCCTAATAGGATAATAACGAGCCAAGGCAAGCGAAAGTTGTTGCGCCTGCAACTTCCAAATAAAATATGTAGCCAACAATAAACGATGATAAGGGGCCAAAGAACGTGTCGGTTTCTCAGACAGAACCGAGCATCCAGCCCAGCCCACTGCTGGCGTTTTCATCCTCGTTGTCATTATGCCAGTTCACTTAGCTGTTGGCTGCGCTGCCGCCGAATTGGTTGGCTGTCCGAAAGGACAACGCCCGCTAGAAAAACTGATAAGCAAACGACTTGCGGCAAAGTGCGCGTATAATGCCCGGCATATCCCCAAAAAAGCCCTGAAGTGAATGCGATGCGATGCGGCTTTTCAGTTGCCCATATGGGCAGCTGGGCGACTGGGCGACTGGGCGGGTGGGCGGTAGGGTGGAGCCGGAGTCGAACCCGTACCCGGATAGGCGTTGCTTGTAGCTGCCAAATGGTAATTTATGGGCGGTACGCTGCCAAACTGGTAGGCGGCTTTAAAACTGTTGCTAAATCGTAGTTAGAAGCTAGACCGATGCTGCATACCAATGGCAAATTGAATTTCCAGCCGGTTCTGGCTGATGCCCGGGATAAAGTCATGATACGAATGGGTCTTTAGTGGCACAGTCCCTGTTTGGGCGCCATCGCAAAGGTAGTTTCAAGGGCCAAACTGCAAACAGGGTTTTCACTGCGAAACTGATAGGTCTTTGGTTTACTCCCAGTTGTTTACTCTATATAATGCGTTTGAGACCCTGCTCGGGGCCAATTTGTAGATTGTTTTTGGGGCTTACGCAGACTCTTTAATGTAACGGCTTTTGGTAAATGTTAATTTAGAATAGAAATTTAATTACGACACTGAGAAAAAAGCTCGGCCGCTGCAAGAGACTTTCTAAGCTAAAGTCGTTCCAGGAAAATTATGATGGTGTATCGAAAAAATTTCAAGGTGCCGCTGGCACCATTTCCGGGAAAACCCCAACAAACTTGAAATGATTCATAGAAAAGCCCAGATTTATGTCAGTAAATATATGTATGTTATGTGTGTTAGGAAGGTGAAGGCCTGTTTAAAGCAGTTGCTCTCGTTGACGAAGGAAAAAGGGTATGTTCCGATTAAAATTGGCAAATATTTTAACATGTAAAAAAATTGGCAAATATTTTAACATGTAAAACTGTCGGATCCGCAGCTCACCTATTTCAAACACCCATAACTTTACCAAAAATGAACCGATTTTCATGTTCGATGGCATTTTGTTCATGGTTTGTCCTCTAGATTAATTCTGCATTTCAAATATACGCATTATAAAAAATAAATTTTTTTTGAATTTTTTAATAAAAAATGCATGTACCCCCCCCTTACTCATTTTCGAAAAAATTTTTTTTTCAAAATTTAGAACTGCGAATTTATATTTTTATTCGATTGTGGTTGTCACAATTAGTATAAAAAACAAGATTAAAACCGATTCTGAGGGGGTCAAATTTGATGTCAAAAATCATGCAAAAATTGGCAAAAATTTTGACATGTAAAGCTCTCTGATCCATAGCTCCCATATTTCAAACGCTCATAACTTTATCAAAAATGAACCGATTTTCATGTTTGATGGCATTTTGTTCATGGTTTGTGCTCTAGATTGATTCTGCATTTCAAATATATACATTATAAAAAATAAAATTTTTTTGAATTTTTTGATAAAAAAAGCATGTACCCCCCCCCTTACTCATTTTCGAAAAAATTTTTTTTTAAAAATTTAGAATTGCGAATTTATATTTTTATTCGATTGTGGTTGTCACAATTAGTATAAAAAACAACATTAAAACCGATTCTGAGGGGGTCAAATTTTTTGGCAAAAATCATGCAAAAATGGACAAAAATTTTGGCATGTAAAGCTCTCTGATCCATAGCTCCCATATTTCAAACGCTCATAACTTTGTCAAAAATGAACCGATTTTCATGTTTGATGGCATTTTATTCATGCTTTGCCCTCTAGATTAATTCTGCATTTCAAATATACGCATTATAAAAAATAAAATTTTTTGGAATTTTTTAATAAAAAAAGCATGTACCCCCCCCTTACTCATTTTCGAAAAAAATTTTTTTTCAAAATTTAGAACTGCGAATTTATATTTTTATTCGATTGTGGTTGTCACAATTAGTATAAAAAACAACATTAAAACCGATTCTGAGGGGGTCAAATTTTTTGGCAAAAATCATGCAAAAATTGGCAAAAATTTTGACATGTAAAGCTCTCTGATCCATAGCTCCCATATTTCAAACGCTCATAACTTTATCAAAAATGAACCGATTTTCATGTTTGATGGCATTTTGTTCATGGTTTGTGCTCTAGATTGATTCTGCATTTCAAATATATACATTATAAAAAATAAAATTTTTTTGAATTTTTTGATAAAAAAAGCATGTACCCCCCCCTTACTCATTTTCGAAAAAATTTTTTTTTAAAAATTTAGAATTGCGAATTTATATTTTTATTCGATTGTGGTTGTCACAATTAGTATAAAAAACAACATTAAAACCGATTCTGAGGGGGTCAAATTTTTTGGCAAAAATCATGCAAAAATGGACAAAAATTTTGGCATGTAAAGCTCTCTGATCCATAGCTCCCATATTTCAAACGCTCATAACTTTGTCAAAAATGAACCGATTTTCATGTTTGATGGCATTTTATTCATGCTTTGCCCTCTAGATTAATTCTGCATTTCAAATATACGCATTATAAAAAATAAAATTTTTTGGAATTTTTTAATAAAAAAAGCATGTACCCCCCCCTTACTCATTTTCGAAAAAAATTTTTTTTCAAAATTTAGAACTGCGAATTTATATTTTTATTCGATTGTGGTTGTCACAATTAGTATAAAAAACAACATTAAAACCGATTCTGAGGGGGTCAAATTTTTTGGCAAAAATCATGCAAAAATTGGCAAAAATTTTGACATGTAAAGCTCTCTGATCCATAGCTCCCATATTTCAAACGCTCATAACTTTATCAAAAATGAACCGATTTTCATGTTTGATGGCATTTTCTTCATGGTTTGTCCTCTAGATTGATTCTGACATGTTAAGCTCTCGGTTTAAATATATGTAGTAAAATAAATATTTTATGAGCGCTCTTAAGAGAAATGCATTCATTTAAAACATTCACGAATGTCTCTGGTAACGTGGGCGTAGACTTTGATAAACTAGTTCCTTTTTGATTGCAATTTCAAAGTAACTTTCAAGTAAATTCAAGCTGCTTTTAATTTGTGAAATTTGTTTACACTTTTAATATACAAATACAGTGGTCCCTCGATATGAAGCCACTTGGTGCCGAATTCAGTTAAAGTAGTCGTAGTTTTTATTACTGGTCGTATTAAGATAAGCTAGATTGTAATTTTAACAATGACAATCACAATTTTAGTTGTTAATGTTTTTTTTTTTTATTTAAATCTAATAAATGTGCCAAAATAAAAAAAATAATTATTTTTATAAGTTTAGAATTCTATGTTTGTGTGATGGCTATAATTACAGGACGGTTATAACATTGACAATTTTAATGTAAAAATCTTTGGTATCGAATGTCCACTGTATTTCGTAAATCTATTTAAGTTTTCCTCTCAGTGTCAAAAATTGTTTGTTAAGAAACCCAACAGATTTCCTTGTGATTACTGGTTTTCTGCGCACAAGCACACTAACACAGACACACGCACACACACACACACACATACAACGAGAGAAAATCATCTCGACAGCTGTACAAACAAGTCATAATTTGACGAGGAAATCGCTGCCATCGTTTCGCTTCCTGCTTCCTGTACATGGTCCCTTTTCCCGTCATTTGGCCGTTAGTAAAACCCCTAAACGTTCATTGTTCAAAAATCCAAACGAGTTATTTCTCTAGTCAAGGCTCCCGCGCACTCACATCTCCATTTCCCTATCCTGTTCATCAGCTAGCAAAATGTCGCTCATTTATTTTGATTACCTTTTCAGAAGCGAACGAAAAAGGGAAAATGCCAGCAGATTTTTTTCCTTTTTTTTTTTTTTCTTCTCACCCAGCTATGCGTTTTTCATTTCTTCATTTCATTTCGTTTTCATTTCATTTCGTTGTATTCTCAGCACACTTTTAATATACCCTATCCATTTGTAGTTTATCTAGAGCTGGCTCAGATTTCCCTTGTTTGTCCGTCGGTCCGGCGGTCGCCGCCTTTTTGGCTTAGTTGTTCAGTTTCTTCCGTTCTTAACTTGAATTTTAGTTAAGAGCTGAATCATGGCCATCAGCGTTGATGAGCTTTATTCCCCGGTGACACTTTTCGCTTCGTACAAATTTAGTGTGGCAAATTTTACACACACACACACACATACACACACACACACACCATACACAATGGGCAATGGGCAATAATAAAGTTGCTAGAGCTGGTCTGCTCCGCCCTTGGTCCTGGCTGGTCCTCGCTGGTCCTGCTGGGGGTTTGTTTCCGTTTCGTCTTGACTTTTGTTTGCCGTTGTTACCAACGAAATTCCATTATGAATCCTTGCTCATTGTTTTGTGCAATGTCGGTTTGTGGGTTTATCAAGGGCATGCCCTTCCGTTTGCCAGTTGCCCCGCCCACTTCGCAGTGCCCTTGTCTCGTGTCGTATACACAAAATTAATATTACAATTTTTGCGCTGTCGACATCGTTCGCTGGCCCGGTAATGGGTCCGGGGCCGGGCCTGTCATAAGAGCGAAATTATTTCAGAAAGCATATTTCAAAATGAAATTTTCTTGCGGCTTTTGCTAAAACAAATGTTTGGCCTGGCCGAGCATTGCTTGCCGTCGGTCGGTCGGTCGGAGTGCGGGGCCTGTTTTATAATGAAATAAATTTCATTTGCCCATTGAGTCGACAAGCAGCCTGGCCGACATGTGTGGCCAGGCATGAAGACGTTGTGGAATTTGCATGCATGTTGGCCTCTGAAGTAGGACGCATTAGGACGGACTTTAAGTTTGCGGCCGGGCCGTGTGCTCAGCGTCACATTTAAGGTATTAGGTCTTGGCCAAAATGAAATATGACATGGCTGACAAAAGGACGGCTAGCAGCGCGCATCTATTGCCTGCACAGACACACACAAACGCGCGTGCAGTGGCACACACATGTCGCCTGTCCCAGGACCAGGCAATGAAACGTGCACGAACAGAAACCACCAGCAGCTGGCAACACCCAATAGCAAATATTTTGCCTCATGTTGCGCACTATCGCTGGCTATAACACAACACACACGGCCCCCACCCAGCCCCCAGTGCCCCCGTTTGCAGCTATCCAACTGTCCATCGGGCTGTGCATTAAA
The DNA here is from genome assembly GCA_035047465.1 of Drosophila sordidula. NCBI lineage: Eukaryota > Metazoa > Arthropoda > Insecta > Diptera > Drosophilidae > Drosophila > Drosophila sordidula. The sequence goes on along the minus strand of JAWNPQ010000156.1, from coordinate 7,079,757 downwards.
TGCCACTCTGGCAGCCAGTTCGCTTTAGCTTCACCCGATTTCCAGGACGATGACGATGACGTCGAGAGCGACGTAAGGAATGCTCCGTTCGTTGGTTCGCTCGCATGAAGCGAACCCAAATTCTGTTGCAGCGGGCATTGCAAATTTTCCAGCTTCTGTCGACGTTGCGTCAGCGTTATCAATATACCCTGTAGCCTGAAAGCGATTCAAAGCGGGCCTGCAATACCTTTCAGTACAAATGTAACAAGAAAGGAGGAGATTTTTTTATTCGTGATGATATTCTTCTTACTCTCCGCCCGTGTGTAAAAATATAAGATTTTCATAGATACTACTGAGTCGGAATATATATACCCGTCTCAGATAAAGAGCTAACGGTAGTTTTTGCTAGCTCAACAGTTTCAGAGCTACACTCAAAGAAAATACGAAGAGGTTGGTAATTTAATTAAAGGGTGAATATTTCTCAACTTGAGATCAGAGTTAAGATTTAAAGCAATTTTTATAATCCTTGAAAAGTTGTAAAATTCAAATAAAATAAAACTTTGTTTAGGTTCGAAAATTATTTTTTTTGTATCTATTTTCTGTTTTTAAAATGTATGCCAACTTCAGAGTTCGGGCTATAATTTAAGTCGATGCAATCTGCCGGCAATGTTCTAACTTGATTTATTCATCAGTTTGTTTTACCGCTTGCTTGTTCGCTTAACTGGTTATAAAAGCTTTTCAAACTCAGAGATTATAAGATAGTGTAACACTAAATATTTAGTATGTAAAGTGTTGTGTGCCATTAGCAAATTGACTTTATTTTCAATTGTTGGTAACTTTGTGCGTTCAACTTGCATGCGGCTAGCCTATTCACCTCAGGTGTTTCGAGGTTCCGGGGTCGAAGGGCATTGCCCAGTCGAGCACACTCGACTCGGGTCCTGGCAACTTGTCTTAAAGATAAACAAGTCGACATTTTGACAACCTAAATACGTGCTGGCAACTGGATGCGGCTAATGTGGCACTGGATGTGGATTGAGCTGTGCATCTGGCTGCTGTTTTATGGAAAACTTCGCATAAACGTTCATCAAATAATCGAAATCAACTTTCAGCTTCAAGTCCGAGGGATCCCTGCAATTTGTATGTAAATTTTGATTAAGAAAACACTGCAAGGCAGTTTTTTTGTTCGGCTCGGCTAGCCTTGATCCTAAATTTGCCCCTTCTCCCGCAGCGCCTGTCGTAAGTAATTGAAAGAAAAAATATGCATTTGGCCAGCGTCGTCCTTTCGCTTAACTAATGTAATTTAAAATGGACGAGTGGCAAATTACTTGCCCTTAAAAACGCGCTGGCCCGCGACTCCCCATGCTCCCCCGATATTCCCCCCGTGGCCCGTCCGCCAACCGGAATGCCGTCGCGTAAATTGCCCAGCGCAAATCCCTTGAAAACAAAAATTGTTAAAATAAATTGTGTGGGCACTCGCAAATTGGTTTGGCTTTATGCTTGGCTTAATTTGTAATTCAAATGTTCTTCGCGAATGTTTGTTAAATGCGAACAACGCGATCTGGCGACGCCGCGGATCCTTGCTAAGTGCTAAGAGAGGCTCAACAGTGCGTATACGCAATCTTACCTAAATATCGCCTTTCTCTGCGATTGTCGTGATTTAACTTTATGCTCTCAGGTTCCCAGGAGACTGGTAGTCAGGTGAAGAGAGCGAGTGAGCAAGAAACAGATCAAAAAAATAGTTAGAAAAGAGACTTAAACTGCAAAAGTGGGGAAACAAATGATAGAAACGGAGAATTTTATATTTTATAAATTAAATATACATATATTATAAAATGAATTTTGTTACATATTTTTATCTAAAAAAGACCACAAAGTCTTTTATGAATTCAACCAAAACAATTCAGTTGCTGGTTTTTTTTTGCTTTGCACAGAAAAACATTCATACAATCAAGAAATGGACTAAAATTATTTCTGGAAATAACAGTATAATGAATGTACTCCAAATGAAAAAACAGCACGCTTTTCATTCCCCAATTAGCAATTATATAATGTGTAAGCCCCTAGCAACCAGAGAGCTGCTGCTGCTTTAATCAAGCCACTTAAGTTCTATAAAAAATAGACCATAATTCTGTAATATGCTTCCAACAGTATGCAGGGAAATGTGTTTTTTTCTTGTACAGGAAAAAATGGCCAATAAAACTGTCATCAAAAAGTTGTAAAGCAATGAAGAATTGTGAGTTAAAGAAAAGAGAAAAAAAATAAAAAATAAGAAAAAAGAAACAACCATTGAGTTGGGGCAAAAGTTTTCCGCCAGCGTTTTCACGAAAAAGTATTAATAAATAATCGTAGATTTATGTTGGAATGCACATATACAAAAGAGATTCGCATTTAAGAAACCCCCCTCTCCCCCGCAATTCCCCACCCCACCCCAGTGCACCCTCACGAATGTTGTTGCACATTATTTTGCACTCTATCAATTTGTGCTCAAGTTGAGCGCCGACAACATGTACAAAATGTCGATATATATATATATATATATATATACATATATATATATGTACTTGTATATATACACATATATCTATATTTTTATTTGGCAGCGTCGGGTCGTTGTTGTTAAAAAGTTTGCGCCACTCATAATTCCCGATTGCTCTTTTGTTCAATTGCGAATAAAGGGGGCCAACGGGTAGTGGTAGCTGGTTGGTCGGTTGGGAAGAGTCAAAACCAGCAGCCCGTATCGGCAAGTTGTTTTACGCAACATTTGCTGTGGCCAAGAAGCCCCAAAAGACCAAGAGCCAAAGCCCAATGCCAACTTGGACTCGAGATGACTCGAACGTCTGTTTTTTCATCATTCTTTCGTTTTTTTTTTTTCCGCTAATTGGAAAAGTTGCAAGTTGTGCGGGCTGCGGTATGTGGCCAGCCCCAGCCATTGAATGTGCTCAGCTGATGTTTTCAAGTCCTGAATATCCTAGTCTTTGGCTGTCCATGCGGCTTTTATGGCATTGGGAATGCTTATTAGCAGCTGACACGGCGTCAAAGTTTATAAAGCACAAGATTTTACACTCGTAATTGCCTATTAGCCCGCTCTGGGGGCTAAGCTCTAAAGAGATAAATATATGTATATATATTTATATATATTTGTGATGTGTTGTGATGCGCCTTAAGCTGCGTCTTCCTGCGCTTTATGCCATTGTAATTACAATAACCGAATGACTTATATTTTGGGGCAAATGCTTTGCATCCGTTGCCTGTCTGATAATTTTGCCTTCCAGGCGCCCCAAACCACAAAATGTCCCACACTCCACTACCCACTACCCACTACCCACTGCCCACTATCCACACCCCACTCCCCACACCACCAGCAGAGATACAATCGAAGCGCCTGCGCTCAGAGCGTCTACGTAAAATATAGTGGGAAATTTGTGTAGATTCTTGTTGTTGGCTGGCTGTTGCCACAAATATCCCTGTCAGCAGGACTAACTGGCAAAAGGTGTTCGGTGCTGTTCAGTTAAGTTAGTCAGTCGACTGCCTCAAATGGCCGCGTGCGGCAGACAAAAGCGCATGAAAAATTCATAAGGGAAGCGTTCGTCATTATCGCCAACATCAACATCATCAACATCGCCGTCAGCGCCAGAATCGAATGTCGAGCGGCCAATGAACGGCTCTGAAATACCCAAAATATAGCGCTCGAAACCTAGTCCAACCAACCAAAAAAAAAAAAGGCACGTCGTCAGGTTGCTGCACAACGAGGTGTGTACGTGTGTGTGTGTGTGTGTGTGTGTGTGTGTGTGTGTGTGTGTGTGTGCGTGTGTAGCGAGTGTGTGGGCGAGTGGCTAACCGAATACTTGACGTTCATTTTGTGTAGTTTTTTATTGTGTTTTTTTTGTGCTTTTTTTTTTAAATAAATAAATAAAAAAAAGTAAAAAGCGCACACTTAAAAAGTCCCCATCAAAATTGAATGGCACATCGAAAAGTGCTTGACAAGCGAGTAAAAGAAAACCAAAAAATTGACAAAAATGTAAACCCAGCAACAATAACAACAAGCATAAATGGGACAACATTTCAAGTGTGTTTGTGTTTGTGTGTGTGTGCGGTAAAAGGCAATACAAATACACAAGTGTTTCGCTCTCCACAAATTCACAATATATACAAATAAATATACGTATATAGTATACGTTTAGTATATAAACCATGGCACACAAAGAGGAAATGTTGATTATTTTCCCATTTGCCATCCGTTTCGGCTGGCCAACTAACTCCCACTCCCCCTATCTCCTCTAAATCCACCTAACACTGTCCCTGAATCGGGCTCAAGTATCTTTGAATTGTTAAATACAAATTAGTTTTTGTACGACATTCCCGCTTGCTGTTTCTCTTGGGTTGCGTCAAAGTTTTTTGTTGCATACTTTGGGGCGCACATGAAATGGGAACAGCGTCTTCCTATACTTATAGGTAAGTTGTTCCACACAGCACGCCAAGATTACAATAGTCCAGCCCTTGTTTGTTACAGAATAAATAATACAACCGCAAAAGTTTCACAGCTTCAATTGCGAGTTAATTTTGCATAACAAAAAGTTTTTATTTTTGTTTCAGGCCCATTGCTCAGGGTGAGTGTACGTGTGTGTGTGTGCGTTTGCACACGTCCGATTGCAACAACAATGCCACAATATTTCTCATGTGTAAATTAAATGAAATTTCAGTAATTTATTCGCATGGAACTAATTGAATTCAGCACAAATTGCATTCATTGCGTGGCTCTGATGAAAACTTTTAAATGATATTTTGCGTAATTGATTTGGAAATGCGAGACAAAAGATGACAGAATATTTAATTAACAGATGTGTTGTAAAAAGAAAACAGTTTATTGAACAAAGAAGAGCATAATTTGAAATTATTATTATTATTATTATTTTATACTATTTAGAGTATAAAAATTAAAATTTTAGTCATTATTTATCAATCCAACTATTTTTTAATAGCCCTTGCTACTATGGCTTTCAGCACTATATCCTGGGCTGTGAACTCAAACTTCCGCTTGTTCAGTTGCCTAAATGCCTAAATTCATTTACCGAGAACTGCAATTTAAAAGTTCGTTGTTTAGCATGTTGTTAAAAAGAAACTTTAATTTGAATCAAGGCTGCAAGCTATTTTTTTTAAACTTTTCAACCGAACCCTGAACTAAACCCGTTTGAAAAAAGACAGCCGAACCTGAATTGCAATCAAATCTACTTATTAAAATAGTGTTTAATATGAAATTTCGCGTTTCGTCTCTTAGAAGTAGAAGGCAAAAGAGATTTTATCAAGTTAAAATAAAGACCGAAACCAGAATTTCAAAATTGAAGTCTGAAAAACAGTTCTCTCGAACCGCACCCACGGGTTTGAACCGTGTACCGAACCAGCTCTGATTTGAATTGAGCAAAAATTGTGGGTTTCGGCTGACATAGTTGTCTAAAATATGCAGTTACAAATTTATATATGAACTTAAAAGAAAACAATAATTTGTAAATTTTTTTTGAAAATCATGTAAATTAGATGATGTCATGCCAGGTTAGTTCTTATCATCAGATATTAGTTGAAATATGCAGAAGATATGAATAAGCGAATGCTTATTATTATTGTATACAATTAACTTGGCGAAATGGCGGAGGTTGAGTTTTCATGAATATACAATGTACCTAGTTTAATATGTACCGTAAAAGTTCGCTATGAAAAACAAAAAAAAAAAAAAAACAAAATAGCAGCTGAAACAGTTTTCGATGTGGGGCGGCAAACCGTCCACTCCGGCAAAAAGTATGCTAGTCGTAATGCGGTAAAATTAGGCGGAATGTCGTTTCCCGAAATTCATGCGGCAGTTACGTAAAAGCCCATTAAAGCCTTGGCCACTAGGCGTGGCATAGTTTATGGCATTTTAATCATTTAACAACGCTTTGGTTTGCAGTCAACATGCAAATTGCTGGGCGAGCAACCAAACAGACCGAACAGACCGAACAGAGGCCAAAGCCAGGAACACAATAAAAATTGCCTATAAATGGGCGGAAGAGCAAAAGCTGCCGGAGGTGGTGCTGATGGTGGTGCTGTCGATGTGGCTGTGGGTGTGGGTGTGTGCGTACCCAGAGCCAATGCCATGAATACAGTTGTACGCACAAGGGCAACAACAAAGAGAAGGACAACAATAATGGCAGCTGGCGGAACGTCAGTCGAACAGAACAACAACAACGAGAACAACAAAGCGAAACTTCCGCTGAGGATGCGACGGAACGGAAGTTATTTTGGTCGTTTGAACGTACGGATCTATCTCATCTATTTGTGCTGCTATCTGCTGCTGATAATGGCAGCAGCTGGCAGCAACAATGTTGTCAATGGACTCAAATGCTACTGCAATCCCAAGGAATGCGATGTCATACGCGCTCTGGACTGCCCCGGCAAGGGCCTAATGCTATGGGATCCATGCCAGTAAGTTGCCACACACACACACACACACACACACACAGACACTCACTCACTCATATATCATCAATTTTATGTGCATCTATTCGCATTCGCATGTGCTCTAATTCTATCTACAGATGCTGTCGCATTTGCGCCAAAACCCTGGGCGAATCCTGCGGAGGACCCGGCGGCTTTTCCGGCCAATGCGAGCCGCCCCTTCAGTGTGTTACCAAACTGCCCATTAGCAGCGGCTTGGGCGTGTGCATGGGTAAGCATCCAGTGCATATTAACTCATAAAAATGTGAATAACTAAGTCAGATATGCAAATGCGAGCCGTGCTTATGTTTTATGGATTGCCATATCATCAATCTCTGTTTAAAGTATTTAATATTAATTCAGATGCGAGAATACAACCTCTTTTAGCTGCATTACCCACTTAAAATATGTAGAAGTAATAATAATAGAATTAATAAGAATAATAATAGTAATAATAATAATAACAAATAAGAATATTTCCGTCGATATTCAGAAGAGGTCACCCGAACACTGTCTGCTAAATTTGCTGACTATAGCTCTAAAATTGTGGAAGATGTATATATAGATTTTATCCATTTGCCAAGCCCCAATCCAAAAAATTTGTTGTGCAATATTTGTGTTTTCAGTAATCTATCCGAAAATGTATCTATGTATCTGTAAATGTAGCTAACTCTACATCGATAAACCTTAAGTTTTTATCTGACGCGGGTATACTCGAGAATTCATTCATAATTTGTCTCTTTGTCTCTTTGCGATTTGAGGTGTATTGACATGTTATTCATTCGCCAGCCGCCTAGTGGGCGTGGCACAAAAATAACACTTTTCACTCAAGCAGATAACTAAGCACATATTTCAAGTTTCTAGCATGAAAAGTGTCGAAAAAAGTTGCCTTCATCCGGACACACGGACAGACGGACATTGCACAAACGCAATATACGCTTTTCACTTTGTGAACGAGTATAATAATATTAATTAGCTAACTTTCCGGGAATTGAGTCCACATCACACTCAACTCAATTAAGTGTAATATGGTGAAAATACTAAAATTTAAATGTGCATCGCAGTGCATTTGACGGGGCAAAAATCATGAAATAGGCATTTATAATCTCACTTAAATTATGCAGAATTTTAATGAATTCAAATAAGGTACACATTTGCATTAAAAGCATTTCAATGTGCATATTATATATATATAAATATGTATGTATATATTTTGGCTAATAGATACAACGAAAATTCGTTTTATTATCGCATGCTATTTGTTGTTATCGTTGCTATTCGGCAGATTTGCAACACCTGACAGCGCTCACGTTTAACCAGCTCAGCAACTGCACGGAGGATGAGGCCATCGTATTGGAGCCGGGGTGTGAGATAACCAACAAACGGTGCCAGTGCTGGCCCACAATGCGCACCTGTCTGAGCCAATTGTCCAGCGACGGCGGCTCGCCGGTCGATTCGCGTTGGCATTTCAGGAATCTCGAGGTGCGGCTTAATAGTGTATCTAATTTCATATTTCTATAAATATTTGCGTATTTTTGGGGGCTCAGGACTGCCAATTGAATTTGCAAAATCTAATTAAACTCGAATTGGAATTCGATGAAGACTATAAAATCTCACCGAGCAAATTTACATACAAAAAGCTCCGCAGAAAGCGAAAATCGTTGAGGAAGCGCCTGTGAGTAAAGGTTTCGATTAAATAATTTATGCATTCGATTTTTTCGTTTGGCGTGTTTCAATTCATTGCAGCATCATTTTGGAAGATGCTGGCACCTCGCAAGCTATATAAACGTCCCTCTTTCTCATAAATACAATTCTTGTACAGTTAGTAATGCTTACTTCTATGAAATGTGGCTATTATAAATATGATAATAAACAACATATACATATACATACATTATATATAAATATATACACATACTTAGGGTATGCTACAAATAAACTATTGTATGTAATCCCTAAGACATTTGTTACTTTATTTTTTTTTAAACAAAAATATGTGCGCATACATAATGTATTATACATTGCAAATTTCTATTCCTAAACTAAAGACAAAACAAACAAATACCTAAACAATAAATTTAAAGCATTTTACGAATGTTGTTGCTTTCACAAATAATGCGATTATTGAAAAGCATCGAAATATATATATATATACATAAATGGCCAGAATAAATGAGTTATATTTATTGGGAGCCCTATTGTAGTTGTATTGTATTAAATAAACAATTAGAAGCTGTTGAGTAAATAACATAAACATTACTTTCAATTTTTCGCGCCAACGACAACTAAGCTAGCGGTCATGCTGAAAAGCTGGCTGCTATGTGATTGGTTTCAGCACATATAATATGCCCGTTTCACAACACGGAGACATGCGCCACAGCCTCAGTGCAGACGGCGGGATAAATGTCTTGCATACTTTTAGGCATTTGATTTGAATTTTTTTATTCTTTATTTTATTGTGTTCGAATATGCAAGCAGCCAAAAGAGGAACGACAAACACCGAATAATTACTTTTCAAATATTTGACTTTTATTCATATATTGACCTTTTATACCTTTTAATGAAGTTGCTCAAATGTATGGAAACAGGTGGAAACAGGCGTCTGTTACCTAATCAAAAAAAAAAAAACAACGTTTTTGAGCTCGATCTCTACACAACGACAAATCTTCGGTATATTCTAAAAACTTACATTAAATAAATACACAAATACATACACGGCTGTACTTACGTATCTACTTGACAATGAGCTCATTTTAATAGATGACTTTGCCCGCCATGAGGATATCCCCAATAACCACATTATCAGCTTCCATAATTGTCAGGCGCAGTTGATATGACAACGCGGGCACCGCGGCGGGTAATTCGTCCGCGAGGATTGTATAATTGCGTATTTCATAGAGCTTGTCCTGCGAATTTTACTCGAGTTTTATAGTTTTCTGGATAAAATTTCAGTACTTACGCCACGGATTGGACATTGTTTGGGTAAATTGCTGGCGATTAGAATGCGTCTTAAGTACCTTCCAAAAATAGTGTTGCTGTAGACTGACTTCAAATATTTACAGCCATCGAGTTTGGTGTGCACTATATTCATTTTGCTGTTATCCTTTTTGAGCACGTCTATGTGAAAGAGAATATAAAACTGTTTCTCTGCTTTCTTCAGTCGAAAGCGAGCAGATAAGCAGGGATCCATCCGCTTCCTATGAAGGATGCAGCTCAGCTCGCTAACAGCCGAAGGGTCAACAGCCACACAGGTGAAGTTCTCGATTTCGATCGTAAACGGTCGCTAAGGAGTTTTGAAGAAAGCATTAATTGTAATCGCGAATTAGTGTAAATTGAGCTGCTCACCTTGGCTTGAATAAAGCTCAGAAGAATCAGAAATGCGAGCTGGCACAGTTTGGTGCGACAATTCATTATTTGGCGGCAAGTCTTCGCCTGAAGCGCTGATCGCAACCCATTTTATAGAATCGGAAAGCTACAAAAAAAGCATGCTAAATAATCGCATTTGAATTAAGCAAGTTATTATGATTTTATCATTTATATTTCAAGCTCTTAATCTACTTTTAATACACGCATGTCAGCAGTTGAAATAACTGTTTAATTTGCGTTATTGTTGTTGTTAGTTGTTAGCTTAGCAACTGCACGGAGTGTGTATCCACCGTATTGGAACATGACTTAATAACCATCAGCCCGAGATATTTATCGTGATCATTCAGGCTGCAATTTTAAAGTTCTTGATTTGGAATATTACATCAAAGAGCACTTGGTAAGCCTGCACACACTACAAGTCTGACTGCTATGGCACGTGTTAACCGTTTCACATTTAATCCTTTACACGGATAACGTTTTGCAGCACTGGAAAAAGTTCCGCGACAAATTCGCTGCACCTCAGCCTCATTTCGCGCCACAGCCTCGATTTAAACTGAGCCAGAGGCAGTTTTCTGATTACCTCCTCTAAAAATCAAGCCAAAAAATTAAAAAATCTATATTTAAAAAAAACGAAAAAAAATTTAGACTTTGTTTTAAGCTGTTATTTCGCAGTCGGTTACATACAAAGTTCTTTTTTTTTTGATACTCTTTTATTATTATTATAATTCCACATGGTACATATTTTACGTTGCCACTTGTTTAATTTGGAGATCTAAATATCTTCGATGTATTCTAAAATCCCCAGCGCTGTTTGATGAATAACTGCGGTAAGTATCAAAGCGGTGGGGGATCTACTTTAAAGAGGTTAAACATATTTACTCAAGTACCTATATAAAGGCACACTTTAATAGATGGTTTTGCCCGCTATGAAGATATCAGAAATAACCACATTATCAGCTATTGCCACTTGCAGGCGCAGTTGATATGACAACGCGGGCATTCCGGCGGGTAATTCGTCCGCGAGGATTGTATAATTGCGTAATTCGAAGAGCGTGTTCTGCAATTAGTACTCAAGTTGTATATAGTTCCGGATTAAATTGCAGTACTTACGCTGCGGATTGGACATTTTTTGGGGAAATTGCTGGCGCTTTGAATGCGTTTTAAATACCTTCCAAAAATATTGTTGCTGTAGAATGAGCTCAAATATTTGCAGCCATCAAATTCGCTGTGCGCTATATTCATTTTGCTGTTATCCTTTTTGATCACGTCTAAATTAAAGAGAATATTAAATTTTTTCACTGTTTTCTTCAGGCGAAAGCGAGCAGATAAGCACGGATCCATCCGCTTCCTATGAAGGATGCAGCTCAGCTCGCTAGCAGCCGAAGGGTCAACAGCCACACAGGTGAAGTTCTCGATTTCGACAGTAAACGATCGCTGAGGAGTTTCGAAGAAAGCATTAACGATTACAGTTACAGAATAGTGTAAACTGAGCTGCTCACCTTGGCTTGAATAAAGCTCAGAAGAATCAGAAATGCGAGCTGGCACAGTTTGGTGCGACAATCCATTATTTGGCGACAAGTCTTCCACTGAAGCGCTGATCGCAACCCATTTTATAGAATCGGAAAGCTACAAAAAAACATGCTAAAAAACGCATCTGAATTAAGCAAATTATATTTCGAGCTCTTAATCTCCTTTTAATACACATATGTCTACAGTTGAATTAATTGTTTAATTTACGTTTTTTAATGCATATATAACATTCATGTTTTTGTTGGTGCTAGCTCAGCAACTGCACGAAGTGTGAATCCACTGAATTGGAACAAAGCTTAAAAACCAGCAGCCTGAGATTTTATCTTGATATATATGGAATTTGTTTATATACTGGGAAAATCTTTGCCTGCTCACACTACAAAGCTGACTGCTATGGCACGTGTTAACCGTTTCCCATTCAATCCTTCACACGGTTAACGTTTTGCAGCACTGGAAAACCGCGACAAATTCCCTGCACCTCAACGCGCCACATCCTCGATTTAAACTGTATTCGGGATTAATTTCAGCAAGGTCATTTTTTATTTCCATTCTCAACAAATTAACTAATAAGCTATCAAACGTTTATCAGTCTTAATAGATATCTATAAATATTTGTAAATTGTCATAATTATTAAACCAGATTCGAATACTTACTGCCTTGATATTTTTTGGGTAAGGTGCTAACAAATTGAACTGTAGGCGTTTTCTGTCAATAATTGTTCAATATTATAAGCTCGCTTCGGGATTATACAAATACAAGAAAACACAAAATTATCCCATGATTCCATGAAACCATGATTTGTAAATCGCGGCTCATTTAAATATCTCATCATTTCAACATTTATAATGCTTTTTTAATATATGTCTATAAATAGCTTATATGTATAGATATCTATAAATATAAAAAATCGTTTTACCCTGTACACATTGGGACAGTGGGTATATGGTCGATATGCACATACATGTAACGGGCAAAAGAAAACATCTGAAATGCATATGAATATATTCTTATATATTAAGCAAAGATTGTCTGCATGTGTACCGAGACTATTTTTAACCATATTTCCAACAACCATATTAACAACAATGTTAACCAAAGACCAAACCAATTTAAGTTTTAATGTTCAAAATTAAGATTAAAACATTTAGCGATTGTTTTCATACCCTGAACCTGTTAAAAATGGATAAAATGGTTTTGTGCAACAGGAATCTTGAACTAAAATTCACACCTGTTTATCTTTTGTGTGCTTAAGTAAGCGATCTTAGTTTTTGGCAACCGCTTCAATATTGATATCGCCAATTGTTTCATTCCGGCTCACAATTTTGAATCGGACGTGGTACGTCAAGGCGGGCATGCCGAAGGGAATATTGTCCAGTGTAATTGTGTAGTTGCGTATCTCGTAGAGTTTGTTCTATAATTAGAGCCCGGTATCATAAAATGTTAAGAGCAAAGAGCAATACTTACGGCCGGAACTGGACAACTGTTGGGTATATTGCTAATGCTATGAAGTTTTGCGAAGATCCCTTCATAAAATTTATTTTTACTACCCGGGCTCAGGTATTTGCAGCCGTCGAGTTTAACGTGTACTATGTTCATTTTGGTGTTATCCCGTTTGACAATTTCAAAATCACCTAGAACATTGAACTGTTGGATGGGGTTGGTCAGATTGAATCGGACGCTCATGGAAGGTTCGCTGCGCTTTCTATTGAAAATGCAGGTGAGTTCGTGTGCAAACTTTGGTTCAGTAACACAGTTAAAGTTCTTGATTTCGATAGTGAAATGTCGCTAAAGGATATAAGAACGAGAAGTTAGTGATGTTGTCACAAATTTCAATAAACGCCCTACCTTTGCCAGACTAAGACCCAGTAAAGTCCAAGCCGACAGTTGCCAAAGCCAAGCGCGGAAATTCATCATTTACCGAAAATGTCAATTTTAAAACGGCTCGCAACGCGTTTTATAGAATGCTTTAAGCCACAAAACAAAACAAAAATCATGCATCATAATAAACAAACAAGTTCATATTTCACTGAACGATCTTAATGAACTTTTAATATGTTTATTAATATTGTGGATACACCGAATGAGCATTATAATTTGGTCGGAAAATACATTACGCCAAGTAAGTTTTTTCCAATGCGTTGACGAAATCGAGTGTATTTAATATTTTAAATAAATCGGTAAATTTATTTAAATTGCCGCAAATACAAATGAACTCAATGTTAATTTGAATATATAAGCAGCTCGCTTACACAAGCTGATTGCTATGTGACGCGCCAACCAACAACACACAACCACTCCAAATAGTTTTTCCGCACAAAGGATACTAAAATTCGCTTCACCACAACCTCAAGAAGTCCTGAGTTAGCCACAGCAGCAAAATATTGCATACTTTTAGGCAGTTTGATTTACTCAATGAAAAGAATTTGTGGAATTTTTTTTATTTTTTAATTGAATTAAAATTTGTGAGTAAATTTTGCATTTAAATCACAAACTTTATTTTCTGGTGCCAGAGTATAGAACAGTCATGAAAACTTCTGGCTCAAGTCGGCAGTCAAGTGGGGTCAGCTGTACAAAAGATCAAAGATATATTTTGGCGCTTAAGTGTTTTGGAGTGGCACACAGTCGAGAGGAATTGAAACACAGTTTCGTTTATTGAGTTGTTATACTTAGGTCTTTTTTAATGGTTTGTGTGTGTGTGTGTGTGTGTGTTTGGAGTGCGTTACAAATTATGTTGCGCACCTTAGTGGAGCACACAAAAGCAATTAGACGCCGTCTTCTGACAAGCTGAATGAAATAGTTGAGCTTGAGATTGAGATTGAGATGAAGGATTGAGGATTGAGGAATGCCAAGAAGCAGGCGTTTATCGACTGGCCACATCGGACAGGTCGATGTCGATGTCGATGTTGATGTCTAACTGCCAATGAGCCAACGCTGGCGGCTGTAGTCCCCGAGAGGGGATGGGGGAGGGGGCGGGGGCGGGGGGGCTACTGTGGCGAGCGCCATACAATGAAAGAGCTCAAGTGGGGATGGCGATACAAAAAGGTGTTAAAAAATTCTACTTTTTATGCTCTTATTATGAGTTGATGGACGTTTGCGATATGAAGAAAAAATGTTTTTATGCCTTTTGGCTTTGTTTTCGTTTTGTTTTTTAATACAATTTTGCCTGTTTTCTTTTTTCGATTCCCCCAGCGCTCCCCACGCCTATTGTTTCAGTTGTTTGACAAGCGATGCGTACAAATCAAAGCAGGCAACAAACTGGACAGCAGCTCGGCCCGGCACCGAATGGACTTGTATCGTCTCGAATCTCTTGGTCTCAAGTACTGAAACTCGGCTTGTTTGATTAATAGCCGCACAATTGATATGTTAAGTGGTAAATTACGCCATTGGCACGCAAATGTGTCGGGGTGTAGACTCGACAAACGGCAAATTGCTGTTTGTTTAAGGCGCCGCTAAGGGGACAGCCTACCGAACGATCTTGATCTTATCTGGCATCCAAGGCGGAGCTTCGAGTGCACAAAGTGATTTAATTTTGAATAGAGAAAGTTTAACAGCCGCCGCACAATTATTCAATTACCCAAAATGGGGGGGCCTGCGGTTTGGTGGGGAGGCAACTTCGGCTCGATTTCATTTACGTTTTCCTGGCCAATGAAAACTCCGAATGCCATTAAGTTCGATGAGCTGCTGCTTAAATTAAAGGCCATTAGTCTACTTTTAACACGCTTTTGGGCAACAGCAACAACAAGCCATTTGAATTTTATGGTCTCATTTATATTATTTAATAAAAATACAAAAAGAAAAAAGGCACACACAGCAATCCATTAAAACCTTTTGCATATTCTAAATACAATAGAGAATGTCATTAAAATTTTGCCACGCCATAAAAAAATCGGGGAAAACAAAAACAAAAACGCAAAACACAATCGTTGAAGTGTTATAAAAATCATTTAAATGTCGCGATCGCCATAGAGTTTTATAGCCTACTCTCGTATAGCTGGGGGCCTCGGTCTACCCTCGACTCATGAATGCTCAACTAAAATGATTTAATTTCGAAACGTGTCGTGCACATTTTATGATCAATTTCTTTATAAATATATGCGGTATATACGAATATAGATTGCCTTTTGTCGCTGTATTATTTTAATTGATTAATTTTTCTATTTTTAGCTATGATATAGGGTTTCTTTAAAGGTGACATTTAAAGATATCGGACATAAAGAAAACTGTTGATATTGTTTTTACTTTTTGTTTTCTTAGAATCAGCTTTATACATTATAATTTGTAATTAAAGTAAGCATAAGCAGACCAGGGTATATATATAACCACTACTTGATAAAGTGCAAAAAGTGATTTGATATATGACAGATTTGGAGTGTGATTTAAACAAATAATCCGGCTGGCCAATAAAGTCGAATATTTTATATAAAAAAAAAAAATATATATATATATAAAAAAGATTAAAGTAGATTCTGTTCTGTATTCAATTTCTACTACTTTTGTAGCTCTATCTTTGTACAATAAAAGAAGTTGCCCTTATTTTTCATTTGGTTTAATGAAATTCTCAGCGGAGCCCATAAATAAAATGTGGCAAATTCTCTAAGCAACTTGTTGAAGTGTCATAAATAAAGCGAGGAGCAAACATTGGGCCCTGGGCCAAAGCACCACAAAGCAGCAACACAAAGCGCTTCAAGTGGTTGTCATTTAATAAACTACACACATCTGCAGCTGTGTGTGTGTGTGTGTGCTGTGTGCGCTGTGTGCCTGCCGATTGCTGTTATATGATTTCATATATCATCAACATACGCTGGAGACGACGAACCCAGGAGAGGCTCTCGCATAGGGCTGCCAGGCAGCCTTGTCTGGCTGACTCTTGTCCCCTCTCCCTCTCCCCGCTCCCCGCTCCTCGCCCCCGCCCCCTGCCCATCCCTCAATGAACAACTTGTTGAGCATTGCGCAGGCGTGCGGCATTTAGTTCAGGCTGTCCGCGTGCGCCTCTTGTTGTATTTTTTGATAACATTTTATTGTCCGCTTTATAAATTATTGGCGTTTGCTCCGTTCCGTTCTGTTGCCCGTTGTTACCCAGGGAGGGCACCGGACAGCGGGACGCGTGGACTGCACCAAAAAAGTATCCTTTTACGTGCACATTTTTTGGTATGCAGTGTGTGTCCAAATTTGTGCAGCGCAAATAAATACTAAGGTATATACTAAGCCCCGTTCTGTTCAGTTCAGTTCAGTTCAGTTCAGTTCCGTTGGGCTCGGCTCTTGACGGCTCTGCTCGGCCCGGAGCGCTGTGCTGTGCTGTGCGCGTGTTTTGGCCTTTTAGGGCTTGTCGCCCAACATAAAATTGAGTGTTGCTTTTGCTGCTTTTGTTGTTGCTGTTGTTGGTAGTGTGAAAGTTGCTTTAAATATCGGGCTGGGTGCTGCGAGGACCTGCCAACAAATCAAACCATTTATGTCCAAACCCCGATCGCAGCTCACAAGACACATTCATCATCGTCAAGTGGCAGCAACAATACTGTGGCACTGCCTACAAATTCAATCTGAAGTGCTCCCTGCACCTGTCTGAACTTAAGAGCTGTCCTTCAATTATATAGCACACCCGCTGTGCTCTACTGGAGCTGGCCGCTGCCATCTAACTGGAGCCCAGTTGCCCATGGTATCCATACACTGCCCGAAGTTCTCATTATTCGTTCAGGGAAGTGCCATAAAGTGGATTCTGTCTGGTATTTCAATCATGCCTTAATACCTGTATCCTATATGAGACTCACGGCGCATGATCAATCGAAATGATATAATTATATCCCAGAGCCGCTGGGCTCTGTGTAAATTGATATCAACAAATTACGCGAAAAAATTTCAAAAATATTAACGAATGTGAATGATATAATGATGAGATGACGATTGCGGAATGCACTGAGCAAAAACAGAGACGACAAGTACCAAAGTTTTATTGCAAAAATACAAAATAATTACTAAATTAAATGCATCCTATATTATATAGATTATATTATAAATGATATATATCTGAATTATAAATTTATATTTTTTTCTTCATATAAAACTAATTTTAATATTTATTTTTGAGAGAAAAATTGTATGTATTTTGAATATTTATTGGAATATTACTCTTAAATATGTAGTTGTTTTGTTTTTTAGTTTATTTTGCTCAAGACTTTAGGTACTTTTTCGCCCTGTTCATAGCTTGTTTTATACAAATTCTGGCAGTGTACTGGCCCCCCTAATTATGCCCAATTTAAAAAGGGTTAATTAAGGCACAAAACGCAACACACGAAATGTCCCCATCCGGGGCGTTATTAATATGCGACATTTCTGATATCTTTTTGCCCCAAGGCATGAGGCAGACATAAAGGGACTAAGGCTGAGAGTCCTTCTCTGAGATCAATGCTACAAAATATATACAATAATTACATACAGCATTTGTCATAACACCAGATATGGACACAATTGTTGCTCTTGGCTGTTGGCTGTTGATTCGGGCGCGAATGGCCAACAGAGCGGCTGCAGGCCTGGCCCAAACTATGCGACAAATGTACGCAAAAAATTGTAAATATCATCATCGACAACGTCGCTTCATCGGGCCGAGGATCGGGGCGGGGGGCAACGGGGCAACGGATGGTGCTTGGTTAGGATGCCTACGAGCCAAAATGATGGGCATTTTATAAATAAAACAAAATCATAAATGATGCGCCTGCCATTGCCCATCGGACGGAGCCGGAGGACAGCCCTGAGATCTGACGGGTCCAAGTCACAGTTCGTTGGGCTCGGCGGGTTTTCGGGTGCCATAATAATTACAGCAGGAACGTTGGGACCTTGGGGCCATGGGTAGACATTTCGCGCCGGAATTCGGAGCATTGTGTCATATTTAATACAGAAATTTTAATTAAACATAATTTGTAAGGACTGCACGTTTTTGCCAGGCCAGAAGCCCCCGTCGCCCCTGCCCCTGTCCCTGCCACATTGGGCTAGATGGGAGCATGTCTGCGAGTATTCCCCAGTTGTTGTCCCCTGATTGCTCGATGGCGATAGCTTTGGCTTATGCTCGAATAGAGTAATTTATAGCATTTTATGGTCTAGGCCCACATTGGATGACAGCAACTTGTGTCTAGCATTCTCAAGGAATGCCTTTGATCATATCGCAGTCCATCGATTGAGCGATAACAACTGAACAACATGTGCACGCCTCATGCGCTGGACAAGTGGACAAATGGAGCTATACTGCAGCCCATCTAATTTTTCTATTTTCGCACAGATCGAAATTTTCCAGATCGCACATTTTATTTCTTTTCATCATTGGTTTAAAAATAATTGGAATTTTTCCGGTTTAATGAAATTATTATTATTTCTTAACCAAATAAAGCAGCTGCCAAGAACAACTCAACTTAATGCAATGGCCTTTAAACAACAGTATTTGGCCCTTCATCGCAAGAGAGTTGACTAAATAGTTTTCTCTCCAGACTCCAACGGCAAGGCATAAGGAAGCTATTGGCATCCGAGAACGGCTGCGCGAAGCTACCTAATACAGCCACCCTAGACGAGGAGGGCCCAACCCAGTGCCAGTGATGTTTTCAAACGATTTGAACTAGTTTACAATGTTGACCCATCGCTTGCTCCGCTTGCTCCATTGGGCTGGCCAGTTAGAGGCCAGTCGCAGGCCACTTTTTGTCTGGCTGCCTACCAAGTTGAACTCGGTTTGGTTGGCTCATCGCCGGGGGCCGCATTACATTTGCAAGACAACAATGGGCATTTGGCATTGGCAACTGCAGCGGCGTTGGGCGTTTTTATTTTTACAGATATTGTTTACTATTTTCCAAGCCTCAGCCAGTTCCAGCTACGGCTTGGGTTCCACGTTGAGGTCCAGCTCGTTTCAGGTTGTGCTCGGCTGTGCCCTCTCATTGTTGTGCGGCTGCTCCAATCATCATTTTTGTAGATATTCGCTTGGTGATATATTTTGGGTGAGCGCTTCCGGCAAATCGGCGCTGCTGCGGTGCAGTGAAAGGTCAACATGCGGCCAGGAGAAGCTGAAGCTGAAGCTGCAGCAAACTTCTGCCAGGGAGCTTGAGATTCGTGTGGCAGCCAAATAAACAAATCAAAGTGAGCAAATGTTGTGTGTCTGCCCCCGTCTCCCTCGCACTCTCTCTCTCTCTCTCTCTTTCGGTCTATCTCTGTGGCATTGTGTTTGCGGTATGTGCTCAATTTTCTATAACATATTTGATCGGCGCGATCTTTGCGATCGCCTGACTTTCCATTTTCCACTTTTACAGCTTCGTGTGTGTGAGAAAAACTTATCGAAACGTTGCTATCAAATGCCGCAAACGAACCCAACCGGGGGAGCTACAGCCTCAAATTAAGCTCAGGTGACCAAAGGCCAACGAGCTGACAAACCTTGGAATTTTTACCGCACGATCGCAGTGCAAAATGGTCACGGATTAGACCACTGCAGTGCCATATGACAGCAGCTCACAGATAAACGGCTTTGACATGCCGTTTCCAGATCATTAATTGCCGATCTCCAGCGCAGCTTGTCCCCAACGAAAATGTCCAGCTTAGGTCAGACCCGACCTGCTCCTTAAAGAACCCATCGATTCCAGGCTTGCAATATAAATCGGATGCGGAGCTAGGCCTTAGCTATAGCCCCGGCGATCTCGCATGCCTAGCAACTCTTTCTACTGCCTACCTTAACCAAATCGCGAAGTGCCAATGCGTCTCCGACTCCCACAAGCAAACAACCACACAATCGCACACCCACACAGCCTACAAGCATCAAACAATGATCACGAGTGGTGCTGGATTGTGGTGCGGGTGCGGTTGCGATCGCCAGTTGCCAGTTGCCAGTTGCCAGTTGCCAGATCGATGCTGCCTGCTTTTTGATGATAGTCAGCCTTGGCTTGGCTTGGCTTTGGCTGGCTTTGGCTGGCTTTGAACGCCCTAAGGGCGTTGCGATTGAACTTGTTCCACATTTTGATTGTAATGCCGTTAGAGGGTGAGGATGAGGGAGAGCCGAGTGCCAAGCATTTTGCGCTCTATGGGAAAGCTAGGAGGGCAAGACAAATATGATTTTCAATTTGCTGCGATCGCTTTCACAAGATTTGCATTTCGTCCAGCCGGGCTGGCCATTAAACACTTGAGCAGCTGTAGTCAAAGTTCAATTGGGGTTCAACTGGATGCACCACTCGAGCTCCTCGCAGCCAACAACCGTTTTGATGGCCTATTAAATCGTCAAATGGAAACCGCTGCGAGTACTCCAGTTGAAAACTGCAGCACCACAAATCAAAATATTTATGGCCCCAGCCAAGAAGAGCCGCGCCGTAGAGCTAATGAGTCTTGGAGTCTCTCAGCCGGGGCTTAAGGTGCTCGATATACCACCCAAGTTGAAGACGTTGCCCGCCTGGATGCACCGCATAAATAGCCACAAAGTGTGTCGTAAATGTCGTCGCGATCATATAATGATTTCTGTGCTCCCATATGTACGCCGAGGGAGAGGGAAAATGGTGGGGGGGCGGGGGGGTGGGGAGGGTGGTAAAAAAAGATCATACAGTTTATCAGGCGCTGTACAAAATGCAAATTTTAAGACTGAGACGCGGCTGCTAGAACAAGTGCAGGCCACTCAGGCGCTGAGCTGAGAGTCTGCCATAACTGTGCATCCATTTAACCGATTCCCATAGCTATACCCATACCCATTCCCATTCCCATTCCCATTCCCATATCCATTCCCATTCCCGGAGTCAACTGTTGTGTACACTGTGGAGTTTATGTGTTTGGCATTGCGAAATGCGTTCGCATGCACATTTGAATCAATCGTTCAGCTGGATTGGAATTGCGGATTCCGATTTTTATGATTCGGGGACCGGTTGGGGAGCGACCACCGATGAGAGATCAGTCCGCGCTGTGCCGTGGCTTTGAACTGCACTGATATCATTCGGTTTTCTGACATTTAGCATCGCTAATTCATGCCAAATCACCCGAAGATTATGTTCATAAGCACACATTACGATTACACGTTTATTATAATTTAGGAGTTTAAGGCCTAGAGGGGACCTGTTTCGGGGCACCTGTCCGGCCCGGGAAAGCGTGTGACAAAGTCTGGCAAGACAGCGCAACAGTCGCCGAGAGAGCCGATTTACAGATCACTTAGTATATTTATAGATTAGCGACCTAAAAAGGAGCCAAGGGAAAGTTGGGTACACAAAGTGCCAGCCACTAGGCCACTTGATGCTTCAGAGTATAAAGATAAGGTGCTAAAAATGGGACTTGGACCCAAACAAACTCCATAGCTGAGTAATAGAGTGCAGATTTTGAGTAGCAAGGGAAAGCTGTGGCCAAAAAGCGGACTCCAAAGTTTTCGCATTAACTTGGAACATGAAGAGCAAAAAAAAAAAAAAACTGTGTAAAATTTGATTTGCCTATATAGACCACTAATATTGGTTGATCTGGTTATTAGAGTTGTGTTTTTCCACAAATATTTATATTTATATTTATTCTCTTAAATTTAACAATAATCAGGGATATATCTTAAAGAAAGAAATAAAAATTATTATTTTATTATTATTATTATTTTATGCTTAAGGCAATGGCAACATATTTTTATAATATGTATAAAAAACCAATAGAAATAGGAAAAATGTAAGTCTGGTATTTTTTGCAGTTGAATGCTAAAGTGGAAAGATGGATAAAGGCATGTGCTGAAACTCTTGGGTAGGATCTTGTGGGGGAGTTATGTGAGTGCAAGTGCAAGTGGGTTCGTTTGAAGTTCGTTGCGCTCGTTTGTGACATGCGCGCGGTTCCACCAATCAAGACAAGAAACGTTTGTCGCATGAAACGCCCGACAAGAGTATGGGGCCAGTTAAGACTCGGCCGGGTCTTTGCCAGATGGAGTTGGAGTGCGTCTTTGTTGGCTGGTTGGCTGATTGGCTGGCTGGCTGGCTGGTTGTCTCCGCACTAATTGAGCATTTAAATGCATGGTAATTACTTTTCTAACACCTTCATCAGTGGGACGTCTGTCAACCGGCGGCCTTTGATGCCCACTGCAAATTAGCATATAAATTGTCCCGTGTGAACATTAAGTCAAATGACATGTGAGTTTGTCAAAGAGCCGCTGCGAATGCCGCACCAAAAGCTGGCGGAAGAGAGCACCAGGACATGATATGGTGAAAATCGACGCCCCCCCTCCTTCATTCTCCTATATCTGTAGATGCCCCTCCGCGAGCACCATTAGCATAACGAACGTGCAACTAATTGGAAATGGAACAGTACAGTAAAGTCATGAATGGCGCTGCAGTTAGAACAAAAGCGCCTGGCATGCTAATGCCAACAGTTCAACAATTCCGAAATTGTAGCCATTGCATAGGTAAACCCCTAAATCCTAACAAGCGGCGCCAGCCAGACGTCTTTATGGCTTTTACTTGTGCCCGATTGCGAGACCCTGGGCTGGGGCTGCATTCGAAATTCATCCAAAGGGCAATCAATTAATTAAGCATTAAAACAGTTACACGCTTACCCCAAGCTGCCTCCCCTCCCCTATCCCCCGCCCACCCCACCCACTAACTCTAACAGCTCCCCGCCATCGGTAAATGCAGCGGCAGCGTGGGCGAGTTTTTTGACCCGAACTGGGGGCAGGAAACGCAGCGCGTTCTGAATGCCAAGGCGTACCGTCAACGATCGTCAAGAGTTGATGGTTCGTCTTTGTCGTCGATCGTTGGATCGTTGGATCGTTGTTTCGCTGCACAAATGCGCTTTGCATAACTGAGTAATTTTGTGGCAACTGGCGTTATGCACTTGTTGGCACAGAACAGGCCTCAATGGGCTGGCACTGGGCACTGCTCTAAGATCGGTTGGGTGGGCGGCGGGCATGCATCCGGTCAGATTTAATAGTATATAGTAGATGCCTGTGTGTGTGTGTGTGTGTGTGTGTGTGCATGTTGCAAGCACTGCGAATCAAAAGCGGGCATAGAAGATCATAAAAAATTGATAAGTGAATTCATATATTCATCAAAATTTATAATCGATTCGATGAATTCAAAGTGTGTGTGTGTGTGTGTGTGTGTGTGCGTGTGTTTGTGTGTGCGTGTGGCCACCTACACAACTAAACTGATTGTAATTGTTTTACACCTGTTTGCATTGATTAATTTACTTAGGAAATACCAAAATCTTTTCCTTCATACTCGATCTTAACCCGGACATCGAATACCCACGATTATTTCGTGATATTTTATAGTAAATATATTTTGCTTACCTATAGGCTATTATATTGTTACAAAATATAGTCTATATACTTATAATTAAAAACGATCAATAGCTATATATTATATAATTACAACAATATCTAAGTCGTGATATTCCATGCGATTCCAAGTTATTTATACAAAATGAGTTCATGCGATCATTGAGTGAAACAAGCCAATAGATTCGTGATTGACTTGCAAATTATAAACTTGCGTTTCTATATTTTGTGCTCTTCATAAATTCTAATTTGCTAAGAACTTTATTCTGACGATTTGGGTTTTTAGCGCTTCCTATTTGTTACGATCTTGCATACGATATTTGGATGCGCTTCAACATAGCGCAAGATGTGTGGGACTTCCCCGCGATCTGTTCATTGACTACGTTATTTCCCGTTAGCTTAACTTGCGTGTGGCTTAAATGGATTAACGAGCATTAGACGAGGATCAGCAGCTCATGTTTTGCCCAGGCAGTCGTACTGTGAGCCGTGTGTGTGTGCGTGTGTGTGTGTGTGTGTGTTCCGGCACAACTTGTGCAATTTGCAAAATTCCAAAGCCAGGATCTAATCAAACAAGTCCCAAAGACCGAGTCGCTTCTGTGGATTTAATTGAGATCAGTGCGACACAGAGAGCGGGAGAAAGTGTGTGAAAAACCGCGAGTGTGGTTGGAAAATTTACAGTACGAGAGATCGAAAACCGCAGCTTCGACTTCCGCTAGGTGGTTTTGCCCAGTCAAAATGCTGCTCACTCAAAATAATCTTCAACATGTGGGTACTGATCGTCCCTGGTATATTAACATATCGTTAGTTTGGCATGATCTGATCCGTGGGAAGTTTGCGATCTGGTCTTGGCGGTCTGCTACTAAATCAGTGGAAACTCCATCTAGTGTTCGGATTTGCTTGCACAAGCAAAGGGCTAAAGGTAAATGTATGCAAATTCCTTGAACGAAAACATATTTCGTGACAAACCAAATGTCATAATTGTATCGTAATTATTATTTATGCTGTCATGCCTGATTACAAATTTCACAAACGCACTTCTATGCTCCCATCGATGTTTGCCAAAAGTATTACGTGCTGCGATCAACCCCTTCGGCCGGACAAATAGATATCTGTGTTATTGTAGGGTGTTATCTGCGATCAATAATCATAATTTTCATTTGCATAATTTCATAATTCTAATACAATACCAACTGTATGACAGTACGATGATATAATGTTAGGATGCTACGTGCTCGACGATAGAGAGAATGCTTTCAACCATATTTCTATGGGGGCATTAATAAACGAAAGCCATATATCAATACGAAAGCAAAGCCTTGGAACCAGTTTATTCTATATAAGCGCTAAACGTAATGAACACATTACCCAACACAATTAAACATGGGGCATTTGTCAGCTGAAACCGAACTAACAACTTATCAAATTCTGATATCTTGAGAAATTGGCCAAACAAGTTTTATTGACTTTTCTTTATGCGGCGATTCATTCGGCCAATTTCTGCACAAATTTTGGCACTTGTTTCGGCCATAATGAACCAACTGATGAGCTATACAAACAAGAAGCTAACCTTTTTTAAATCCCATCGGTTTATGAATAGATCTCTAGATGATCGTCTGGATGACATAACGATTATAATTGCGAGCTTAAGTTGTTTGGAATAAACTTGGAATAGATTTGTTTAATGACAGCCTATATTAAAAATTGATCAACTCTAGTTCTTATGGTCTCTGAGATCAATGATATGCACAAGTTTATAGTACCGGTTAATTAATTTTATGGTTACGGGGTATTAACACTTTGTAAGCGCTTCTAGAGATTTTTCAATAGTCTCGTATTTATTGAAATCAAGACTTTCAGCTGCCCTCATATAGCTACAACATCTTTGCCACCTAAATTCACAAACTGTTGTAAGTAAAGGCGATTTAAGATGTACACAAAGGAAAACTTGAGAAGTCATCGCAATTAATGAATAAATTACCATTGTCCGGCTAGCGAACAAAAAACTAGCCTGATGATACATGAGTTTGAACGACGTATTACAGCCAAATCTAAGCATTTTAGCCATTTATTCACTAATGGCCAAGTTAGAGATGCCAGCAACAACAGCAAATAATCAGTCACAATATGTTTTGTGTAAAAATGAAATATTGAAAAATTGTTTATAAAGCGTCAAGTCTTATCTTTGTGGACCAAAATGGTACATCATATGAACGTTAGCGCATCCCAAATGCAAATTATTCACACATAATTACAATAACAAAGATGACAAAACATAAGACAAACAAAACGGCAAACGAGAAATAAAACAAGAGGTAACAGAAACTTAACAGATGCCGAAGTTTAAATACCCTAGTAGGTGTACTTATTCAATTGCAGCTACAAACATTTATTGAATGAAAATGTTGTACTTAATCCAAGAATTTTGTTCTTAGTCACGAATGATTCATTCTTAATTTAAGAATATTGTATGTTATTGCAACTGTCGCCCAATGCGTTTCATATGTTGTGGCCAAGTCATTATGCCCACTGCGACAAGGGTATGGCAAATCTAAAGTAACTGAGCAATCATCTAGCGAGCTGTTAAATCAAAAATATGCAAATCGCAGCAAGAGCCACACGAGCTCAACACGAGCTACAGCTATACGAACAGATACAGATACAGATACAACCACAGCTGTAGATACAGATACAAAGTGTGTTGATTGATATGTGCTGTTGTTATATGGCCATTTGGCCAAATGATGCAATCAAACTATGTAAATGCGAACGGGTTGACTTTTTGACTTTTGTATAGCTCAAGCGGGGCAGGTAACAGCCCAGCTACGACTTGAGGCCTAATGCGAACCAATAGTCGTATTTAGTAGCCGCCTGACGTTTCCGACTCGCAGTTTTTGCTTTTTACATTTTTATGGCCAATTAAAAAGTTGACTTTTTTAACCGTAAAGTCAAAAAGTCAACGCATTTTTTACCGCGCACGTTTTTTTAGCACACAAATCCATAGAAGTATAAGTTTTGTTTTTGTTTTTTTTTTTTTCTTCTTTTTTTTAAGACGGAAAGATGTTGGTACATGAGTGTCCTTGGGTTAATTCTGTGGAATTCTGCACGCATTTTTTACGCAACTCTCTAGGGAAATTGACTTTTTTATGGATGCTACCAGTATGCTTAACGGTAATTTCGAGCTGTTGCTGCAAAAAAGTACAAGCCATATGCCTCGTCGCCCGCGCAAGGAGTCAGTCATCCCTTTTCCACTTAAGCGGAAAGTGTGATCTGCGGCTCGGGTTACTCGGCCTGCTCGACTTTTTATGGTACCGCTGACTTTATGACTCGTTGCTGGCTGGCTGGCCGGCCAACAGTTTCTTTTTTTTGTTTTTTTAGGCCAATTCTTGCGGCTACCTAAGCACGCGATTCTGTTACCTAATCGCGGGATCAGCATACCTAAGCTGCAGATTATCCTAGGATCATAATTATGATGAGCCTGCCCGTCGACGCGCCGCGCGTTCAACTCGTCGTCGTCTTTCGCGAGTTCGAGAGCTCGACAAACCGAACCGCTATTTGAGTTTTGTTTTTTTTTCTTTTCTTTTTGTTTCTAGTGCTGCGTGCAAAAAACTTAAGCCGGGGGATTAAACCGGATTAAAAGTCACAATGTCGCACCGCTTGTCCTTATTTTTCAGTTTTTTGTCGTGCTTTCCTTTCGGGCTAACTAATTACGCGGGAAAATTACCCATTTGCTTTGTTCCCAACAAACTGCGGAAATTCGCGAAATTTTTCGGAACATTTTCGTCCGCGTTTTTTATTACTGCTATATGTGAGCGGAAAAAAACGAAAGAAAAAACGCGAACGGGCAAAGTCAGTTAAATTGAATCGATTAGAAAAAAATGCTGGAAGGCCGTGGTGGACACCGAAGCAGAGTCCGGGCCTGGGTTCTATATTCCCTGACTTTTGCAAGCCTTTGTTGCTTTATTCATGGCTTTACGCGGAATATGCAATTCGGTTAGGTTGATGCAATATTGTTTTTTATTTTTATGATGAGCGCAAGACGCGTAGTTTGAGGTTAGTTTGCCGCTGCGCTAATCATACCTCAGAACATTTGGCAGGGAACTACTGCAAAGTATTTCCAAGAACATCGAGAGTTTCTTAATTTCAATTGCTCGAGCGATATAAATGCCATTTTAGTCTCTTGGCACATTTTCTATGTTATGCTCTCAATTAAAGATCATTTGTCAAAACCTCCCAAAAGCAAACTTCTCTATACATACAAATGTCCTAGCTTCGTGCTTACGGTTTCACACTTTTCATTGTGTTCTTTAATATCTGAGACAATGGGTATTCATAAAAGGGTTAATGTGCGTGTCCTTCCCAGGTAGTTCAGTGGCTCGAAGCAAATATAATGAAGGCGCATAAAAAGAGTTAACTGATCCTTTGTTACGGGCAAAGGGCTGCTGGTTTTCAAAGGATTGTTTCTCTAGCTGCAATAAAACTGCGGACCAAAGTCAATTGATAACAATGAAGAGGTCATTTTAGTAGTTTAGTTGGCTAAGCTAATTTTTGAATTATAAACCTTATTTATTGTATTATTTAAAATACTTTATGTAAGAAAAAGAAAAAATATAAAATTAATGATTTATTAAAAAAGAAATCAAAATCAAAATGTTTTTATATTATATGATATTCGCTGGATTGAAATTAATTAAAAATTGATCTGAACTAAAAAAAAGTGGCTAAAATAAGACTTTTATTAATGAACCGTTCATTTGTTCGACATACCTGAGCGAAGCTTGCCAAAAGCTTAACAAACAATTCAATTACTTTGTGTCAAATTCTTTTAACGGTTCGCGCACATACATATATGTATGTTCGTATATGGGCAAACTCTCGTATGGGTAAGCGACTTCAGCAGTAAAAGGCTCCGCCCATGCTAAATAAAATGAGCAACTGTTAAAAATGAAGTCAATGGCTGTGTGTGTGCGTGTGTGTGTGTGTGTGTGAGTGTGCGAGAAAGCTCAGCTGCCCTTAACGTGCGAGTTTTAATAAATAACCGAATAACGAATAATATCAGAGCAATGCAAATCGAGCGCAGTAATCGGGCCCCAAAGAGAGCGCGACAGAACGAGAGAGAGCGAGCGAGAGAGCGAGAGGAGGAGGAGAGAATGAGAACGAGCGCTGGCTCATTCATTGAACGCTAACAGAACGTCTAACAGCGCATTAACAGCGACTCAGTCAGCGACTGCGACGCAGGTAAACAAAAGCCGTGAGAGCGCTGCGGAATTGAGTGCGATTGACTTGCGCTCTTCGTTGGCTGCTGTTGTTGGTGTTGGTGTTGGTGGTTGTAGTAAATACATGAGTACGATCGAGTCGGATGCGGAGACTGTGCTTTGATTTATTCGGAGAGCCACAAAACTCGTTACTGGTGGTTGCTCAGTGTGCGTGTGGCTGTTTCTGTTTCTGTGTTTTTGCTGGAGTATTGCTAGCTGCTGTGGCTGCAGTATATAGAGACTGGGAGTTAGCCAACCGAGCGACACACAGAAATGCTTCTTGCCAGCGACGAGTTTGAGCAAGAAATCAGTCGTCAGCTAGTAGCCCAGGTGTGAGTTACACATCGTGAGTACAGAGCGCGTTGCGTGTCTTCAACGGAATCAGTTCAATCAGTTTGCCACCAACGAAAAGTTCTTCGCATCGCGTCTAATACATGCCAATACTACAATTATATTGAAAGCATCAAAAAACACAGACAGAGACTGATCCATTAAGATCGCCGAGTGTTGAAAAAGCGTTGTGAAACATTTAACTAATACTAAACAAATCACGTGCAATTAAAAAGTCATCAGCTATAAAAACACACAGAGTTCTATACGCAAAAACCCAACGGAACCCAAGGTAAGTTCGCAATATCAGTGAGGAAAAACGCGCCCACACTCAAAGTCAATTCACGTTTTGTTTTTGTATTTTGTGTTTTTTTTTTTTTCGGTTGGGTCGCAACCGACGGCATATTTTATGAGCCCTGTTTGCACTACTTTGATTTTTTACTGTTTCAAGCGAAAAAAAATCACAGACACCCACACGCACACACAGAGTTGAGTCCAGGCGAACATCTTTTTTTTTTATTTGGGCACAAAAAAATTGCCAACATATTTTTATGACACAACGTCAAGGTCTAGGGCTCTATATAATTTTTTAGGCGTAATGACTTCATGTAAAAAAAATAAAACACAAAAAAAAAAAACGGCAAATCTTCTACCTGCGCAAATTGAAACAACGCATAGGGTTGCATAATCCCCGCCAGCTTAAGTTTTTTGCCTGTAACCGATCATAAAAAAAGGCAAAAAACAGTCGCGCACTGTTTTCCTACTTTTCCAACTATTTCCTATAAATTCTTGTGCCAGGAGTAGCTCGAGCATCAGTCGCACAGCAGCGCAGCAAACGAACACAACGCGGAAAACGATTCGAAAAGTGACGGAAGACATAGAAATTGTTCGCAAAGAAAATATATTTACATATATATTAATTGATAAAGTTGGCGAGCTGCCAAAATGGTGTTCAACTTGGTTAGTTTCTTGACAGCTAAACACGCACTAAATGGATTATCAAGCGGACTATCGTCCACAGAGAGAAGACTGAAATATTTCAAACACAAAAATACCCAAAAGTGCTCAAAGATTTTGTGAATTTGTTTGGTCAAAAAAAAAAAAAACTAAGAAAAACCAAAATCCAGTGAATGCATTTTGGAGTTATTTCATACTTGATCTCTTCGGGCAGTGTCTTAAACAATGAATTGAGTTTGTGCTAACGTTCCGTTTTCTTTTCTCAATTGCCTTGCAGATGAATCAGACGTGCAAAGTGTGCGGTGAGCCAGCGGCGGGCTTCCATTTTGGCGCCTTCACATGCGAGGGCTGCAAGGTAAGTTGTTGTCTCTTCACGAACACCCACGGCTACCCACTGTGTTCGGTTTGGTTATGTGCCCCGCCAGCTAACGCAATTCCTCTCTCCCCCGTCTTCTCTCCACTCTCCACAGTCCTTCTTTGGGCGCTCGTACAACAACATTAGCACCATTAGCGAGTGCAAGAACGACGGCAAGTGCATCATTGATAAGAAGAATCGCACCACATGCAAGGCGTGCCGCTTGCGCAAGTGCTACAATGTGGGCATGTCGAAGGGGGGCTCGCGGTACGGCCGTCGCTCCAACTGGTTTAAGATACACTGTCTGCTGCAGGAGCACGAACAGGCGGCCGCGGCGGCGGCTGGGAAGGCGCCCGGTCACGCCACCGGCTCGCCGATGAGCTCGCCCGGATTCGGTGACATCGCAGCCCATCTGCAGCAACAGCAGCAGCAGCACCAGCAGCAGCAGCAGCAGCAGCAGCAGCAACAGCAGCAACAGCGTCACCCACATCTGCCGCCGCTGCTCGGCTATCCCGGCTATCATCTGCCGGAGCACTTCGGCGCCCGCCATCCGGCTGATGCGGCCGCCGCTGCCGCCGCTCTGCCCTTCTTCAGCATGATGGCCACACCGCAGTCGGCGTTCCAGCTGCCGCCGCACTTGCTCTTCCCGGGCTATCACGCCAGCGCCGCTGCCGCGGCCGCCGCGGACGCCGCCTATCGCCAGGAGATGTACAAGCATCGCCAGAGCGTCGACTCCGCTGCCTCGGCCGAGTCGCAGAGCCGCTACACGCCGCCAACGGCTGCTCGGCAGCCACCACAGCCAGCGGCGTCGCCCATTGACGTCTGTCTGGGCGCCGATGATGAAGTGCAGTCGCAGCATAGTCACAGTCACAGTCACAGTCACAGTCAGAACCACAGCCACAGCCACAGTCCACAAAACGTGCACACCATTCACACACCAGTTGCCATACGCGCCACACCGACGCAGCAGCTGCTGGTGGCCGGCTCGACAGCCGCCTCCAACTTGAACGGCAACTCCCATTCGAACTCCGCCTCGCCCACACCCAGCAAATCGGAGAGCAGCAGCCCATTGAGCTTTACGGCCAAAATGCAATCACTTTCACCTGTCTCCGTGTGCTCGATTGGCGCCGAAACAGCCGCAGCGAACGCAGCGGCAACGGCAGCGGCCGCTGCCCAAGACGGACCCATGGACCTGAGCATGAAAACGTCGCGCAGCTCGGTGCACAGCTTCAATGACAGCGACGTGTGCAGCCTGCAGGATGAGCACGAGATGGCGCCGCGCCGCAAGTTTTATCAGCTGGAGGCCGAATGCAACGCCGCCACGATGAGCAACAGCAACAGCAACAGCTGCAGCAACAGCAGCAGCAGCAACAGCAACAGCAACAGCATCATCAGCTCCACATCCTCCACGGAGGCAGCCGTCGCCGTCAAGCGGCAGAAGCTCAACGCCATTGGCGGTGAGTCGCCGCCGTTTGGTGGTTTCACTGTGACCCACAATGCGGCCAGCGCCATGCGCGGCATCTTTGTGTGCGTCTAGTGTGGTTGTGGGTGGAGCCAAGAGGCAATCAACTCATTTGCCTCGTTGTTGTTGTTATTTTTTCTCTGTTTAGTGTTGTTCGTTTTTTTTTTTTTTTTTTTTATTTTCGTGTACGGTTTGAATTCGATTTGCGCCGTCGAAATTGAAATTTTTATGGACAGGTTTGAGAGCTGCGCCTGCGCTTAGAGAGTTGGAAAGAGACAGCTATCTGCAGCATACATACACACACACACACTCACACACACATACACATACACACACACATGAACGCTATTGAGCTCAAATCCAAAAATTATTTTTACAAAAGAAAATGAAAAAATGTTTTAAAGTTTTTGTTTATTAGTCGCTAATTGTAAATATGTTTTTAATATTAAATTGATCATGCGAATTGTATTTTATAGAAAAACAAAGTGTCAACCCCAGTCCCTTCCTTTAAAACAAAAAATTAAAAAAAAAAAAAATTTATAACACAAACAATGGCAAACCCAACCCACCAAAAAGAGCCCTCCATGTATTGTACATAAATTTGTTTAGCCTTAGTTTGATTTTATTATTCATAAGTATGCTATTTTTTTTTTATTTTATAATTAATAAGTATTCTATTTTTTTTTTTATTTTAATATTAATAAGTATTATATTCTAGTTTTTTTTTTTAGTATTTGTCCTAAAGTTTGGCTTTTAAATTGATGCAAGAAAAATAAACAATTATGAAAATGATATGTAATAGAAATTTGATTTTATTTTTAGCTTGGGTTTTAAATTCTTCTGGTAATTAATCCTACCTAATATTATACAGGTAAAGATGTCAAACAATTATTGAATCATTAAATCATTAATAAACCTATAGCAAACACACGCATATAATAAATATTTTTTGTGATTGCAAAAAACTTTTAGAAAAACTTGGTAAAATCACAAGTAGCTGATGGAAATTAAGCAAAGCTGGGGATATTAGTTAAGATGTAATTAATTTTGTGGGCAGTCCGAATAGTTACGAAGAATAAAAATAGCTTTCATCCCAACTTAATGGGTTCATTTATACCTTAATCATGCATACTTGAACTGCAAATACATATGTACATATATGTCTGAATATTTTTTATGAAAAAGTAATATTAATGAAAGTGCACAATTCGGAAAAGTCCAAAAATAATTTTCAGCGAAGAGCTTCTTTTATAGATCCTAAAATAAATAGTTATAAAAACTGCAAACTGTAAAAAGCTCAGCACTTAATGTGATTTGTTTTAGCCAAAAGCATTTGCTGTCAAAATTCTATTCGAGCTTCACAACTCCCATATTCTACGAGACGATACGATCAATACCATTCCAGAATTGATTGCCACGCGGCAAGTTTACTTTGTACTCAATCGTGGCGTTTGTATCTGAGACACGGGCGACAAATGGGGCGTGGCCCGGGTTGGCGTTGTCAACGCCAAATGGGTTGGCATAAATTCATCAACGTAGCGGCTGAAACATTTGTTGCAAGTCGATCGTCGATGGGCGATAATAAAACCGATATAGTAATGCTTAAGTGCCGGTCTGCCGTCTAATGCAATGATTGCTGTAAATTAAAAATGCCACAAATGTTACGCACAGATATTTGTCGTAGGGCCCCTACTGCTTGATATGCTGTGGTCAGCATTATGGGCCTATAGCAGCCGACTGCGCACACTTGAAAAAATATTTCCACTTTTTCCTGAATGGAGTGTACAGCGAAAACGTGTGGAAATCACATTTTGATGTTTTATTTTTTAGTCTGACTTACTTAAGAATATTAAAAAAATATCCATTAATCAGATTATCAGATTCACGTTGATTATTTCTCTGAGTGTATGTACACAGTAGCCATGCTTATATGGGCGACTTGATGTTTGTGTAGAGCCCGAAAAAAGGCCTATCGACTGACTGACTGACTGCCAGTCGACCACGTGCTGCTTCAAATAATAAACTTTATATTAACACATACAAAAGTCATACGCCGCGGCGATGGTCAGAATTTTAATCACTTAATTAGGCAGTCGTCGAACAGTCGAACAGTCGCCCCCGAACTTTGTTTATGGGCTGCCCCAGACCAGGCCAGACCAGACCACAGAGCCGCCAATGATGAATGGTACGAAAACTATGCAGGATCGGACAATCGGACGATCGGCCGTCTGATCGAACGATCCAACTGCCTGCAAAAATCGTTTACGAGCATTGTAAAATGTGGCTATGTCAGAAAAGTTGACGCCTTAACGGACGACAATAAACAATGAACTGAACCCGAGAGAGCAACGCATGTCATCAATATGCATGATAAGCTGCCCGAGAAGGTGGTGGTGCACCGGAGGGGTAGGGCGGGGCGGAGAGGGGCTCTTAAAGCCAGCGCACGCCATTGTGCGTTTTTTCTTAACTGCCGCTCGATCACATTCCAATGTGTGTTTTGTCGTCATTGTCTCTAAATTTATTTTTATAGTTTATTAAACAGTCAATAGTAATACAAAACCATCCAAAATTACTTACTAACTACAGCACGCCGAAGCCTTAATACCCTAGCGGACCCTACTAAGAAACGTTATGTGGAAAAATATTATGAAATCCAACAAATAAATCCCTGAAAAGTGATAAAGCGTTATAACGATGGAAAATCAATTGAATAAGCGATTGTTATAAGGGCTTCGATTCGAATTCGCAATTTGATTTCAACTCAATTATTTGTTTAAAAACTAATTTGTTCACTTGTCTTAGCATAACGACTATAAATTCATTTTTGAGCGGAACAAACCCATTTATAAACCCTCAGCTTCAAAAGTACGAAATGTATAGCTAGCCAAGTTCGTTGCCTAAGTCTTTTGTTTTTTTTTTGGTTTTTTTTTTTTTTTGGCTGTCAAACTGAAAAAGTGGTTCATTTGTATCGTTGCTCCAATCTCTCCAATCAAAAAGCCATTTAAAGAACAAAAGGCAACAAGAGGGCCAACAAAATAAAATCGATGCGACATAGAAAACAAAACGAAAAGTATAACATTTCAAAATTTTATTGACTGTCAAAATGCAGGCGCCAAAATGCATTGAGCGATACGGGGATACAAAAAAAAAAACAAAAAAAAAAAAACGAAAGAAAACAAGCGGGTCCGATCATATTACGTAGCCCATTGGCGCCAGACTCCAACGTTGGGCCTCCAACTCAACTCCAACCTTTCGAGCGTTGAGAGGCATTTAAACGCTTTAAAATGCTTTATTATGTATGCACCATGAAAGATGCATTATTAATAGAGTTACGACTCAGAGATATGTGCTTGTATGTGTGTTTGTATGAGAGTTATGAGCACATCTTTAAAAATAGTGCACAACATCTGGCGTTTTATCTAGTCGTAATGCTACCGTGGCTTTAAGACATTCCCGATTGTTAGGAACATGCTTATTAAATTATATATTTAATTGCTTGGTGCGCAGCTCTTATAATGCATCATCTAATCAATTGCCGTTAAGAATTTGCATTTGAAACTGACAGCGAACGAAAAACTATTGACACATGATAATGGAAACATGTTTTAATGAGAAATTATGCAAAACATGGCCACCACACACACACACACACACACACACACACGTACAGATACTATATACCTTGGCTATGGGCTACTCAGCAATTTTTCAATTCAAGTTGGTTTCTGTGTCCGGTAGCGGCCTTAATTACTGTCCATAGCTTCCTATAGCAGCCAAAAGCTAACCACAGTTTATACAGCTTCTATAGCCTGATGTATGCCATGTTTGGGGCGTGTTACGCTGACTGACAAATAGTCAAAACAAACTAAGTATATACGATGGTATGTCATATCTTTTTGTAGACAGCTGCCAGAGAATTGCTTTAATGTGCATGGGTGTCTGCTGAAGAGTCAAGATCGCATTATTTAGATAAACTTTAAGTTAATGCCAAGCAAATGTCAGTTGGACAATGCAGGAAGTAATGGATATATAATGGAAATTATATAAACATTGCTTAAAGTATATAAATTAATTATAGGAGAACAAGAAGAAATTTATGTAAGAGAAGTATGAAATGATATTTGTAAAGAATAACTTGCAACTTTTCACATGTCTTAAAACTATACTATATATATATATACAGCTTACAACCATAATGAGAAAATATTTGTGAAATTTACGAAAAATTAAAAATTTGCATATTATTTTGAAAATCTAAATACTGTATAAATAAGCTATCATTAGAGTTAAATCTTATCAACTCAATGTAGTACCTTACGTTGTTCTGTGCGCTATCTATAGTATTTGGGTATCGCTCGCTAAATGATCTCCAAAACACACATCAATTTGAGTTACTGCATTTGAATGCCATAAAAAGCTATCAAGTAACGGACAGCTCCATTGTTTCACAGCGCCGCTGCAGCGGCGGCAAGGCAGATGGAGAGGCGAGAGAACGACATTAACCCATTTAAGGGCCGCCGAAAGTTAGGCAAACACTGGACCACAATCTGGGTACGATCTTTATTGATTTTGGATGCCCACAAACAAACCTGAAGTTTACATTTTCAGTCATGGAGCGGCGCTTGGCTCACACGATGCTCAAGTAGAGGAGGAGGCTTTTATTATTTTTATTTATATTTTTTTGTTGTTGTTTTTTTTTGTTTTTTTGTTAGCGTTTTGTAGCTTTGGCTGGCGCTGGTAATTAGTGATCTGGTGCACTTGATATCCAGCTTAATTTAAACATTTCGTACACACCCAGCCGTGCACACGCACTCCAGAATCGGCTACGGAGTGCAGATTCAAAATGCCCCCTTGCCCGGCCACACCAGCTGGCAGTTACAGTTCCCAGTTGGCAGTTGGCAGTTCCCAAGTTTTCCAGTTCCTGGGCCCTTTTGAGCTGCGTGCAGCGCATGCCATTCGCTTGTTGCTTGTTGCTTCATTCGCTGTGTTCTCGTTTAAACGTTTATTTAACTTAAACGAACTTTGCGTGTCGATTAAAATGCAGCGATTAAGGTACGATGCTCAACGGGCCAACAGATCTCAGCCCCAGCCTGAGCCTCAACCTCAAGCTCATCCTTTCCCTCAATCTTCTGCCCTCGGTCTTGTGTGTCTTGATCATTTCTCGGTTCGGCTTCAGTGCGTGTCCAGTGAACTTGCGGGTCAAGCTCAAGTCAAGCTTACGCATGCCAGCCTGGGCGCATTAGCAGCATTCAAAAGTGTATCTGTATCTGTATCTGTAAATGTGAATGTGAATGTATCTGTATCTGTATCTCTTTGGTAAATCCTTCAGTTGGCCTTTGGCAGCAAGCACTTTCTCTGCGTTCAGCCTTCTCTTTACGACAAATTTGCCCATTGTTCTGGCTGATGATGTCCTTTTGTCTTCCTCTTGCTTGGAGGGCCCCCCTGGAACGCAACAGGACCAGAATTGAACCACAGACCGCACACGGCTGCTGCACCACAAATATTAATTTGTGCTTCCAGCACCTTTCGAACGATCTTTTCAGGTTCCTAACGAGTCCACACAAGGTTCGAGAGCTGCGAGATGCTTATCGCAATCGTATTGTAGATCTGGCCATTTGCTTGTATTTTTTTTTGTTTTTTTTTTTTAGTGTTTGGCTTATCTTGTTACCCTTAGTTTAGTTTGGAAACGAAATTAGATTTGAGAGCCTGTGGTCCACAAGTGATTTTGATAGCTCGTAAAGAACTCAAAAATTGTTTTGAGTTTACGGGAAAATAGCCGCGTGTTCTTCGCTTGTAACCCAACACTGAGAAACTAACGAGCACCGCAGCAGGAGTCGATCGCTCGAAAAATTTATGTTGTAGCTCATTAAATTAGTGTAAATGTGGGCACGGGGTGGGGGTAGCGATTAGGGGGAGGGGGCTCAGCAGCTGCTGGCGCAGGTGGCAAAGGGTTGAGCATTGACCATCATTAGGATACCTCGCCGTCCGCTCTAACAAGTCCCCTTTGTCCCCCCCGCCTGCCCCCTCCCACCACTGCAGCAAAGAAAAAGCCATGGCCCGGCAATCAGCGGCTCTGACACTTAAAGCTTCTTCAGCAGCTCGCAACACTTATGCGAACGATCCACGGTTTATTGTATGGTTAACTGATATGCTTAGTGCACGTATTAAGACCAGGCGGCAGCCGAGGCTGACACCAAGCACCGTGCGAGCGAGCGAGCGAGCGAGCAACCAGCCAGGCAGCCGCTTGGAAGCAGTGTCACTGTCAATGTCATTTACTTGGCAAGCAGCAGACCCAACCAGGCCACATGCACTTCTTGGCCAGGCTAAGGCGAGCAGCCAGCCCACAGTTCGGCTCCTCGAATCTCTCAGCCTGCAGATCGTGTGATCCATTACCAAACGTGCGCGATCGTTTGCGCCTGTGTTAAGTGATATTTTTTCTCAACTTTTCGCAAAATACCCTTACCAAAAAAAAGGACGTCGAGTAGAACAATCCTTAAATTTGCTAATGTAACTTTCACATACAGATCTTCATCCAAAAAAAGTTTTACTTGCTGGAATTATTTCAATCAAGTATTTAATTTAATTCATTCAAGAATTTTGATCTTAGTTAACGATCGATTATGAAGGCAAGTCAATCTTATATAAGAATGTAATCAAATCAAATTATAAAAATTCGATTCCAATTGAATTTAGATTCAAGCGACGTTTCTATCTCAAAGTGCCCGTCCAGAGTATTTAGTGTTCGTGCTGATTATTTTAAATTTGGATTTTTATATTACTGCAGAGCTCTTCAGCATTGCAGCTTACACTTTTTTCTTTTCGTTTTTTGCATTGACATTTGGTAAATATTGCCAAGGCTCGGCACACAGCATGAGCTGGGCCCAAAGCCAACGGCCCATTGTCTGAGAGTCGCCTCCAGAGCGAGTTGAATCTGCGGACTTAGGTGCTGCTGGTTGCTGGCTGCTGCCTGGTGGCTGCCAATGACTTGATTTGATTTTTATACTTGACTTTGGTCTTCGCATATGCAGAGCTA
Source organism: Drosophila sordidula (assembly GCA_035047465.1). Taxonomy (NCBI): domain Eukaryota; kingdom Metazoa; phylum Arthropoda; class Insecta; order Diptera; family Drosophilidae; genus Drosophila; species Drosophila sordidula. The sequence continues at coordinate 7,040,792 of JAWNPQ010000156.1, read as the reverse complement.
GAGATCGGCCACGAAACTGAGCCCGAAACCGAAACCGAGCCCGAACCCAACTGAGCCAACGCCACAGCCAGAGGCACTCAATCAAGCCGCCTTTAGCCGGGAATTGTTTGTCTAGCGCACTTCGCTCAGCAACTCGGCACCTACCTCAGCACTTGTGGCCATCAACTCAGACCCGATGATGGCACTGGGCAACCTCTTCGGCACATTCTAATTAACTGCTCTAGCTGGTCAACACAAACGCGAGCAGCGAGCGTTTTGTTTAGCTGGCTTTTAACTTTTTAACTCCTGCTCAGTGTTTTTTTTTTTCTGTATACCCTGTAACCATAAATTGCTTATAAAGGAGTATCATCAAATTGTAATACAGTTGAAAGGATTAGGCTATGTTTCTCGATCTCAGAGAATTTAAGATCAAATCACAGCAAATCTGGCATATAGAATATTTGACAATATTCGTATAGTAAACAATAATGTAATGCAATTGACACAGGGTATACTGCAGGCGGGCACTCTTGATCAGCTTTTTTCACCATTTTTTTTATGACACTCAAAGTGACCGACACGACGCGTCGCACAATAAACTCCTTTCATGCCCATGGTAGTACCATCTTGTTAGGCGGGATTCCTTTTCAGTTTCTGGACAACGTCCGCCCGTCCGCCTGTCTATTTGTCCGTCTGTTTGCACAACATGATCTGGGCGAGAGTGCGGCTTATTAGACCAACTTGGCCCACGTATTGTTTGCCGACCATTTGGTAAGGATGCGCGCAGCGGCGGTCAGTTAAAAAAAAAAAAAAAACGAAACGAAAAACGAAAACAACAAAAATCAACCCGTTGCCGACAAAACTATTTGACAAATGCAAACAATTTTCCCTGCCTACCGCTTTGAGTTTTCCACGTAAAACAGTTTTCCTTAGCTTGTTATTAGAACACTTTTTGAACTGCTTTTAACCCGTTTTTGTCTTTTTTTTTTTTCATCGTACCCAAAAAGGCCACTTAGGCACGAAACGAATCAGCATCCAACTTCAACCTGAACCGAGCCTCCTGCCACGACTCCTCGCCGCCGTCTCCGTCTCCGTCTCCATCTCCACGTCGGATCTGTCTTGGTGCGTTATGATGTAATATGGCTTTTTGACTTTTGTAGACATGATAAAATACAAAACGTTGCGTGGCAGTTATATTGGCTAATGGCCCGAGCGGCCTTTTAGACCATTTGTGAGTGAAGGTGTCAGTGAGGCTCGCGTTGGCTTCAATGAATGCGCCCCAGTCGAGGCGGCGGCGGTGCCAGATCAAAGCCAACTAAAAAGAGCTCTTGTTCTTGGTGGTGCTTTGTGGTGCTGCTATTGACCATCGGCTAGAGCCATAGCCACAGCCAGTGTCCGTTGTGGTGCATGTGCTTGTGCATTTGTTGCTGCTGCTCTTGTTGTTGTTGTTGTTGTTGCCGTGTTTAGTGTTTAGCGCTGTGCCGAGATGCAAGTGCCTCAATAATGATGATCCGTCTGTCTGTCCGTGCTCGTCTGTTTGCCTTAGAGATGGGCGCGAATCGTGGTTGTTTCTGCGTGTTCGAACATCGTCTGCGAATTATTCGGTTTTATCTAAAATATTAAGTGTATTGAATATTTATTTATTATTTGTACGTATTTCTATGTAAACGACATGATATTCGTTCAGAATAACTTGTTTTGCACCAGCTGAATTCATTAATTGAATTTCGATTAAGAAAAGTACTTATCTATATTCAGTATTGGCCTTCAAGCCTGTTATCAATTTCTTTCGGCTGGGTTCGGCGTGTCCAGATATGCCCATCTTTACTGTGAGCCTCTTGCAATTGCATTTGCACACTTCGAATAGTCGTTTGCATAATTCGCGCAAAAATATCGTGGGCCGCGCCCTGTTTTAAGTTTGGTCTGTGCCCTGCGCATGTCTAGAAGTTGTCCATTGATTGCCCAGGCCCTGTCCCGTCCCGCGCGCCCATCGGCGTAATTTGTATGCGCGGATGTGCTTGGTGACATGTGCTTTATATATAATTTAGAGTTGTATGCTACCGTTGCAAGTTCGAGTGCCTGGTTCGTGCCGCGTCTTGGCGTGCTTTGGCCGTCAGCCAATAAAGCGAGTTCGAGGCGAGGTGCGACCAAGTTCGCTGCCTAAGTCTTTTGTTTTATTCGCTGGAATTGGCGACTCATTTCCGCAGTTAAACGACTGTGGCATGCTAGTTTTATGTATACGCATTATCAACGGGATCAACCAAGGAGCGTTGCATTTCAAGCCAGCTTAAAAATACAAAAAAACAGGTGCAAAATCGGTAGCCAGTCGATATAACTCGATATCAGCGACAACAACAGATGCCAAACTGCGGCTGACTGGCTGAGAAATGCGTGCAACTTGTGGCATGTTGAGACTGCGTAAGACGACAGCAACAACGACAACAATCGACTGCCTGCTACCGGTGGGACAACGGGGACAGCGAGCAGCCAACCATTTACAAGGCAATTAAATGCCAAGCATAACAATCGCAATCATTTGGGCTGAGTTTGACCCTTGAGAGATCCAGCAGGGCACGGGTGAGGGCGAGTTAGGGGAGGGCTGGATGAGAGATCTCTGGCTCTTATCAAATGCGGTCTATCGGTTTCACATTGCCCCATTTGACAAACAATTAAAAACGATTTAAGAAAGTAAAAACGCCTTTTGCTGTAGTGTGAATGGGCACAAAAACCAAAATTAAACAAACCAAAAATAAAATAAAAAACAAAAACCAAAATAAAAAAAAAAAAATACCGCATCCCATGTTAATTAGCTGCCTAGGCGCCAGTCTACCAGCTCCATCTCCAGCTCCAGCTCCAAGTGGTTGTACAATTAAAACGTGATCAGGCAGCAGTTACAAATTTGTCCAACACGCAAAATGTCGTTGCGTTGTTCATCCCCTCCCCCCCCCCTCCCTCCTCTGCTCCCCTGGCCTCCCCCTCCTCTCGTGCACTGCATGGCCCAACAATTGTTGCATTGGTTTTGGATTTGGTGGATTTGTTTTCGGGCTGATTCGATTCCCAGACATGGCCCTAAAAATAAAACTAGTTTTGCATACGTAAACGGCCGTGCGACGCCGCCGCCTGTCTGCACTACTTCCCTCGGGAGAGACACAGACGGGACAGGCTGCCGGCCTTAAAGTGTACCACGCTCCACACTCCGTGGCATGGCATGGCAGGGGATGGGGCAGCACAGACATGGATGTGGACGAGTGGCGTCAGTGGTCAAACCATTTATGAATTGTTAAACGCCGCTTAAAAAGCAAACGGGCAGCGTGCAGCAAGTGCAACAACTTGTCAGTGTATAGACGAGACGAGACGAGACGCGAAGCGACGCGACGCGACGTTCTTTATTAGCTTTTTATTGCTACCAATCCAATAATTGGTAAGGGTTTCTCTCACTGCTGCTGTCGCTGCTGTTGGCCAAATGTCATCACATCCGGTGCCCTGCCCCGCGCTCGAACCGAATTAGTATTCTAAGTTGATGACTCCGACTGCAACTGCAACTGCAACAGCAACTGCGTCTATCACAGCGTAAAAAGTGCCAGTTGCATCGGTCTGGGGGCAAGGGGTAACAGTTGGCCTGGGCCTGGGCCTGGGCCTGGCTTGCATTGATTTGAGTGCCCGATTCGTATACATTATTATCATTAATATTTCTGTCGCTCATTCATAGCACGGGGAAATTTATGACCATTGACAATCAGTTAAGACTATCGGATATCTGGGGTAATAATTTCTAATGTTGCTGCAGTAACACACAGCTGTTGAACTTGGCGCAATCGAGGATGCAACATTGAGTTTTTATTGGATGACAGCGACCTGGAAGGAAGTTACAAGGGGACTGCATATAGGGTATATGGCCTAGGGCGCGTTGCGCTTCCGCCGTAACATGTGACGGTGCTTGGAAGTGAGTGTAGAGCAATAAGATCGATAGCCAACTTTGGGGAACAGATGAGTTGTTGCATCTGTGTGTAAATCATAGAAAAACTGCACGTTGATGGACAAGGTGTTTAATGAATGAACAAAATGAAGTTTGAAGTAGGGAAATTCACAGAGTTTACGCAGAAAAACTAATGGAAGAAAAACAAGCGGATGAAAGAGAAGATGCACTGAGTATAGGAAGCAAAGTGAAACTAGTTTATTATGCTATACAAACGTAGATAGATAGACTCAAAGACTCAAGATGATGAATAAAGAACGAGATATGCAAGGTAATTTCTTTATAAATGCCACACGTTTGTTTCTCTCTGTGCATAATACAAGAAAAAGCAATTCAGAGCACGAGCGCGACAAGCAAACATTGACATGATTCATCATTCGGTTTCATTGTCATGATTCAGTCTGGGGTTCATTGTCTGCTCTGAAGTCGGTCTCAAGTCGAAGCTGAGCCTAATTGAAAGCGCCTCAATGGCGGGCCATACACAAGAACACAGCCGAACCCAACCAATTCCATAAAAATTAGCTCAAAGATATGCAAAAATGCCCGAAAGCGAAGCTGAACAAAAATATTATTCTTTAACGACGACCGCAATATTTATCCCAAGTGTCTCTCGCTTAAGCCGCCCCAGAGCCACCGCGCTTACGCAGAGCGGTTAGCCCAAGTGCCCGGACCCGAGCCCGAGCCCAAGCCCAAGTGCAAAGCCAAAGCTCAAGGCGAGCTCCTTAAACAGTGCTCCCCCTCAAAGAAAAAAAAATACTTGAGTAAACAAACAACAACGAGCAGAAATCAATTTCGAGTTCGGGCTACTTAGATATTTGTGACCGCAAAAAAAAAAACCAATAAATAATGCTTTTGTTGAGAGGTGTTCACTGCGAAATACCCTGTAAACGCTGTTAAGTATCTAGTGTAAACTATGCAATAAATATATGTAATATATATAACTGTTTTCTTGAAACTGTGTAGATGATGTATTTCTGATATAAAAATCTTATTTTGAACCTAAGCTATGATCTTTGGTTAATGCTGATAAAGAATGTTTGCATGCTCAGTCGACGTCAATGCTCTTTTCGGTCTAATGTAATGGGTATGCACATTCAGCGAATCGAGAGCTCTACAAATGAATTTGCTCGTATATATAGGCATGATATAATTTGTGGTATCCCAGCTTATTATGAGCATTATTATTGCTAGTATGGGCACAAGTTGTTGACACCTATCGATGATTAGTCATGGAATTTCTTGTGGTTAGATCAAACGATCTGTTAATTTTTCTAGCTTTCTAGCTAAATGGGGGCCTTTACCTTAACACAGTTCCGAGCAGTTGAGGGTTGAACGGCTATTAAAATCAAACGCTCCAACAATTTGATGATATTAATAATGAGATTTGACAAAGTATAAAAATAATAACGATACGATATGAGAGCGGCTTAAGGCAATTAATTGTATAATAATAAATGTTCAATGTGGAGCTTTGGGCAAAATTACTGAAGCGTCGACAATAACTTCCCTAACTTGACCTTCAAATATGGGGAGCAAGTCATTAGCGAGCGAGCAAGCGAACCGAACGACAAACAGACAGACACAAATAGAGAGACAGCCAGCCGGACGGACAGTTGAACAATGCACAATTTCAGTTTCTGTGTCACTGGAAACAAAAAAAAAACAAAAAAAAAACAAAAATCACACAAGTCAGCCAACTATAGCCAACTTGGGGGCATAATTGCCCGCAGTTGAAGGTGCCAGCTGGGCGCAGGGAGTGGAGTGGAATGGAGCGCGGGGGTGGCAGGGCGCAGACTTCGAGTGCAACGTCAATTGCTAGAGTCTGTCAATAGCTCCGTCTGGCGTGTGCCTCACTTTAGGCGGGTGAAATTGGGCGCTTGACTTCAATTGTGTGACCTTACCGGGGGCAGCAATTTTTGATAAATTACAAGCGAATGCAGAGGAAACAACCTTGATATGAGTCTGAAACTGAATAATCTTTGCTTTGGCTGAAAAATGTCATTGCATCATGATCATCGTTGGAGTTTTGGCCACAGCTCTTGTCTTGGCACACTTCTAGGGGCATTGTTTTTCTTTTTTCTAAGACGTTCGACTCATTGGGCCTAAGCACATGCGCATGACAAACTTAACAAGCACACACACACAACGTATCAAGCTTGGCGCCGTTCTTTTGTCTTATTGTTTATGCCTCGACAAAATACGTTAATATTAAAAGAAAAAAAATTTTAATTTTTTTCTGGGTTAATTTTCATGTTTTTTTTTTTTTTTTTGTATGTCTTCAATACAATTTTCAGCAGCTTTGCTGTCAAGGTTGGAATAATTTTGTGAAAATGCTTGGCGGAAAATTAATAAACACACACTAGCACACAAACGCACACACACGCATTGTGCGCGCACAGTCGCTAAACAAAAGACTTAGGCAACGAACTTGCTTTTTATTTCTTTACTTCGGGCAACCAATTGATACGAAACATATTTCGTAGAACTACTTATTCCGAATTTGCCCAACACACATAGAACCCACAAAAAAAACGAGGGAATTAAAAAACTGTCAAACTGGCGCCAGGCTCTGCAGAAGAGACCACACAAAACGTCACCTGATCGGCATCGGTAGGTGCGAGCTCCGATCTATCTGCAAGTGATCTATTTACGATGTTATGTCTTTATGTTGGACAAGCCAGAAGTCAACACACAGACAGGCAGACGAGCCAAACAGCTGCGAGCACTTCTTTTGTTAGGCAGAAACGGTAGGTGGGCACCCAGAGAAATAATTAGTTCTTTTCTACATCTTCTTCTCCTTTTCCCACTTCTAGTTGTCTTTCTTTTGTTCGTTTTTTATTTGTGCGAAAACATAAATCAATACTAAGCTGTTCGATAAGGCTTATAAATCTCAACTGCGAATCATTTTTTGGCCCAGCCCACCAATCATATTTAGCTAACCGGATACGGCACATAACTCACAAAAGGAAATACGCATATCCTTTCGTTTTGACATTTCTTTGACTTCATAATTTTCTGTGTGTTTGTTCTTTTATTTTTTTTTTTGTGTGTGCCCATAATCAATGCAGTTTCCATGCAGCTCGTCAACGGCGATTAATCTAACTTAAAGTTTGCTCACGCTTCGTACGTGATGAGACTGTATCCCACAGAACCCAGAAGAAACCCAATGCCAAGTACCCAGAGCTCCGATATCATGCACGACCATTGAGGAAGAGAGAGTCAGGCTTGAGGTCCTTTTTCACCGTCAGTCTGCTTTTGGGCCAGACTTTATCTTTATTAAGAATTTCAGTAGCCCTACGCATAATGTTGATATCTTGATTCGATTCAATTGTGATTGTGCGTGTGTGTGTGTGCGTAATCATATGCATGCATTTTGATTTGTCTCTTAGTCGTTATGTGGCTTGCTTTTCAGTTATTTGTGCTGCATGCTAATTCCCTCCGTTCAGCTCCGATATAGTATGTTGTACTCGGAACGGAAGCACATTGGGGACAATGACATTGATGTTTGTCTGTTTGCTTGCAAAAAAATTTCTCCAGCTGAACTCTGACCGCTGTCCCAACTGGCACTGTGGGCCGTGTAGGCAAATTTGTCAAAACGGATTATCGCCCATTTTCACCAACGGGTAACAGGCTTTGCCAGTATTTAGACGAACCCATTAACCAGCCATAAACGCTGGGGCAGCACACCTGATATTGCGCCGGGGTTAGGGGGGAGCGCTCATCGCATGAAAAATTATCATCGACACCCAAAGCCGGCTGCTAGGCTAGCACAATGGAACTCAACGGTGCCAAGCCGGGTGCCCAAGCATGTTGATAATTTGAGTATCCGAATGGCAACACATGACCAAAGTTAAAACGTCTAGAGCCTAGAGCCAATAGTCCGCAGTCGAGCCACAGAGCTGGCTGTGACACCAGCCCAAGACGCTGCATTGCTCAAAAGCTGGCCAAGCTGTGGGCTTAAGATGACATACAATCATATTAAAAATGGTTGCCGTTTTATTCGCAATGTTTTCAGGTGACCTCTCTCGTTATACCCAGCTCTCACAGCAGCCCGGGGGTATATTGGTCGGTGAGTGTGGATGTTAAGGAACATAAATTTGAAGTATATGTTGAGTATATTGCTTATTTGCAAGTTTATTAAGCTGCCCTAAATAGCTTTAAAATCTACACTTAAAGCTGAATGCAGCAGAGAAGTAAACACACTTTTAAAAATTAAATTAAATAGAGTTTAATTTTTAATATGTTTCCTTTTTTTATAGGTCATAGCAGAGTCGATCAGTTAGGAGAGGCTGCATTGTGCCCACCACAGCGCACGTCGCACGGCATTATTAATAATGGTCAGGTCTTTGCTGTTGTCTGGTTTGTCTGTACAGTGACCACCGCCAAAGCAAAACGAGCCCGAGATTTCACCGGCCGCCCGACCGACCCGATCCCGCCAAAGCAGTTTCAAATGCGACTCAATGCAATTTTATTAACGCAACGACAAATGATCCCCAAGCCGGACACACTGTGGAGCCTGCGACGTGGATGCTGCTCTGAACTGTGTGGGGGCGCAGTCGCTTTGTAAGGCTGCTCGGGCACCTGGGAGACCCTATTAAAATTGAAAATGTCGCGAGATCACTTATCAGCCGTAATAAAAATGGGGCTTTTAAAAAACAATTTGGCTTTTGGGGCGACTCGACAACGAGCCTTCTCTGTGGGCTGCTATTGTAATTTATATCAGGCCTGTGCGTAGACATCCACTATGGACACGAAGCCGGGCGGGGCGTGAGGGGGCCGCGTATAAGGGCGTCTAATGTTAATGGCAAACGGTTAACGGGTTACGGTTAACGATCTTTGCAACATTTCGCAAGCACTTTCTTCCACCACAACGCCCCCGCCTGAAGAGGTCAATGATTGTGGCTCCCATAGTTCTTTGGAATTGTCAGAGCTGCTGGGGAAGGTGCTAACTCGAATGTGGCCACCCGACAATCCAAAGTGTAAATAAACTTGTCAAATGTTCTTCTAATTTGAATTCCCACATATAAAAGCTTACGCCTCCCGACACATCGTATACCGTATTTTGTATTCGTTTTGTGCCTTTTCCTTCTCTCTGGGTCCAGCTATTGTTTAGGCTTTAATAAACGTCTAAATCATACTTTTGTGATGCATGTGCTAAAGACAAACGAATATCAAGTCGCCAAATGTGAATGGCGGGCGAGGGAGGCGAGGGGGGCGAGGGGGGCGAGGAGGGGGTCATACGCTTGTGGGAGCGGCCCACCAGTTCGCGTGTGTGTGGTCCGCTTTCCGTTGGGCTGATGACTTCGAAACTAGACAGCAAACTGTGTCAATGAAAAATATAGAAATTAAACAAACGCGTGCTATGCATATGAAATCGGTGGGCGGCTTGTCCGGCTGCTATGGGAAACCTCTTGGGAAATGCAAGCTAATAAAAAATTAAATAACTTGGGAATCAAAGTTTTTGCTTGCAATTGAAATTGAGATACGAAATAAACTACTTCCTTTATAAGGTAGACAACTTGGCGCAATATAAAACTGAAACTAGATACAAATTGAGCCTAAAATCGTTTACATACATATTCTTTTAATTAACTAAGATCTGTTAAAAAGGAACCAGCGTAACTTTTACAAGAGAATTCAAATCATACAAAAAATTTAAAATCATTTGGGTTTTGTCTTCACAAAATTATATAAAAAACAGTTAGATCTACTCACTTTTATTTCAGTTATCAAGCAAAGAAAATTAGAAGCAATAGCTGCTAGCATTCTCTTAAAATACTCAACAGAGTTTTTTTTTTTTTTTTTGGATAAACTCCTTGAATCTTACAGAAACATACTGAACAGACTCGAATATGAGCTGAGTAACTTTTATTTTGCAATATTTTTGTGTTTTGTAAACTTTCTTAAGTCCCCTTTTTGCTGCTTAATCATCAGCTTGGATTTTCTTGAATGTACCTATTTTATAGTTCCAATTAAAGTATCTATTGCTCTTCACACATGGTTGGCATTTCGTTTGAATAACTCAATAAATGATTCGTAGTTAGTTGGTTGCATTTGCAATGCATTCAATTAAGCAGTTGCATCGATTGTCGGAGAGATCCGGTTCGACGACGCGTCGCAGCGAACGATCGCGCAAAAGTTCAATTTTAATATTATTAGATTATTATTTTTGCCATTGTTTCAATTTTAGCGCTGGAATTACCCAATGGGAAATCGCTTGGCAGGGGTAAACTAGTTTAGCAATCACTTGGGCATGACTAAGTGCCTTAAATGCATACAAAATTCCTGGACACACCGCTCTCCGCTGCCCCCAGTGCCCAGTCAATCTTAATTTAGCGAAGATGATGCTGGGCCCAGCCTCCGTTGAGCGACAATTACGTGACCTGCTGAGTGTGTTGCTCAGGTGTGAAATGCTGCAAATGTTTTGCCAAATCATGCAAATCATTATGCATTTTATAGTTCCAATAAAAATATTAGCCAAGTAAAAGCTACGACACTCGGCTCTGAGCCGTATTTGTAGCTCACTTATTAATATTTTTCCCGCAATCGCACGTAATTTCTAAACTTAAAGCCGCCGTTTTGCGCCGCAATGATTTCCGGCTGACGGGCCCGCTGGCCATGTTCCTCGCCATAGCTTCAGTTACCTGGCCCCCTCCCATCCCCCACCCTACCTCTCCACCCGGCCCCACACCCCCGTCACCGCGCCTATCGCCACTGCACCCAGACCAGAGTCGCACTCGTATCTCGTCGGCTTGCACACATTGTTAACGTCATTCACCGCCTGAAATATCAAGCGTGAGAAAATCTATTATTATCTATCGCTCGATGTGTGTAGCCTGAGCTTTAGCTACAGCTTCTAATGCCAGTCGCCGCGGCTGTCGCTGTGGCAGCTCTAAACGGAACTAGACGGTAGCACGTAGGGACTGTTCGGATTGGGAGCGGGAGATGACATAGCGACGACGTCATCATGGAATGGGCTCGACCAGTGCAGCAGCTACTCGGCAGCCAACTGCGATACGTACAGACATATGTATGTGGGGGAGGATTCTACTACAAGATCAAGGTCTTGATATTTTCTGAAAGTTTCTGCGCAAAATGTCGAACAACAATTACACGTCTACTCTATTATATATGAGACTGACTTCTGGGGTCTTTATCACAAACTGAGATTTGTTCCAGTTTGCTAATATAAAGAACAAGGTTTAAACAGAAAATGCTTTTTTTGAATTGAAAGCGGTATTTAATTATTAATAAATATTAATAGTTAGAAATTTAAGACATGTGTACATATATTTTATTTTTGTTAACTTATCAATCAATTACCGAATCATGCAAATAATATAATTTTAACACTAAATATAGAAAAAAAGAAATTAGACCCATCTATATGGTTTTAAAACAAACTGATAATTATAACAGATACTATATTATAATAGTTCATTGTGTACTAGTTATGTTCACAGCTACAACTAACAATTAATTGCAACGAGCAGTAATTATAACTATTAACGCCCTTTTTGTGTTAGGTGGGGGTTATGGTTCATAGCATAACAGTTATAAATAGAGACATGAGTAAATTTATTGCATGACAATGATCTCATTACAATTTAATGCCCGAGAGCCGCATGTGAAGCTGAAAAAATTTAAATTAATTTCATTTAAAAACCACTTAGGCCCACCCCCAAGTGGCACAAGTACCACGGGTCTGGCTGGAGCTCTTGAAGTGACAAAGTGCGGCATGGGCCAACTTGTTAGCATATGTTAATTAAAGCGGGCGAGCGAACAGATCCAAGACTCAAACTCGAGGCCCGTTGCCTGCTGCCTGCTGCCTGCTGCCAGAGACAGAGGGTGACTTATGGGACCGGGTCTTGGCAGACAGTTGGCCATATAACTTCATTTTGCACTGTGCAGCAGTCGTTGTCAATGCAAATGCCAATAGATACTCACATGTATCTTGCAGATACAATTCGATTTGCGCCCAATTTCAACGCCTCAACTGCTTTGGCATTGCGCGCACAGCGAGATAAATCAACAGGCAGTTGCAGTTAGCAAAACCGAGTGACTCATTGACTGCTACACATGTATCTCTATCTCCGTATCTCAATAGCTCTGTGTGCATGCATATGCCACAGATTTGGCTTAACGATTTTCTATAATAATTTTTCAATATTGTGCGCTGCGTTGGCGCTGCACAACAAAATGCAACTGATTTGTAATGCATAATGCTGTTTGAACTCCTATTGATTTATTTCCATGCATAATTTGCTCATAAACATTGTGGGTGAACTGTCAGCAACTGTGCAAGATCGATATGCACTGAGCGAAATATTTTGATAGGTACCTTCAATTTCGTACATGGTATCAGAAATCTAGCCTTGAATCATTCGCTGGGCTTAAGCTTCAAATTGGTGCAAATATTTCTAGACTGCCATCTAAAATATGTATTTAATTTGTTTCAGTGTAGATTTGACTAACTGGATGAACTGCTGTTGCCGTTGATATCTTTGTATTTCGGTCATCTGGTGTTGATATTTGAGACGCACTCAAATTGACTTAATTGGATGTTTGCGTGTGGCATTAAATTCTCGTATTTGGAGCAGGAAGCGACCAAAATGAAATTAGAAGCATTTTTCCCCATTGTGCGATGCCTTTTCCCATAGTGCATGAGAAACGCTGCCCGCTAGCAGACTCTCTCGTTGGTACAAGCTGCGGCCCAAAACGTAATTTGGCTGGCCTTTTTGGCCAAAAAGGTGCTCAATAGCAGGAGCTACTTACTACCGTGGGAGCTACTTAGTAAGTTCTGTTAAGTTCGCTTCTGGCCTCTGTGGTGCTCTGATGCTGTGGCTCTGTGTCTGTGGTTCGCTTCCGTTGCTACAATTACGTTTGGTCTGGTTACATTTTGGTGGCGTGACCACCGAGTGGCTCCAATTCCAATGGCAAGTCGAGTGTCGATGTCGAAGTGGATGTCGACACTTGGCTCACTAAATATACCCCCCCCCCCTCCCCCAAGTGGACTGAAAAGCGATGGCGATAACAGTTTTGCGCCCATGGCGTTGACGTTTTGCACTTATTTATACCAAGGCTGGTAACTGGCCTCAGTTTCTGGCTCTGCAACTGACTCTGGCACTGCGGCAGGCTCCGATTGGCATCTTTTTGCCTTTTTTCTTGCCAGCCTGCAGAATTATGGCTGTCATCAGCCGTGCAGTTGACATAAACACTCAGTGGCCACAGGGGGTCGGCTTGCCTGCTTTCCAGTTGCCAGTTGCCCGTTGCCAGTTGGCAGTTGGCAGTTGGCAGTTTGTCCGTTTGCCAGTTGCCTGTTTGTCAGGAACCTTTTGTTCATCATCTGTTGGCCATTTGCATGCCCTGCACGCAGCATTGGGCCTATAAAGCGTTAACAGAGCTGCGCTTGGGGCTGCGGCTGCGGTTTATCAGCGCACCAACTAAATATAAAATATGCTTTTAATCACATTTCCGCTGTGTTTGTTGTTGTTGTTCATTTTGTTGCTGTTGCCTTAACAAATAATTCCACACGAAACTAAAGTAAATCATTTGGAAATTTATGGGCCACCGAGTCATACCAAAAAGCAACAACACCTAAAATTACTCCAATCGCCGCTGATCAGCCGGCAGATACCCTATTTTCTCTTCTCAAGCAACTTGAAACACATCTGTGCTTGCCTTGATAAACGCCCAGTTAATTTATACGCTTATTTAGTACCTTTAGCCTTTAGGGCAGATGGTTAGACACATCGATCGTACAATACAATATCCTTGATTCGTTTGTGGGTACAGGGTATTAATATGATGAACGAACGTACGCACGTCTGTGCCATAGTGTCCATAGAGTAAAAGAGAGTGGGAGAGCGAGGGGGGGGGGAACTGGAAGGGGCAGGGGCAGGGGCAGGGGGAAGGGGGCACACTATAGAGCGATCTCATCAATATGCGCGCCACATTTGTTTTATAAAATCCATAATTGGTTCTACTGTACTTACGCACTGTGTGTGCGCCCGGTACGTTTGCTTATGTATTTGTATTATGATACACAAACAATCGAGACACTTATGGTCAACACTTTAGAGCCAGATTTGGGCCGCTGCTGTTAGTGCCGTCCAAAGCCAAAACATCAAGTGGCTCACAAGAGCCAATGACCCAACTGGCGATCAGTGCGTCGCTTTGGGGCCTCATTCGCGCCCCTATTTGCTTAGGTCGCCAAAAATGGGGCTGGCATACGCATAAATATCAAAGTAAGACATATGATTTCTTACAATATATACCTCATATACCTCATATGCTATTATATATATCCGACTCTGTTGCTCCGCTCATTTGTGCTTCATTTTATTTGTGCTACGTGTTTTGTTTTGCCAATGAGGCGAATCTTGTGGATGCGGCTGCGGCTACTTGTTGTTGACTTGGATTCGAATTCGTATTCGGTTTGGTTTGGGCATGGGGATTGCTATATGGATTGGATTGCAAAACCTTTTTGTCAATTGTCGTTGGAGCTTTTGGTTATTGGTACAATTATGAAGTTTAATAGACGCCGTTATTGTTGTAAATCAAAGCACATTGTGACACTTATGACAACTAAAGTAGCTCACATAACCGTATTTAAAAGATTCGTATATTGAAATGCGTGCCGATCGCTCAGTTCAATTGTCAGCTCGTTATGGTAATGAAATCGATAGCTCGACAACCCACTTGAGTAAATTATAATGCGACAATTTGGCAGACCCAAAAACAGGTCAATAAATTGAATATCGTGCCAGTTCTAAAGGAAAAGAAAATTGACTGAGGAGAAATCGAATCTTCGTTAACTAGAAAACATCAGCCTTTAGATACATACATATATATAAAATAATATCTATTTATATAATATCAATCTCATTTATTTTCTTAAGCATAAATGTTATCAACTTTAAATATTTCATTTGTTAACGGAAGTACTAATTCTAGTTATATTAAAGTTAGTTATATTAAAATAATAAAAAAAAAACAAAATACTTTTAGCAATCAGAATTTGAAACATTTAAAAAACAGGGTTATTATTGAAATAATGATAAATTTGCTGATATTCAATTTTGCATAATAGCAAAATTGTTATATGTTGTCGGTTCTTCCCCTTGGTAATTGAATTATAGATGATTGGTTCTTCCCCTAAATGATTGTCTGTTTTCAAATTTCAGCTTATATTGATCTTATATATGTATATAAAAAGAATATATACAATTTTAAACATCTGGTTCTTTTGCTACTTCTGATTGCCCTGCCAACTTCTTTTTCTCTCCCACACATTTGTATTGTATTCCCTGAACCAAAATTTGGTTCGCCAATTAATCAAAACTGGCGCTTGGCGAAACCAAATCGAGCGATTGAAGACCGACCTAACTTCCATCCATCCATCATGGCCACATTTGTCAAAGGTCACTCAAAAGGCCACACACACACGGTAGCCAGAGAGACAGCGAAAGCAGGTTGTTGTGTTACCTGCACCGGTGTTCTAGGCGCTACATAATTGATGTCTTACTTTCGAAATTTTGCTACAATTTTCAATTTGAAATTGAGCGTGCGAATTCTGAACCCTAATTATGGGATGAGTTTAACAAAATGCCAAAAAAATGGTGTGCGTGTGTGTGTGTGTGTGTGTGGTGTCTGTCCAGTTCTTTAATTGTGTGTGTATTTCCGCCGGAATTAAATGTATCTTTTAGTAATTTTTGTTGCTGGAACAGCCTCCGGGCTCAGCATTTTTTGGCACTTGCCGCCGGCGTCGCGACGTTCACGTCACACATCATCCGACATTAAAGTCGGGTAATCCTCTTATACAAGTAGGTATGCCAGAGAGCACGGAACGTGGGCGTCAACGGAAGTAACTGCTGGGGCCACCTAGACAGCTTAGAGCGTCTTATGTGTATTATGTGGGTTTTCTATTCTCTTCCATTGGATTTGACCAGAGTTCTCGAAGTGTGCAGCAGTAATAGCTCTAATGAAGTTATTATGGATCGCTTAGCTGTTGATTATTGTTGCTCTGCCTTTCGTTTAGCCGAATTGGGAGTAACAATATTGAAAAGCAAATGCCAACTGCCTAGCACTAAGTATCGAGTATCGAGTACCGAGCACCAAGTACCGAGTACCGAGTACCGAGTACCGAGTGCCAACTGGCCGCTGCCGACTACCGAATCACGATTAAGCAGTTGCTGGATCCATTTACATGCAAGCACATTCAATGGGTTGGCAATGTTTTTAAGGAATTCCAGTAGCAAATTGTTGCGTGCGGGCCACATTTGCAGCCACAGTTGCACAGTCGCAGATACAATATCTTTCTATCTATAGCTACAACAGCAGCAACAGCAACAACAACTGCACCTGACATTTTACGCGCGGGGGAGCTCCGGCATCAATTGTCCACGATGTCGTCGTCGTCGTCTTTGTCGCTTTTGGAAATTTTGCGCAAAATACTCAAATTAAATTCCAATTCATTGAGGGGCACATACAGCAGAGTCGAGCAAAAGAAAAAGTAGCAATTGCATGGCATGTATTTGAGAATTGCATAGGAAGGCGGCACTCAAGCTGAAGCCGAAGCTGAAGCTGCAAACTGCTTACAATGCGCCATGCTCAGCATTAACATAAAACAAATTATTCCAACGTGACTTAGCCATAAATGAATGAACGTCGTCTACAACTTGAGTTTGAATTGGTTTTCTTTCTAGCCGAATCGGCATTTAGAATTTTAACCGACAAATGCTCTGAATGAGGCCCTAGGCCTAGTTTAAATATACAACTATATAGCTATCACTTTAACCTAATCACTCATTTGTACTCTCACATAATCGCATTGAGCTGCTTGTACATGGCTTATAGACGTGTGTCTTTAAATAACTGCCGAAAATCTGAGAGCCTTACTTTGACATATATAAAATTGTGTTGAGTTTATTCATTTTAGTGAATATACATATATATTCTTAGCACATTAAAACATATTACATTGCGCTTTAGTACAAAAGAAAAACTGTACTCTTAATTACTAATAATTATTTATAGCACTATTGTTTGATTAATTTTTTTTTATTATTCTTGTACTATTATAGGTATACATTGGATTGAGATAATATTAAAATATAAGATGCAATTTGTAAATTATTTTATTACGAAACGTATAATGAAATTTGTTCTTTAATTCAATTAAATTAAAATATATGTAATTTATTAATTTCTGGAAGAATGGAAGTTCTTCCTATTCCTATATACCTATTTCTTTCATAGACGCTGACCAAACTTAAGCTGGATTAAATAAATATATTTACTGCTATAGTATTTAGAATGATCTTGAGTGGGCTTAGATAGCCCCTGTTATCTCAATAGCTAAGTTAGTGCATTCCAAATTCGGATTATCGTGCAGAGCAAAATACTCTTGTTTAATAACTGCAGCCATGTTATATCACCTTGTGACATGACATCACAACAGAGGCTCAACGGCAGACGGAGAACGAGGTCTGGATCTGTGCCTGTGGACTGTGGACTGAAACTGCGGCACGTACGTCACGATATGAAAAAAAAAAAAACAGAAAACAAAAAACAACAAAAAAAAAAAAGAAAAAAATCGGCAAATATGTGCATTAAATGTGCATTGGCATTAATCGATGATGCTGAACGGTCGTCATTGGATACGTACAGAGGAGTGCAAACATACGTATACATATAGCTCGTATAACTGTTAGCCGCACAATATCGGTCATGTTCCAGTTGCCCGTTGCTGGGCATCCACCTCTGACTTGGCGGGTGCACCACCATCGCCAGCTACGTGCAAGGCTCCACACAAACCAATGTTAAATAATTTATAAATTTTTTGATTATTTGTGCGATCTGAGCTCTGACTCTGAACTTCACGTACGTCGTCGTCGTCGTCTGAATGTGTGTGTTTGTGTGTGTGTGTGTATCTGGGAGACTGGCCCCTAAACTGCCGTTGTGTACCGTTGACTCCACAGGTACAGGACTCTATGACACAATTGCATGCATTAGCATGCACAATTAGTCAGGAGAGTTTTGTATTTGTCGTGATCTAAGTAACTGCAAAACGGAGCACATTGGCCAACATTGGGCAACATTTGTCCGCAAAATAAATCAATTACCGACTACTGTTATTCTTTCATTAATAGTATAAACAGGATCAGGATAGGTATAGGTGTAGGCATGCAGGTGCTAAATTGCTGTCTCATTACGTGACAGAACAATAACAAGCCGTTCCCGTAATTGGCAGCCCAATCGCACAGTTATCTCGGACTGGGCCTGGGCCTGGGTCTCGGACTGGGCCTCGGCCTAGGTCTGGTTTCGGGTTTGGTTCTGGTACAGCGATTGTGTGGTCTCTCTCTCTTTATAATAAAATCAAAGGCTTTGCTGTCCGCTATTTAGCCAGAGGAGCTGCAGTGTCGAGTGTAAACAGCGGCAAAACCGACAACCAACAGCCAACAACCAAACAGCCAACAACCAAACAGCCAACAACCGAAGATTGCCGGCGATCGGCGGCTTGTTGTCCTAATAATTGTGTAAACAACAATGACGCGTACGCTCCTCTCCTCAATCCACTCCAGTGCACGCCGCTCTGCACCTCGCTTGAGCCTCTAAGGCGAGTGGGCAAACACCCAGAGCTAGAGCGGCTTTCTTTTAACTTGGCCAAGAGGCATGCCGTCAGTCGCTTGCTCGCTGGTTCGCCGTCTAGAACCAAATGCATTTGTCTGCCAGTTAGAGTTTGGCTAATTTCTGTGCAGCTGCGGTGGCCGCCTCTTCGGGCCTCTTTGGGCCACTTTGGGCCACTTTGGTCGCAGCTTACTTCTTGAGCAATTCAAATACATAGTAATAACAATAATAACAAATACTAATGGTGAACAAATACGGCTGTCCGTAATCCTCGCACACCCGATGATCATTAAAAACTGTTGGTCATTCGGTTGGCTCTGCGCCCTCCCTCTGCCCCTCGGCGGTGCCTCTGCGAGTGTGCGTCCAATCCAAACAAGTGTTTCAGTTGCAGTTGCTGACATAACTGTTCAATGGTGTGCTGTGCTAAACTTCAAACGTATCAAGGCGCTTTGCCAAAACACTCCCCTACCCAACCAGCCTGGTCTCCAGCCCTCCCCCACTGGCCTGAGTGCATTTGCACACTCATTTCGCTTATGAGCTTTCGTCAGGGACACGCCCTGATGTCATTGCCGCTGATTACCATTCAATGATTAAGTTATTACGTTCGATACTTCCGTCAATTAGTTGGAGATCTCTGCTGAGTGTTCAATAGAAAAACTAATCATATGTACATGGTCGTATGGGCCTCTTATCTGATCTTGTTGTACACTTGCACACGGATCGGGTGAAAAACCACAATAATTTTAATAGGATTTATGCAAACAATAAAATAGTCAATTGATGAGTGCAGTGGCTTATTAGAACCCGGAATAATCAATAGGAATGTTGTACATTTTTTGTTCAACTAACTGAGAAACTACAAATTTCTGAATTTTCCCAATTCTTTCAAAATTCTAATAGATTTGAAAAAGAACAATTTCCATTTACACTGAGTAATCAAAAGTCTGCAGCCGGCAAACATTGCCCTTCATTGTTATTCCCCCACGATTCCCAAGCCATGTTATAATATTCAATATCTTAGTACAAATATGTATACACTTTTTTATCTTAAGCCGAATATAAAAATTTTCCTATTCTATACATACATACATAAGTGTACATTAGGACCCAAAAGAGTTTGCCGGTGTATTGGAAATATCTGAAAATAAATTTCAAATGAAGTGGTCATAATCGAGAGGCGAAACCATATTAAAGCCCCAATATTCCCGATATCAACTTTTGTACCGTATAACTCCCATAACTTTGTCAAAACTGAGCAGATTTTCATGATGCTTACCGTTTTCTTCGTGGTTTGACCTCTAGATTGATTTTGCATTTAAATTATTTGGTATTTGAAAAAAAAATTTTTTTTACATTTTTTTTCTGAAAAAATCCTTTACTCCCCCCTTACTTATTTTGAAAAATAAAAAATTTTTTTTACTTAGAATCACGAACTTTTATTTTTAATCGATTGCGGGTACCCAAATTAGTAGAAAACGCCACTTTAAAGTTGATTCCGAGGGGGTCGATTTTTCTGTCAGAAATCATGTAAAAATTTACAAAAATTTTGACATGTAAAGCTCTCGAATCCATAGTAGCTTGATTTCAAACTCCCATAACTTTCACAAAACTGAACCGATTTTCATGATGTTTACCATTTTCTTCATGGCTTGACCTTTAGATTGATTCTGCATTTAAATTTTTTGGTATTTGAAAAAAAAAATTTTACATAGAATCACGAACCTTTATTTTTAATCATTTGCGGAATTTAATTCCGCGCAGCTTTAAAATAATCGTGCCAAAATTGACAAAAAGCTAAATATATATTTGTTAGACTGAATTAGTACACTTAGTGCTACTTCGTCACTTGCGTGGATTGTGATAAAAACTCATGGTTTCCGCTCTAACAATGTGGAATAAATTTAATAAGTTTACAACCTTAACAGCTTTCTAAGGGTTTTAGCTGCAGCACAACACGCACTCGCATAAATCTATCACTTCCCAACGACTCGTAACATAATTCAAAAGCCATAAAACGTTTAAGCTCAGTGGAGAAAAAACAAAATGGTCGCTTTAACTATTTTGGAATAAACTTGATGAGCATAAAACTTGAATATATTTTCAATGCAAGGCGCAATTTCCTGTCGTAAATATTGAAAATTGTGGGCCAAAGCCAAGCCCAAGACCAAGCTCAGGCCCAAGTCCCAAGTCCCAAGTTCCAGCCACAGCCACAGCCCCTGGCCCACACGTAACCAATAACCTAATAGCTTCATTACCACTTCATAAAGTCACGTTATTATTACGCTCGGCTGTCAGTACGCCGTGTATAAAGGTACTCCGATTGACATGCGATCGATGTCGATGTTAAATTTCGATACATCGATTGCATCTGCCAATTTCAAAGCCAACTGACAGCCCAATAATTGAGATGTGCAGCACAAGAACACACACAATTTTTACTGCTATAGAAACTTTTAGACATATCATTTATGGCTTTGGTTATTATGCAAAACTTGTTCGTTCGGCAAATGCATTCATCAAACTGTAACCAACAGACAGACACACACGCCAAGTTATTGAACTCACCGACCGGGCCAGCGATCGAACAGGTCGAAACAGTTGAACATGTGTCAGAAGAAAGCTTTGGGCGGCATTACAGAAAACTTAAAAAAAACTCTGTCTGATGTAACTGTAAAAAGGGCCCCAAAACAAAACGCAGCTAAAACACTTTTGATACCCTGTAAATAGTCAAAACGGGGTTAGGGTTTTCATGGTCCTTTTATAATCTTATTAGTTTCATATAATATTATCTTAATCTAGAAACATCACGAATTTTTAGAGTTTAAGCAATGTTTTTTTTAATAATTTTTTACATGTACCCTCAACCTAAAAAAAATATACGATCCTCGGGCTCACAGGGTATCTCTTAGTCACATATTCCTGACTAGCGTGTTCTTACTGTTTTGTTAATGAAAATATTGTATTAAAATAAATAAAATATGCTGTCCGTTTATGCTAATTTTGGTTCTTTTGGCCTGTCAATTAAATGTACATTTCGTATGGCCGCCATGCACTTTGCCGCCCAAAATTAATATGCAGCAAAGAGCTTTCCATTGACTCCCATTGACCATCGTTTGACCAATGCCCATTGGCCACTGGCTGCGCACAGGAAATGAAGCATAAAAATGCATGTAGAAATATTTAAAATTTTGTAATTGTAATTGTATGCACAGCGCACACTTCGCTTACATCGGTTTTAATAGTCAACTGTATCTAAATCTGTATACGAATACGCCCCCGCAGTACAAGTACAACCGGAGCTAAGCTTTTTTTTTGGGCTGGGCGTGGAGACTTATTTCCCACATTATAGCAGCACCAAAACGATTCGCAAGGCAAGTTTTGTGATTCACCTCAATGACATGAGTTACAATGTAGAAAGTTGATCGATGGAAAAATACGCTGTAGACAAAGTCGAGGAGTTGGGCAATCAAAAATGGTGCAGCTCAAATAAGGTAGAAACTGAGAACGTGTGATAACTTAATGCCTAATGGAATTTGAAAATTTAAAATAAAATTTAAAATAAACTCTTTGAAGACAGGAACAAATGACTTTCTTTCACTTTTTTCTGATAAGATAATATTTTATGTATATAATCCAGACTTTCCCTAGGAAAAATTCTACATATTTTGTTTTATATATATTACGGTTTTATAAATATTTTAGTTTAGCAGAGCAAAGCTTAGCCAGCAAATAATATACCCCATGCTACCTTTTTCAATTGATGTAGTACTTTGCATAGCATCTTTAATCACGTTTTTATTGTTTGTTGCACAAATGAAAACGAAAATTCCCGTACCGAAGCATTAACACCAGAGCCAGGTCTAGCAATTATAGCCATTGACCAAGTTGTCTTGATTGGCCTTACATTGCGCGTAATTGTGTTTGTTGTTATTGTAATTGCTGTTGTTGTTATTATTGCAGATGTCTTGTATTATTTGGTGGGTGGTGTAAAAGAGCTGAATAATGATTGTATGCTGCTTTGAGGTCGTCGCGAATGGCACCAATGATGGATCATGGGAAATAATCCGTATAGAATTTGTGCAGATATCCAAAGCACAGCTCGACGGACCACACACAACAGAAGATTGGGTCTAAAGAGCTTTTCACCAAAGTGCTAATTGAATTTATCAACAATATATACCTGTTACTTAGCTATTACCATTTCGGCATAATTAAAATGCAATTGCTGACAAGCCCCAAGGGAAAAACAAAGTGAAACGTGAAACTAAAACAAGAAACAAAAGTAATCTTTGGGCTGTCGAACATTCAATACCCTTGCTGATAGTTTCAAACAAGGCCAACAAATTTTAATTGGATGTATTAAAAAGCAATAGTAAGCATTATTAAAAAAGTTAAATGCCAAATAGATTTTGTTTTTGTTAGCCCTTTCAATGATGAGCCCGATATACCCTGTGCAAGGGTATAAAAAGAGAAGCCATTTAGCTATATGCACATTCGATACGCTTGTTGCGCGCTTTTATCGATGAATTGTCTAAATTATCACACACAACACACCAGACACTAGCAACAACACAACACAACACAACACAACACAACAAAACACAAGACAGCACACAACAGACAGCTATACAAAACAACAATTGACACTAACAACAAAAATTATCAACAACTGATTGCCTAAGCAAACAGCCAAACAACCCAAAGAGATCCCAAACATAAAAGGCATACTTAACACTTTTTGGAGCCCAACAAACAAGCCGGGAGTGTGGGTCAGAAGGCGGGGGAGGGGGACATCACATATGCCTATATATTGGCATTTGTTTCAGCAACGCACGAGTTGAGCGGTGCCCAACGAGAGTTTGCGCATTGATTTAAATTAACTTTGTTTCTGTACACTTTTTTGGGTCTTGGTGCTAATTTTCAATGACAACAAGAACACAAAACAGACCCCCTGCTCCGCCAAAATAATAGGAGGGGAGACTGTAGTTGTTACTTGGTTTGAACTGATTTACCATAAGTTAACTGTAAGGCGCATACAAAGAATTCATTGACATTTCGCTTTGAGATGCCACAAAACAAAAGACTTAGGCAACAAACTTGCGTCGAACTCATATTTATTTAGCAGCCCCAAGCTTCGAACAGAAAATGATTGCCATTTGTTATAGCCAGCTACCAAGCTACCAACGAGCATATAGAAATATATTTTGGGCTGCAATCAATTAAATACAATTCTTAAACGCAGCGGGTGGCCGATAATCTGCGTCTCGTTAGGCGTTTTGGATACAACAATTCCATTTCGACTAATAAAGTTATTATTAAGCACAACGGGTAGGTGAATGATTATATATGACGTTATTATTAAATGCTAAATTTATTTAGATTTCGATCGCTGTTGGCAAAAAATATACTTTTATATATGTATCGATGCATAAGTAAACAAACAATCGCGTACCCAGAATTCAAACATAGGTGTGAATTAGTCGTAATGACATCATTGAACTTTAACTTGCCAACTTGGTGAGTCGCCCCTCTACACACGTGTATGTGTGTGTGTGTGTCTGTAATAACTGAAGCTTGGCTGTAACACACCTTATATAACAAGAATATTGTTAATAATACTAACAACAAGTTTGAATGGTAGTCAAAAGTGCTTGACTAGGAGATACCTTGACTCAAATATATATTTTGTAACTTATTTCAAATGAAAGCCATACAAGTTTCTGGCAATTTAATTCTAAGGGTAAAGATTTAAAATCGTGATTTTTGTTTAAGAAAATATATAATATATTTTAGATAAGTTAAATAAAAATAATCTGCTAAAAGCAGTTAATAAACATATATATTTAAAATATATATCTATTAACTTGTTCAGGAGATGAGAGCTGCCGAAAAAAAGCAAAATAAAAACATATACTTTATGTGATATATTACCTACATTGTCAAATTGTTATGCTACCCATCCACATCGGTGGGTGTAGGGTACACAAACAATAGCTGAAAACGTCAGCAGAAACAAAAATATGTGCAAATATTATGGCAACGATCGCTTTCAATCAGGTTAGGTTTATTAAAATGTAAATGGGTTCAATGTATAATTGCTTAACTGTAGCCTAATGTTAAAACAAATTTCTGTGAATTGACGTGCGATCTACATTGTAAATTGATAGATTTTTCGCTAATTGATTTAATGACTGATTTTTGCTATCGAATTCTGTAGAAACAGGTGCTAAGTGAGAATTCATTGAAAAAAATTATAACACCAAAAGCGCCAAGAGGTAAGTGATGCAATTGTGAAGTCACTTTTTTAAGTTTTTTTCTATAGAGTGAACCTTTGATATATTGAGCTAATGGGTAGGTTTTGAAATTGTTACCAGGTGAGAACTAGTTCTTAATTGACTTTGAATTGAATAGAACAATGGAATATCGATGCTACTGGCGATAAGAAATGGTATATATAATTAAGTTGAGAATCGTAGGAAACAAAGCTGTAGCTAAAGATGCAGCCGACTCAACGCATATTCGATCCTTTTATAATGCAAATCTCTGCAGATATCATTAATATATACGGAGCATTGTCTAACGATTTATGACAGCCTGAGGCTGTGCATTAATTTATGCCACAGACTGTTACAATTAAAAGATAAACGGCCACTTTGCATTGGAAACGCACCGCTAAATACATGAATATGAGAGAGTGTTGGGGATACAATGAAACAAGTTGTTGAAGGTCGGGGAATCTTCCTGCTATACGTTAATAAAAACCGGTTAAATGCATTTTGTGTAACAATGTGTCAACAAATAATATGAAAAGGTGTAGAAAACAAATGTAAGAAAATGTTGGCATTAGAAGGCTTGCCAGCTGCCTAACTGCCCTCCTGCCCTCCTGCCCTTCTGCCCTCCTGCCTGCTTGCCGTGGCTGTTGCTCCCCCCATTGGGAGCAGTCGAAACGAGAAGAAGAGGAAGAAGTCAGCCAGCTAAACATTTCAATTTTAATTAAGCATGATAAATGATTTCACTTGGACGCATAAATCTCTTTTACAGTCGCGATGAAACAATGAAGTTCCTTTGTTTGGGCCACGCTTCGAACGAAAATTTGTTCGTTTCGGAGCAGTTTTCAGTTGTTGTCTTTTGGGGTCTCTATACAAAGATAAGGGCCTTTAGCTGTGAAGAAAATTGATTTGAAATTAATGCAAGAATTTGTTATAGAAAAAATAACAAGCTCGCCTTTGAATCGCTCGAGAAAAAGCTGTTACGAGTCAATAAGCCAGCGATTTGAATTGATATCGTTTAAAGAAATGCCATACGGATTGTCTTGCCAACCAAATGGTCTACGGAACGAGTATTTAATAAATATGCATGCGGCAAATGGACAAACCTGCTCCATAGGCAGGCCGAAACAGATCTTGTCTCAATTGCAACAAAAACAAAATTCCAAATATATTTACAAAGTAGTTTTCGGGTTAGATAAGCGAAATGTTTATAGCACTTACCGATAGTTTTTATAGAGATAATTTTATTAGAGCCACAAACTTAACGGGTGCTGGAACCAGAGAGATATTTCTAATAGAAATATGAATGCGCTGGCTTACATCTAACGATTAGGAAAATCTCAAATTAGTTTCGGATAAGATTTGTATTTTGATGAGCACAATAGTAATAATAGATAAATATGACATAAATAAAAATAAAAATAATTGTTTGAAATAACTTCTAAAAACTTATTTAAATATAAAAAATAAATAAAATAAAAAACTGAAGTTTTTCCTGTTGAATTCCTAAAGCTTAACAAGGAGAAGAGTCTCTTCAAGTTGAGTTTTAGAGACTTTTGTTCAGCCTAGGGGGTATCATTCCAGAGCTGGTGGCACATTAACAGTAGACCCCACTGCCCCAAGGTTTCTGGGTAATGGCACTCGTTTAAGATACTTTTTATACGGCAGAAGTCGCCATCCTGGGTTCATGTTGAGTAGCCGTAAGTGCTAATAAATTGTAATACAAATACATTAAAACTAAAGACTAATTAAATGACTGTACTTAAGTGGCGAATGGACTTGGAGCAGGCGACTTAATCGCCAGTGAAGGAGCCTCCGATCCAGGGGCCAACTTATGGCGTAATCTCTCGTCGTGTGTGTGCGTGTGCTCCGCTTTTTGCCGCATTCAGTTGAGTTGAGTTGAGTTAAGTTCAGGCCTGGCCGAGAAGTGAGCGCGGCCTGGTAAGCCTTTTGTGGTCATTAATTCGCACTTAATATGCTTTTTATGGCCTGGCCAGGTCCATTTGCAACGGTGCGAGGTTATGTGTGCAAAACAATTATTCCGCAATTAAACAGTTTGCACTTTGCAAACGCAGTCAGAGCCACATTGCCACAGAGACAAGCCGACAGACAGGCAGGCGGGCAGACAGACAGCCAGCCAGCATACATATTAATGAAGTCGGCCCCCCGCTCCCTTGGGAAAGCGCGCTGAACAAATCACTTAAGCGGCAGCAGGCAACGGACAACGGACCACGGACCACGGGCAACGGGCAACGGGCAACTGGCAACGGGCATGTTGCAACATCGTCACCCCGAGGCAAATGACCACCATGCAGCGGCGACAATGCGTCGACTGCGTTTTTTCTAGTTTGCGTTATCAAAAGGGAGTGTTAAATATGTTGCAAGCTCAGCAGCCGCCGTGTCTGTCCATCCTTGCCCCCTCCATTCTAATTGCTTGCCACACATCTGGAGCTGGCTCCGCCTGAATCTGGCCTGGTTTTGTTGGCCTTTAACGGCTGGTCATCATTGCTGGCCATCATTTCGTGCATATGTGTGCAACTTAGCATTGTCTTACTGCTTCTTCTTTTTCCTCTTCATATTCATACATATATATTTATTTTTTTGTGGCAATTATTCACTTAAAGCATCAGGCATCAAGTGTCATGCTGAGTTGCAAGCTCGCGAGCTCCGAGATGTGAGCTGAGCAGCTTAACCGAGACTTTTGCCCTGCTTTGGCGACAGCTTCGTTGCCCTGCAAGTTGAGCACTTCAGAATTTGCATTGGGCTTGTGAGAGGAAACTCAAGAATGAAGCTATTTAATATGGTATCTTAATACTGATATTGGCGTATCTTATCTTTAAGATCTTTGCCAAAAGGTTGCTTGTCTATGAGATATAACTTTATAAGATAAATCTGATTTCCTAGTATGGCAACGCCTTGTGAAGGTTTGGTAAACCTCGATTCAAGAAAATGTTTTTTAATATTAGAAGATAATTTGAACTGAATACTTGAAATGCGATTATTGAGAAATATATTTAATCGAACTAAAAAATAACATACTCTGATTGCATTTGTATAATCTTAATAACGTTTATCTTCTTAACTAAAAATTTACTTAAAATTATTTAGGAAATATTTGGGTGGCTAATGTTCAGATGGCGTATTATTTTTAAGCTGATGTCACATGTGAAATTTGGCCAGGCCTATAGCAATCAATAGGCTCAGCTGATGTGCGCTGCACTTGGTCCATTGCAGCTGATTGTTTGGGGCATTTGTGACAAAATCGAATACAAAGTAAGAGAAAAAGCATCAGCAGCGCTGACCTGGCCTTTGATTCCGACAATTGTTCTATTAATAAAGCAATTCCAAAACGATTAAGAGCAGCGACAACAAAGTGACGTTCTGCATTCTGTGACGGAGTCGTCGTGCAGTGGCTGCTGGCTGATGGTTGATGGTTTCGTTGGCAACTCACTTGGACATTTATAGCTCGCCAAGATGAGTGGTCACAAATGCGTGGCAGATCCACCAGGAGGCAACGCTCTGGCTCCCTGGCTCCCTGGCTCCCTGGCTCCCTGGCTCCCCGGCTCTGTGGTGAACTTTTACGAGGGGGTAAGCTTTTCGCCAGCACAAGCCCCAAACAGTTATAAATCACTTGAAGCTGCTGCGGTGGCCAACAGTTGCGCACAGTTCACATCTTCACATACGCTTCCACATGCTTCCACAGGGGCGACGCTTTCCTTGCTTGACGTTGCGGCGCCATAAATTTAATTTGAAATTAATTTTTTTGCTGCTGCCGCCGCTGCCGCCGTCGCTGCTGCTGCGGTTGCTGCTGGGGCAGCTACCAGCCAGCCTACTCTATGCCACAGTGTTGCACAAATGGCTGGGTCATCAAAATGCTAAGCTATGTAAATGATAAGCACAATGCACGAGCTGCTCTGCGCTTGCCCCTCGGCTCCCCCCGGCTCCCCCCGGCTCCCCCGGCCGCCCGCCGCCGCCCGCCGCCACTCACACAGACTGCTGAGAGACTTGGCTTATTTTTGCACGCCAACTAAATATGGTAAGGCACGCATTTGTTGTAAAATGCAAAATTGAATATCGAGTGCAGGAGCTGGGCCCAAAGCAGCGGCAGCTACAGCCGCTTGGCCCGGCCAAGAGCCCAGCTCAGAGCCCACAGCCGGAGTCAGAGAAAGAGAAAGAGGCAGATCCCGAGTCAGAGTCAGAGTCAGAGCAGCGACTGCTTTTGGGCTTTTGGTAATTATGAGCAATGCACTCGATAAAAAATTGAAGTTTTCATTTCGCGAAAGTTGCTGCCACATTTGAATGCCCAAAATGTGGCAGGCAACACAAACCGAACCGAACCGAAACATTTATTGTTCTGCCCGTTAAGGCAAAAGGAAAAAACAAAACACAAAAAAAAAAAAAAGCAGAAAACAAAAGACGCAACTCCCTCCGAGCTGCAAGAGGAACCAAAGGCGACCGCAAGGGCATGCGAACTAAATTTCGTACAATTATGAGACCAAAAACAGACAAGGAGCGGGGCGGAGGAGCAGGGGATGAATGAAGATGATGAAGCAACTGGACAAACGGTAGCAGTAACCGCAACAAAACAATCGAGCTGCATGTGGGAGGTCCTGCAACAGTTGCAACAGTTGCAACTGCAACTGCAACTGCAACCCCACATAATGACAACAACCGCAATGGGTACGGAGAGAGACCACCAGGCGAGCCGCTGCTGCCATGCAAATTTCAGCGTTTGCTGCCTGCTGCAACAGGCAGGCGACAAACTTACGAATTGCTCATGTCAATGCACGCTACGGGTAGCGGGTGGTTGCCCCGTTGCCCCGTTGGGTGGTGCGGTTCGCTTTGGCACAGGAAATGGGCGCCACGATCATAATCTCTATGGGAAGCTACTGCAGTAAGTAGTGGCTACTGCTTTTGTTGTTGTTGTTGTTGTTGCTGTTGCTGTTGTTGTTTTTGTGGCTGTTGCTGTTGTTTTTCTATGCTGATTGGCATTAATAATGGATTATCACGATCATGTGGCTATGGGGTGTATGGAAATATTGAGCGAACAGCTACTACGAATTTTGCTTTCCTTAACAGTTGTTGTTGTTGTTGTTGTTGTTGATTCTTTTTTTTTTTTTTTGTTTTTTTTTCATATCGTGCGATCATCAAATAATGTGAACGTGTGATCAACGCTTCGGCTGTTGGGTTGGGGGCTTGGGCTTGGACTTGGACTTGGGCTCAGTTCTCTCGTGTGTTACACTAACTTATTTATGCGAAATATTTTGAAATCGTGTTTGCAGTGCAGCGTGCACTTGAGCGGACAGAAGGCACAACTGGACAGAAGAGACGACCAACTTGGCCAACTCTCATACGTGGCTTACTGGCCTCGGTCAACAGCATCGTCATCGCCTTCGTCTTCATCTTCATCTTTATACCAGGCAGCAGCACCAAAACAACGTGACCCTCTTTTTGCGCCTGTAGATCACGAATTATTCAGAATATTTTTTTCTTTTCTGTTTCGTTTTTTCATGCACCGTTGTGCTGGGCATGTGTAATGTGTGTTCAGGTTTGTAACCATCAAAATGAGCACAACTTGCTCGAGTACACATTTTCTGAAACTAAACTTGAACATATCTACAGTTAACTTATCAAAAGTGAGCACTTTGTCAACCTTATCTAAATGCTAAACAACCTGAGCTTGACTTCTTAGTATTGGCTACAATCTGCTGTAGTTTGTTTTAGTTTGCTTAGTCTCAAAACCAGAGGAAACTAAAAGGATTTATAATTATTTTTATTCAAGAATTGATTTTAGTGTCTAGTCTTTAAATAATGAATAATAATTAATGTTGACTCCGAGTTGGAAGTGTATAAAATATTCGTTATGTTCTCTTAAATATTTGCACATTTTGTTTTTTTTTTTTTTGGGCGAACGCGATTTCGATATTTGTAGCTGTAGCTTTGGCCGCTTCTGCTGTGCTTTTGCATTTTAAGCGTTGCTTACAAAA
This sequence comes from Drosophila sordidula, assembly GCA_035047465.1. Taxonomy (NCBI): domain Eukaryota; kingdom Metazoa; phylum Arthropoda; class Insecta; order Diptera; family Drosophilidae; genus Drosophila; species Drosophila sordidula. Next base: position 7,009,950 of record JAWNPQ010000156.1, on the reverse strand, counting down.
TGCTTTTGGCTTGTTATGAGTCATGTGAAAGCGCCAAAAGAAGATTTCGAGTCGGAGTCAAAGTCAAAGGCAAAGGCAAAGTCAGAGAAGTCGAAGGCAAAGATTTAGCTAGCGAGCGAGATTCTGCCTGATTGTGAAAATTATGTTTGCTCTGAGCGCGGCGGACACACGAGGACAAAAGCAACAACAACAACAACAACAACAACAGCAGCAGCAGCAGCAGCAGCAACAGCAACAGCAACAACAAGCAACATAAGCAGCAGGTTCATGTGGCGGTGAAAGGCTACCATCATCAGCTGCAGCGGCAGCGGCAGCGGCAGCATTCGCATTGAGGTCCAGGTCCGAGGCCTAATCATCATTACCATTGTTATTAACATGATTATCTGCATTATGCGCCAGGCCCCAAGAGCAAGTTGAAAGTTCAGAGACGGCGTTTAAGCATGATTATGAATTGGGTCAACGTGCGGTCGCCTCTTTCAGTCTCCCATCTCCGTTGTTGTTGTTGTTGCCTGCTCAATTATGCCAAATGGCGGCTCATGCGTTTGGGCCCAAATGGTTTTTGGCATTGGCCCGGCTCAAAGCGAAGACCTGCCAGCCAAATCAAATGAAAATGAGACATATCGCAAAAATTTAAGTCGAAGTCCGCTAGGATTGACAGGTGACAGTTGAGCTAGCCTGAGCAACCTTCTGGCTCCCTCTCTCCTTCTCTTTCTCTTTCTCCGTCTCCCTGTCTCTGCTCTCACACGCCCGCTGTATAAGGCGATGTGGCAGAAGAATCTCAGTGGAAACGTGTCTCGCTATTGATGCGGCTTATTATATGCAAATTTGAACCACGCAAAACAACAATCCGAAGCGAATGTCTCTGGCTAGGAACGGACCGAATCCGAGTGCTGCCCATAAAGAACAAATGTCAGCCAGGCGGTAGACATTCACATATTTGTTGCTACGATACCCTGTACCCAACGGAGTGCAAGTGTGCTAGAACTCGACTCATGCGTCTAACTAATGCTTATTTTGGGGCACCTATCACTTAAGCTCCCAGTTGGAGAGTCCACATATTATTGAGATTTTATTATGCCATTATATTATACATTATATATAAAGAGCTAAACAATATTCAAAGTTAAAATTAGCTTATTTTTATTTACTGATATTTAATAATATTTAATGTTTATTTTACCTAAAGAGTATTTCATTGTCTGCAGCTTTCTTCGGGCTGCTTATCCGTTTCTAGCCTGCGTAAATTCACAAAATATTGACACCGTGTCGCGGCCGGCTTGACAGTGATCGAAATGTGTCTTGGCTACGAGCAAAGCAACAACAACAACCATCGGGACAGGGACAGGGACAGGGACAAAAGCTGTTCGCAATCCTATGCTTTTTTTTTTGTTTTCGCAATTGCGGGCGGTTTGTTTGTGACGTTTGCTTAACAAGAAGAAAATTGCTGCAATTCTTTACAAGTTTGAGCGGCAGCAGGCCGTCGCATCGTCAACTCGGCTCTTTCCCATGGCTAGATCCATGGATCGGCGGATTGATCCTCAGAGCTGCTTCCCGGAGCCGTGCTCTTGTTAGCCCGTTTGCCGTTTTGGCTACTTCTATGCGTTCGCCATGCGTTTGTCATGCCAAAAGTGTAGTAAATTGTGTGGCACTTAAGTCAACACATGCGACGGCATCTGTGCATGTGGCCTGGCTAAAAGCAGAGCCCTGTGTCCCCTATGTTCCAGCCAATTTGCATGGAGAACGAGAACGTCGGGCGTTGGGGGCGGAGGAGCGTGCAAAAGATTTCTGCGCTCTATTTTGACTTTGATAGATGTCGTCGAGTTACTTTTGTTGTGAGCGTGCGTGTGTGTGTGTGTGTGTGTAGCGAACGCGATCTGAACGAGACGATTAATATGCTCATTGCGATCGTTCACCCGGAATTGGGTCTATGTTGTGCTGAAATATCATTATGATCTCAAAAGTGATCTCTAAAGTGAGAAATAATAATATAATAGACTATAATAGCTGTAAAAGTGTAAAAGTTAAAAGAACATTATTTAACTATATCATGCATATCATGCTGACTTTAGCATAACTCTCCAGCAGCCTCCTGGTCGATCTGTTTATTGGCCATTTCATTAGAGCCACGCATTAACGTGTCCAATGAGGCCAAGTCCTCTCACTGAGCCTGACCTCTGGCTTGTGGCTCGGGCTCATTATGCTGCCAAAATGAATGCAAAGCGGCGGCATTAATGTCGCATCGTTCACTGGGCAATTAAGTGCACTGCGTGCCACTTCTTCCGCTGACCGGGCTCCTATGCAGCTTTTCTTCATGCCTATCAGCTGGTTTGTGGCTGGCTTATCATGCCGCCACACTCTCACTATTCGGCTGTGTGTGAGTGTGAGTGTGTGTGTGTGTCGTAGCACAAAATTTGCAATTATAATTTTGCGCCTCAGCGTCGCTGAGAGTCGGGAGACTCTGTGGCGGTGTTTTTCTTTGCGGCTTTGGCTCTTTCAGACGCTGCCGAGGCGATTAAATCTCTTACTTTGAGCTGGTCCACGTTCAGGGGTCCAGCCCGCTGCCAGCCTACGGAGCGTAGTTCAACAATTGAATTTTTTAAGCTTAAGCCGCAGCATGTAGCATCCAGTCCAGCCCCCCATTTGGGTCTAGTCCTTTGCATGTCTCGGGCCAGAGACGACTCCCTCTAAGCGCAGTCGCCGCCGCCACAAGCGCAGCTAATTGGATTTCTCTCCTGGGAGAGCTTCGCCCGGCTCGAGCTCTGGCTCTGTGGCTCCAGCTCTGGCTCCAGCTCTGGCTCCAACTCTGGCTGCGGCTGCGACTACGTAAACCATATCGATAATGTCTTGATCAGACAGCAGTCGCAGTCGCAGTCGAACTCTCCACTCGGATCGTTTGCCCGTCTGTGGCCAAATTGTAATAGTAAAGCACACGGCAAGAAATTGCCGACACTCGCATAGCTGCGCCCACAGGCTCTGCGCAACACTTTCGCATCAGTGTTTTCTCTCAGTGCATGGTGTTGTACTTGCATGTGTTTTTTGCAGATGAATGATTTCGCTGGCGAACGCGTGTAAAGCAGCAATTAATTTGTACTACGTAACATACAAAAGAGAGTGCGGCACATGGAACTTGGGAACTAGTGATGGCATCGTGACAGAATCCGGCGTGCCTCGTGCGTGCACTAGCCTCAATTGACGCAAGAAATTAATAAATAATAATAATAAATAAATAGCTCGTTTGCTTTAAATGCTTAAAATTAGTTAGAGGTTCACTCTTGTATATAGAAGCATTTAAATAGGCACTTAATCAATTTATTTGAATTCCATGCGCATCTCTATGGGGAACTTGCGTTGGGGTGCGTGCCTGATATACAGGAAAAGGTTACAAAGCAATTATAAGGCACTGCATTGGGGGATTCTCGACTGCGCCAGTGTGTTATAATTCTCTTAGCATATGAAAGGGGGGGGGGGGGTGGGGGCGCACAGATCTCGGACAGCATCTCTCATGTAACCGCGACACGACGACCTCTTTGAATATTAAGGCAGCCCAGACGGGCAGGCGCAGGCGCAGGCACTGACCAAGTTTGGGTCTCAGACCTCCGACTGGAGTACGTTGTTCAGTGCACTTTTTTTTTGTAATCTACGCTATAATCATGCACTGAGCAAATTCGCATAGCCGCCCATTATTCCACCCACTTTTTTTTGTGGTTTTTTGGCTCGAGTGCAAAGCGAAGCATTCAATTTTTGTTGTTTCTTTCTGTTGCTGTTGTTGTTGCTGTTGCAGTTGTTGTTGTTGTTGTTGCTTTTATTGCAGCAAAATACACTTAATTTTGGCCTTTTTGCCGCAATTCATGCATTTCACATGGCCGCTGCGTTGCCTCCCCTCACCCCACCCCGCCCCTCCCCCAGCAAAGTGCATCAATCGATCGGCGGCTCAGCGTCTCAGCGCCGCGAGATGATCTACATTAAGAGAGAGATTTTTGCAGCAGCCTCCACACAGCATCCAGCCAGGCGCTTACTGATTCGCATCCAACTCCGGGCCGCAGTCCGACCTTTTGCCGCAACCGCCGTCTCGGTGGGCGTGTCCTGTTTTGAACCGTACGCTGTGCTCGCTGCTCTGTGCACCGGGCCTTGGTACAGTTTTAAGTAATTGCATTATGTTTAAGTTGAGGAGTTTTTTCTTTTTTTTTTTTTTAGCTTTTTTGGAGCACAGTTCGAGTTCGATGTTTACCTTGAGGTTCGAGTAGGAGGTTTCTGATTTAAGACAATTCAGTGGGCTAAGCAAATAACATTAAATTCTATACTACATTTAGTTAGCTAATTAGACTAATCTACTTTTGTTTGCGAGTTGCTTTAGCTATTGTTATTAAATTAAATTAAGTTAATAATTATGGGGGGGAAGCCAATCGGAATTTAGTTTATAGATATCCTTTAACCGCCTTTAACCATTCGCAGTAATGAGAGCAATTCAATCGCAGCATTTGAGCTCTTAAACAAGAAATGACAATCACTAAACAAAGAAATGGCCCAGCGAGGGGCATAATCAAAATGCAACAAAACCAGCTCAGAATTTTGTTTTTATTCCCAGACCCCCCACAAATCGTTCAGACTAATTAAAACGCATATTACGAATGCCATTAACATGACAGCGAACACAGCGCCATGGAACAGGCTATAAAACTGCGGACAAAACCTAATGACCAGAATCAGAATCAGAGTCAGAGTCAGAGAACAGTAACGATTCAAATCAATGTGCATATTTCGAAATCATTTTGAATGTGGACTTGAAGAGGTCGAGACTTGGGGCTACTGCAAAATTGCTTGGCCAGATATTTAATCCAATTAACCGACAGCCGAAGAGAACAGAGAACAGCAGAACTCGAAACTGAAAATTATCGAAATCAGTTAACCCACACAGAGCTCTTGGCGAGATATTGTCACTAATGAGTTATGAGGCACAGACGGCATAAGAGCGAGCCCAGCGGCAACCTGCAACGCGCAACGTGCAACGTGCAACCAGCAACAGCTGCAGCAGCATCCAACAACTGACTGACTGTTGAACATTTTAAACCATAACATTTTATTAACATAATAAAATCAAAATTATCAACAAAGTCGTCAATGTCGACGACGAAGTCGAGACGAAACTGAAACTGAAAAGGTAAGCCTTAGTCGAATGGTGCGCGACTAGTAGATGCCCTCGACTCGGGTAATGGGTATATCAAAGTAAGCTGAAAAGAAAACTACGAAATTTAAGATGTATTGCCTATTCATTTCATATGAAAGCAAGAATGTTTAGATGACAAATTACTGAATATTACATGATACCCTCTTTTAGCCTGTTCATGATTACAGGGTATATGGAAACGAAAATGAGACAACTTTGGAGGTAACGAGCTGCAGCTAGCAGCCCACTGATTGGCATCTTGCGGCTGGTGTATCTGTATCTGTAACTGTGCAGCTGAGCAGCCGAGCAGAGCTTAAAGAATAATAGCTGAAATTTGTATTGGATTTGGAATTGAATTTCCTAGCGCCAGGCGAGAGCACAATATAATATATAGTAAACGGCTGCATTTATGTCTAAAGAGAAAAGTTAACTGGCCCACACACTCATTGTCAGCCCAGCGCCGTTCAGACAATATCTTTTCATAGTTTAGAGTGTGGTCCGCAGACAGCGCCGTAGTCCGGGGATCCAGCTAATGTGCGCCTCATGCGGCGCTGAGGCCAGTCTCTAGACGAGAATTATGATTTACTATAATGAAGCGTTATATTGTCAGGCGATAAGCATCTCTCAGACGCTGGGCTGGCCACTATCGTAAACCTGATGAGTTGTTATAGATTTTTAAACAGAGTTCAATAATCGTATCTCGCCGAAGTAAATTTCATATGAAATTAACGCCCAATGAGTTGTTTTTCTCTCCCTCTCTCTTCTTCTTTTATTTCAGAGTCGTCGCATTGCTCATAAATTTTATTATGAACTTCAACTCGAAGCCGAATCTCCGTCCGTGCATATTCGAATTCACTCTCCCGTTGAGCACACAGATCGATGCGATGCGATGCGATGCTCATAAACAACATGCAGAAATTACTTGTTTAAAATTTGTCACACCATTAGTAAAAAAATCGGCGGCGAAAGGACCTCGCTGTGGCCAGATCCCCTACCAGCTCCACTGCCAGCTCCACTGCCAGAGCCTTTGCCTTGTTTGCTCTTGATTTTATCAACCGCAAAACATCTACTCAAGTGTCAGTGTCACTCGCACAGCGGGCGGGCGGCGACGACCGACGCAGATGAGGACCCTGGACCATCCCAGGCGTTGAAAAATGAAGAACAGACGGACCAGACACTCCAGACAGTTCACGAAATAACAACAAACACAACAACTGAAAATATTGCACCATCTCCGGGATGCCAAAGATCGAATACCCTACATTAACTAAGTGTATGTTAGTGTAAAGATTAAATATCATTAATTAAATAATGTCATATCAAATAATATCTCGATTTTAAAGCATTTGTGTTCATTATAGAATACCCTACTTTCAGCACAGAGCAGACTCCGTTTTAAGTATTTGCATCTGATTAAAGATCAAAAATAACTTTATCTGAATGCGTTACACATTTCATCATTAAAAGACAATACCCAAATTAGCTAGAGTATACAAATGCCAAAACGCTTGCTTTCTGCGCTCTGTTGCGGGGCCAGCGTCGAACTTTATCCACATAATGAAAACACCCTCAACTTAAGTGCATAATTTATAACGAAACGAGCCAGCGAGACAATGAAAAGGTTGAAATACCAACCAGAACGAGCCTTGGAATTGGACTTAAAGTTGGAACTGTAGCTGGAGCTGGACCTGGGCCTGGAATTGATCTTGGACTGGGGCCAGTTTGTGTGTTAATAAATTTCTTAATAAAACATGCAAATTCAAATGCATTTATCTAGATCAGCCAAAAGCGACAAAATTTTACGCTCATACCATTTATCAGAGCGAATCGCATAATTTTTTTGGCACACGTCTCATCTGTGGGTAGGGCCCAGCTCAGCCCTGGACTGGCCAAAAAACCAGTTGAACTCAATAAATATTTTGACTCTTGACAAATGCGCTGAACAATGCCAACAATGCCAGCAATTTCAGGCCATTTCAGGCTCGCTACCTTATGAATATCAAAAGGCCAAGGGCAGCTAACAGTTAACCAGGGGCGTTTCCTGACCGCAAAACCCCATAAATATATCACAAGCTATCACAATAGGCACAAGTTCTAGGGGCAGTTTTCGCAATTGTGCCAATTGGTTCGAGTCCATGTCAAAATTGTGCTAAGTAGGAGGGCAAACCAAGGGCGACCTACGTACAAAATTATTATGCTGAAAACATGAGAAATTGTTGGCTTGCTTATTGTTGCGCCTAAATGGGTGGACGGATGTTTGGGATGTTTGTTGTCAGTGAAAGTTGTAAGAAAAAAAGAAAAAATACATTTATTGGGTTAAGGTAAGGTATTTGTTTTAAAAGAAACTCAACTAGAGGCAGGACAACGACGCCTGGCATAAGGGTAATATTTTTACAACAACCTGGTATTAAGGGTAATCCATGAGCTAAAATCATTGTTTAAGACTATTTTAAAAATGTTTAAGTTGTAAGTTGTTAGGTAAATTTAGCTTCAGGCAAGTTTAAGCTAGTTTGTTTTTGTTGTTTGATTAACATTGCCACAAGTGTTAAACTAATTTTAGTCAAAGTTAGCGTACACACAAATATATTTATACGGAATCTGGGCTTAACCATGAACATCGGAAATCATCAAATATTCGAAATCAAATAGATTTAAAATACTTTACAAAGCGTCTTACAAATATGCGCAGTATTCTTTAAATAAATGGAACTAAATAAATGACGAGTCAACCAGTTCTCAACTCGTGTCTGCCTCTATAATGTGTAATCTTCACGGAATATTGGAAATTATCTATAAGCAATTATTAGTTCACACAAGCATAAAACGTTTATAACATTTCCGCATAAACTTAACACCCGTAAAATATTATAAATTTGACAAACAAAACTGAGATCGAATGCATTTGCATATTTCGTATGACAATCGCGGCGGTGGGTCTCAGTTTGGATGAATGGATGATGGGTTCCCAATGCGACTCTTCAAACACAACAAACACACACACACATACACACACAGTTAGCGTGAACTGAAAAGCGTGTTAATTTTCACTGTGCATTTATTGTGGCCATATATTGAACAAGAAGGGGGGCCAGAAGAAGTAGAAAGGGGAGGTTAGCAAGCAAATCGAACGTCTTATGTTAATGGGCGGTTCGGAGGGACGCCCCAAAGTTTCACCGTTGAAAACGTTGTGCTGTAAAGCTGTTAATTAAAACGAAAAAATGTACCAAAAACAAAAAAAATAAAATAAAAAAATAAAAAAAGAGGACCACACAAACGAATCTGATTCCCACCAAGCCAGTTTGTTGCCTATTTAAGTCTTTTGTCTTATGAATGCACTTGTCGCTCTCTCTACCACGACTCGTCTTGGCCGAATATTTGAATATTTTTGCAAGCTGTACTCGTTTCGCTGATTGATTCTCTAAACAGCTGCCACTCCTGCAGTCCCCGGACATAAAAAGAAAACAAGATGGAACAGATGTTGGCGAATAGCCGGAGTTGCAATACTCTTGCCGACGGCTATATAAACTTAACAACGATTTTTTAATTAGTACTGAACATGAGCCTAAGCGAAATGTAGTCACTAGAGTTTTCGATCAATAGTATCTTTGACATTGCCTTCTGCCAAATTTTAAAACGTTGCAAATACTTGATGGCTTTTATATTCTTTTGGAAAGGTAATAGCTTTGGTAAGGGTATTCAACTAACTAAGTGGAGGTAACAAAACACGAAATGCGAACAAGTTGAAGCAGGTTTGCATCATTTGTGGAGTTATCAATCACACATAGAAATTTGAACGTTAGATGAAGCGCGAGTTTGACTCTGACTACGCCTGGGCCGAATGTTAGTCATTAATTATGCGACGACTGATCCAACGGATCCAACAGTTTCAGCTGGAACCAAGGCATCAAGCACAGACTCATCATCGTCAATATTGACAGGCAGCGAACCGCACGAACATGTTCTTTAAACTTTAGCCTTGAAATGGCAGCAGCAGCATCACAGTTTGCACATTTAGTATTATTATTTTTGAAAAAAATTTCTATTTATTTTTTTTTTTAGATATTTTTTGTAGTTTTGGTTTTGTTTGTTGATGCAGCAGGGTCTAGAGAAGCAGGTCTTACCGGGTCTTAGTCTCTTCGGCGGTTTATTCACATAATTGTTGCTAGTTTTTGTTGTTGGCTTGTTTATATTTAATTGCTAAAAACTATAATTCTGTCAAGTTTATTATGAAAATAATTATAATGCACGTTTTGTGTGTTGTTGCTGTTGTTGTTGTTATTGTTAGTGGTGCCATTGTACGGCAAGTTTATCTAAGTGCGCATATCTTAAGATTTTGTGTCTAAACAATGGTCGTGGCTTGGCTGATTTAGCGTTATAATTACCCCCAGACGACTGTGCACAACAAAAACACCAAATCACACACAGACACACATAAATAGTCACATAAATTCTATGTAAAGTTTTGTAAAGAACTTGTCTATTGGGTCATTGGGTTAGTGTTAAGTCATTTTCATTGAAATTAAAAAAATAAAAAAAACACAACGGTTCTGCTGACCGAAAGTGAGTTTAAAGTTGACACACTTAACCATTTAGTAGGCAATGGAAATGAGTCAGGAATTTGACGGCACTGTCGGACAACAGTTCAAAAGATTTGAACAGCATTGATAATAAGCAAATAAGAAGGCCAAATAGAGTTTGCCCCAGAGCGGCATGCGCAGCCTTCTCATCTATCAGGCAAGCTATTTCGAATAACTGCTAACAGATCGAAGGCAGACATATATCTTTCACATAATCAATCGGTTTCTGTTTCTTCACCTTCTAATATGTTTTAAAAGTTTGCATAAAGCATGTCTTATGAGAGAGTTTCGAGTTTTATTATTTATTTGAAATATTTCTTAATTTTGAAAATTTATATAATATAAACAAAAGCGTAGCAATATTGATAGACTTATCGACTGATTTACCTTTCCATATTTGGACTGCACTAAGTTAGCCCCATATCAAACAATTAACGCCTCTTAACGCTTGATCAGTGGAGGCGCTGATCAGTGGACCACAGTCACAGAATGGATGCCACACCTTGTGTGGTAGTTTTGCTTATAATTACAGCGAAACCGACAGATGCCATAAATCTCAAATCCCATGAAACGCTACAAATTAACATTATTAAAATTTGGTTTCGACACATAAAACAAAAGACCAAAACAAATAACAATATTTTGATGTTATTTGGACTAAACTAGCGGCTGCCGCACCGATCCCATGTGCTAAGTGAGGAAGTAAACGTTAACAACTCTCTAGCCTCTCTCTCTCTTGAACTCGTCAAGGAAATATGACGGGAACGAGGAGCAGAGGCGAATGTGAATGGGGAAACTCGATTGGAAACTTAAGGTCGAAAACTTGCAGTTATAGAAAAACTTGCACAACTTGAAGAAAATTAACAGCTGAGCCGTAAAACGTGTCATTTGAAGAAGCAGAAAAAGGTAAGGCATTTGGGATACTGTTTATTTTTATCGGCCTATAAAATCTACACTCTTTTGATGCCGTTGCCTGCCTTTACTCAACAGCAATTTACGATTGATAATAAATCATTGCAGAGATCTGTACCAGTTGTACCCGGATCGGGAAAAAATGAAATGAAATGAAATCCTGATGCACTAATTCATTTTTTATTAACGCCCCGGGGCAAATGTGGAAAAACACGACAACAACAAAACCCTCGTAAAGAAGAAGAAGTATATCTGTATATATTTATAATCAATAACAAGGTTCGACTGCGAGCACAGTTGGAAATCAGGACACCAATAAAAAGTCAAGAGCATTTAAGGCTGGGAAACAAAATCTCATCTAAATAAAAAAATTTTTCTGATGTTTATATGACGGCGATAACTGTGAGTCACATTTTCGAGTCTGTTTTGTAGGAGAGGCCGAAGGTACACAAAAGAGAACAATATGTTGGGTCCTTACAGACAGCACATTGTCTCAATAGAACGCGTACGAATAGAGACCGAGTCGGAGCTAGGAGGCCTATATCTAGTTGCCCGAATGATAAATTGCTGGCCAGACGCCAGCCGAGGTTTCCAACCAATTGTTATGATCTGCTTCTGCCCAGCTGGGCAGCTGAGGGCAAACGGAACGCCCGCCAATTAATAGAGGGCGACTGGAGTCTGCTCGTTTGTAGGTACAGTTGCAGCCGGGCATATCAAAACTCAATCAAAGTCTTTTCACACCTCTGACGACTTATCGCACGCATCGATCGGGGGGAAGTGCGCAACTGGACGGCGTGTACCCGAGTCCCGCATCGGGGATTGCAGCAACCATAACAATCGTATTAATCGTGCGATAGTAAATTAATGCAAACCATTGTGAGGTTCGACACGATTCCTGTTAGTAACGCTGATTAGGATCAAGCCCTGGCCTCACGCACACCGCAAGGATACATTAATGTGTCAACATGTGCGATAAGTCTGGATTCAGAAACGGAAAAAAAGCGGAGAACGGAACACACAGTAGTTGTGTCTGGTAGCCCACAAAAACAAATAATACTGATGTCTAGTTCCTGGTAGTGAGATATTGTGTACAAAGAGATCTGATAAAGATCACATACACACACACACACACACACACACACTCCACAGCACAGCACACACACGATTCGTGCGAATGTCACAACGACCACAACAATGTGCGCATAATGAGCAGAGGCCCGGGCAAACCAAAGCAAAGCAAAGCAGAGGAGCCGGAGCCGGAGCCGGAGTCAGGAGCCAGGAGCCAGGCACCAGGAGCCAGCAGGATTTCAGCGCCGAGCTATCACAAGCTACCAATATTTGAGAACTCCCTTAGCGCAATTCTCAAAGCCATAAACCACTTTTTTTTTTAACATTTTGAAAACAATTTTAATGCCGCTTTTTGGCATGCTACATAAATCTTTTGGCAGGACATGCGCTTGAGGAAAATTTCATATCATTTTTATTGCAATATGCAAATGGTTTGTTTGGCTTGATTTCCTTTGTCTAGTCCACGCTGACCTTCAACCCCTGGCTTAGAGCACACACACACAGTATGCGGTTGACCGCATTTTCAACGGTTTCCGTTCGCGCTCTCTCGGAAAGGGTTGCATATAGTTTTTTTTTATGTTTTCTGTTTTCTTATGCGCTAACAACTTGATTAGAAAAACTTGGCGTACATTATTCTTGATTAAGTCACATTAATTATGATAATGATGACGACTGTCTCGAATCGCAGCATACAAAAAGGAAACGGGCACAGGGATTGCAAAGAGGGGCAATTGAAACGGGAACAGGATATTGTTTGACTTCAAGGTCCAGACAAAGCAGCGACGTGTGCGCGAATAAAAAATGAGCAGAGCAAAAAAGACCATAAAAAATTAAAGTGGAGAATAGAGAGAAGCAGAGAATCCGAGCAAAGAAATATATCTGTGTGTGATAAATGTCAATTTCCTGCTCAGCATCCGACACGCCTGAATCGCCTGAATCGCCTGAATCGCCTGGCTCGCTGATGACTTCATCTGTAGGATATCTAGATTATGTACGGAAGTTATCTAATAACGGCTGACACTTTTAATCCTTTTATGGAATTAATCAAGTGTGGCCATGAACGATCCAATGCCCGAAACGGGCAGCTGCTTTCTGCAGATGCAATTGACGCTCTGCCGAGTTGAATTTCTTTCTGAAAACAGCTCGGATAATTGTCAGCAAAAAACGAGACTCCATATTAGAGGGTGGCTATAGTTTTACCTCAGTTAAATAAGGTGTACTATGGCAAATAAATTAACTTTAAATTAAAATAAATGAAATCTTATAAATTAGGCCTAATAATAGTTTGTATTGCAGCCGTTAAATATTATAATATTATTATTTGTACCGATTACAAAAAAGACCGAAAATTGAATAGATTGTATATTTCTCGTTTAATTTTTATTAATTTTCATTATAAGCTATTTTTATTGCATAGTCTATTTCCTTGCAATGTTTGGTAGAGTTCAGAAGAAAATGTTTTTGCTTCTGGATATTTTTAAATATTCAAGTGAAGTAATGAAAATATGTCAGTAAGACATATGTTTACTGGTCAAGCGAGATCCTTTAGGTCTGCTTTATATAAGTAATTCCATGTCAAACTCTATTCTTTAGTCAAAACATTCGCAAAATATAATTCCGTACTATTTGAAAAGAAGCTCTTAGAGGTCAATAGCCAACTGAACATGTTACAAATTGATTGATTAAATGCTTTATAAAGATTACAAAATGAAGAAAACTCATAAAATGCAATTTCAATTATTCAACTCACATGATAAGCGAGACATTCATAAATTAACCATAAGCCCGACATAGCAGAACCTAAAACCAAAAAAAAAAAAAAAAACCAAAGTTACAAAATTTATGGACATTCATTGATCAGTGCATGAAATTTTATGCTTTATGTTGTGTCGTATGTGATTTCCGTTCGGGAACTGCGCTAGGTGGGCTAGACCCATCAAAACAAAAAACAAAACAAAAAAAAGAGAGAAAGAAAACTAACTGAAAATCAAACTAGAAATGCAGTCTGCATATTAAAACAAGAGAAAAGAAAATACAGTTTTCCAGACAGAGTTTTGAGTTTGAGTTTGAAGTTTGAGAGTTTTCAGTAGCTCCGGCAGCTGCGATGGAAGCCAACCGCAGTGGGCAGTCGCTCAGAAAATGACAAATGAGATGAAGCGGATCACGGGAATCTCGACGGAACTGTCAGTAGGCAGAGAGTTGTCAAAACAAATGGTTAAAGGCAAACGGATCAGCCTTGGCTAAACAATTCGAAAAACAGTTGCGAAATGTGCAACTACTTGAACTACCGTTGATTTTCTAGCATCCTTGATCGGTTAGGATCATTAATCATTAATCATGCAAAAACGCACACACTTAACGCTTTGCTGAACAAGAGGAACAGATGAAATCGACTTAAATTAGGCAGCTTCTTGGGCCACACTTTGATCGATTTGCCGACTCGAGATCCCAATGCCCACTTCAGAGTTCTGTTTGTTCTCAGTTCTCTATTGATTGTGTCACCGCATTGTCATTAATTATGCCTTTGTTTAGGCCTGGCTGTCACTTTTGTGGTTCAGCAGCCCAAAAAAAAAAAAAATTAAAATAAAATAAAATAATAATAATAATAATACTATTTCGAGTGCAACAACATTCGAACGGGTTAAGCTAACCGAAAATCTAGGTAGATGGAACGACGCCTAATGCTTATGAATTTCTAATGTTGCGTCATTAATCAACCAGTCAAAAGGTGTTTTGATTTTGGCATACGCTCAAGGCTACCTAACTAGCAGCCCAAAACAAACAATTGACATACACACACACACACACACACATGTGACATTGGACTGCTGCAATTGCAATGCTGCGAGGCCCCTGGCTCGAATCAGTGGCAAGTTCCACAAACTTGCAACATGCAATCGCGAAAATTTGTGCCTGCGAAACTAGAACACGAATGAGAACTTTTTTAAGGCCCCATTATGTTTGGCGCTTTGTTTGGCCAAGAAGAATAGGAAAGCCCCAGAACGAACCTAAGGTCAATCTTAATAGGTTCGAGGCGCTGAGCCATTGAACTTGTTGGGTAGCACCTTGGCTCCGTTTCGGCAGCTAGAGAGCTTGCATTAGCACATGCTATTAATTCTTCAGCGCTTGCATTGTTAAAACACACTCACAAAGACACCCCGACGGACAGACTGACGGACGGTTCGACAATCCAATAGACAGTTGTTAACAAGACACCAAAGCTGAGGGCCTGCGGCTCGAATGTTGAGTTCAGGCACACACACACACACACACACACCGAAAGAATATCTAAAAGTGCCACAGTCGAGTGTGCTTTAACTGAAGTATACCCTGTTTTCAAGTGAAGTTGCTTGAGTAACTTTTATGTTAACCGAAGGATGTTTTTGATCAATTAAAAGATTATCTGCCAACAGTCTGGGTGTTCCGATCTGGCTATTCCTACTCCTTGTCGCACGTGCCCTGTTTGCGAACTGTGTGTCTACAGGGTATCAAAACAAAAAAAAAAAAGATCTCATAGTTACACAACGCACAAAATGCGTTAATTAACAGAAATATGCAGCGCCCACTTGGCAACTCTGGCCGGAGTTACGCCCCACAGCAGCATTCAATTTGGGGCTATGGCAGGGAGCAGGCGTTGGGGCTTACCCCTATATGGTGCTATAGACTATGCCTTCGGCTTATTATTTACGATTTTTCGCATAAATTTACGCGAACGCTCGTAAAACTGCGTGAAATACGACATTTTGAGTTCTGTGAAAGTGTAACACCAACAGCCCAAGTCTGGGATTGTCGGGATTGCAGCTGGGACTCGGACGGAGTCCGGGACCGAAGCTGCGATTTGAACCTGGACCTGCACAAGGCTGCTGCAATCGCAGAGTGAGAGAGCGCTAACTTGGCGTGAACAATAAGCCAACATCTTTGTGATTTGTAGCTTTCAGCGTTAACTCGGCAACAATGTTGCTAATAGATGTTGCTAAGCTGTTGCCGCCGCTGCCGCAACACTATGCAACAAAAGCTCTGAAATTCCTTTCTGCTGCTTTACGCTGGCGAAAGCTCTCTCCTTTAACTTACTAGTCTAACAGCTGCTGATGAAGAAGAAGAATTGCGCTTACCAAACGAACAATTTTATTACTTCAAGGAAACTTTCCCCCAAAACTTGTCGTAATTCTCCAAGCCTCAATTTTGAAAATTAATCCAAAGCTATCCTATATGCAAAAAAAATTTATTTGTTTAAACATCTATTGTGGTACATTTTCGGGTTGGTGCACATGGTAGAAATGTATTTCGGTGTCAGAGGCTAGATTTTGTATATATATATATAGTTTTAGTTGTAGATAAGTTTTCTTAATCGTCTGCCAAGTCGCCGACTGTCACCGTGGCCGGAGGCGCTGTCGCTGTCGCTGCGGTCACACTGAAGGGCAGACCGTGCTGCGTGGCCGAGGCCCAGCTGCGCCTGGGCAGTATCCGGCCAAAGTTGAAGTATTTCTGGCGCAGCTTGTCCTTGATTTCGTCCTCATTCATGATGGCGCTCGCCTCGCGGAAATTGAGGAAAATGCGACCCTTTTCATCGGTTTTGATCGGCAGAATCTCGGTGCAAACGTTGCGCGCCTTGAGCAGAAAGCCCTCCTCCTCCTGCTGGCCGGTGGCGACGATGGATTCACCGTCGCCCTGGCTCAACTGATCCTCGGGCAGCACGACCACGGCGTCCAGGCGCGAGTCCATCGATTGCGAGCGCGGAGGCTTCACGATGGCCACGTGATTCTTCTTCTTGCGCAGGCAGAAGGGATCCCGGTCGCTGGCTTTGACGTACTGCACCACGGGCCGATTGACGCCCCACTTGGGGCGATCGTCCATTTTGTTGGCATCCTTGTCCTTGCCCTGGTTCTTCTTAGCCTTGTCCTTGTCCTTCTCCTTGCTCTTCGCCTTGAACGTGGTCGTTGTCGTCGTCGTGGTCGTTGTCGTCGTCTCGTGATCCTTCTCCGCCGCGGACTCCTGGGCGGGCTGCGTCTGCGTCTTCGACGTCTGCGTCGTGGTCGTGGTGGACACCTCCCGCTTCAGCAGCACCTTGTAGAAGTTGTCGTGGAAGAGGCACAGATCGCAGTTGAGCGGCAGCTCCGTCTGCGTCTCCACGTCGGCCTGCTGGGATCCCCCGCTGCGTTGCCTGCCCGCCGCGTGGCCAGCGGCCAGGGGCGTCTTCACCGGGATGAGCGCCAGCTTATCCTGCTCGCTGGCCACGGGCGCAATGTCCACCTCCAGTGAGTCCGGCGAGAAGCAGCCGCTGGCCGTCTCCAGCGCCGTGCGGCCGGAGCGCGCCGTGTGCAGGAGCTCCCCATCCTCGTGCTCCTTCTCCGCCTGGTAGCCGTCCTCCGTGCAGATGGACGTGTCCGTGCGCTGCGTCATCGTCGCCTTGGAGTAGCTCTGCTCCATGCTGCCGGGTGGCTTCATCGCCGGCTGCTGCATCAGGTATGTGGCAATCTGCAGATTCCCGATCGCGTTCTGCAGCCCGAAAATGTCCGTCGTCACGGGCAACGGGATCAGCGTGGCCGGCTGCATCAGCAGCGCCATGTTCTCCTTATCCTCGCCCCCAAAAATGCCCTGCGGCTTGGACTTGCCCTTGGGATTCGCTGCGGCCTCCGTGGCCGGCTGCTTGATGGGCTTGGTGATGGTGCGGCGCAGGTTGATGGGCGTGCCGATCAACACCTTCTCCTCGGTGACCAGGGCTGGCGGGGCTGCTGCCCGTGGCGTATGGCTGATGCTCTCCGGATCGGCGGCGTCGTCCGCAATCACTGCCTGCTCCGCCTTCGCCTCCGCCGGCGATCCCGCCGCCGCCTCCTCCTCCTCCTCCTCCTCCTCTTCCACGGAGAGCACCTGGAGCAGCTCTGGCTTGCCGGCCGGCTCCTCGCTGGTACTCCGCTCCATGGAGGGCACACGGCTCTTGCGCTTCTTCTGCTTCTCGATTTTGGCCGCCACCTCCGCCTTGGCGATGGCGTCCAGCATCGCCTGCTGCTTCTTCTTCTGGGCCTCCTCGCGCTCGTGCAGCTGGCGACGCTCGCGCTCCAAGCGCTCCTGCTCCAGCTGCTTCTGCTGGCGCATGCGCTGCTCCTCGAGCTGCTCCTCCTGGCGATGGCGCTCCAGCTCCCACTTGCGGATGAGCTCGCGCTCCTGCAGCTGCTTCTTGATCGCATTGTGATACTCCGCCGCCTTGCGCCGCTTGTCCATGCGCTCGGCCAGCGTGTGCGCGTCGAGCGGCGCGTTCTGGCCGCGCAGGTAGGTGGACGAGGACTGCACCGACTGCACGTCGTCCTCGCTGTCCTTGAGATCGTGCACGCCGCGATTCAGCCAGCCCGGCGCCGGCATCTGCGCCTGCTGCTGCACGTTGTAGTTGGCCCAGCGGGCGCGCTCCCGATCCCGCTCGTGCTGCTCGTGCACGTAGTAGTCGCCCTGCTCGGAGGTGTTGCTGATGTGCACCTGGTAGGTGTTCGACGTGGACACGTCGCGGCTGAGGCTCAGGTTCGAGGAGCTCGACGGTGCGCCCAAATAGCAGCAGCTGTCAAAGTGGGAGAAGCGGGAGGGGGAGGAAACCCATTAGCACCCACCCGGAGACGGCTCAAGCTCAGATTGGTCTACTCACCCGTCGGCCAGGTAGCCGTCGGCCGCCAGTGGCTCGTAGCTGTGGCCCTGTCCGGGCGGACGTCTTCCCTTGGGGGGGTAGGCATGGCTCCTGCCCTGTTTGGCCGCCTGCGGCCCGACGGCGGGCGTGGGCGTGGGCGGGGCCAGGGGAAGGGGCAGGGGCAAGGGCAGGGGCAGGGGGGCGCCCTGTATCGATCGCCGCAGGCGCCTCACGTTGCCAACTGCAGCGCTGACGACGCTCTCCTCGGCCTGGCTGGCGCTGCCCATGCCACTTATGCTCCCATTCTGGCTGGCGGCGTCGTTGTACCAAATGTCGGGCGTGTGTGTGTTCTTGGGCGTATCGCTCAGATAGCCGGAAGTGTCCTCTTCCTGGCAACCGGCTGGCGCCTGATTCGCGTTCGGATTGTTTAATCGATGTGGCACGTTGCCGTTGTTGCCGCCGTTGCCGGGATCAATGTTTGTTGCCTTCACGTTGCCAAGTTGATTGGCCGCCTTCTGCTGCTGCTGCTGCTGCTGCTCCTGTTGTCGCTCCTGTTGTCGCTCCTGCTGTCGCCTTACCCCGTACTCCCGCTGCCCAATCGTGGGCAGGCTGGGACTTCTCACTCGCTGCTGCTGCTGCTGCACCGCCTGCTGTGGATGTTGCATGCGCCCCTTGGCCGTCTGCAGCGAGGTGGGCACCAGCTCCACGTAGCGCCCGGGCGGCGCCTGCAGCTGCAGCTGGCGCGCGGACATGCCCGGCGCATAGCTGCCCCGGCGATGGCGCCTGTACAGCATTTCATCGTCCTCGAAGTCCGCGTCGGCGTCCACGTCCAGATCGTCGATATAGCGCTCCAGCTGGTTCATGTAGTCCTCGCTGCGCTGCCGCTGCACCTGGCGGTAGTCGGCGGCGGGCGGCGGCCGCACCACCAGCTGCACGGGCTGTCCGGGCGGCTGGCGGGCGTGGCTGGAGGTGCGATTCGACGAGGTCTGGCTGAGATCCAGATTCGAGTAGTAGGTGCGTATCGAGGTGCGCTCGATTTTGTGGTGCGACGTCGACGACGTGTGCTGGTGGTGATACATCTCATCCATGCGAGCGATTTCCTCTGCGAAGGAGAAGAAATCAAACGGCTTTAGCAGCTGCACTTAGAGCTTCGTCCGGCGGACCCACCTCGTTCCTTGGCCCATTGCTGCTTCTTCAAGTCCAACAACCTATGCGTTTGTCTAGCTTCCGGCCCCGTAATCATGTCTAAGCACTTAGTTCATTGCACCTGACAACTGAGGTCAGCTACTTACACACACACACACGGCACACACACACACACACACACACACGGCACGGCACACCACACTTGAGATGGACACCACCACGGGACAAGGCTAAGCCAAGCACTAAATGTGAGACACTCGACAAAATTCCATCAAACTCGCGACACTGAAGCGAAATTCGATTTGTTTTGCATTGGAATTTCCTGCCAGAGTTGCCCTGGCAACCAACGCGTGTAAACAAATAAGGAGCCGTTTTCTCTGGATACCGATTTCAATATACCCTTTAGCTAATGTCGGATTAAGCCAACTGAGATGGACATCAAGCAACGAAAGTAAAAACCAAAATACCCGTAGTGCTAACCGGAAAAGAACTTGCCCAATTACTGTGAACTGCGGCCAGGTGTGGAGGGGCAAAAAAGTCCTTGCACTCGACTCGCAGTGGGTTAACGCAGTCGGGAGGGATTCGCGTGCAAGCAACTCTTTCGTCTGTTCCTAGGGGGAGTGGAGTTTTGTATACCAAAAATATAACCAAATGGCGTACACAAATAGACATTTGCATATATTAATGGCATGCGCCGGGTCGCCAAATGGAAGGGAGCTGGGCGAGTTGGCTTCCTATTGATTTGTGAATTCGTTAGCCAGGCAAATGCAAATGCGTCGCTTTGGGGAGCAACAAGTCAGGCACGCGGGTCATTATCAAGTGGATCGAAAGTCGGGCCAAACAATGCGTAGGTGTAAAGTGCGGAACGTCCTTCGTTGTGCTAAAGGAATGCAACTCGATTAAGAGGGTACAACCTACCTACCTACCTGGGAGCCCGACTCACAAGACTTTATTTCCCATGGTCAAATAGAAATGGCCAAAGATAAAAGGAAGAAATATCTCATAACCCATTTTCCATAAACATACATAAACCACAAAAGCCACAGCTAAAGTTAACCAGACTCATTGTTGTTGTTGCTGTTGCGGCTGTTGTTGTTGTTGTTGTTGTTGTTGTTGCCGTTGTTGCTGTTGGGTCTGGTTTATACGCGTGGGCGTAGAAATCACTGCCAGTCAAAAGGTCATGTTATGATCTTGAGCGAACTATGTGTCTAAGTCCGACGATGACGCTGAGGAGCATGGGAGCCCAAGCTCAGCCCAGGCGGCTGCAGTTGCTGCACCACCACAACAACACCGAATATCAAAGACACAGAGCAGAGCCAGCAAAAAAAAAACCAAAAAAAAAAAAAAAAAAAAAAAAACAGAAAAAAAATACACTAAAAAGAGCAGAGCAAAACGGATCAGTGTAGAGCGAAGCTCTGGACGGTACGGCAATCAAGAAATCCCACTTGATACAAGTGCATTTATAAGACATTATAATGAGTTTTTATAAACTTAAACAGGGTCGCAGTCGTCGCGGCCCCCTCCCCCGGCCCGTGTTAGCCTTAGGGCGTCACTTAACTAGACTTGAACTTGGACAGGCTCTTGAATCGGGCACTGTGCAGCATTGATCATGACTGAAGATGATAATTGCTGCGAGCTAGGTCAACAGTTGAGCAGCGGTACACATGTCACCAATGCGATCAGGTTTTCGGCGTGTCCGCCGTGTTTCAGAAGAAAGTGATCGCCGATCGGTGGTGATCAGCAGGAAAAGTATTCGGCAAAAACGACACAGCGATCGTGTCTTATGGCAGGCATTTAGCCAGCAATTTTCATACATCTTGGCCAAGATTTCTACAGCAAAATTTCACTTGGTGTCCGAGCAATCATCAATTGAACGATCAGCGCATTCGATCGCTCTATTCGATCGATTGTACGATCGATCGATCGATCGCTCGATGTATCATTTAGCGTATAACCTCAATACGGCGATCAATAAACAAACAAGCCAAATGCCTAATAATTGTAATTTACCATATTTTTGTCGACTATATGACGATCATAGACGAACCAAACACGATCGGGCCCCAAAGGCACACCGCACCAAGGCAGTGGGAGTGGGAGTGGAAGTGGGAGTGCAAGTGGAACTGGGAGCGAGTGGAACCTGTAAACGTAACCGTTTAAATGGCAGGGCACCTCAGCTCAGCTCAGCTCAGAGTACGGGTACGGGTATGGGTATGGGTACGGGTTTCGAGTTTCAGAGCCGCACTCATGGATGGGCAATACATATTGATCAAAATTGATGATGTTGACACGAACTTTGAACGAGGCACAACAAGCGATGACTTTACGATCAGCAACAACGTCTTCGTCTGCGTCTTCGCTGGCTGCTCCTCGACCTCCTCTTCTTCTTCTTCTGCTTCAGCGTCTTCTTCTACTGTTTTTCAAGGGTTTCTCGCCAGTATTTTCGTCAACACTTGAATGTTGAACGATTTTCCCAAGTGTTTTGGGTATCGCATGTAAAATAACAACAACTTTATAAATTCTCAAGTGAGAGTATCACACAATTGATACACACACTTACACGAAGAGGTGGCCACACTGGTCATTGATTTTGAATGGCTTGCAGCTTTGGCCACGATATCATCATCAACCAACTATCGATAGCCGCGATCTCCAGCTAATTGAAGACCGGCTCGTTGGCTCCTCAACTCAATTGACATTTCGTAAACAACCAGAGGTTCAAGTGTTGCAGTTGTTGTTGTTGTTGCTGTTGTTGGCTTCTAACTCAAGAATTTAATTGTTCAGATGACACTGTTGCCTTTGTGTTGCATTTGGAACAGAACGCGAGGCATTACAAATTTTGTTTTTGGTGTTGCAATCTCAGCGCGTTCTCTTGGCAACTTTCAATTTATTTAGTTAGATCTCAGACCTGGCGTCGTCGTTATTGCCAAAAATGGTTAGCCAGACAAAACGTTCCGAGACGTCCACAATAACAACAACAACAACAATAACAATGACAACAACGACCAACAATCTGACCAACTGTCTGCTGCTCACATTGTAGCGCCAACACTCGCCAACAACTGTCAGGTGTTTAGATGCCTGCCTCAGATCTCTCTCTGACTGCGCCACGAGTCGCCTTAGTCTAACAGTCAAATGGGGTCTGTTCACTTTGGCATGCAGTTTGTAACGCGGCAAAGAAACGTTCTAAGCGTGGTTCAAATATTGCACTTTATTTTAAATAAGTATAAATATATTATTGTAATGAGGAACTATTCAAGATAGTAAAATTCGAATTTTAATTAAATTAAAATCGAAGCAACTGAATTACTTAAAATATCTTGAATAAGTTAAAATTTTTTATATAGATTTTATTTCTGTAGTCTAGCAATGACTTTATAATATTTCTAAAGTTATGCTCCTTTTATCTACAAACAAGCTCTATCTTATTCTCTTTAAGGATATTGGCAACATGTGTCTGCTTAAGTGTAACTTAGCTTCGGCTCAATTTTGTTGGGGCAACTGGCTTGTTGCAGCTTGTAATTGTTGCCACTCGTCGTTGTCGTTGGTTGTCGCTGATCGTCAGTGGGGCTGCTGTTGTCCTCCAGCTGACAACATGCTACACTTTGGTCACTATAATGAGCCGTAATTAGTGCTGATGTGTGGACAACTTAGATGCCCCGGCTATGTGGCATGATAGGCCGCGTGTGAAAATTTGCGCGCTTTTTGATAATTGCGACAAAGAGTAGTTGTTGCTGTTGGTGTTGGTGTTGTCGGTGGTAATCGTTACTTCAGTTGAGGCTCTGACATGGCCATGCATCAACGTCGGTGTCGTAAATGTCTGGCTAAATGAAAGGAAAACTGATTAGCCTTGACAAGTTCAAATTGTTTGGCGTAGGGTAGGGACTGGAGCGAGCTCTGCAGCTCTAAGAGTGAAAGCGTTGGGGGGCCTGCGAATAAAATGTCTTTTCCGAAAACCATGCGAAGCTAACAAAAAAAAAAAAAAAAAAGAAGAAAACCAAATATCAAAATGTCCACTGATTGCCAGCGCTTGTCGTACAGCTAGGCAAGCAGCCAGAAAGCCAGCCAGCTAACGGTTAATACAGTCCATCATTATCAGCCACCAACACCGCCTAGCAGTAAAAGAAATGCGTTACCAGCTACAGCAACAACAAGAACAACTGCAATAGCGCAAAAAAAAATAGCAACAACAACAGCTCTAAGGTCAGTTAGAGACCAAAAATTGTTGTGCACACACACACACGGCAGAAAAGATTCTCACAAGGCTGCTGGCACCGCGGCTGGTCGCGGCTGCGCCGTCCACAGTCTCGTGTCCGTGGAGTCTTAGCCTCAACCTCAGCCAGAGCCTGCAACATGAAACAGGTGTGGCACATCGCGTCTACAATGCGCATCGTAACTACCAACACACAGGCCAGAGCCTAAGCCAAAAACTGGGAGGCTGCCCCGGCCGTTTTGGCCAGGCCATCTCTGAGGCTTGCCTCCATCTGAGGCAGTAAGTGTGCACTGCGAGAAGTGAATGCGCAACCCGGCCAAAAAAACACAACTGAGCCAGGTTGAGCATGTGAACACTTCAAGGCTTCAATTTACTTTTTAGCTCTTTAGATACTAAATAATAAATTTGAATTTTTTTTTTTTTAATTTCTATTCAAAGTAATATTCTTATAAGTTGAAAGTAAAATAGGAACAGAAGCACACCAGTATTTTTGCAAGTGTTGCTTTGGCGACGCTTTTACCGCACGTTCGTTATTTTTTCGCAATTTTTGAGGTCACAATATGCCCGACGAAGACGACGACGACGAGGATGATCATCGCTGGAAATCTGAGGCCGGGTCTGGGTCTGCTGTTGAGGTTTGTTGTTTGTCGCCTTAATGAAACACGCGACATACACTTACACACATGGCCAGCGAATGTGGGCACTCAGACCGCGAGCCTAGTCTAGTCCGGCAATAGCAGCAATAACAACAACAACAACAACAACAACAACAGCAGCAGCAACAACGGTGAGGCACACACATGGCACTCTCAACTTTGACCCGGGTCAGGCCAACTGCAAGTTGAAATTATGTAGCGTGGAGCGTGGAGCGTTGCGCGAAATTAAAAAGATAACTCAGATGTGAAAACAATTGATAGTCACAGATATTGAGCTTTGACAGCCAAACGATAGACAATGCATGATAATTTTCTAGTATGTTTTGCGTCTTTTTTTTTGTTTTTTTTGTTTTTGTTCGATTCTTGCGTAAAGTCAATTAAGGTTAGCAACTGAAGTTGTTGGTGGAGAGTTAGAAGATGAAGGCTTCAAGATGCAGCTGGAACAAGTCTTCACTGACATTTGAACCGCTCATCTTCGCCATATTTGGACACGAAGTGGGCATTTTAAAGCAAACCAGATGCCAATTCTCCAGCCTCAGCTTCGCCTGGTAATCGTATTCGTACTTATCGCTAGAGGCTGTTAAACGAACTGTCTTTGAACTGCGCATTCAGTTGTATTTGTTTTTGTTTTTTTTTGTTTTTTTTTTTATTATTTTTTTCGGCTTTTAATGATTGATGGCCGTGTTGCATTGTGTAGCCGAAGTTTGAGCTAATTTATAACAACAACAACAATCAGAGATTGGCTAACTGAGAGTCTCGGCGCATCATCAAGCAATTTGTATGCCCGCCTGTCAATATGGAATCAAAAATATTGAACGATCCTTTTGTTTGGCTCGTTTTGATTGGGCGTTTTTTGTATATTCGTATTTTTGTATTTCTGTATTTCTGTATTTGTTGCTACACCTTCAAAAGCGGAAATCCCATCAACAATGCGTCGTCAACTCTGATGAGTAATGATTGGAAAGTGGATGCACGTCAGCGGAGGGGGCAACAGTCAAGTCAAGCTGTGCAAAAAATAAAAACGGTCGTTGCTACCCCTCAGACACTCAGACACTCCGGCACTTTACACCTTCGATGATCCGTCATAACTTTTAACACATGATATAATTTTGTAGCATTGTCTGCAGGATCGTATTTTCTAGATGGCTTGCATGCTTGTAAACATGATTGATGAGCCCAAAGCGCCCCCTCTCTCCCAAATCTATCTAGATCTCTTTCTCTATCTCTCTCTCTCTCTCTCGAAATTAGTACAACAAACTGTCAATGATTTGTAATTGCGTTTTCAATCATTTTGGGCTGCGAAGAGCTCGTTTCCAATTCGAGTGTTCGTAAGTCCAATTTTAAACGTTTCCTGCCAAGCAATGCCAAAAAAAGCACAAGCAACAAAATCAATTCCAAAAGTGTACAAGAAAATCGTGATTTAAGCAAAACACTTTCAATAACTACACCCTATAATATGCGACATAAAGGGTATACACAGTTTACTACGTTTTAAAGAAAATAAATACGTTAATAATTATTATTTGTGTATCTTTCTAGGGTATTTCGGTATGCAGCAATCTCACCTGCTTTATTCTAGTCCGTTTTGTATATGGCGCCCAATTCGTTTTCAATCGCAGATGCACCACAATGATAAGAAATTTAATTGATTACCTTTTGTTTGTTGTATTGGTTTTTGTTTCTGATTGGGTTGATGCTGTTTGCTCACCTTTCAATATTAAAACTATTTTGCTGTTTTCAATTCCCACGCCAAGTCATCATATACAAAACATTTGATTTATTATTGGGGGAAAAGAGAAAATATATCATAACGTGCTCATAACTGATTGGATCGTACATTGCGTTCGTTTCCATCACATTTTTTGGGTCAATGTCTGGGGCAGTGACTGGACTTTGACTGCGCCCGTGGATGTGGATATGGATGTCGATTATTCGTTTTGATTTTGGGGTAAGCAATGCGGAAATTCAGCTAATACGCAGGTGTTAGCTACCGCCCCGTTAATAACTCGTTGGCCCGCATGATATATGAGCTATGGAAATAAATCCACGGCATGACCTCAGCTATCAAACTTCACACGAAACGAAAATTTATCACCCCGAAGCCCGAATAGAAGCGCAGGCTTAACTCATCGCACGGCTCATTAACAAGAAGCTGCCTCTTGTGGTTTATGAATAATCAGTTTATTAATCAATGTGCCGCATGATTGCAAATAAACGATGATGCTATTATAATGATCGCACTATTACGGATTTTACATATATAAATACGTATTCATATTACCCAACTTGCTCCCCAATACCTAGTGACGAGCCTAATGACCTGCACTGGCTTACTCAAGACCTTAAATATATATATACTTCGACTTACATTTTTTTATGACTATAAGAACTATTTTTAATATACATATATATATTTATTGAATTCAACAACAGAAAGAGAGTATGCTTGTGTATCGCTATTAAACTTCTAATCTTTCGGTTCTCAATATTTTTATTATTAATCTTCATATTACGTGTATTTACTGCAACTTCCCGTATCACCTTAAAATTTTTGTTAATTCTTTGCTGTCCATTACTAATTAAGACATGTCTTAACTGCTGCTTCTTCAGTTGCTTTAACTGTTGACCCTCACGCTTGGTCACTCAATTAGCTGGCCACACACAATGCAGTTGCTCCACTCCCTCTACCTCGACCTCTCCCTCGACCTCTCCCTCTCCCTTGGCTTGGCCGATCCTGGCAGCCGGACAGCTGTTGCCGTTGCCCATCAAATGATGCCGTCAACACTTGGGTCGAGAGCGTTTGAAAATTAAATTTATGATGGGCATTGGGCCAATGTTTAACTATAGCCTGGGGGCGTGGCAGAGAAAGGGCATCATTAAAGTCGCCCTCGCTGCACAGACAAAAAAAAAGAAAAAAAAAACAATATGCAAGCCAAAAAATAAGAGAAAAAGATTTACAGCAAAATGCAAACAAACCTGCCTAAGCCAACAATCATTGCAGGATGAGCGATGTGAGACGTGCGTGTGTCGTGTGTGTGTGCGTCCGTGTGTAGTCGAAGTGAAACTAAGAATCAAAAGGGAATTACAATAACAATTGGAATTACCAATCGCCGGGCCTAAACAAGCAACAATATTTCCCCTAACCCCCCCTGCCAAATGGCTATTTGCCGCATTTAGAGCGCTCACGCGCGTAATTAGGAGTTGCCCAGGATCAGAGCCTGGCCAAAAGGCAGGGACCTAGCCGATCTGCCAATGTGGCTAAGCCGCCGTGCGTGTACTTAACGCTGCGCTTTGGCCCGAGCACTGAGAAAAGTCGCTGGATTTGTAAACCGCACACAAAAGACGGCAACAAAAAGCCAACAAAAGGCTTATTTAAATGTGCATTAGGTGCTGTCGTCGTCCTGCTGCTGCTGCTGCTGCTCCTGCTGCTGGCTAAGTCCTGTCACATGTCAACAATTTTCCAGCAGGCCGCAAACAGAACGCAATTTAAACTTCCTGTCAGCGATTAGGAAGTACTCGTAGCACTCATAGACTAACGAAATTAGTCGTCTCTCTGCTTCAATACTTTTTCGCCTTTTCCTCCTTTTTTTTTTTTGGGAAATTTCAAAGTCAGAACATATGTTGCGCACAGTTGGCATCCTGCCAAGTCCGGCCAGTCCTGCGGCAATTTCATGCTCACTCACACGGTACTTAAAGTGTGCAGCGTGTCCGCTAAACAAACATGCACATAAATTGTATCTCAAACATTGATACAGTCATTAGGCCACCAGCGTTTCGACGGGCTACCGAAACACCTAAATGCCGAATACTCGAATACCGAACCACAGATCGATCGATCGTACGATCCAAAGATCCCCTGCCCTCAGCCTTGTCCCGCTTAATTACCCAGCATGTCTGAAATTAGGCTGTCATCATCATTTAGTATGAGTTAGGAGCAAGCACTCCATATCGATACCCTGTGTACGCGGCCAAAAAGGTTCTAACAGCATTTTGTGGGAATGTTCTTAACAGCCAGGAGAAGGCCTTCTGAAAGTCAAAAGGTAATTAAAACATTTTATATTTCAACGGCTCGAAGAATCAGCCCTGGTTATTTGAGGATCTATTTGTTCATGATCTGTTCTTCACAATAATGTGTACGCATAAACCAGCCAAGATTTTGCAATTATTATTTATAGATGCGAATATATATTGTAAATGTTTTCAATAGACAACGACACACCCAAAAGTGCATCTCTTTCAAGACGATCGCAACTGCGACTGTCATTAACAACATTTAGCGTTGAGCGTTAAAAAAAACATAATAAACAAAAATAATTTGCATTCGCTATAAACAATAAGGCATTTAAGCGTTTAAGCATTGTGGCAATATCAATGGCAGTAGTGCAACTGGCTGGAGATGCATCGGAGGAGTTGCTAATGCAAAGCAATACAAAAATGGAGCTCGATCGAGCGATCCATCGATCGATCGCCAAATGGGCAAGTGTTGAGGCAACGGTCGAGCTGCATCACGATTTTAACGATGCAGCGTAGCTTTATTGACTGCCACACACACACACACAGACACACAGACACATGTGTGTTTTCTATATTCTAGGTATAAAAATAAAAAATCTTATTAAAATTTTATTGCAACAAAATGGAAACAGCGCGCGAAAAGCTTCAGCTAAAAACGGAATTCGTGCGCATCAACAGCTTCAATTTGTTGTTGCTGCAATTGTTGTTGTTGCTGTTGCTGTTGTTGCTTAGTGCAGCTTTTGTCTAGCGGAACACCTGCTGAAGTCAAGCGATGACGTCCCAGCCACAGCTTGCAGCTGTGTGTGATGCATCCGAGGCAGACTTGGAGTCAGCTCAACCCAAGCCAAGCTAAGCCAAGTCAAGTCAAGTCAAGACAAGTCAAGACAAGTCAGAGGCAGTGTCGACCTTCTTACCGCCCGACCAAGCTGAAACCGCCCCTCGATACAGGCCGCATACGACCTTAGTCATTTGTCAGCAGCCACTGCAACCTGGGAACTGGCGGTGCCGTGGTGCTGTGCTGCTGCTGGTGGCACTTTCTTGGACCAAGATCAAGCCTCCATGGCAGAGCCACAGCCGCCATGCCTAACTAAATATCATTGGGTCAAGTTCAGCGTTGCGCACATTTAAAACAATATTTTCTCAACAGACCTTTCAAATTGGCTAAATGCACATATACTTTGCATACCCTGTACCCGATAAAAATGTTCAACAAATTTAACAAATTTTTTAATCGCTCGCAAAGACTATAATAAATTTAGATCCTTGCTTTTGCACGACAAATACTAATGAAATACATTTGAATTTAGTAAGATAAAAATGATCAATGGGTATCTGCTAGTCGACTAGAGTGTTTCCCTGCTGTTCGCAGTATATGCGCATCTGCATCTAAGCGAGAAAATTTTAATTCATATTTTAGTTGAATTGCAGCAGCCTTTCGTATGATTTATACATTTTCATGTGTTTTATTATCGGTACGCAAACGCCTCTTTCTAGCACCAGTTGGTAGTCATGGTCTCCGGCTTAGATATATGATTCATTTCGGAATGATCTGTTATGGCAGACAGTGAGTAAGAGGCTGTAGGAGAGCGCCATTCGCAGGTGCCGCTGCTGCCGAAGAGCCCCGCTTGAAGCTCAAAGTCCTCAGACATGGGCTTTTATTACCCCAACAACATTCGACGGTACTTTCTCACATAACAAAATTCATAATAAACCAGACAGTGTACAGTGCATACAGACTAACAGATACCCTGTGTTATGGGTTGAAGTAATTAGTTAAAATCAATTTGCTTTTCACAAACAATTAGAGCTTGTCAAAAGTGTAAAACTAACATTTATCTAATAAAGCGAAAGGCACCAAAAACATCTAAAGCCGATAATTAAAAGCTCAAGATCTGAAATTGTTAAAGTTTAGTATTTTTATGCCGTTAGCTTAATGTTTAAAATAATTTCAAGTGCTTCTTTAACAAAGCAGTCACACCCTATTTTCGCCCCCACGCAAGCTTTCTCTACAGGGTATAA
This sequence comes from Drosophila sordidula, assembly GCA_035047465.1. Taxonomy (NCBI): domain Eukaryota; kingdom Metazoa; phylum Arthropoda; class Insecta; order Diptera; family Drosophilidae; genus Drosophila; species Drosophila sordidula. The sequence goes on along the minus strand of JAWNPQ010000156.1, from coordinate 6,979,571 downwards.
ATAGCACCTCATACCAAAGATCACAATTAGGCCCGGCGGCCAAGCTGGGAGCTGAAACGGGGAGAATGTGACTGGAAGACTATGCCACAGTGCTCTGGCATTCAGGCTGGCACATTTCTCACAATCAGCTGTGAAAAATCTTTCCATTTATGACCCACTAAAACCGAAAACAACAACCAAACTTAACTGAACTGAACTGAACTTGACTCTTTTCACAGCATCGTTGTTGGCGGCAGGCACTGAGAGAAGTCCCATATCCCATATCCATATCATTTGTGTGCCGAATGTGAAGTTCATTTGTTGAGTTTGTCGGCGTTATGATTTTAATGTACATCCATTATGCATAAATTCACGAAATTCCATTGGGCGGTCAAACGCAGCTAAGGAGAGCAGCAGCTCTTGTACATATGAAGCGAATGCTTTGTTTGCCCGGTTCGGCGAGGTGAAACACCTTTTTGGGGGCAACTTCGTAGTCCATTTGGCAGCTTTAGGTGTTAATAACAACCACAAAGACGTTACAATTACGCATTGAAATCGGTCCGAACTGGCCGAACAGCGAACTGATGTGTGATGTCAACGGTACCAAGGTTCCCACAGATCCCAAACCCAGATATGGACAGAAAAAAATGAAAAGAAGAGTGTTGAACAATTGTTAAATTGGTATTTAAGCGCGTCTATTTTATGACGCCCAATTTCATCCATATTCCACAACAATGCGGAACTTTTGTGTCGCGCCCGAAGAGGGAAATGGAAATGGGCTCCCATAAGACGCGATGCGCACGGAAGCTGTTCTTGCAGCTTGGTCACAATATTTACAGTAGTTTCGGACGGGCTGAGCCAGGGGGGGGAGGGAAGCTCATTACGAACCGGTTGTGGCCATAAAATATGGAATAAGCTGAGCTTTCTAGCAATCGTTTGGCATGTAAATGTTGTCATAATAAAATATCAAAGTGTGTCTTCGCTTTTTGGAGCAATTTGTTAGCCATAGTCAATCCGATCTATCAATTTATCAATGTCCAAAATGCAGCAGCCTCAATACATTGACAAACATAATTAATTTGATGAAATTTAAATTCGCGCCACTAAAAACTGGAAAATTTGTCCAACGGTCGCAACAAAGCACAAAGCGAAACTTGACCAAAAAGAAATCCCCCATAAAAAAGTCAACTTTTTTTTACCAAGTGGTTCACATTTTTCATATACGAATATTTGTATACAGGAAATTAACATTTCTGTTTTGCTGTTTTGGTTTCGGATTCGGATTCGGTTTTCATTATTGGCATGCGCGACCCCTACGGGTCAAATATGATTTGGTTTCAAGTTTTTTGGTTTTATGTGGCACGCACGATGTCTTCAAAAACCAATCGATACCAAAACAGATCAATGATCTCATTTGCATACAGCGCAAAGCTGCCAAATGTGAAACATGCCAAAGAGCATCCAAATGCCGCAAGGTGGAAATTAATTTCTGGGGCTTTCAATCAAAATCAAAATCGAAAAATAACCAGTAAAAAAACATACACAAAAAAATGTGGCATTTTGCACAACGCGAAACAAATAAGGAATATACTGCAGTTGGGAACGATGGACAGATACCCAGCAAAAAAAACTTAAACTTAGGAAGAGTATTAAATACATTGCTCAAGTCATCTATTGAAAGTTTCGAAAATATTCCAAAATAATACTTAAATTATATAAATAAATAAATAAAATAAACTTTAAAATTGATTACTACAAAATTCTGACCGCATATTTTAAGTACATTTTTACCGTAGATCAAATAAGATAAAAAAAAACCGAATGTTAAATTTTATATCAATTTTTGACAATGAGATGAAATGAGGACGCCCTACAACCTCTTTGTATTGCCATTATTATTATTATTTTTACAAATTGTCTTAGCTATTTACATATAGAGAAACACTTTTAATTCAATAAATTGCAACACTTAACAGCCGCATTGGTCACACTGTTTAGCCTCATTTTAACGGTTCTTTACAGGGTATAATTAAGACGAAACTGTGTAACTGAATGATCAGCTCAGTTGGAAGACAACGGACAAATCGAACGCATAAATTAGTCAGAAATAAGCGCGAAAACGTGTTTTAAATTTTTGTTTTCATTTCACGCGGGCGCGAGGCAAAGAACGAAACGAAACGAGACGAGACGAGAAGAAACGAGACGAAATGACATGAAATGAACGACGAACGCTCATGTCAGTATTTGTCAAAGTTTTTGGCAGTGATTAATGCATTTATAATTAATTTATTGTATACACACACACACACACACACACTCGCATACAACAGCACATGCAGTGGAACAGATATGGTGGCTAAGAGAAGGCATTTCCAGCTATTTTCTGACATGACATAAGTTCAAAACTGGAACTCAGAATACAGAACTCCGCTGCCATTGACGGCTGGGCCCCCTTTCGCAAGCCTTTAACCTAATTTCGGCAGAAATATTTATATTGAGCAGCCAAATGATTGATGATTGCTGATTGACGCAGGACAATGGGCAAACAATTTCGCAAGTCACTTCAACTGGCGGCGGCAAATGTTTGAGGCGCGTTTTTGAGGATCTGGCCAAAAGTCACATACATTAGAACGCATTAAAGTGTAACCAAAAAGGGGCGAGTCCCTAACCAAGACGCAGTTCCACGTTCCATTGTGGCAATTGTCTGCCAAAGGATACGAGAGTATTTCTGCAGAAGGAACAGCGGCGGTGTCCTGAGCCTGAAGCGAGTTCCATAACAAACAAATCAAGCAAACAATTGCAAGGGATAATCTGTTGCTCAGCACGGCTTAGCCGGGACATCAGGGCATCACACACACACGCACGCACACACGCACACACGCACACAGACGCTATATGCAAATGTCACAAACAGTTCGAAAATTAAAGCATGAAATTTTGTCAAAGGCAACCAAATCGAATGTCCTTTTGTGTGTGGGTGTTGTCCAGCCAAAAAGGGTAGCTCAAAGGGCAACCGCAAGAGCAACCGCAGCGCCGAAAATCATGGTCGAAACTCTCCAGGTTCCGTTTAGCTCGACTCCTTGTGCCTTCCACGCAACGTAATGGGTTTAAACACCCCCTTTTAAAGGCCGACTCACAATCCTCAGTGCTCGGTCTCGTTTTCGGGGCGTTGCCAGCCACAGCCCGCAGTGTTTGACTTTTTCCCTTTCTTTCAGTGCGGCAAAGGGTTAGAAAACAAACACATGATAACGAGTTGCGGGTTTTTGCGGGTTGCCTATCATAAAACTCGACAAATTGGATTAACTTCTGTAAAGTTTTTCAGTTAGTGGGAATATTACTCGCATTGCTGCGATAGTTGCTGGCGTCACGCCCATAGTGCAACAGGAACGGGGCAAACATCTGCGAACGTCCATTACGAACCGGAAGATCTGAATGTGACTTTTGGAGAAGGGCAAACAAAAGAAATTTGTAGGTAGAAATGCTGCTGGACATATCAGGCAGAGAGAAAGGGAATTAGAAATGGGAATTGGAATTGGAAATGTATTGATTCGAGATAACAAAAAATATAAATAAAAGATAAGAACTCTCTTTAATGTTATTCGTTATGTAAAAAACTAGAATCTGCAATAAGTCAAAGTATTAGCATTACTTGAAGTACTCATAAGCTGTTGATATTATCATAAATATTATTGCGAAATCTTCTTGAAGATTCTCTCAGTTCAGCGTCAAAGTTATATGTATGTACGAACATTAGGCTGGGTTTCTTCATAAACAGCTCATTAGCTGCAGAGATGCATACTATATAAATACGAGCGATTTTATGATACATTCATCTTTAAACTGGCAATTGGAAGATCTTCAGTGCCTCTGCGACATGTTGAACAAGTGTTTCAGGTGTTTCAAGTGTTTCTAGTGTTTCTAGTGTTTCTAGTGTATCTGTTGTTGAGCTAGTGCTGTTTACAATGCAACTAATATCGTAAAATGTCTTATGGCTATCAACAGATAACGCATTTAACGATCAATACTATGACAGCTTGACAACTGCAAATGGCTAAAAGATGGCGTGAGCTGGCGCTGCTAGGCGTGTAGACGGCGGGGCGCAGGCCGATGTCAATTTAACACCGTTAGCAATGGGGAAGTCAGCCCAAACTAACTAACTAACTAACTAACAAACTCGCGTGAGTGTTGCCCCAGCCAACGGCAATTGAATCCAGTTCGTGCGCATGCAAACACAAAAACTATTGACGCCAACGAAAGGCGTCAGGGGGATGGGGTTGGCGAACGGTGGGGTTGGGGGTGGGGGGGAGGGGGGTCCAACACACAAGTATCGATCGATACATAGCAACAGTTGTGCTGCATAAATAGACCACGCCCACGTGCGCCAGCTGGCTAGCTGGCTGACCAGCCGAACTGCTACACATACACACAAGCACACACGCACACGCGCGCGATCAGTCGTCACTCTCATTGATGTGCGGCGCACTCATTTGTATATGACGAGTGCATGTGGACGTGTGTGTGTGTGTGTTGTGCTCTGCATTGGTCAATGAAATGAGTAAATAAGTTCGCGTTCACCCGAGCACAGCAGCGCTATAGTGCGCACTCTTTCCACCCAACGCACGGCCAGCTGCTCTTTTTTTATTTATAGACCGACAAAACGAGCGAGCGATCGTCGACGTCGTGCCATCTCTCCTGCATGCGTGCCTGTGTGTGTGTGAGTGCGCTGCTATACTGGTTTATAACCAGGTGCTCCGATTGTGTTAATCGAGCCAATCAAATGTCGTAACGCTTGCCCAGCGAGAGCGCAGCCGCCACGAGCTGAGAGCGCGCCGCGCTCAGCTGCTCGGCTCCAAATACAAAATGGAGTGAGAGCGAGTGCGCGCATGGCCAACTCGGGCATCGATTGAGTGAGTTTCTCTGCCGCTGCGAGAGCGCACAAATATTTATGTACTTCGGGCGAGAATGCGCACAGCCTAACAGGGGGTTAGGTAATACAGCGCTGTTAGGCGCTAACAGAACAGCGCACTGTTAACCGAATCCACTCAAAGCTGCCTGCGCCTGCTCTCTGGCGTTGAGCGGCCGCTCAAACGCTCTTCGGCGAGCACCGTTAGAGAGTGCGGCGCGTCTTCTTCTTCGGTTTGTTTGTCTTTTGATGAGACAACCAGTTTGTAGTTTTTGTTTATAGCAGTAGCTTCTTCTCATTGTTGTTGTTGCCGCCGCTGCCGTATGGTAGCCGAAGCCGAGCCCCGGCTGTCGTTTCGTATTCGCGCCGTTGATTGCAAAGCATCTCAAGCGCTCGTGAGCATTTTGCAGAGGCCGCCGAGTCAGCAGCCGCAGCCGCAGCCGCAGCCGGAGCCGCAGCAGCAGCAACAACAGCCTCAGCCGTTGCCGCTACCAGGTGCGGTTCGGTATTTCGTACCCAGAGCATTTTGCAGAACTGTTTAACATCAGTCTTTAGTGATAGCTCGCGCTTCTTGCTCGCACGCTCGAATCGCATGTCGCACGCTCGCACGTTGCGTCGTCGGCTTTTTAACGATTGAACTGTAACGTGAGTTTTTTTTTTGTTTGGTTTTTTTTCGTTGGTTATCTATCGCTTATTGGTTGACTCCCCCGCCCCCCGCCAAGAATGCAAATCAGCAAAGTGACCCAATATAAGCCCAATTAACTGTTATGAAGTTATCATAGAGTGCCGCAAGTGATTTAGATTTCACACCTCTTACACACACACAAACGCAAACACACACACACACATGCATGAAAGGCATAAAAAAGAAAACAGAGGCGCACGCTTGTTCGCCATTTGCCCAAGTCAAGTCCAAGTGCCTTTTCACCAAACAAAGGTGTGGCCTAAGCCGAACGACAACAGCAACAACAACAACAACAAATGCACCTGAGAATCAACTGAACACAAGTCAAATATAACTCATCTTTCACTATGTTCTATATAAATTAGACGGCAGCAAATTGAATGGTTACACACACACACACACACACACTGGCAAACACAGTGTGTGTTATATACACACACACACATACGCAGACAAATGCAGGGAGCGTTCGTGTTATAGAGTCAAAATCGGTAGATATATGTGCTTGCGTCGATATAAGTATGTATATATGGCTGAGCTTCACGCTCGTCTAAAGTTCTAAAAGTCAAGTGCAATTTAGCTAGAACAAACAACAACAACAACAACAACAATTGCTAAAATACTGTACGCTCAAGTGACGTTTTATTGGCGCAAGGTGAAAAAATAGTAATAATAAAAAAATAAAAAATAGAAATAAACGACCGGAGAGTTCACAATGTGCACACATAACAAACAACTTAAATGATTTTTCAATTTTGCCGCAACGCAAAAAAATAGAGAAAAAAAAAATAGAAAAAGATAACAACAACAAACTGCAGCTCAGTGCGCTATGAAAATTTGTAACTGAAATACGTGAAAAATCAACATACGGAACGCAAAAGGAACAGATCGGAACGAAACGGAGAGCTATTCGTATTTGGATTAGGCAAACTGTTTCAACTCTTTTGCGGAGAGTTCAAAGGCACATTTTTGATAAGGTACGTGGTTCTTTGACGTGTTATTTCTTAGCTTTTTTTATGGGGATGCTAAACACAACCTAAAACTCTGCATCATTCATAATTTGCCAGCCAGGCCAGCTAGAAAAATTAATAGCTCGAGAAGAACAACAAAAGTATAAAAATAAAAGCTACTATCAGCTATTAACATAACCATAATACGACACAGAGTTGAAGAGTCGTAGCCTGGCGATAACTTTTGATTGGAAGATTGATGGGGCGCAGATACAAATGGAACATACTCATTCGAACATTGAGATACATTCATCATACATATAAAAGATGGCATGGCATAAAAATCAAACATGTGAATTTCATTAACGTAAAAATTCAAAAAGAAAAAAAAAACACGAAACACACAAGGAAGATGGCGAGCAGATAAAAGACAAAACTGACAAACTGACTGACGATTGACGATTGGAACACGCAGCTTTGTGAGAAAGTTTTCCGTTTTGTTGGACAGTGCACTTTTTAGTGTGGCCATAAAACGGCAAACAACAACAACGACAACTGAAATCGACAAGGGCAGGCAAATAAACTTTACGACTATATAACAGAATCAATGTAAGCCAAAGCCCGTACACTGAGCGAAACAGAAACAGAAATAACTGAAAATTAGTATGAATCGAATGTTGCTCCGATATAAAGACAAACAAAAGGCTAAACATCTAGACTATCCTTTTATCTATATAGGTTATAGGTTTCTTAGGTCTGTTGAAGCTTGTTAGCCTTTTTCTTAGCGATCGGTGTAAAATATATTTCTTACTTTATGTCAAGCTAAATTTCTTCATGCCAGTTTTATTGATGGAATACATCAATGCACCTAAATTCTTGCCAACTTTTCGCAATTTACAACCAATTTCTGGAGTTAAATGTAGCTAGTTAATATTTTGTTTTTTTTAGCTGTGTAACCCTGTACGTGTTTGCTTCATAAGGTAAATAGCATGTAAAGCTTTGTTTGCTTGAATTTGTTACAAAAAACTTCGAACTATCGGCTGGCCTAGACTTGTAATCAAAGAATTTGCCTTTAAACGATGACTTGGATGCTTGCTTGCATGTGTCGCAAATATTGACAATTGCCCCACAGTCATTACAAGTGAGTTGTAGGCTTATGTTTAACAAAGTGTGCACTTAACATGCCCTGCATTCAGCACAGTGTGGGTATATTGCCCCACGAATTGACTGAAGGCAGCGCCTCAAATGTTATTTCTGGGACGTTTGCATCAATAGTTGAAAGTATTCTTTAATGAAGTGCAATTTCTATTGAGGATTACTTTGAATTGGTGTTGAAAATATTTGGGAACGCAAGTTAAGAATCACATAGCATACTTTTTAGAGAAAATCAAACCAATAAGAAAAAAATTATAAAAACTGCAAAAGAAATGTCTATTGTAGAAGTAAGAAGCTATAACATATAAATTTTCACCGATGACGCTTTTTGCAAAGGGTATCTTCCAGTAGAGCCAAATCATAATTGAACATAATTGTAGTTAAATTGATGCTTTTCAGTGCCAAAACAAAAAGTTCGTTGCCTAAGTCTTTCGTTTATCTGCAAGTTCACAAAGGTATAGGTTTAGTTTTGTTGGCCAGGTGTTTGGATGGATGCTGCACGACAAATTAACACATCAAGGCCGTTGCTGCTTGTTGTCGTTGCTATTGTTGTTATGCATTTGTAACTACGGCAACGGCAACTGCATCAGCATCCTTATGAAGGCAAGCCGGAAGACAACAATTGCCGCTTCCCATTGCACTCGACGCAGCGTTGTGAAGTTGAAGAGGGAGACAAAGTGTGAAAGTATTTAGTACAAATGTGTTAACTTGTGCACCTATAAAATGCAAATGTGGCAACAACAACAATAAACACGGGAACAGCAAACACCTGTTGGTCAGTCAGTTGTTAGCACACGCGGACATACACTTGGTAAGAGCGCTGGTCAGGATTGCCGAGTGACCGACCCACTAACTCACAGACTCCAGAGAGCATCTTTCCATCCACCAGTCCAATTTCGAACTATAATTTGCCATTCTGAACATTTAACATTTACGCTTAACAACGACATCAATTCTGTTTGTAGGTGCAGCTGCGTTCAGTATTTGCATTTGGTATTGTAATAAATATTGAAAATATGATTATGACTTGGCGTACTTATAAGCCAAATGGCAAAAGCTGCAGTCTCGACTACTAGATTATTTATCATTGGAATATATATTTATTTTCCTCTTTATTTCTCTCTTCCAGCACACACTTTGGAGCCCAAAAGCTCAACGTTTAAGCTTCTCCAATGATGAATCAGGATAATCCATATGCGGTAAGCTTAGCTCAAAGTCCCAGCAAACCATATAATTTATACTGATTTTATAACAAGTCGGGTTACCTGCCTGTAAGCTCAACCGTAAAACGTCGCATATTTTAATACAAAAGCCAACGCATGATAAATGCAGAGCGCCAAACACACGAAGCGACAAATAAACAAAAAAAAAAGGGGGTAAAAGAAAGAACAATTATTTCGTTGCGCCGAAAAGCAAATACCCTATTCCAAAAGTTGACATGAATTATAATAATTTGATCTTAGGTGTAATAAAAAAAGGTTAGGGGTATAGTTATATAGTATGTATATATTTACTTTTTGATCGATCGCTTCTTTACCTAAAATATATATATAAAATATAAGTCGGATTTAATTTTCCCAGCCTACATAAAGCGAATATTGTAACTGCAGAGTTTTAAGCCATATTTATGAGGTTCAAAGGTTATAAAGAGGCAAAGTGTTGTGTGTAGTTTTTTTGACAGGATAAAATATCGCAAAACGCATCGACTTAAAGTGTATGTATAGTGTATAGATGATGTAGTATAGTATATCGGAATAGCATTTGCCTACCAAATAATAATATTCCTCAGATTTTGAGCAAGAACTTGTATAATTACTTTATGAAGTCAATGGTAAAATACTGACACCTTCTGCTAGGGTATACATATTGTATATTTTACGAGCTAAAAAGTGGCCAAACTGATATAAAATCAGATAAAAATGTTTTTACGAGCTCCATAGCCGAGCTCATTTTAAAACAAATCAAATGCAAAGTAAATTCTGATCTTTTCACGTGCCTTTGATAGTAAAAAAAAATAGCTGTTTTTTATATCATTGATAAGGCAGGGCAATGAAAATTTGAAATCGAAATCCAAAAATCAACATCCAAAATATAAGCGCTTCCGCATCTCGCAATTGGGCGCAAAAATTTATGAATTATGAGCTTTTGGAAGCCCGTGCATAATTACCGAACATTTATGGAGGGAGAGAAAAATTCATGATAAAACAAAAAACACACAGATAAAAAAACAGTGGCCTAAACCAGTTTACACAAAAACTTGAGGCGAAAATATTTAAATGATGTCATAATTTTTAGAAAAGAAAAAAAACATACTATATAAATATAATAATCATAATACACACTACACACACACGCGCGCATACATACACGCTTCAATGCTGTTCGATCTTCATAAACGGCAGTTTCGGCCGCTTCACCTGTTTTATTTTTACGAACTTTGCTTTTTTTCTCTTGGACTTCATGTCAACTTAAATTAATGCAGATCAATTAGTTAATATTATTAAGCGTCTCGAATGCTAAAAACTGCGTATTTTAAATAGATTTCTATACAGAAATTTCGAATGGGTTCAAAACCACGTAAGTTGTTGCTAACATGGCACTAAATGTCAATATTTGAATATTAAATTTTATTTAAGTGCGTTTTTTATGATCTTAAGCCGATTTTCGTTTACTCCAAAACAGTCGGCGGCGGCGACGGCGGCCACTAGAAATGAGATTGCCAAAGAGGCGGGTCCGCCGTAGTGTTAATTAGTTGAAATGTGAGACGATAAACTAAATGTTTGATTTGAAATGAAGCCAACAACAAGAACAGGAACAGTTTAACGATTCAGCTTTTATATTCAGTCAGAGTTCAAAATATGCATGAGCAATTATGAAAACTGCGATTATGATAAATGAGACAAATAGGCGGAAAAGGTGAAAACCTGGCTAGTTTATATGGAGATCACTATTTTAATTTATTTTTAGTTGAGAGACAAGCGTTGACCCAATAAGAATTGAATGTGAACAAAATGGGTGTTTGATTTGCCAATATTCACAAAAATTATAGCTCTTTATGTCAAAAAATCTAGTCTAAAGTATAGAAACTCAGACTTTCGAAAAAGAAGCCGTTGCAGCCGTAGATTTCTTAAGGAAATTCATCAAGTGCTATAGAAATAGCTTTATACAACGTTATTCAAAATAACTTACATAAATAACATTTGCAATGAAAACTGTTATTCGATTATGGCTATACTCAAAGAAGCTTTCTAGAAATACGGCAGGTTATATCACATCATTGGTATAATCTGCAATTCGACTAGTGCTGCGGCTGTGGCTGTTTCATCAGCTTTAATCAAAATCCGATTTAAGTATCTTAAGTCTCATCTTTGCAACTTTGTAAACTAAGTCTGCTTTCAGACTTGTATGTTGCCTCTAATTTTGTTGCTAATCAAACGAAAATGTGTGTAGATGTGAACTGTCACGCCCCCTACTGAATGGCAAACAAAAGACTTGGACAACGAACTTAACAACTGGTGAAAATCAACTATAGTTCGCATTGGCAGGTACGGAGAAACGCATTACAATGTTGAGTTGTGAGTGTGTGCGAGTGTGTGTGCCATGCCTGAGGCATGGGCCAAACTGGACATACACTTGACTTGGAATTGACTTGGTGGCAGCCGTTGCAGCGGTGCCTTACAGTCAAATGCACTTCGACTCCGCCGCACGCATCTGCAACTCCATTTGCAGCTCCAACTCATTGGCATCTTTTCTATTTGCATTGCGCGGGGCTGCTGCCAGTTGCGGCAAGTCGTTGCTGATGCTGATGCTGCTGCTGTTGCTGCTGTTGCTGCTGCTGACCATTTTGGTCATAAACATTTGCGTAATGGATTTTTTCATATTTTGTTGGCCGCTGCGAACACACAAAGTAAATTAATTACGAGCTGCGGCGGTGCGGTGGCTCGGGCAACATATTTGCACGTTGGAAAATTCTTGCAGACAAAAAGTTATAAATGCCTAAAAATAAATAAGCCAAAGCCATGGCTAAACATGGCCAAAATGCAAAAACAGAAGCACAGCTAGCAAATTAGCAAAAGCCCAAAAAGCATTTGCCGCGCTCCAAACACACACAAACGGACAAAATGTAATTACAGCAACTAACAGCAGCAGCAGCAGCAGCAGCAGTATTGTTGGTGTTGTTGTTGTAGTTGTTGCTGTAAGTGTTTTTGTTGTTGTTGCTGCTGCTGTTGCCGCTTGCAATTTTTGTTGGTTTGCGGTTGTACCCATAGCCGGTTGCAATTTTTCACATGCGTAGCCAGTTTTGTTAGCTCTGGAGGAGCTGTAAAAGTTGTTCCGTCTCATGTGGTTGTTGTTGCTGCTGTTGTTGTCCGACTCCTTGTTGGAATTTTTGCCCGTGTGGTGTACATGTTGCGGTTGATAACTCAATTAGAATGTTAAATTTATGTTCGCCACAAGAAATTAACTTGCAATTAGAAAATGCTTGCAACAAAACGAAAGACTTAGGACACGAACTTGATATGGTAAAATTTGTTAAGAACAAAAATAAAGAAAAAAAAGAGATCTGCGGACAACGTCGCACTTTATAATTAAGTTACAACGAGCTTGAAGTAGAGAAAACAAATTGAAATAATTTAACAAATGGACAGAAGGACAGACAAATGTTGCAGCTGATGATTTGTGTTACATAATTGGCCAGACAAGTTATAGGGCAGCCTCAAGTCGACTTTCCTAGCGTCGCCTCACTTCGCCTCGCCTCCTTTCGTTTCGTTCCGTTTCGTTTTGGCTAGACAAGTCTATTGGCCTGGCCAAAAACTAATGATGATGATGCACTGCACGCATTTGCACTATTTATAATTTCGTGTAGGCAGCCAGCAAGGCACAGACACAGACACAGGCATCAGCAGAGGCTCAGGCTGCGGCACATGTGTCTGGCGAGTGCCAAAAGATCAATGATCAATCCTGGAGCTAGTGGAGCTTGAGCTAGAGCTTGGGCTTGATGACTTTACTAGCCAGCACGGTCGACTTAGAGAACTGAGTGAGCCGAGGTGAGTTGCACGGCTGCGCAACGCAGACAACTTCATTTATTTGCAGATACATTTCAGGCGCCCCAAAATGCAGCCTCATCCTGTGGCAGACATCATTTGGCGTTTTTGTGCCTTTTGGCAAACAACTCTTTGATTTGGTGGGCTGTGCTCGTGGTGCATGTGTAATCAGTTACACGGACGAGCGGGCGATTTTCTTTCATGATTAATGTGCGAAATTAGCGAACTGAAAGTCGTTGCAACATACAAATGTTGCACAAATGACTTAGGCAACGAACTTGAACGAACTTAAGAACAATTACACCAGTTTTCCAAACAGCGCACTTCCTCTGTGCCCAAAGATGCTGGCTTAAAACATGCATCAGAAGTCATTATATCCGCCCGCCGTAACTAGCGCTACAAACAACTGGCTAACCTTGACAAAATCCTACACAGCTGAATGCATTAGTAGTTCAGCAAAGCAACAAAAACCAAGCCGAAGAAGAGGAGGAAGCAGACGCTGAAGCTGAAGAGGGGAGAAAAAACTAACTACTTGCAAGCAAAGCAAAGTACCGACAAAGTACCGAAAACAAAACGCTATTAAACTTCTATTATTTAAGTACCACATTGTGCACTGATACTGAAAACGAAAACAAAAACGAAACGAAACGAAACGAAACGAGACGAAAACGAAGAAGACCAAAAGCGACCCGGTCAGCAAAACGATAATGAGGCAGCATTGTACTGACTACTACCGCGACTCCAAGACTCTGCGACCCCCCTCCAATACTCGTGTTCGAATCTCGGGTACTGTCGACTGTAGCTAACAGAGCATAAATCCCAAAGCCAAAGTACTTTGCAAATTATGCAATATTATGTAATTATACAGACAATCAGCAACGCAGCTGACTCAAGTGGGGAGTTGGGGAGAGAGGCGTTGCTTGGCCAAACGCAGCGAACTCTCAAGATTTAATGTTTTGCTTTTGGTTTTTTTTTGTGACTCTGTGTGTGTGTCTATGAAAAGCAGCCGGAGAAGTTGAAATGTGAAAATGATTGAGCGCATTATTTTCAAATTAGCGCGTGGCTCCGAAAGATAAGACGAGGGGCGGAGCAGGGCTAACGAAGTGCTACCAAGTACTTACACTCCATGCTTCGATAGCAAACACCTTTTTATATGCGCCTAGTTAAGAGCAGGCGCGTGGCCTTGTCAAGGTGTTTTTACGGTGCGTTGTAAGGATGGAGCATAGACGAACTTGTGGAGCTTGTGAAACTTTATAGGTTGGAGAAGGCCTGTGTGTGGATCTTGGCCCCTAACATGAAAAGTTTCATTTTAGGGTTTTATTTTTATTTAATCATAACAACCAATAGTACATAAAATTTAGGTTTATTTTTAAATAGAAATTTGAATTAAATATAAGTTGTTTTTCAAAAAACATATGCTTCTGCCAGTATTACCTATACCCCCAACATTTATATATATAACTTATATTTTATTTAGCTAGAGCACTCAAACTTCGGCTGTACGCTCAAATCATATTTAAGTATCGTAATTTTGTTGTTGTTATCTTCGCCCATTGCCTTTGCTTTTGCTTTTGGCTCAGCGATTGCTTTTGCTTTTGCTTCTGCTTTCGATTTCAAGTTCAACACTTGCCAGCCGCCAATGTGTTCCGACTGGTTGCCCCTCCACTTTATTACGTAGATTGCCGACTGCCAACTGTTGGCGCCTAGTTTCGTCTGTGGGGGATGGGGGCGGGAGCTTTCCTCAAAGAAGCGTAACAAAATTGTTATAATTTCGGCCTGTAATCCATAATAATAATAATAATAATGATAATAATGGTGCAGCGGCAAATGTTAGCCTTAAGGTCAAGGTTGTGCACCGTTTATTGGAGGCAACTTTGCGTTGTGGTGTTTGGTAATGAGCTGCCAAATTGTTAGAATTGTGGTTACCGGCTGTTGGGAGTCAAGACTACAGCTAATGCAAATACAACAACAGCAGCAACAACAGTACAAAGCATTCAATTAATTGGCCAGCTGGCCATGTTTATAGAGAATACTTAAATTGAGAATCCAAATGCGACGACCTCTGCACGACTCACAAGCGATTTAGCGCAGCAAATTGAATTAAATTTATATAAATTGCATACAGAAAAGTATTTACCTATCTATCTATATATCTACTCATCTAACTATATAGCATATACTACGGCAACCGCAGCAGCAGCATTAGCAGATGTCCGCTTACATTAGACCTGAGCAATGAGCCGAGCAAATTGTGCCCATTGTTATTTGTAAATCGCATTGCGCTACTAATAACAAATGCGGGGTTTTGCTTTTGCTTTTGTTATTATTATTTTTTATATTTTATTTTTTTTTTTATTATTTTTATTTTTGTTTCTGTTTGCGTTTTTGTTTTTATTGCTGCACACGTGTAGTGGAGCCCAGGGATGAGCATTGTGAAGCATTGGCTTTGGCATTGAGCCCAGCTTGGCAAAATCAACATTAAAGACAAAAGTCTTGAAAAAGATTCCAGTTAAGTTCCAGTTATATCATTGGATCATTTGAAAAGATCAGTTGCCTCTTCTCACGTCCCATAATATTTGTTAGCTTAATTTCATTTTAATTAACCAACTTTTTGAAAAAAGCGGAAAAAGGGGCAATTTTATTGATAAGCTTTCTTGTTGTTTCCAATATTTATACGCATAAAAGTGGTCTTATGCGTTTGTGCAGCTTAATCAAAAGCAACATATTTTAATGCATTTGTATTAATTGATTGACATTTCGTATGTTTCTAATAATGGTCACATTTGATAGACATAATTCGATAATTACTTAAAACATCTAGGTCTCTTTTCTTTTTATTTGTATCAATATTCGAGATGACTGTTATTTTTTTATTTTGGTCGAAAGCAACATTTGGCATAACTGGGCCACATGAATTCCCATGGCTTGAAATGCTTTGCATTTCTTTCTGATTGCCATTTAATTATTTGTTGTATCAATCAACTGAAAGTTCAAAATATTTTTGCATGTTCCCACGCCGCCCGAACACAAATAAAAAATAAATCTCAAATTCAATTTTAATTAGTCGCATTACGTATACGTAAATCTGTGCGCTGTGTGGCCGCACCGGAGAGGCCATGGATAGTCAGCGAAAATACTTAATAACAGGCAAGTTGCAGCACATTTACACCAAGGCAGGACTGGAGCGGACAGGACAGGGGCAGGGACAGGCACAGGCACAGGCACGGAGACAGGGCAGGGCCAGGAGGCAGCTTTCTATGCCGGGCGAGAAATGATTCATGAAGTGAGCCAGAGGCAGAGAGCGAGAGTCGCTGCAACTGTGACTCCTGCTGGGTTTTTCGGTATTGCCTGGTTTCGTTTGGCTGCGCGCTTTTTGCTGGTTTCGGTATGTGTGTTTGGACCTGGCCAACGTTGTCTCGCCGTGGCGCAGACTATTAACTTTGAAAGTTGTTTAAACAGGCGATGCCAGCAGCGGCAGCAGCAGCAGCAGCAGCGGCAGCGGCAGCAGCAACCTCCACCTTCTACTTTTTGCATTGGGCGAGCATCGTTGTTGTCGTCGTCATCTGCTTTGCTTTAGCCTCAGCCTCGGCCTCAGCCTCCACAGCAGTTGCAGTTGCAGTTGCAGTCAGTGTCATCGGCGGCGGCGGCGGCGGCAGCGTCGGGGCTCGTGGGAATTGGATCATTAGAAGCAGCGAGCGGCGCAGAAGTTGGTCAACTAGAGTCGTCGCAGTCGCTGTTGACGTCGCTGCAAACGTTTTGCATGTGTTTTGTTGGTTGTTTGCTGGCAGTGTTGCCACCGTTTCTTGTTGTTGCTGTTGCTATTGCTGTTGCTGTTGCAGCCTTAAAGAGGCGCGATAAGTAAATGTGTCCGCGTCTCTTTTATTTGCACTTGCACAGTGCACCTCTTTTTTTTTATTCGTTATTGTTGCTGCTGCCCAGCCTGGGCGACCCCAGCGTCGTTGTCGTCGTCGTTGTCGTCGTTGTTGTCGTTGTTGTCGTTGTTGTCGTTGTTGTCGCTGTTGCCGTTGTTGTTCTTGTTGCTTTTGCTGTTGCTGTGCTGTTGTCGTTGTCTTTGTTTGTTTATTTGTTTTGGCTTTTTGTTGTGGCTGCTTTGAGCTTCTTGGGGTCTTTTTGGTGTGTGTTGCATGCGATTTATTTGTTTGTTGTCTCGTTGTTATCTGTGCGAGCTTTTTTGGCTTTTTGCCTCCTCCTCTTCTCCATTTTCTCGCTGTTGCTGCTACTGTTGATGTTGTTGTTGCTGCTGTTGTTGTTGTCTGGTACTTTTCTGCACTTTTTGCAGCCATCGCCTGATTTCGGGAGTCAAAAGTCAATTAAATAAGAGCAGTGCACAAGCTTGTACTTGTTATTGTTGCTTTTGCTGTTGTTGTTGTTGTTTCTTGTGTTTTTTTTTTTTTTTGTTTTTCAGAAAACGAGCAATTTGTGCAACTATGTGCCTTTGAAGGCGCTATGGGAACCATTTTACCAACAACTTGGCAATTGCTACATTTGTGAATTTTTCGTGTTGATTTATGAAAAGGTGGCAAGTTTATTGCCCAAGTCCTTTGTTGTTGTGCTATTCTTTTGAGTTATTTATCAGCAGCAGTTTAAAGGAATGTAGGACTGAGGCGGGTGTCCGCAGAGGGAAAGCGTATGAATCGAAGCAAGTTTGTTGCCTAAGTCATTCGTTCTAAATATGCCGAGCTTAAAAAGTAATTAAATGGAAAATGTGTCCCTTAGTTTATGGTAACTTTAATTTATTTATTTATTTATTTTATTTTATTAAACAAATTAGAAGAAGTAAATAAATAAAACTAAAAATATATAAAAAAAATATAATACCAAAAACCTCCTAATTTTTAAGATCGCATTTGGCTCCTTTTGCCCATTACATACGCTCGCACAGCTCCATTAAACGCTGTTGTAGCTATTTTTAATGGACACAGGGTATACAAAAAACTTCAGTAGTCAACAATTAGTTTGCTCGTGTCGCATTTGCGGCAGACACTTCACATCACTTGACTGTCGTTTGTCGTTTGTCGGACCGTCAACTGCAGCAACAGCAGCAGAGGAACAGCAGCAAAAGAAAAAAAAAAAGAAAAATGAAAAAAAGCACGAAAAAAAATTATACAAAATGCGATTGCACACAAATCATGAGAAACGCTCCCAACAGAGTTTCGGCCCCCCTGCTGCTGCATTTAGCCAGCTGTCTGTCCGACTGTCTATCAGTTTGTCTGGCAATCGCGTCTCTCTGTTCGACTGGCTTAAAGCTTGACGTGCTGAGCTTTGAGTTTTAGCCCCTTTTGATTCGCATGTGTCAAGTCATTGGCATCTAGTGCAGTTAAATGCTCATTGAATCAACAGGCAGCAGCTCCAACAGCTCAGCCGGCCGCCAGGTAGAGTCAGCTATACAATTTTATGCCAATTCATGGCCGGGCATTCAAAGTCACAGCTCAACAGCAGCAGCAGCAAAACTTTAAATGCAATTTCTAAAGCGTTTACTAATTTGTTAGCCAAGTTTTCATGCCCTTTTTATTCAGCTGAGCTGCGCAGGCTTTTCACCTGGGGGCGCCAGGTGGCTTCGACAGGCCTGTCGATTGCTGGTCCAATTTGCAGCCAGCAATATTTAGTGGCTCACACACGTTAAGACGCGCACGCGCGCTCAAATGTCAAGCCAAACACTTGTAGCAACAATTGGCACAGGTTTTGCCTGCCTCGTTTGCCTAAGCTAACATTTAAAATTGTAACAAATGCCACAGAGCTTGGCAAACGTGTGGCTCCAAGCCAAAACAGGCACAAGCAAAGCAACCAAGTGGTTGCACCACCACCACAGTCACCAGCAGCACACAAACGTCAGAAGAAAAGCTCGCACATTTTGCACGCATTTGCATAACAAGTAACGGAAGACGCAGAATCAGTACAGCGAATTTTTGAATACCCTATTATATGTAAAATTAAAGCATTAAAGTAATGTATAACTCGTAAAAAAGTGAAAGCTGAGCTTGCGGAGGAGAAATACTTGTCTACTTTCGTAAACTTTCGGTACTATTCTTAATATTGCTAAAACAACAAAGCTGCAACAAACAGGGAAATGAAATTAAAAATATTTAACAATACAGTAATATAAATTGAAATAATTATCATTTATGTTTATTATATTTATTATTGTAAGTTCGGCTTTTCTTTTTCCATGCCTTACAAGTCTGATCATAAATTCAAAGTACTCCATATGTGTAGAGTGCATTTGTGAGCTTGTCGAGAGACCCACACGCTGTCGAGTCTCTGGGTAAAAATTGTTTTGCAAATTTGTCTTGGTAAATCATACGTGCACTCGTATTCTATTGAAAATTAGATGCTGCTTTTTAGACGTCAACGTTTTCCGTCAATTTTTCAGCATAATTTCAACCGTTTGGCGGATGGTCACAAATTTTAAGCGGAAATTGCACAAGCACTTGACACTTGGCTCTTCGGCACACTGGCACTTGGTCGCTGCATTCTGGACAAAGATGCAAACAGTGCGAGTGCATTTAAATTTCACATGAGCTCATAAAAATAGTTACAAATTAATTATAATGACAAAGACACAGGCTTAATATGCCAAGGCGGAAGGGGTTTGGGGGAGAGCCCGGGAATGAGCATGGGGGAATGCAGTCGTACAAAAACAACAACAACAACAACAATAGCAACAACACATGAGCACATTATAAATCTAAACATTTCCTGCTTGACAGCTTGAAGAGCTTGCAGCGAGCGACTGAGACAGCAACGATGATGCTTCAAGTCACATCAGCAGCAGGTACAACAGCAACAACAACAACGATAAATATTAAAAACTTTGCTTTTCATCATCACAGTTCATAATTATAGTGTTTTAGTTTATGTAGTTTAGACAGCAACTTGACTGCGAGCGGCAGCAATTAGCTAAGTACAAATCAAACGAAAGACTTAAGCGACAAACTTGACAGGAGCTCCTGCAGAATGATGAATGCGCCAGTTCAACCAGGAAGAAGGATAAAAAAATATCAAAATATAAATGAACTGAACTCACACACACTCGTCAGTTTCAAATAAAATCATTTGTCAAAAAAAAAAAAAAAAAAATTTACAGAAGTTTCATTTAATATTTTTCTTTTTTGCAATTTGAGAATTCGCAGTACTGAGCATTCAAAGTGTAACAAATAATAATTTCCCCACACTCTCGCACACATACACGTTATTAGAGGCCTGAAAATCTCTGGACAGAGGACTTGCCTATGATTGATCACTCCCCGAGGGCCAAGTTGTCGTTTCGTTAAGGGCCATGAAAATGTGTAAAAATTCTTCTTTTATTATTTTTGTGTTTTGCTTCTCTGCAGACAGCGCGATGCGCATTTGACAAATTGCTCGACTCGTTGGCCAGCCCCGTGACTAAGCTCGTTCTGGGAGAGGCCTCGGATCCGGGCACAATGCGCAATGCGATGCGTGTGCAGCTGACTAAAGGCCTCAAGTATTTGTAACGCGGCAAAAAGAAAGCAAACGCCAAACGGCAAACGGCAAACAGCCAAAGCGGGCAAATGCCAAACACGCTATATAACAATTTTGACAATTTTTAGGAGGGGAGCCATCAAGTTTACATAGAGCACTGCTTGTGATATAAACGAGTTCGCATTACAAACATGACTCATCAGCTCTCAGGCCGTAGAAGATGCTACAGCTAGCAGCTGCCTCATAGCTGTTCCAACTAGTTTTCTAAAGTCTTGAGCATGTTCAACAAATAGCGCAAATCTGTGATTTGGGAAAGTTGAAATCAATGAACAAATGTGCGTACACTTAAAAAAAAATTGAAAAACTAAACGTATTAAATAAATACATTTTATATACATTTTAGAGTTTAAAAAAATTGTTTAGCTATCAAAAAAACGAATGCATAAAAAAAAGTATTGATTTTTCTTTATTTTAAACATAGGCAAAAATATTTTTAAAATTATGGTTTTTTTCTAAGCACATTTTTCAAGAATTTTCTTTAACACGTTCCTACTATTTACAATATATATTATTTTATAATATAATACATGTACTTAACACTACAAAAATCACAATTCCCCATACTGTGATTTCTTGGCAGTCGCAAAACCCAGTTTTGATTGCACTACGCAAATTGTGGATTATATTTCTTGCTATGCTTTTGTTTTTCGCATCACTGCTACAAGGCAAAACACCAACACATTGTGCGGCCGTCTTCAGTGTCGACGAGTCATGAATAAAAAATTAAATGAAAAAAAAAAAACGCAAAAATTAAAACAAAAATAATAAAAAATAGACAAAAACTAGAACAATTTGTTTTGAGCATTTTGCGCACAATGAACAAAGCGAGGCAATTGCTTTGTGCATGATTTCATTTTAATTAAATTATGTTTTTTTCGCTCTTGCGCTTTTTTATAATTGCATGCAAACAATGCGAGACGAGCACATGGCTGACTTTTATGGGGCCTCGCCCCCGCCCCTCTCCCCCACAGTCCAAGTTGAGTCTTGTGGATGTGCAAAATTTGTTTGCCATGCAGCGCATTTGGTATTACGAGTAATATTTGTGGCAGTTGTACATGCTGCCAAGGTCAAGTTGGGCAATTATCATAATTTTTTGCTTTGTGTTGCGCTTATTTGGCTAAAAACGAAGCGGCGGCCACGTTAATGGCACTTAGCTCAACTCCGAGACAACTGCGTTGAAACTGGAGTAAACGTGCCTTTAATTTAATAATACGTTTTTTTACTTTAACTGAATTATTTTTAATAATTTCATTTTATAAGCTTGAAATTTGGATGTATCTCTACATTGCATCATCACAACCCATGAAATATTAAAAATTCTACTTGCTATTTTCGTTTGACTTAAGGTTAACAACAAATAACAAACAACAACAAACAACGGCAACAGCAGCACCAGCAGCTATAATTAATCACATACAAAATCAACAAGATCCAAAAATATATTTTTGTACTGTCAGTTTTGATGACGACGCGGGAAATATGTGCTCAACTGATCGAATCAGCTGGGTTTCTTATACCCTGTAGCCCCATTAATTGGTTTATAAAAATCTATTAAAGCAGAGCCGACTCTCGATTCGTCAGACTCTTAGCTCAAATAACTTAAACTGTATAAATACTTAAACTGTATAAATATATATTACATTTTTTTGGACGCATATAATTAATACGAAAAATGTTTTCGTACACAGGGTATCTCTTACTCAAGAACGCTCTACTTAGGCATTCCATTTATAATTGTTGTTTTGAGATATTTTTCGGAGTATTCGGTACTTTTTCTTAGACAAACTACGCGCAAAATATACCAACTAATTAAAATAAATTGGCTGCAGCTGAACTCATCAATATGCCGCAGCAAGGGTAAGCGGGGTGTCTAACAAATTGTGCACATATTGTTTGTTTTAGTCACAGCTTTGGTACTTAACCAAAACGACCAACAAAATACTTGATTATGCGTAAAAATTTAAAATATATTGTTAAAGTATTTTTTGCTTGACGTATTAAATTTATAACACTTTCACTTAATAGCCACTAATTGTGGCTTCAACATGTTGGTAGCTGTGCTCAGTTTTGTTTTTTAGAATTATGCAATAAGGCAAGTTAATAAATTTCATGAAAACCTGTACCCAAATTAGTGGGTCGCTTGAAAAGATGACCGAATGGGCTGTTTATAATGAAGTCATTCGATAAATATGAACATGAAACATGATATGCTTAAACAGTGGCATCAAATGAGCTTTTTAGAGTTTGATTATTCATGAATATAGAATTAAATAAGGTGACAAAATTCAAGATGTAGTTAAAAGAATAAACAAAATTTAATACACATTTTACGTTGTGATTAAATGAGAACAGTTTTATTGTTCGTTTTTGTTATCTCAAAAAAACAAATAAATAAAAAGAAATAATGGTATTATTATTGGTCATATAATAGTGGTAGAAACTAGAAGCCAATTTCTTTCCCATATTAATCTAACTTTTTACATTTTTTATAGTTAATCTATTTAAAGTTTTGACTGCAGATATTGTAGTAAAATTAAATCAACCCACGCTAAGCTAAAGTTGCGGAGGGTACATTAGGGTAAAATGGAAATTGGGATTAAAACGAACTCGCAAATCATTAGCTGACACTTATAATAAATTTAAACACAACTTCGAACAAGTTCGGAACACATGCCGCAACAGCAGCTGGGTGAATCAGGTAGCAGGTATCGTATAGTACAATAGTATTATCGGATGTATCGTATGTGTTATGTGCACATATTTATATCTATATATATAGTCGCATATTGTGTGTAAATCAGACAAACGCTGGATTATCCCGAACGCAAAGCTAACGAACCACAAAAGTGAGAAGCATTCTGTGGGTCTTTCTCCGACTTCTACAGTCTCTCTCTCTCTCTCTCTCTCTCTCTTCATCTTGTTGTAGCTAGTGTCACTTGTCTGTTGTAAAATAAATGTTTATTGCTTTTTAATATTGCACATTGTCTGCATAAATTTCACGGCGTACAGACGGACAAACAGATCGCAGCCTCCGCAACTTTGTTATTATATTCTCTGTATTTTTTCTTCTTATATTCTTGTTGTTGTTGTTTTTTTTTGTGATTTAAAATCAAACTAAATCTGCTGCCAATCCGCTGGCTGTTGAAACTTGAAACTCATAATTTTTAATTTATTTTATGTGATTTTTATTTGTCGATTAATCCAAGCAACAACAACAGCCACAGCGGACCTGACGACGCTTTATGAAACCTAAACGTACAAAATTTATTTCCTACCCGGTCGGAACAAATGGACGCAATGAACTGGTCGAAGCGGCTGGGGAGCCAAACTCAACACATAACACGAAATCAGATTAGCATGTTTTACAGGCCGAACAAGCCAAGGAACTGAGCGAACTAAGCCAATTGGTGTGGTGCATTCTTTAAGCCTTCTGCCAACCCCTACCCCCCAACCCCCTGCCACTGCTCTCGGCGCACAGCCCGAGAGGTTGCCGCAGTTCGTAGGTTGGCGGGCCGAAGACCGAGCCCGGCCAAAAGTGAATGTGTTGAGTGCTTTCTCTACTTTGTAATGTGCCAATTGTTTGGACAGATGGGAAAAATTATTGCCGCGAATTGACAGTGGGGCAATTGGTGCTATAAAACATAAATCCCAACCAAAAAGTGAACTGCACTCAGCATCTTTCCGAGCTGGTTGCAGCCTGCTGCAGCCACCTGCTGCAGGCACCTGAAACGATTTCTTTATAATGAGAGCTACTAAAGATATAAGATCAAACGATCCTTAAGCTGCGCTTGTTATTGTGTTAATAATTGTATTATTTATGGCAAATTACTGTGAACGTTTCGATTCCGCATGTAAATTTCGCTACGATACGCTGCGGCATTCGGAATGTAATTACAAGTAAAGTACTCGAGGCTATAATAGCTAAAGCTGCGAATTTTTAATTTGCATGGTTTAAAATTTGCCTTTACGAATCAAAATAGACTCAATCTTTGCCATATGTATTCCTGAGCTCCTGGCCGCCAAAGTCTCCCACGGCACACACGACTTTGCGTGTGTGCGTGTCAACAGAGTTTTGCTCCAGTTTGAGCCACAAGTGCAGCGGGCTAAAACGCAATATTTGAAGAAAAAACGGTGCCGGTGAGATGCAAGTCCTGAATCCAAACGCCAAACGCGAAACGCCGAGCCCCAAACCCCAAACCAAATAAAGCACAACAAAGCTGGCGACCTAACAACAACAATGATGGCAATTTGTTGATAAACATTTCGCTCACAATAAATAAACAAATATACGAGTACCTTGGCAACAAGTTGCTAAGGTCCATTGCGCGAGACAGTTCAAAGGAAACAAGAGGCGAGATTGGTAACAGCAACAGGCAACAGAAATAGGCAAGAGGCAGCAGGCAACAGGCCATATAAATGCAAATGCTCTACACGCTGCTTGTTTGCTCGCCTGCTACGATGTTTGCTGTGCTCTGGGGCAATTTTTCATTTGATTTCATCTTCATATTTTATTATGCCCCAGCACCCAGCACCCAGTAAACGACGACTTCGAGCCGCAGCATCGTCCATTTCCATTTCCATTTGTTGTGCGGCTGGTTTTTCCTTTGGTTTTCTTTACTTTTCTCCTATTTTTTTTTTTTTTTTTTTTTTTGTTGATACCAATTTTGCGATATGACAAACTATGTTTGCATTTTAATTTTTAATGCGTGTGAATTTCGCTGGCGGCGCACTTGCTCTCAGTTCTCTTGGGTTATGGAGAGCGCGAGATGCTCGTGTCATGATTTGCTGTTGCTTTTAATTGAAATTTTATGAATTTATTGCTTTCGTTTTTTTTTTTTGTTGTTGTTGTTGCTTTACTTGTTGTGTACGGCACGCAAGAACGGCAGACAGAGACAGCTAGAGAAGATATAGAACACGCCAGCTAATGTCTTATATCGTTTTATGCTCCTTTTCTTTTCATGCCCGGCAGATGAATCAGACGTGCAAGGTCTGCGGGGAGCCGGCGGCTGGATTTCATTTTGGTGCATTCACATGCGAAGGCTGTAAGGTGAGTAAAAGTCTATCCAATTAAATTCTTAATATGAAATTGTATAGCCAGCCTATATTTAAAGAAGTAATTTTATCGATCGTTATGTTATCAAAAAAATGGGGCTTTTTTAATTACAATCTCATTAGTCAAGCAAATGTTGATCGAAATTGTCATCGATTAATTTTAGCTATATTAATTATCGATAACTTAGAACAGAACATTCGTAAAATCAACAAGTACTATCGATACAAGCCCCTACCGAGTAGTTTTCCATAAAAATAATAATAATAATCGACACTCGGCGCCTCCCTGCCAATATGAATAATAGTTATCGATCGCTATTGGCATTCCATAATAAATCGCTGGCCGCATCGTGACAAAGCCGTAGAGTAAACGGTGCCATACCAAAACTGGAATGTTGAGTTCATTACGAGCAATATCAACCGAACACCAACAACAGCAACAACAACAGCAACAACAACAACAAGATTAACGACAACAAAGAACGCCTCAGGCTAAGGTCAAAGTTAAACAAAAAGAGCGCTCCACAAAATGCATAATTGATTTAAACACGAGTACTTTAAATGCCTTAGGAACAGGGTGCAGGACAGCTGTGGCGGGAGCGGGGCTGGGGAGCATTCACAGTTGTTGTTGTTGCTTTTGTTTTTTTCACAAGGAGAAAAAGGTCAACTAACGTACAATTTGTGGGTCAACATTATTTGATTTGTGCGCCATGGCGTGGGCCGGCTAATTTGACGCCCACCGAAAACAAAAGCCCAAAAACGAACCGAAGCGCGTCGCTTCAATGATGATGCAGCAGAAGGCTAAAAGGCATAAAAGATAAATGGAAACAGCGGAGAGCCGCGGGAAGGGCGCCAGATGGGGAAGGCTTCGACAAAACAAACAAAAGTGAATCCGCCTTGGCGCACAAAATTGCTTGTAAATAGCCGGTACGGTAAGTTCGTCCGGTTCTGCTGCTCTTTTAAACGAAACTGAAAACGAAAACGCAAAGCAGATGAAACAAAAAACAACAGCAACAACAGCAGCAACAACAAAAATAAACAAATAAACATACATATACGAAAATCCTCCATTTCCATTTCCGACCCAGTAATCTTGATGCCCAATTAACCTTAAAAGTGGATTTTCGCATTGTTTCTGTTTCTATGCGCGGTTCAATTTGCGCGTCTCCGCAGAAACTCGAACTCGAACTCCACCTACGACGACGACGACGACGACAACAACTGAAACTGCAGCTGACTGAATACTGACAGACATGACTGTCTCGCTGTCCGACCGTCTGTCTGGCTGTCTATTGTCCATACGCCAACTTGATTGCAAGCTGCGCTGTGATTTACGTTCAACATTGCAACTTGGCATAAGTGTTGCACAGCCTATAACCTTTGCAACATGCTGCTGCGACTCGCTGGCTCGGCAGCATCACCATCAGCATCACCAACAGCAACAGCAACAGCAACAGCAACAGCAACATGTTGTAGTCTTTTTCGTGCCGCATTGAATTAAATTGTTTGTTTGCTTTGTTGCAATTGATTGTGGCCCAGCCAACGGTTAATGTTGCACTCGTAGGTGTAGGTGGATGTGGCTGTGGCTGTGGATGTGCATGTTGCATGTCGATTCGCTTTTTTGGCAGAGCTTTTAAGACTTCACAGCATCAACACCACCAACAGCAGCAGCCGTTGATGAATCACCAGAAAATTTAATGAGATATTATTGCTGAATGACATCATGGCTTAAAGGTGCTGAAAGCCTCAAAAGCTGCACTTGCAGGAGGTACAGAGAGAGTGCTGCAAAAATGTGCTCGGCTCTGTAATACCCTGCTGCTCATCTTTAATCGAATAAAGCTAGCCTTGATCTGATCAAAACTAAATTTTTCTATGCACCTACACAATTTAATATAGCCTATGCTTTACTGAGTACAGGGTATTCCAGGAACCCTTGAACTTCAAGGGGCAACAAACAAAAGTATCGAATTGAATCGCTGTTTGCTCTCGAAACTAAACAGAACTAAGTTGTGGCGCCCTCTATGTTTGTCGAAGGAAAACCGTCATGGTCCAAA
Organism: Drosophila sordidula; assembly: GCA_035047465.1. Taxonomy (NCBI): domain Eukaryota; kingdom Metazoa; phylum Arthropoda; class Insecta; order Diptera; family Drosophilidae; genus Drosophila; species Drosophila sordidula. The sequence goes on along the minus strand of JAWNPQ010000156.1, from coordinate 6,952,230 downwards.
AGAAAAGACTAGAGATAAATGTAAATACTAGCTGGCTCTAAGGCAACGCTATATCAATGATTAAGCAAATAGATCAGTAGAAAAGGAAGAAGAGTGTTCACAGCTGAAGTTGTGATCAAGAGTTGGGAAGAGTAAATATCAAAGAGAGTACAATACCACATAGAAATCAATCTTTTTCAAACAGATTTGAACTTGAAACGCAACTAATCTCTAACTTTACGCTACTCTGTTTGCAGTCCTTCTTCGGCCGCTCGTACAACAATTTGTCGTCCATATCGGACTGCAAGAACAACGGCGAGTGCATCATCAACAAAAAGAACCGCACGGCCTGCAAGGCCTGCCGCCTGAAGAAGTGCCTCATGGTGGGCATGTCGAAGAGCGGCTCGCGCTACGGCCGCCGCTCCAACTGGTTCAAGATCCACTGTCTGCTGCAGGAGCAGCAGCAGCAGGCGGTGGCTGCGATGGCGGCCCACCACAACAGTCAGCAGGCGGGCGGCGTGGGCAACGCGGGCGGTGGCGGCGCCTCCAATGGCTGCGTCAAGGCCATGGCGGGCGTGCCGGCGCCGGCGGCAGCGGCTGCCGCCCTGGGCATGCTGGGGCATGCGACGGGCGGCTATCCGGGCCTGTATGCGGCGGGACCGCCGCGCAGCAAGGAGGAGCTAATGATGCTGGGACTCGATGGCAGTGGCGACTATGGCGGCATAAAGCATCCCTCGCTGGTCGCCTCGCCGTCGGTCAGCTCGCCGGATTCGCACAACTCGGACAGTTCCGTGGAGGTGAGCAGCGTGCGCGGCAACTCGTTGCTGCAGCTGGGCGGCAAGCAAACGGGCGCGGGCGACGCGGGCCAAACGGCCAGCGGCACAGTGCCCGGGCGACCGCCACAGCTGCGCAAGGACCTGGCGCCGTTTTTGCCATTGCCATTTCCGGGCCTCGGCTCGATGCCAGTGATGCCGCCGCCCGCGTTTCTGCCACCCTCGCACCTGCTCTTTCCCGGCTATCATCCTGCGCTCTACTCCCATCACCAGGGCCTGCTGAAGCCCACGCCCGAGCAGCAGCAGGCGGCGGTGGCCGCCGCCGCCGTCCAGCATTTGTTCAACTCGAGCAACGCGAGTGGGCAGCGCTTCGGGCCGCAGCTGCATGCGGCGCCGTCGTTTGCCGGCCACAAGGAGGAGCCGGCTCTCAGTCCCAGCCACATCAATAGCAGCAACAATCTACTGGCCAACGGCAGCAGAACGGCGACGAGCTCCGCGGATGAGCTGACGAAACGTTTCTACTTGGACGCGGTGCTCAAATCACAGCAGCACAGTCCCCCGCCGCTGGCGACGAAGCTGCCGCCGCACAGCAAACAGGATTACTCCATATCGGCGCTGGTCACGCCCAACTCGGAGAGCGGGCGGGAGCGTGTGACGAGCCGCCACAGCAACGGCGAGGCGGATGAGGAGGAGCGCGAGGCGCCCACTGGCAGCGAAAAGGCCGTCGAGGAGGAAGTGGAGCCCGAGGAGGAGGACGAGGATGAGGAAGACCTGGTGGTGTCCATGACGCCGCCCCGTTCGCCAGCCCAGCAGCAGCAGCAGCAGCCGGAGCCGCTGGACGTTCAGACGGCCGCGCAGGACAACCCCATTGACCTGAGCATGAAGACCACGGGCAGCTCCAGCTCCAGGAGTAGCAGCAGCGTCAAGAGCAGCTGCCAGGAGCCCGATCACGAGATCTACAGTGACAACGAGGCCGCTACCGAGCGGGCGGCAGCTGAGGAAGTCCTCAAGATAACAGCAGTCGATGACGAGGACGACGAGGGCTCGGCACACGCAGAGCTGGAGGATAACAGCACCACGGAGACGGTCAAGACCAGCATCGAGCAGACGCACAAGCTGAGCATTAACAACAACAACAACACCAACACCAACAACAATAACAACAACAACAACAACAACAACAACAGCAACCCCAGTGACAATGAGGCCAACGATAGCATCAAGCGCAAGCTGAATGAACTGATGCAGGAATCGAACGGCTCGAAGCGTTTGCGCCTGGACTCGCCGCCTCAGGCCAACATGTCCGTTAAGGTGGCCACCTCAACGGCCCTCGATTTAACCACCAAGGTTTGAGCCTAGCCCCACTGACCGATAGACAAAATGGCGGCAAACCGTCGTTGGGCTTAACACTGGGCAACAACATTTAGTTACGGCTTGAACAGTTTTCCAAACTTATTTCAAATCTATCGACTTTGCATATTTTAATTTATTTATCGCGCATCGAAAGCAAGTTTTGAAAACAGAAATCAATTTTTTTTTTCTTGCATTTTTGATTTGAAATTTTGATGCACAAAGGTTTTTGAAACGAATGGCAAATTTTGTTGCACAGTGTTAGCCGAAGTATGTATAAAATGTACCATTGACCCCCTGCCCACTTCCTTCTTCGCCCTTTCCAACTTCCATCCTCCCGCTATGCCAAATACACCAACAAGAAATCGTGCGTTCAATGTTAAGTTTGAGGTTCGTGCCGTTTGTGTTTTTTTTTTTTGTTTTTTGTTTTTTTTTTTTCTTTTTGCTTAAGATATTATCACATCGTTTAAAACAACTAACGAAATGGCAAGAATATGCAAACGGCGCCGCCGAAGAGCCAAAAATTAGCATACGCGATCTGAAAAGTATAACAAACGGCGCGAGGCGAGTTCTTAATTAGATGCAACGCATTATAAACAAATATTTCGGTTGAGCAAAATGAAATGTACGAGTATTTTAGAACGATGACAACAAGGAATGAAATCGAATCGAGACGAATAAAATCGTATCGAATCGAAACGAGACCAGCCTAAATTGTTGCAAAATTATGCAAGAGAGCTTATCTGTATCGTTTGCATAATATAGTAGTGGAATTGTTAATTTATAAGCAACGTTTTTAGTTATATGTATAGCATAATACACTAATTATACATTTACGATACAGACATCTACACATATACAATACCTAAAGTTTCTTAATAGGCATATATATTTCAAGTATTTCTTAGCTTACAAATTCTAATGTTAATCTCTCTATGTAGGTATATGTGAAGAACATTTTTTTTTTATATACAATATATATATATATATACGTAAAGTATATATATTAGTATGATCATAGCGAATTTCAACTTTAAACTATTGTATTTGATTGCTTTGGTTATCGAGTTATTAGTCACAATTAGCAAATTTTTATATTTAGCCTTTATATATAATTAAATAAAATCAAAGCACCAAGTTGTATAGCATAAATTATTATTCTAGAGTATTTTTTTTTTTTTTTTTGTATTTATATCATGCTCTGTATGCAAATTGAAAAAGAACAAAACTAAGAAATAAACGCATGAACAATATTATTGATATTAAATAAACACAAATAAATATTTAGATGAACGACTTTGATGGGCTTTTTGATGGGTTTCTGGGTGCGTTACGAGCCGCATAAAATTGGGTCAAAGAGCACATCAATATGTACATATGATAAGCATTTGGATTGGGCTTAAGGTATTTATCGATTTTAGATGCTGAAAACATGGGAAACATTTAGGGCCGCGATCTGGTTGAGAGAAAGTGGATCATAAAACTAAACGATTACAACAAGTTTTCAGATATATCGTAATTTAGGAATGAATTTATGAAGAGATTGCTTTATCTAGTTACAAGTATTGTTAAGAATTTGCCAGCGTCGAGAGCACCGTTTGGCCTTCAAATAAGACTTCGTAATAGGATGATCATCAATTTCAAATTTGGGCTGCTTTCGTTCCACTTGTTCACGCTAATAATATTTGAGTCGGCGATGCTTAAATTAGAACCAGACAGGAATCTGAGCTGCTGACGCGTTTATCTTGAAATCAGTCCCCGGGCACTCGTCAGCAAGTGCAAACTGCAGTTCGGCGAAAACAATTCCCACACAAAGCTCCGTGCGGATCGTTTTTCTCAGCGGCCGAGGCCGAGCTGGCAGAGTTACAGCCAGAGCTGCAGCTTCAGCTGTGTCAATGTGCATACCAAGAGAGCCAATCAATCTGAAATCTATTTCAATCAATCTTTGCGTAATTGTAAATACTTTCAACATATTTCGCTTTGCCTCCGACTGACAGTTGGCGCGACGAGTTCGCAACGAGGCGACGCGGCGCGACGAGTCCGACGGTAAATGGCGCGAAAATTATAGCAAATGCCCCGTGGAGTGGTGGGCGCGGGTTGGGGCATAGACTATAAGACCTGAATTCGTTTCTATTTATTTCACACTTGAATTGATGCGCTGCAGCAGATTGACATTTTGCAAATGCTGAGCTAGCTCGAATCTTGGGTAGCTGCCTTTTCAAAGCAATTGGCGTCGGAGAGCGGCCCAGACAGACGGTAGCTGCCTCTGGGCCTCATTGGGTGCAGGCTTGGCCATCGCCAGCCGTAGACGAGGCTTGACGAGTTGACGCGCCAAGAGATCTAGTCAGAGGAACCGCGAGCCGAGCTCCGCTTTTTGGCGGGGTCTACGTCCCTTGGCGCATTGTCAGCGCTGAATAGTAGTGCAAATAAATTTCAATTGCGAGACACATTCTCCCACTGACATTGTTTGACACCTTGACTGCACACACACACACACACACACACACACAAGAGCCAGCGAATTTGCATGCAAATGACAGTGAAAGATAAAGAGAGCAAGGGAGAGCGACAGAGAGAGAGAGAGAGAGAGAGACAGAGGGGAGCAGTCTTCAGTGTTTGATCTGCAAAGATTGGCCAACACCCAGCGGCGTTTTTGCTAACAAGCTTGCAAAAGCAGTTAAAAGACGTCTTCCATAGACGTTGACGACAACGACGACGACGACGACGACGCACCCAGCTACCAGTTGAGAGTGTTGTCGTTGGGACATGGGGATCCATAGCTGTACTCCATTTATATGCTCCAAATCCATTAAGTGTTTTGGCGCTTTTATTTGCTACCCACACACACAGACGCTGACTACACCCTAAACTCTTGTCGCGCATTTGGAACACTTTCCGCACCTACGACGGCAAAAACAACAGCAACAACGAGAAATGACACCAACGCCGCCAGAGACTGGAACTCCCAGGTTGCCCCGGCTCCACACGCATCATGTGATGCATGAAGCTGTCGCTCTTGCTCTTGCTGTTGCTGTTGGCGCTGCTCCAAGCCCCAGTATGGGAGCGTGTTTTGTGCCAATATTAACACCTAACTGCAAAGCAATGAACTGATCTGAACTGGGCCCCTAAGCCAAAACCTAAACAGCCAGACGATGATGCGCTGAAAGCTCGAAGACTACTTTTAATGCATTTAACAAGCATATGCGAGTACTTATATTGAACACTGTAATCAACACGCCCACACCGGCAACGCCTGTGCCGTTGGACTCATGCATGCTCATATAATACGAAAGTGGCTCCTAACTGGGTTAACAGTTGCGCAAATGGAACGGAAGTCGTTGGGGATAAGCGGACAAATCGAGGGAAACATATGGGACAGCTATTGGAGCATTCAAAAGATGGCTTTGAAACTACATTAACCCAGAGTAGTTGCATAAACTGATCTGCTTTACAGTCAAAGAAACCTTCATAACAAATCCATGTTCGATTATATTTAGCCAAGTTTGATATTTGGGAATTGGGAAATCTTATATTTTTATTTGGAATTTATTTTTTGTTTTTGACTGTTTTGTATTACTGAAGTTGAAGTGTTTATGGGACTTGAAGCCAGAACCATAAAGGTTCTTTGGCTGTAGTTAGAGATTATCGTAGTTTTAATTATGATAATTTCTTAAATGGTGTGATTAAAACACGATAAGAATTCTAAGGCACCACGACGTGTGTATTGTGTCAGAAATATCAAGTAGCCGCACTCAACATTTACATATTGATCACATTAACCGAAAACCCGATTAGCGCGACAGAGAGAGAGAGAGAGAGAGGAACCGAATAGTTCTTTAGGCGTTTCCCAGCCAGAGGCAGGCAGGCAACAACAAAGCCCGGAGACGGATGGGGACGGTGATGGAGATGAAGATGGAGACGGAGATGGGGCTAAAACCACAGCCTAAATGCCGCTAAGTGCCAAAATGACAAGCATAGCAAAACGTTGGGGGATTCGGTGGGTTAGTGGTGCTGACGACGGTGGGAGCCCATGGCATGACTTTGCTCAATGCCAGGCGCGCATACCATGGCCACATTAACTACTCCATAAAAGGTGTAAAGAAATCACTTAAGTACTTGTATGTCACTCCTTTGTCAAAGTAAATCATAGTGCGGTACCGTCCGGACGGGTTTTTATAGCCAGTCACACAACAGGCAACAGGCGACCAGGCGACCAAAGCAAAGCCCAAAACTTGAAAACCCAGCCACAGCCAGAGTCAGAGATAAAGCTACACACAGCAGCCACAGCAGCTGTGTGTGTGTGTGTGTGTATGGGTATATAAAATATAGGCGTAGAATGCTTTGGGTTATAAAGAATAAACGGGGGAGTTTTATTGACAGCCGCAATTACCACATAATCATGCAACAAATATGATGCTTGGATGGCAGCCCGTTGATGACGTAGCGTTGTAGATAGACCATCAAGTAGTCAGTTCTTTCAAAAGCAACAGCCAGCAACAACAAAACGTGCTGATCCATTACGGGTGGGGGAGAGGGGAGAGGGGGGGGGGGCAGGACAGAGAGCGACAATCACAGCTACAACACCAGCTACATTTTTGTCTAGACTTATTGAGTGATCGTGGCAGGAGCCAACACAACAACAATAACAGCAACAACGAGAAGGCGCAGCCGTTTTTTTTAATGGGGTGGCAATCACTTGGACGACGACGAGTCCAACTTCGACGCCGAGTCTCAGTCCGAGTCCGAGTCCGTGGCCAGGCCCCAACATCAAATTATGGTCAAGAGTTGGCCAGCAAAGAGCTGCCAACAGGCGGTGCAGGCAGCAGCCTCGTTTTTGTGCTCTGAACTGGGTTGGCAGATACTTAAGAAATATGTTATTAAATAATAATGGAGTGCGTGGTTAATAGATACAACAGCAGCAGCAGCAGCAGCAGCACCAGCACCAGCAACAACAACAGCAACAACAGCAACAACTGCAGCTGGGGCAGTGTGAAAGAAGTGTGCGGCCCCCTTGGCGCAATCATTGTTAACAATCAATTAAGGAAATAAGTTGTTTATAAAATGTTGCTATTACTTTTCGAGCGCAGCTACCATAAATACGTGTAAGTATAGCTTTCGACTGCGCAGACATTACACTGTACTACAGTTTAAGAAAGTTCTTTCTTAATAGTTGAATGTAATTTAAATCCGAGAATTGAGACACTAACTTTGTGCTAGTAAACATTTTGCACACTTCAATTTAAATAAGCCAGCATACAGATTAAAACAAAAAAAAAGTTAAGCTTAACTTAACTTAAGCTTTAACTTCCCTATCTGATCTGAAATTAAATTAGTCAACAATTTTATCCTTTATACTTAGATGGGTGGACTTTCCTGAAGTCCATAAATAAATATTAGGTTTAAATTTTATTTTTGACCTAGAGTGTATGTATGTTCAGAAGTTGTTTACTATAAACAAATTTTAAATAATTTTCATATAATACTTTCATTTACTTATATCTTTTAAATCAACATTTTGCTGTACAGTGTTTTATTTGAAGCTGATAGGAGAGGGACAATCACTTTGGGCAATGCTCTGGGCGAATATGTTTTAATTAATGTGCGGTAGACAGTTAATGAAACTGTTATAGTTATATACATGCGACTAAAAATCTACATATTACCATATATGTAGCATAGAAGAGTTTATTAACCCGCTCTTGTTAAAGACCCAGGCCAAAAGATACAACGCGATGCCGATGCCGATCCAAAAAAGGGCCCCTTTGTGCGAAAGATCATTAATCAAGACACCCAGCAGGTGCGGGTCGAACTTTGGTAGCTGACTCGGCGAGTGCGACTACCGAACTGTACTACGAGTAGTTACTCCACCTGATGGTCAACTTGGTCCATGGTTCCATGATTAGTGGCGGTGGCTACTTTAATGAGCGTTAACTGCGCCACAAAGTTCATTAAGTGCAGTTGGTCGTTGGGCGCACACATGGCGTATGATTGATGCGCGCACATTTGTCCGGGCAATCGGACAACAAATGGCACGGCGGAAAATTCAGTAAATTCAGTGCCAAAATTGGTGTTTAAATTGGAAAACATCAATCAAAAATACAAAACATTTTGCTGCAAAGTTCTTTTTGCAATTTGCATTGCTTTGATTTAGCTGGCTTCAATCAACGCTGTGATTCACATTTGTGTCTGCTTCTTCAAATCAATGCGGAAACTCATCCAAAACTTTTTGCTCTGCACACACACACACACACACACACACATGCACAGACACCTCGGGCAGCGCATGTGGCATTAATTTTGATTAATGGCCAAAATTGCTGGCTTGACCATTTTGAAAAATTTTAATTGTTTTCAAATCGGCGGCCAGGGCGAGTCAAAGTCTCTAAACTGCGCGTTCTACAAATAATTATAAGCAGTTTTTAATGATAATAAAAAATTATAAAGAAAAAAGTCAAACAAAGCAGTCGCCAGCTGCTTTGGCAGCAGCACTAATTGTTACAGATCTGGCGAAGAGGCGCACAAGTTGCTACCAGTTCTGACCCTCGGGCCATTTGAGCTTTTTTCTCTCTGTTTTCTTCAGCTTGGCAGGTTCCCTAAATATACTTATATGTATAACTTCTTTTATGCTTGAAAGCAAGTGCCGCTAAGTGGCCAAAGGGGCGGTGGACAGTGGACAGCAGCGGAGGGGCCAAAGCACGCGCTAAACACAAAGAGAACTCAAAAACAATTAACAAAGTTGAGAAAAAGTGCTACTAAGAGCGTTCAACTATTACAAATACAACAAACGCAAGATTTCGGTATTGTTGTCGGATCGTACTCAGAAGAATGCCAGATCTATGAATTTTAAATATTTTGATATCGATTCTTGGCGATATTTTTTACTTTTTGATACACTAAAAAGCTTAAATTTATTTTCAAAAATAATATTTCTTTATGTTAGAAACTAAATACGAAAAATGAAGAATTATTTATTGAATGAATGAATATAATTTTGTGAAAGTAGTTATTGATCGCCTCATAATCAAGAACTTCAGCTGCCACTCTTATAACGTTGGTTCACCCTTCTCCGCAATTTGTCTCCGTACAGGGTATTAATATTTAACGCTTGGCCATTAGAAGATTGTAGGTCAAAATACTTGGTACACATGCAGTTTATTGTGGGAACGTCAGGTATTTGCAATGGATGGAAGAAACATTTCAATCCATCAAATCTCGTTGATTGTTCTTAATTGCTCCATAGCTGCGGCTGGCCACCAAGTCGTCGCACAGATGCTCCACCTCCCGGCAACGCTTTTGCCTTTGCGGTAGATCCAGCGCCAAACATTTCCGAAACGAAAAACATTCTCAAAATGACTCCAAAAACAAAAAAGAAGGCAGTCAATTTGCCGGGTGATGATGCTGCTGCTGCTGCTGCTGCTGTTGCTGTTTGCTGCTGGAGATGCTGTTGCTGTTGCTGTTGCTGTTGCTATTGCTGTTGCTGTTGCTCTGGCAAAATGCTGTAAATTCCATAAATCTGTCAAGCGAAGCAACGTCTGCACTTGTTCGGCTGGCCTGGCTGGCCCGGCTCTTGGTCTTTCGGCCAGCGCCTTGCAAATCTTGACATGTGAAATACGCAGATTTGCCGAGTTTTATGGGCCGCACAGACAATGCAGACCTGGGAGAGATGAGACGCACGCGCTTTGGTGCTGCATTCCGTAACTGCATTCGCCCAGTGCCATAAACTTGGCTAAAGCGCAAAGAAAAGCGGCTGCCTTTTGAAAGTGGCGGCAACAGCAACACGTGCAGAGATGTGCATGATGATGACCCGGCCACTTGAACTGACTGGCTGGCTGGCTGGCTGGCTGGCTGGCTAGCTGCCCGGCTGCCTTGCTGCCTTGCTGCCTGCCTGGCACTTGGATGGATGGATTGATGGATTGTTGCTTTGGTGGCATCGTCCAGTGTAAATGAAGACCTGTGCCTTAGCCTGGCATGCCACTGGCCACTGGCCACTGGCCACTTGTTGCCGCGGTCGGCAGTCGGCAGTCGGCACCAAAAAGCACCGAAAAGCTAATTTAAAGCAATTTAGTTTGAACGCGCGCGCATTTCCATGCCAACAGAGACGCTTCAAAGCTGCACGAAATGAGCCCGAATGATGCACGGCAAACAGCGACAGGCCAACAACAGCAACAGCCCCACATTGCAACAACTTTTGGAACGTCGCCGGGACGGACATTTATTTATTATATCAATGCAAGCTCAACCACTGCAACTGCAACTGCAACTTCAGCCGTTTCCACAGCTCTGATGGCCATGAGTTGATAGCCAGTCATAGCCGCATTGACACAATGGGCCTACAAAAGCCGCAACTGCAGCCCCGCTCGCCCGCAACTGCACCACCTGCACCACCTCTGCCACCTCCGCCACCTCCGCCAGTGCAGCGCCAATTATTCGATTAGAAATTCCGTTAGCCGCCAGACGCCGACGGAAGACCTTTCTGATGCATGTAACTTCAACTTGAACCTCCCGAACGGGCTCTGAGTGCCAGCTCCATTGAACCCCGCCACATGCAGCACACAGAGGCAAGCTTTGATGCCCTCAGACACATGCACTTAAAGATCAGTGCAAAAAGGAAAACAAAGTGGCCTCCAAAACTAAAGGACAGCATTTTAGACATGTCTGACATGATCTGACGTGATACGATATTAATATGTGATATGCAAACAAGTAAACATTTTACTGCGGATTTGTTATAAAAATTTTATCTTTTTATTTTTATAAGTATATTATTTTATTTTTATTTTTTTATAAATATCAAAGCCAGATAGCCAGAAGCTAAATACTAGAGCAAGAATGGAACCGTCACGGTGGCTTGTAGCAGAATCCAGGGTATTGTCAGCTTAAACTATACTAAAAGTCAAGCTTATCTCAAGCTCATATTTGTCAGAAAGCAATAAAATTCCTTTAATAAATCGAAATATCCGATAACATATAAATCTCAATTCTTTCAAGCTTTTCTTTTCTCTCTCTCTCTCTGTCTCTTTATCTATCTCTTTTCTACTCAACATTCCTTTTTCATTTGTCATTTAACCAAATTAATTTTTGCCTTGTTGGCTTTAAACCCTGAATTAACCGTATACCCTTTGATCAGGATATTAAATATTTAAAAAATGTGCTTTCAAAGGCTTTGTTAATTTTTATGCAATTGCCTAAAAATAACCTTGCATTTAAGTAAAATATATTTTATAAAAATGTTGTAAAAGTTCTAAACTAGTATAAACTAAACTTGTTAAGTTCTAAGACCGCCAATGGGTTAACATGGCCTTAACCACTTGAACTTTTGCCAACGGTGATCACAAGCAATCAAATCAACTGTGAACTACTTAAAATCAGACACTAAACCAACTTAAGCCGAAGAATCAAATTGCTTAGCCACTACCTGAGTTGCTTTTGGACGGCTCCAACTGCAGGGCTAATGAACCAATTACTAGTTGGGGCCATAAAACAGACGGCAATGCGAGCATTCTAAGTGCCGCGCTACGACTCTGATGGTAAGCTTTTGGGGCCCAGCGCACTAGAATTCCCACCGTCACCAAGAAGTAACAAACTATATGCATGAACGGACTGAGACTGAGACTGGGACAGGGACAGGGACGGAGACTGCGAAACTGAGACAGACGAATCATGGCTGACCTCTATCTTTGGACAAAAGCCAACTAAAACGAAACCGAAATGCAGCTGAGAGGCTCAACTAGACCGACATTAAAGAGCCGAGGACAAGGCAACGGCTGGCGCAGGAGGGGCTCAAGCTGAAGGAGAAGAAGGCCTCAAGGCAACAACAAGCACAACAACAACAACAAAAACAACAGTAACAACTGCAAGATCGATCCAAAGCACGAAAAATGCGCCTCCACAAAGATATTGCGACTGTCATAAAACAATATTATTGGCATTATTACATTTAAGTGTTGACAGCATAATAAAATAATTGTCGACAGACAATTTACAACAACAACAACTGGTGAAACTCAAGTCTCGATCGTCTCTCGCACCACTCTGCATTACGTTGGATTTGGGTGGGGGGTGAGGGTGAGGGGGAGGGTAGGGGGAGTGGGAGGCGGTGGGTATCGTTGTCGTTTCCCATGTAAAACACTTTTAAAAATCACACTCACAACTCAAACCGAATGCAAAGTGCAACAAGTCATCAGGACTCTGACTTGGAAAATGTACAGATCTTTCATGAGGTCTTTTACTAGATATCTCTGGACCGCAGTCCGCTTGAAGATCAAAAGAATTGTGCGGCGCTTAACGCGCCGAGAAATAGCTAAAGAGTACCAAATAGCGAGATAGCGAGATAGCGCGAGAGTGAGAGCGAGAGAGAGGGGGGATGCCTAGACGCTCATTCATATAATTCACCCTCATTTCATAATAAATTGCTCTCAATTGATCACGACAATCGACAGCGATGAAAAGTCATGCCAAAGTTGACTCTGGATCGAAAAAAAAAACAAAAACAAAAACAAAAAAAAAATACAAAAAACAAAAAAGACAACGGCGAAACATACGACGAAACGAAAACGAAACACGGCGCATAGTTAAATTGGCAAAGGCAAAAGGTGCGACGGCATCGATACCCATCGCTGGCTCCGATAGTTGGCGGCGTTAAGTTTGTAGGTGCAAAAGGCTAAAACGAGAGCCGCCAACTGGACATTGTCTCTGGTCGGCAGTCTTAAGGCAAATAAGTCATACAAAACCTTTTCGGCCGCTGACTGCATAGGAAATTGCTCCAATATTTTGTCGACACTGGCTGATTGGAAATATCGCAAGACCGGCAAGCTCCTCCCCGGCCGTCCTCAGCCAGACCGCGTCCCATAAGCTGTCTGCTTATTTTGTGCCCGCAGGAAACGCTGCCTGTTGAAATCGCCAACATCTCCGCCAACAGTTGGCAGTTGGCCACAGTGTGGATTGATGATGAATTATGTAGAGCACGAAATACGAAGTGCATTGTGGTGCTGGTGGTGCTGGTGGTGCTGGTACTGGTGCTGGTGCTCGTGGTGGTGGTGCCGAGTGCTGCTGAATGGTGCTGAATGGCACCGAATGGTGTGGGAGTTGTGCTGATTTGCCAGCTCAGCTCACGAAGTCGTTGAGGAATTTTAATGAAAAAAAAAAGAAAAACAACTGTGAAAAATGTAAAAAGGAAATTTCAAACTGTTTGAAAAATGTTTAAAAATAAATTGTGCTAGAATCAAAGTGAAATATTGCAGAAATAAACAATATTAAAGATAGAAATATACCTGACTTTATCCAATTTGCTTGTCAACGTTCAAAAGTAAATTAATAAAATTCGCACATTTTTACCAATTTTCGTTTAACTTATCAAATTACTTAACTTATAAAGTACCAAAATCATGTAAAGTTTCCAAATCCATACTTGATAGATTTCACAATCTCATGACTTTGTCCAAAACTAAACCGATTAACATTGTTTTTACCACTTTCATACCATGAATGAATGTTTAACCTCTAAATGAAATCTGCATTTAATTTTAATTCGAATATGAAAGTACATTTTTCCACCCAAAGTATCCTTTACTCCCAAAAAATGAATGATGTTCAAATTCTTATCTGCATATGAGAAATCCATATTCCAATAAATACAAATTAACAAGAATATATATATAACTCCATATGGTAGCTTAGCCGATTTTCAACTCTCTTCACACACTTCAAACCGCTTCTTCACTAGCGTGGTCTGTCCTCTACGGTGATAATTGTAACCATGAGCCAGAATATCAGTAACAATACTTGAAAATTCTGCTAAATGCTGCAGTGAAATCTATTTACATAATTCTTAAGAACGCCAAACAGGCTGAGGCCAATTCACTATTGGCAACCGGGAGGCGTTGTGCAAACTGCGTAGACAAATCTGTGATCATCATTTGTGGTCAAGAAACAAGAAACGCAGTGGACCAGAGTATGGAACTATGCCAAGACAGACCCGTTACCTGTTTGTTGTGTGGCTTTGTTATTAGTGGTAATAACCGCGGGACATAGTCACAGGCAACGTCGACACCACGCACTACCAGCAGCCAGTTGGCCGAGAGTTTAGGCCAAGATGCCACGCTGAACCCACATGCACTTTGCGGTAAATGAAGCCTCTGCCGCATCACTGGCACCAAATTGTGTTATCAAGTCATGGGAATTGCCCTGCATGCCTAGAGACCCATACGGGCCATGGAAATTGTGCAAAAAAAAAATAAGTAAAAATTTGTACAGGTAGCCGCTATGCGAGAGGCCCAATGAAAAACTCGTTAGAGTGGGCCACTGCGTGTGAGTGGAGCCGAAAAAACGGAGTCCCAACTGTGATCCAAGACGCCGTGTGTCCAGTGCAAAACAACAGCTCACCTTGCTGCATTATTTCACCAAATCATTTCATGCCACATTAATCCACTTTACCATCATCATCATCTGGACATCAGCAAGCAGCCAGCACACGATCCGTATTCCGAACACTGCAATGTCTGGGAACTCTCCGAGTATGACGACGACGACGTGTGCCTAGAGGGTGTCAATTGTTGCATATGAAAAATTGCAATTTCTATGCGCCGTTTTTGGGGGGCTGTGTATCAGCTTTTCAGTTTTTATACCCTGGCTACAGGGTATGACAGTTTTTTGGCACTACATGAGTGTTGAGCGTCTATATCTAAATAAATATATCGGAAGCAATAAATCATTGAATAAAAGTTTTATTTCCAGATAGATAAAAAGTATATCGGATAGCTAAAAGCAGTACAATGCGTTTAAAATTTATTATTTTTGGTATGAGAAGCTACTGGAAATAGGGTATTGAAAGTTCGTCTTCGTCAAAGAAATAACGACGGCTGTGCGGCTTTTCAGCTGGCATGTGTTCGTATAGAGCATTCGAGCTATGAGTGTTGGGTACTGAGCTCAATTTACTATTAGCGTGACTTTTGGGTTAGTTTTTCTATTCGTCATGCAAAGCATCGCTTATTGGCGGCATTTGTAGCTTCTCTCTCTCGAGGCCAAATGGCGTCGTCATTTTTAAGTGTTTTATTGCAGCAAGTGATCTTCTATAAACTATAAACTGCAACAACCCGAAATCCAATTTACATTCAGACCGCTGCGCCTGAGAGCTCTATAATTTTGCTGCTCGATATTCGGGTGGATGGGAACTGGCACAGTAATCAAGAATCGTAGCCCAGGAAAAGTAAACACGAATACTGCAAATACATCATTAAGTTCGGGTTTGGGTAAAACTCATATAGGATCTTACGATGTTCGTAAACGTGCCCAACAACAGCTACATAAATAAAACTGGTGGTAAACTTCTTGGGAGCTACAGTAACAAAACTGAGTGGATTCGTGAGAGTTATAGAAAATTAGAAATGAGCAAATAATGCCAAAGGACATCAACTGCGAACGGCATAAAAGTGATTGCCTTACAAATTAAAAAATAACAATGTTTTCTCAAAGCAGAATGACACTTAGCTAGCTTATTTTAAAATTGAATTGAATAGTACAGACTGAATTTAGAGCCTGATCAATCTACGCAATATCTTGCATAAGGTTGTAAATAGCTGTTGTCTGCCTCTCGGAGAGCGATGATAATGCTGGGGCTGATGCTGATGATGATCGTCATGATGATGAATGTAGAACAACGTCAACAACATAAAACTGATTGATCGTTACAAGCTTTTATTAAGTCATAGACGTTCGCCGTTTCCTTTTTAGCTGCATCTGTTGATCATATGTAATTTATTTGTCATATCACGTGTTAAACATTTAACAACTCATGGGCTAGGCCCAGGCCCCATAACCGGAGGCGAACAAGTGCAGTGCAGGCAGCCAACCGAGAGTCGGTGCAGAAATCGAATGAAAAAAAATATTTGCACAAAGATCAATCTTGTTGCTGCGCCAGAGCAGTAAGAAACCCCAAGCAATAAGTCAAAACAATGGCCTGTCGCCAATGTCGTCGTCGTCGTTGTCGTCTCCGGAGCTGCAGCTGGAGCCGGAGCTAGAGCTGAACGCCCAGGCCCGTCGAGTGGCCAGCGTGCTAGTCACTCAGCTGGAAGATTAGCCTTTAGTGAGCATGCTAAACGAGTTGAATGAGTCGGGAATGAGACAGTAATGGGCTCCTTAGTTGAGATACTGAGACAAGCTGTGGGCTGCGTGGGTGAATCGTGGTAACAGGAGACGACACTGATTGTGAACCAGAAGAGCCAAAACGATGGCAAAACCGAGATATGCCTTTTCAATAGAAGAGGTGTGTGTGTTAGAAAGTGAGACACAAGCAGCAACAACAACCAATGAACCTAGTGTTGTCTACTTTAAATTAACCCAAAATAGGTTTAGATTCGAAACTAGCTTGAAACATTTAAATGAATAGCTGAGCTTAGAGAGCTTAGATTGAAGTGTTAGATAGTAGTTATCTATCTGCGTAAACTCTTGAAAAGGTTACAAAATTAAAATGATTTTATTCAAATAATGCAATTATTCTTAACTAAAATAATTCGAGAGCCGTTTGAATATATTTTCAAATTCAGCGATTGCAGCCCCTCCCCCCGGGGAGAGATAGATAAGAGCACCACCGTCGAAGCGAGTGCAATTACATGCCAGGGCTACAGACAGCAGGCAGGAGGTAACCAACGATGTGGCAGCTGTACGGCTTCTGGGACCTGCTCCGCTTTGGTCATTCACACGTCTTGTTAGCGCGTCTTAATAAATTGCACGCAATCAACTGGCGAGCTGAGCTCCATTTAAGTGAGGCCGAGCGAGTAAATCTTGGCGAGAGCCACAGCGAGCGGAGCACAGCATGTGGTGGTGGCCAGTGAAGACGACTTTTACTTATGGCAAGCGGACCGAAGACGGACTACCCAACAGCCACCACCAGCCGGTAGGTAATTGATTGCGCTTCAATTGCAATTACCGGACCAAGGTGGACCAAGGCGAATCGGGCACCAGGCACCAGGCACCCGGCACCCGGCACCAGGCACCCGGCACCCGGCACACCAGGCGGATTGGGGCGCCTCAAAGCTTGTAATGGTGTCGTAATAATGCGATCTTCAAGCGGCAGTTGAGCCCGAGCCCGTTGCATGTTGGCGACACATTTGGCCCACATGCTGGCGCCACCTATGAGCCGCTGCTGTGTTTTTGTTTTTCTTTCTTAAGCTAATCTCATCTGGCGATGTTCCCACGCGGGCCACCAGCAGCAGCAGCAGCAGCAGCAGCTCTCGGTTTCAGTTGCAGACTGCAACACCTCAACTTTTAGCTAAATTAAACTTCTTTATTTCAATTAAATGTCTGTCCATCTGGCCGTCTATCTATCCGTCTGTCTGGGCTCAGTTGCCACGTTTGTCATCGCCGTGCCCATATGTGTGGCAAGGCACACGCCGCTTGCCACAAACCAAAACAAATCAAAAGGAAACGGGCAACGGGAATGGGAATGGGAACAACGCGAGCAGCAAAGCTGCCTTCAACTGTTGTTGTTGTTGTTGTTGTTGCTAACTCTGGGCTTGGGCCATGATTTGGTCTCAGTCGCTGTTGCTGTTGTTGTCGCTTGGCTGCTTGTAACCTCACCTTTAACATCCCACATGCGTCGCCAGTTTGCCAGACTTGTTACTTATTCTATTTTTTCCTCGAGCTCTTTATAATACCCTACACAATTTATTTAATGCGAATAATGCAGCATGTTGGCTTAATGCTGACTTTCGCTGCGGTTTTCCACATTTCAACAAAGTCCTTTCAAAAAGTAAACCTTTAAGCTGAGAAAATAATTCCTACACAAATTATAATTGTATTTTTGAATAAAATTTATAATATGAATAAATACTATTATTTATTACAAATAAATTTAAGCCCAACTTTTATCCAATTGATTATTATCTTGAATCGGCAAATCGCCAGAAATCCTATAAGAGAACATTAGCACTATAGAATATTGTTAAATACTTGATCCTTTCAATATTATTGTTCGTTTTGATCTGATTTTCTTTGGCAGTGCATTTGCTAGCTACCCGAATTGTTCTGTAGGTTCCTTATACCAGAGTTCTCGTAGCTTTTCTGGCGAGAGAGGAACGTGCAACGTGCAGCGTGCAACACGTCATCGTTGATGCAGTAGTTGCCACAGGCAAGTCGGTTAGTCCAATTGTCAATTAAGTCAATGCAAATGTTATATAAATAAAGTATTATATAATTTGAAAACTTATCGCAATTGAAGTTTTTTGCCAGCAAATCAGAGTGCAATATTCGATGATGATTATGTCTCAACTTTTTAGCTTGAGTCCGTGGGCGAATCGTGGGCAGTTCAATGAGTCTGAAGTGGAGCTACCGTAGCTCTCTGCTTGTGTGTGTATGTGTGTGTGCCAGCTAGGCTTTAATTAGCTGGCCGAACCTTGAGCTCAATTCTTGTATGCAATAAAAAAGTGCAACATTTTGTCTATGGCTGGGTGGCCCACAAGGCACACACACGTACACACGCACGTACACACTCACACACACACACGCCAAGTATTGCAAAGTCTAACAGGAAGTTTGCCACACGCAATCAGCAACGAAGTCAAGTCAAAAGACGAAGACTTCACACTAGGCCGGGTCCCAGGTCGCGGATCTCCCGGTGTCGAGTCTCTCTCCTTATGCCCGGGCCACATTCCAACTCGAACTAGACAAATATTGATGGCCGCTCATCAATAGCCACAGCAACCGCCGCCGCCGCCGTCGCTGCTGCAGCAGCATCAGCAGCAGCAGCGGCAGCAACAACAACAGCAGCGAAAAATCAAACGCAGCAGAAAGAAAATTTGCAGTGCGATTGATTTATTTACCACGGCTTAGATTTACCGCCTTGCAGCCGAGTGGCATTTTGGCATTGTGCTGATGATGCTTTCCCACTTTTAAAGCCACACCATCCAACCCCCCTCGCCCCTCCGGCGCTGCTAGCTCAATCCCTAAGCATCAGTCGCATCATCAACAGGCGGCACCAGCGGCGCAGTCAGCTTTAAATGTTGCGTTTGATTTCGCTGGGCCAACTGTTTTTTTTTCTTCAGTTTTTTCTTAAGTTTTTTCTTTAGTTTTTTTTTTTTTGTTTTGTTTTTTTTTTTTTTGGAATTTCTGCCTGTCCAACTGCATCGTTACACAAAACCACAAACAATTTATATTCCCATCAAACATTTGACCGCAACGCTGATTCATCTTAATCAATTATAATCTTTTGGATCGAGTTTTTCCGCAGTAATGAGCGAAAAACTTATGCAGTCGCAAGAGGTCGCCACTTGGGGGCAACACTGCGTGTAGAGAGAGATTTGCGCCACAGGCGTTGCACAGATAAGAGACCAGCAGACTGTAGTCCTCCCAAAAGAGCCATCCGCTAGCTGGGCGCAATTGCAGCGCTAAACGAGATGATTGCATGCCGACACAATGCGCAGAAGAAGAAGACCCAAATAACGCAGATCTATTGCACAGAATGAGCATAATAATAGCTTGATACGATCTATCGACCAGCCGGTTTCCAGATATTGCTAAGCACTCGCGTACCTAATAAATATCTGCAAACATTATGTCAGTTATTTGAGAAGCTTTAAATCACTTTGATTAGCCCGCAAAATTCCTGCAATTTCAAATAATAAATAGTTCACAAATGAATTGTCTATTTAAATAAATATGTTCTTCAAATCATCAAATAATATTCAAGCTACTTAGAATTTTTCAAAAAAATTTAATCCATTACATTTCTTTTGTATATCACAGTTTTGCTCACAACTTTTCAAATTAGTTCAATTCAGATGAAAATCTATGTATGCATTGCTGAGCAGCAGGCGATATTCAAAACCCGACTTACACGATTCGATAGCATTCACAATAATTGTACAGCAATTGTTGGCCACTTCCCCAACAGCGGGGAGATCGGGGAGCGGAGGTATGGAGAGCTGTCAAAGCTCACACCGCTTTCGACATGCTCAATTTTCAATTAGAATTTGTGGTCGTTACATGCGCCGCAATTGTTTAATTTACAAATCATGTGAACCAATTAAACATAAGCAAAGCGAAAGCAATAAAAACAACAACAGCGGCAAAGCCACGAACAAGGCTTAAATAGACTTTACTTGTTAACAATTATTAGGCCGAGACCGAGGCGAGCAACGAGCAATCAAAACCAAATCAAATGATAAATGACAACACCAAAACACAACTAGCCTATGGATTGTACAATGGAGGAGCAGGTCGAAACCGAGACGATGTCGATCCATTAAGCCCATAGCACCAGCCACTTGACGGATGAGTTTGAACTCACATGTCTGACCCAGAGCGGGACGATGCCCAGGTGAGACCGAGACGGCGAGGGAGAGTGAGAAAGAGTGAGGATGAGGGGGCGCCGCCATGTATCATAAGGCAAATGAAACTCACACCATGGGCAGCCGCATCTACAAATAGGGCCCAGACGCAGCCACAGATAGATAGATAGTGCCCCAGCTCCATCGGCAACTCCATCTCCATTTCTGGAGCTGGGCAAACGGCCAAGTTACACATTATTTGATAAATGGCACACAACCTTTTCGAGGTTGATTATTGTGTTTTGTCTCACTGTGTTTTTTTATTGTGGGACTTCTATTTCGTTTTTTTTTTTGTCGATATTATTTTTTCTGTGTGCTGATTGCCCCGCGGGGCCATAGACAAAGATCGACCACAAATTTAGCTACAATTTCAAACAGTTTCGGTTTTTTTCGTTTTTTTTTTTTTACCATAACGGGGCCTTCGTTACAAAATTGGCGAATTGAATTAATCGTTTCCATTTTGTTTATTTGTTGGTAATTAAACACCTCTGCTTTGATTTCTTGTCTGCTGTGCGAGCAAAGCAAATGAATCATTTACATTTTTATTTATTTTTCGTTTTTGTTGTTGTTTCTTTTTTGTTTTTTGAGTTTTTAATGTTGAATCGTTGTAAGCCATAAATTTTGGTTACGCTGTGTATCGTTATGTGGGGCCATGGGAATTTTATTTTTGGATGCTTTTTCCTTCGAGAGACTTACGCATAGCAAATGGCGCCTGTTGAGAAATTATTAGGGCAGAATTATGGCGAAATCGAATCAGCTAATGAAGTTTCTTTACAAGTTTCGAGTTCGTGGAGAGAGCACTTTAGCTACTTGGAGCTGTTTGCGCTAGACAAGAACTGATTTTATTAGAGATGGAAAAAAGGAAAAAAATGCTTGCCCACTACTTTTTACCGGTTAGACGACAATATTTTTTCTTTATTAAAAAACACAAACACCTCATATCCTATTTTTGATTTTTCTAGTTAAAATATTTTTAAATATTATTATGATTATTTTCTTTAAGCAACGTTTATTTTTATTTCAACTACCTATTAAAATAATCTCAAACAATTTTTAGCGTATAGTTGAATTTCGCCTAAAAGAAAAGTTAGGGCATCTGTGCGCTTGTATGCGGCCGTAGAGCTCTCTATCAGTATCTTCTCTGTTGATTCAACCTTGTTTCGGTGCAAGTCCGCACAAAACTTGCTATTTCAAATTTCAATTTATAGGAAAATGTTAGCAGCAGGTGTTCGCTGAGCACAAAAGTTGAAGTCGCCGCCAGATGCCGATGCAGCTCATCAGCTTTGGCTGATCATCAACAGCTTGGTGGAGTGTGGAGTTGTGAAGCTGTGGAGTTGTGGAGCTGTGGAGCGGTGGAGCGTGGTGCCTGAGTGGTGCTTCCAAAATAAAGCAATTTAATGTACGCCATTGGTGGTGCGGTGTGGTTATGTGTTGGCCCCATTCAGCTCACGTGGTAAGTATTTTGGGAAAGTTTTTGGCGTTTGAAAAATTCTCCAATGTCAAAATGAAACAAATTTGCATTAAGCCAAGCGAAGGCAATGGCAAAAGGCAAAGGCAAGGCAATAGGCTAGGATGGTTAGGCAGAGCCTCTCTGGCGGCTTGGTGAGAGCCCTCCGGCATTCAATTACAATCGATTCTGGTGTGAAAAAGTTCAATTTCTTTTTAGCCAACTGCGATGGCGACGACGTCGACGGCGACGGCGACTGCGACGGCGACGACGGCGATGACTGCGACCCGTTCGCAGGCTAGTAATGAGGAAATGGCAAAACGCAGTCGCAGTTACAGACCGCAGGACGGACAGACGGACGGACGGACGGACGGAGGCAGTGGCCATATGGAAAATGCAACTCATGCACTTCCTAGATTGAACAACTGGTTGGCTATGCTGACTGGGCTGACTTGACTTGACTCGGCTGGGGCTGTGTGTGCAATATCTACATATGTGATTGCCATATTGTGTAGATAATTGTGAGCGCCCCCCCTGTGCCGCTCCTCGCCTGTGCTCAGTGAAGTGCTTAATGCTTTGTGACTATTCATGGGCACTCAAAGCAGCAGCAGCAGCAGCAGCGGCAGCGGCAGCAGCGGCAGCAGCAGCAGCAGCAGCGGCAGCATTCGCATTGCAGCCAACAGAAGCAGCTTCACTTGGCCACATATGCAAATCACACACAGGTGAAGTTCGACAGGCTGGCCAGAAAAGTGCAGCACTCCAAATGGGCAAACACACGTACATAGGCGAGGGGAGGCAGTCAGGGTGGGGCAACAGCAACCGGGCACTCAAGCATTGACAGTTGAGTGGTCAACGTTTTTAGCTGCACCACCAGCTCCACCAACAGCAACAGCAACAGCAACAGCAACGGCAACAGCAACGGCAGCAGCAGCAGCGTCAACAACAATAATTACCCACTTGCCTGCACTTGATATTAAAATCAGACAAAGGCGAAAAAATAAATTCAGTCAGAGTCAGACGGGGGAGGGGGGCGACACACAGACAGACAGCAGGCTGAAAGATGCTTCAGTCGTCACACGGGTCAAAGCGAGCAAAACCCAACAAAAACGTGCAAAACAATGTGCAAAATTATCAAAAATCGTTCATCAAATTACCAAAAAGAGCGCAACGGGCCACTTAACGACTCTATTACGAAATGGCAAGGAAAAAAAAAAAGAGAATCGAAAGAAGAAGAAAAAAAATAATAATAGAGGCATCGCAAACGTTGCTGGCAAACGGGCGTTTGCGAATAAAAATTGCAAAAGCGTCAACACAAAAATTATTTTAAATTAGAACTCGAAACTACTCACGTTTTGCAATTTTCGCTTTTTGTGTGGAATGCCAATTGAAGTGTTAGGAAAATAAACAAAAGTCTCGGCTAGTTGCAAAAACAAAAACTGAAGCATCATCAACAACATTGTGAGCAGCGGCGGCAGCGGCAGCGGCAGCAGCAGTGGGGGGTGGGCAGGCAACAACCAACGGTAGCACTAAAATAACAACAACAATAACACGACTTCGATGAAGACTTGGCATGGCAAACTCCTCTAGCCGGCTCTCGCCCGCTCTAGCTATCTATCTCGCTCGCGCATGCTGTGGGCTGGCCTGGCTTGGCTTGGCCTGGCAATCAACGCAAATAGCTCAAACGCCTCAAGTGTTTGCTGAAGATGTCACCCACACTTCAGGCTCAGGCAGCAGGCAGCCTTAGTCAAGTTCGTTGCCTGAGTCTTTTGTTTAGACAACGTCAGTCAGCACAAGTTCCTCCAATCTCAGTTTGACTTTTGCAATTTGGCACAGCAGCAAAAACAACAACAACACAAATATTGGCAATATTTCGATGCGACTTCACCAACTGCTGCTGCTGCTGCTGTTGCTGTTGCTGTTGCTGCTGCCTGGCAAAATATCGCTTACAGTTAAATGGAAATTGATGCACTTAGCTGACTCACTCAGCACTTCTGTTTGGGCTATAGGGGCCATAAGGTACTTATATATTGGCATAGGAACAAGTACAACTCGCTTTTCTATACGTTCCCAGCAACGTGACTTTGAATAAATTAAAGTGCATATCATATGCATGCGCCTGTGCCAGAAATAGAGCGAACGCTGCATCTATAGGAAGCTGCTGCTGCTGCTGCTCCAAGTAGCCACTGGTAGTCAATATATATATTGGAAAGGGATCATTGTTAAAGAATAGACACAATGCCCAAAGGTCAGAGAATCAGCACAGCTGATACAAGCAAACCGAATCCACGCTTGCTTCAATCAAGAACTCTCAAAAAGTAAACGGAGCTAAGATAAACTGGGCTTTAGAAGTTCTTAATATGAGCGAAAACATTTTAAAATATATACAAATTGCTGAGATTTCAGGTAAATGTAGAATTACAACTAATGAAATGAAAATCTAAAATAAAACAGAGCTGATAAGGAAATATCCAGCTTTATTTTATTTTTGATTCTGTTCAGTTTTAATCATACGTTTACCAGCTAGATACAAGCATTAAATCTATTTGATTTTTGAATTTGTAATTTAATAAAATGTTTTATAAAATTATTGAGCTGTTAATTAGATCATTTTAGTGGTAAGTCAAAGGTTAGTAGTAAAAATGATAATAGTAATAACAAGAAGAATAAAAATAATTAAAATACAAATGACACTAAAGAATTTGGCTAATTAATTAAAATTCACGTCACATTTATCTCTTTTTTTTTATTTTTTTTATTTTCGCTCTAGATCCCAGCTGCTCTAAAATTTTAATTTTTTATTAAATCTACCAAAAAAAAAGTTGAAGTTTAAAACTAACTCACTTTCGAAAATCTGCATAATATTTGCCAACGCTAAGAGCTGATTTATATGCAGAGTAACGCGAAACCATGGCAGAAACTAATCACAACTTATGACTGTCGATAACAATCAACAACCATAACTCATTTATTTATAACTTAAGCCAACGCATAAGTACTCTACATATTCAGCGCATAAATGTCACAAGTAAAGGCCGTAAAAGTTTTAGGCAGCTAAAGCCAAATGGCTGCGTAAATATTTTGCTTAATTATCATTTTAATAAATTGCAATTAATTTAATTTAATTAACAGCAGACACGAGTGCAGACCAATTGGCAGCTAGCAACGGGAATCGCAACAGGTCTCCAAGTCTCATTTTTATTATCAACAGCTGACAAAATCATGTGCCATGCACCATAAGCTATGCGACTTTATGTGTTGCAGCAGCACCTCAGCCACGACACAACAAATTTGCGGCCAGCTACCAGAACCACATGGGATGCGCCATAGAAACTGGGTACCTATGATGGGCCTCTCAAATGTGTCTGACTAACATTCACTGGTTCAATTGAATACACTAAAAGAAAATATTTTTAGAAATTGTAGCATGACTGAAAAAAAGGTATATAGTATATATATAAAATATCAGTCAGTGTTGCGTTCAAAGAGAATCTTCAAAATTGGCCAAATATTGTAAAAACGATAAAACTGATCTTAAAAAAAAATAAACCTCTGCTTCTAAAAAAATGTAAGATTAAATAAAATGAACGTGCAGGCTCAGCTTAAATTGTATATTTATTTAAAAGTCTCGGTTGTGCCAAAAAAAAGTTTGATGGCTGAAATGAAAAAGTCATGAATTTTTTCCAAGTGTGAGCTTTTGATTTCTTAAAAATCTATTCCAAGTGGACAACTAACAAATTTAAACGCACTTTAATTGCCCCTAACAAAATGGAATGAGAGAGAAAGATAGAGGGAGACTTGTTCTTCGAAGCCATGTTTAGGCCCAGGCTTAGATTTAGCTGCAACAAGTCAACATTCAACTGTAAATTGCCGTTTGCTCAAATATGCGAAATTAACAAGACACAATTACAAGACAGAAAACGCAGACAAACACGCCTAGACATCAACTACAGCTCCCTCCTCCCGTCTACTACTGCGGCTACTCCTCCTGCTCCATCAGCCCCCCCGCCCGCTGCAGCTGCTTCCCTCCTGTGTTATCGTTTAGTCTATGGTTTTATTTTTATTGCGCCAAGATGCGCCACACCACACAGCCGTGGCCAGTGCACAGTTCCCAGCTACGGCGACGACTGCAGCCGCGGCAGAAATTTGCGAGATTTTTATCAGCAGCAGCAGGAGGAGCAACTGCAGCAGGAGGCGTCAGGCAGGCAGCTGAGCCAGAGATTGGGTGAGGTGAAAACGCAACACGCGCATGCAAAATGGAATTTATTGTATAATTAGGATTTGTCTTATAGGTAATAAGACGCATTAAACACAGCCGCACCAGAAATGTGCGTGGAAAGCGACATTTTCAATAGAAAATTTGTTGGCCGCAGCTTTCTATGAGTTTTCGGGGAGCGCCTCTTCATATTTCTGGACCTAAGCGAGTTGTTGCTTTGCGATGTTTGTAATGTAAGCTCATTACTGCATTCGAGTTGTTGCGTTGTTGTGTTCTTTTGCTCTGCGGCTGTGTTGTCGCCGGGGTGTCGAAATGTACAGCCAATTACATGCGACAACAACAACCACGGGCACAACAAAAATGGTTGTCTGTGTTGCCCGCAGCTAAAAAGGAATTCAAGGCGATGCTTGTGTTACTTAAAGCATCGAATTTCATGAGTTTTGCCCGGTGAGCAGTTACTGCTGCCAGGTTGCGACCTCTTAAAGAGCTTTTCCACTCGCCCATAGAGCAATCATTGTGCGTGTAATTATTTGGGCATGCCTTGCGCCTAGGACACGTTCGGGAAATGGGGTCGGTCGGCTATGCTAATGAACATGCATGCCAAGTGGCATTTCAGATGCATAGGTTAGCGCAAAATAATTTAGCACACGGCTTTTCCATACGACGACCCGTTTAGCCAAAACGTCGCCCTCTTTCCATCGTAGGCAAATAACTCTCCTAAAACTAACAAGCATACTTATTTATTTATATAAAGTTAGTTAAAAATTTAAATCTAAAAGCTAACTGTTGCGTAGGCCTGCTTTAAGTCTCTACATTACTATTTATATCCTGTTCTATCTCTTTATCTCGCCCTTTCGTTATACATTTTTTCACGCTTTTTTATATTATTTATATATAGATAGAATGTTTAACATTTTTTTTCCCCCCTACTTTATTTACTAAAACGCTCTTTTTCCTCTCTTAAATATTGTCTTTCTATGCGATTCTCATGAACACAAGTAATTCTTACAGATTTTGATATTACAAGCCGAATCCATATTAGGCAACTAGTTGCTGCTAAAATCGATAGTTGTATTGTGTATCGAATGTCATTCAGGGGCATTCACATGCCCAAATTACTTCCGCTCTTTTCGACATTTGCCCTCTTGCCTCTCACTTTGCGGGTAATGCAATCGATAATCCAAGCGAAATCTCAACGATGTGTGCAAAATGCAAATGCTGAACACGCTATGAACTATGATCGTTGCAGAAGATCACACAGCATCTGTAGGTGGGCAATGTTGTTTTTTATTTTTGCTTTTTTTTCTCTTAGTTTTTGGCCACGCTAATTTTGTTGACCTGCTGATTGCGCATGGAAATTGAAAATTATGAAATTATATTTTCTGCA
The DNA here is from genome assembly GCA_035047465.1 of Drosophila sordidula. NCBI lineage: Eukaryota > Metazoa > Arthropoda > Insecta > Diptera > Drosophilidae > Drosophila > Drosophila sordidula. The sequence goes on along the minus strand of JAWNPQ010000156.1, from coordinate 6,924,761 downwards.
CCTACATAAAGCGCAACACATGCGAATGCATCAATAACAACAGCAACAACAACAACAACAACAATAGCAACAAATGCATCATGTCAATCGTGATTTTGTTTGCTGGAACTTTAACATTTCATCGACGTGCCGATGTGATCCCATGTGATGATGATGATGATGACGGTGATGTGTTGATCGAACTGAGGTTGAAGTCACAGTTGGAGTCGCGACTCGGAGTCGGGGCTAGGCCAGGCCAGACCAAGACAGGCCAGGGCACGAATGCTGCACACGCTCCACGGCTCATCAGGCCACACGTCATGCATGCCCATATACAAATTCGTTGCGCCTGATTACAAGATCAGAGAGAGAGAGGGAGAGAGAGGGAGAGAGAGAGAGAGGGAGAGAGAGAGAGAGAGCGCGCGTGAGAGAGAGGCAGAGCAAAAGAGAGAGAAGGCCGTGTGACTTCCTACGAGGCTATGACCCAAACGTTCAAAATTTGTAGCAATGACCCACGATGATCATTATGCTGATGACGCCGATGATGATGATGATGATCGGAAACCTATTCGCACGGCCTAGCTCATTGCAACGATGCCAATGGCTTGAAATCAATTGCCAGAGCATAGCGCACAAAAGCAAAAAATCAGCTATAACCGGACTACGAAATACACTATACGATATTTACAGCAAGGCCTAATTCCAAGTAATCAATTTAAGTGTAGTTTATTTTGTTAAAAAAAAACAATTTTTAATACAACTTTATTTGTGATGTTTACTTTTTTTGTTCAGGAAAAAATTGGTAATCAATCGAGATCACCAAATGTTCAATCAAGAAAACCAAATGTTCCTCAAATATTACGATCAAAACTGTACGAATAATATACAGCTCATACTCTCTAAGTGAAGCGTATTTAATATGATACGTGGCATACTCTTTCGTTAGGGTATACCGCATTCTCTTGGCGCTATTGGCTGTTTATGCTAGCCGCGGGCCAATGAGGATGCCAATGACGTTGCCATCGAGGATGACTTCGTTCCAAACGAGCAGCAAGTGCAGTCGAAAAGTTCGCGGGAACATTTTGTGTGTGACGGGTTGATCTTTAGCCATATTAAATTAGCCAAAGGCTAGCAGGCTAGCTATGATTGATCTGCGTCTCGTCTCGGACGATTATACAGTCAGTCAAGTGAGTTGGTCAGGTCGGGTCGAAGTTGCCGATCGGATCGGATCGGATCGGGTCGCGTCGCATTGCATGCATAATTTGATGTGTGTCGAAGTTGGGCCAAGAAGTTCATGTACAAATTTACTATACGTAAATCATTTTTTATTCTGGTTCTTCTTTTTATTGAGTTATTGCCGGCAATTGAAAGCAAGTGCTGGGTTCAGGCAAATGATGTGCACGTTCCGGCTTAAGGTTAAGTACGATGTGAATTACTTGATACAGCCCTAAAGTTTTATAGACTAGAAACTAGGTTGGAGCTACTTAATGGGATGTCAAAGTTCAACTTTCAAGTTGTGTTTACTACGGCAGATAAGATCTCCTTGAAACCATACAAAACTTGAAGTTTCTCCAATCAAAATAAAAATTCAAAAATCATACCAATTCAATATTTATACCCCTTCCCATGTTCAGCTGCCCTACTTCAAACTGTCTTAGTATTAATCAACGCTCATCTTTCATAATTTGTACACAACGAAAGCGATTATATACAGCAGATTGCATCGATCTATGATCAATTTCAATGGTTTTCAGATTAACGGGCAGCTATCTCAAATTTTTACAAATCGTTTACAAAAAACAAAAAAACAGAAACAAAAAGTAGCCTTTGGGCAACATATAAACAATATAGCTATTGATTGCAACTAATTGTTGTAGAAAACGTAAAGAAATTTATCAAACGCCTATAAAAACTATATCAGCAGCACAATACCCTTCCGCCCTTGTGGCCCTTGTTGCCCCACTGTAAAAGCGCTTCGAGGGCTTCAGTAATCATTCAAAAGCTTGAAATAAGACCCCGAGATTTGGCTGGGCCACTCTTAAAATCGTTTATAAATTATGAAAATATATGTACATAATGCATATAAGCATGAGTTCAAAGCGCGCCGTTTCCAACAAACAAAAAAAAAATAAAATAAAAGAAATATGAAAAGCGCTTTTTATGTTGTTGATTATTAATTTATTAACTAAAAAAAAAATATATTAAAAAAAACATAAAAATTCAGATTTCTATGTCGCTGCCGTTTTCGTTTCGTTTCTTTTGGACAGCCATTTGTTGGTCACAATAATTAAATTTAGATTAAGTTTAGAAACGAACTGGCAACATCGTCCACAGTAGTTTAATGTATGCAAATTACACGCTGAGCCCCGACCCCAAAGACCCCTGACCACTGACCACTAACCCCGAGTGGATCTTCTGTCGACATTGAGCCAAAGCCCTTTAAACGTGACGAATCGATTCCAAACGAGATATTGAACACACAGCTTTTCTATTTTTTTCCTTTCCTTCTGAATATTTTTTGGTTCTCAAATTTGTAACACATCTCTCATAGCGTTTTTAAGTGCGGGGGGTTTTCATTTTTCTCCAACTCATATTTTGTTTATGGCCGAGCAACGCCCATTTTCTCAACTTTTCGACTTTAATCGTCGTCTGAGGTTTCAAGTCGTTTGTATAATTTTTTTCTCGAACGCTTTCCATTTTAACTAGTTTTAAGACTCAAAACCCAGCCAATCTATCGCCTAGCAGCTAACGTGGGCGTTGCTAATTAGTGTTGGAAAATGCGCTCGATTTGATTTGTGGAAATTTATGTTTAAACATTACCTCTCCCGGCAGTGGGCTACAACGTAGTTTTAGGCATTGTTTACGACGTGTGAGCTTTGGGGCTGAACGCATTTTAAATTAGCTTATACAGCTGAAAGAGAAATAGGAGTCGGAGTAGGAGGAGACGGAGGCATCGGAATAGCAGGAGGAGGAGGCATAATTAAGTGAACTAAAGAAGTGTTCAACCATTTAAACATTTAAAACTGTGGGAAGCTGTGACTTTTATCTCCACTTAGTTGGTAATAAGTATAAAATGTAAAAAATTAAATGACTATTTAGTAAATAATTTATTTTACCTTTTTATAAAGGTATATAGCTGTTATATATACAAATATATAGGATTTTTATAGTAAGTTAAGGCTTATATAATATGTGGGTTTATTAACAATGTTGTTAGCTTATTTCAAGTGATGCTTGTATTAATAAGAAAGTTTATAGAATATTCTTCTTAAATACAACCTGCACTCAATTTATATAGATATGATAGAGAGATTAATTAAATTTAGATTAGAAAACAAGTTCTGAAATCCTTTTAAAGACATATAGTATTGATATCCGATATTAAAATTTAAATACTATTCGCTCTATGGAGACGTGTTTCAATTACGGAAAATTCATCCCATTGAATAAAATCAGTGAAAGCCGAGAATTCAAAATTAAAGCTGATAATTGATAATGAATATAGTATTATACAATAAAACGGCAACTAAAAGATAGTTTTGTCCGATTTAAATGCTGTTGCCGTATTCACTTCTCATTCACAGCACCAGCAAAGTTCAGTATTTATTTATTTTTCAACCTAAAGTTCGCACAACTGTTGGCTAAAACATAGTCGTAGTCGTAAAAATGTTCAAATAACATGACGTTACGCCTTAACAGCAATTTGAGAGATTTGACCGAGACTTTGAAATTAACAGACAAACATTTCAGCGCCTGGTTGTGCGCAGTATGCAATCCCCAAAGACGTCAGTGCTCTACCCCGTCACACCCCCGTAGCACCCGCCCTAGCACAGTAGTAGTTGTAATTAAAAACGCGCAAGTCGTAAAAAAAATAAATAACAGAAATCAGTTGAGAACAGGTCGGTCGGCTGTGCTCTCTATGATGAACGGGGCGTAACGCGCCGAGTAAAATTAATTTTCCATATGTGGAGAACCAAATGCGATTTTCTGATTTTCAGATTTTCTGATTTTCTGATTTTCTGACTGACGACTGACGACCGTCGACTGACAGCCTTCAATCTCACGAAAAATGTGCTAATTGCAATAGAAAGACAATTTCTATCGTAAAAATGGTTATCAAACTAATGAAGCTAAAATGTATAAATGCAAAAAAAGAAAAGAGAAGAAGAAACCGAATAACAACGAACAACAACAACAACAACAGCAACACAGTTAGTTGAAATGGCGAAGCGACTGACTAAAAATTAGTTGTTGAAAATGAATTGCACTAATATCGAATTTCACACTGTTGCGCTAATGGCCAACAACAGCAACAACAACTACATATACTAAAGCAGTAGAGTAACAACAACAGCAGTAACAACTGCTGCAGCTGTCAGACGGCAACAACAAAAGCAGCAAAAATAAAATGCAATCAACATGTGTTTTTTTTGCTGCCTTTTTTTTTGTTTTTTTTTTTTTTTTGCTAATGTGCAAAGCGCTGATTGGACGAAACCTGACCGCAAAATGGAAATTATGATGCGGCCCCGTTTGAGTAAAGAGCACAGCACAAGCAACAGAGACAACAACAACGGCAACGGCGACTCGACAACGACAACAACAACAACAACAACAACAACAGCAACTTGTCGACAAGCCGTAAGCGGGTTTCACTTTTTTTGTTTTTGGGGCGAGGAGTTTCAGTTTGAGTTTGCGAATTCTTAAGGGGCCCCAGATACGAGTAGCCAAGCAGCCAGCCAATAACAAACTATAACTAACAGCGTTACCTGATATCAAGCTGCAAGTTTATTGGTCAATCAATGCGGCCAACGGCGACAACCGAGCGAGTTGAGGAGAGGACACGATCAGTCCACTCAGTCAGTTAGACGGATAGACAGACAGCCAGAGAGATCGTTTCATATTTATGCCTGTGTATAACAAGTTGACGATCGGGGCGTGCATATTAGAAAACGCAGTTTCTATATACAGATACCATAGTGGAAACTAGACAAGTTGGCCAGCCAGTCAAGTAGCTGAAACCCTGCAGCTGCGCTAAATCACGAGATCTTTGATGAAAAGGGCAAATCGAAATACAATCAAACAATTTTCACTTGCTTTTCATCTCTATGAAATGAGAGCAATGCGTATAAAATTTGAATTAAAAGCACTTGAAAGCGCTTTGTATTGTAAACAACTTTAAATCATTTATTTTTAAGCTGAAAGCTCTGTGAAAACAACAGAGAACGGAAAAACATAACAACTCACTAATATTCTTTAAAAATCTACTTACATTTGTAGAAAGTGTAAAACAGCTTTAAAAACAAATGGAAATTTTCAGCGAAATCAAATGTTTGCAAGAAAACAAAATGAAAGAATAGAACATTTTATTTATTTTAAGATTAACATGATTTTAAAATTTACAACATATACGCATTTCTATTTAGATTACACGTCGAGCGATTCTAAAGGAATAATAGTTTATATCATATTTACATATTTGTAAAGTCAATATTTTCCAGTTGTTATTGTACAACAACGTCAGTGCGGGCCAGGCTTTACTGTATGCAAATATTTCGGTGTTCGCAGTCTAGGCTGTCACCTGTTGGAGTAGCGCGATTCAAGATTTACTGAGGCTATTAAATGCCAACTGGCGACTGGCAATTGGCAAACTTCGCAATCGATTCGCATGCATTACCAACTTTGCTTTTGCCTAATGATGAAATTATAAGCAACAAAGAAGCAGACGTTGGCGCAGACCCCAAGTTTCAGTTGTCTTTTGTGGTCATGGCGTCTTAAAGATGTTGTTCTCGTTGTTGTTGTTGTTGTTGTTGTTGTTGTTGCTGTTGTCGATGTTCCCGCCCAAAAAGCCGCACGATTGCTTTAATTTATGTAGCTGATTATGCACCAAACATACAAACAAATCAATTGAAAGGCAATAGATACGATCGAAGCATTTAATTGGCGACAATCACTGTGGTAGGTGGAGTCTACAAGCCTACAAGAAAATGTTACAAGAAGTGAGAATATGGGGTAGAATAGTTTTATCTATTTATATACAATTATTTTGAAAACAAAAAACAGTTGCTGAATTCTTTTTAAATTTACTGATTGATTTATACGTCTCTGGCAGACACAGTAAACTATATTATAACTAAAGTTAGTTCAAAATAATTAACTATTTTGATTAGATATTTTCATAAATGAATACAATACTATATAATATATATGTTTGATCTAAAATATGCCAGCAATGTGCATATTTTAATCAATTGATATTTCTAGGGTATCACAAGCTCACATACCTACACAACAACACACACACACACACACACACACACACATTTATACAGATAGATTTGCGACTGCAGGCACCACGCCGCACCCAAAACTGACCCAGAGCCAAAGCGAAGAGAGGCCCACAGATAGAAGAAGAAACTTTCCATTCCGACTGAAAAATGTTATCAAATCGCAGCGCACAAACGAGCGACCACAAAACTAAGCAAAGCCAATTTTAGCTCATATTAACCCGCAGCACAAAGGCCAAACTGGCAAACTGGCTAAGAGGCAAACAGGCAAACAGGCAGCAGAAACGGGCCATCGAGCATGGCAAAGGGGGCCATGATACGGCCTCTGGCCACAGACGGCATTCGGGACTTGGAGCCCATTTCAACTTTCTCACGCACTTCAAATTTCAATTGGCAATAAATGTAATGCAAAGCAACACTTTAAATCATTGCGAGTTGGCCAACAACGCCAACACCAATAAGCCATGGCCAACAACTGCAACCACAGAGGATGAGGCACCCAATACCAGGTACCACTAGGCACTAGCCACAGATTGTGGCACAGGTTGAGCCTGAGGTTCACTCTGTGGCTCTGGCCACGGCTCTGCCAGCCAGATACAAAAAATGCTGCCGCCCGCAGCTGCTGGCGTGGGTCGTCTCGGACACAATGAGTCCACGTACTCCACTCAATTTGAAACCGACGACTGGTAATTAAATGTTCCGTCTAATTGCCATTTCTTTATATGCACCAAAAATTTGCCAGTCATAAAATCGCAGCAACAATAAAAAAAAATTAAAAAAGCGGGAGAGAAAAAAAATAGCTAATTGTTTGTAAACTCAATCGACTGGACGCTAATGCATTCATAAATCGCACTCAACAACTACGACGACCCCATATTAAAAACAACAGGCCTAATACTCGTAATGCCGGACAACCATCCAAATACATTAAATTATATCTTAAGCGCACCTACTTATATTTTATTGCAGGTCGCTTTTTATTCTGGCCCACAAAACAACAAGAGAAAGGAGTCTGCATGCGGCGCCGAAATTTAAATACCCTTGCTGAATCGTTTTTTTTTTTTTTTTAATACGTATATAAACATCAGCCAATAATAAATACTAATTGGGAAAGATTTTATATAATATCTGTACAAATCCACTTTTTTACTTCTTTAATGTGAAATACTTTTTTTATAACTTTCAGAGCTCAGCAAAAATTAATTTGATATATTATTGATAGTAAAAATAAAAGTTCAGTTCAATAAATAAATAAAAATATGAGAAACTAGTTACACTTGCGGTCATTACATTAAGCCACATGTCCTGGTAAAAAAAAATGTTTCAACATACCCTAAATTAGGGTATAAAAACATTGCCATAAAGAAAGCGCTTAATAGACATTTATGTTGATTCGCTTAAAAAGCGAAATTTTAATGCGTGCTGTAAAATATCGTTTGCCACATTTAATGTGCTCAGGTCGAACTTTAATGGGCTGCATATAAGTATAGATATCGCAGACAGCAAGTGTTATATATAAAGCTGAACATATCACATGACCATAAAGTTAAATGTGCATTAAGCAGCGAATTAAATGAACCACAAGTTAGGAACCTTTATGTGAAACTGAATCGGAAAAGTATTTAAAGATTCTTTGCTTGATTTCGGCTGAATTGTACACAGATTTCCCGAGAGTGGGAAATGCAATGATGGACTACTAAAATTCACAGCATTCATTCTAAGCTCAACCAATATCTTTGAGATTTTCGAGTGCCCCAAAATGATTACCTTGTGAACAACAGTAAAGGAATGCAAGGGAGAGGGGAAGGAAAGGTCACGTTCGAAAATGCTCGCGAACTTGAACTAATTTACATAAAGATAGACAGGCTAAGTTCCATTCGAGTGGCGGTCCGTCTCATGAGCTCACCAGACTCAACGACGCGTCTGGGACAAATGACTGACAGTCGTTGGCCTGCGGCTGTTGCCACAGCAACCAAGCACAGCAGCTACTTCAGTAGCTGAAGCCGACAGGATGATGGCAAAAAGAGTTTCCAGCCTCGACTTTCGAGAGCAAAACCAAAAACAAAAGACGCACAGGCCCTGGCAATGACTCCCCAGATCGAGTCCCAGTCCCAGTCCCAGTCCCAGACCCAGTCTCAGTCTCAGTTCCTGTGCCTGCCCCTGTCCTCGACCCTGTTCCACCAAATGGTAAATGCGCGTTAAATGATGCTTTCGTTGCGCATGCGCTCGAGTGGCAAGCGAATGTTGCCTCCATTTCAGTGAAAGAGAGAGAAAGAGAGAGAGAGACAGAGAGAGGGAGAGAGCCAAAACGCCGACGACATTGCGCTCGTAAAAATCACGAATTGATGGAGTGTTCAAAGAGCGATCAGCAAATCATTTTCAGGCCGCGCAAAATTGCCGAAACATATGCAGATGAGAAGCGTGGTGAACGTGAAGTTTGCTTCCTGAGCAGCCAACCAGCCAGCCAGCCCAGTAGTTGTGGCAGTAAACTCTATAAGTTCGTCTGAGTTCCCAGTGAGGCCCTCAGGTGCACTTGGTGTTTGTTAAGCTGCGCTGACTGCCAGCCTTCCACTCATAGCAACCAAAAGTTGACTAAACACAACCGAAACTTCAAATATACACTTACTGAAATAATATCAATAATAACAAAAAACCATGTAACTATAATAAAGATCAGAGAATATTTTTGTTTGACATCATAAGATACAAAAAAAGTATAAAGAGAAAATCTTTTAAATCATTTCGTATTCTTAGCTTTAATTAAATTTAAAACTACAACACTTTCTTGCTTGATTTTAGTATGTGTATTGTAACAAATCGGTAATGTCTTTTAACATAATAAATAATTTTAAAATATTTTTTTGAATATATCTGTTATTACATTTTGCGATACTATTGGCCAGTACAATGGGTTAGAGTTGGCCTATATACTCTTTGTTTTCATAATTAACATTAAAATATATAAAGGGAAACTGAAATAAAATGAAATAAATATTAGATTTTTTTTCAGCTGGGATATAATAGTAAAAACCCATATTTATTTGATTTCTTATAAATTTTAATGTCATTATTCTGTTTAGTATTTTATTCCCCATGGAAAAAATTCAAAATTTATGTAAGTCTTTAAAGTAACCTTTATTAACAAGGCAAATAATTTGAAATCAAAAAAATTAGTTTCTGCAAAAAAATTAATTAAACTTATGTTACTTTCTCAGCTATAAAAATATATTATTATTATAAATATTATATTTGTTAGCATTGCTTTCTGAGCAAACCAATTTATTCATTCGCATTTTAAATACATATATATTCTCTTTAGCAGCTAAGCTAACCTTTAGTTTATTGCTCAAGATGTCCAGTGCGATGGCCAAGCTGAGGTGCCCGCTCGGCTTGTAGGGCAACACAAAAATCAATTCACACTCGATGCCTGCCCTGACGTTCTTCTAAGCTTTTGTTATTTGCTTTTGGGCTGCTGCCGCTCTCTCGAGTGCCGTGGCAATGGAATGCCGAATGCCACTTGTCTGTCTTTGCCAGCCAGCCTACCTGATGCCTGTTGCCAGTTGCCTGTTGCCTGTTGCCTGATGCCTGTTGCCTGTTGCCTGATGCCAGCCTCAACTGATCCCTGGCTGCAGTGACTGAACTGGGTTCGGTTTGGTTTCGTTTGGTTCGGTTCGGCTTGCTGCTGAATTTATGTAGGGTTAGAGGGCGCAATGCTCGATGAGCCGTTGAGTTGAGTTGAGTCGAGTTGAGCTGAGCTTAAGTTGAGTTTTGTAGAGTCGAGGCTGGCTGAAGTGCTGTGCCGCAGCAGTTGTAAGCGTGGCATAGCGAAATGATTTACATTCGCAGCCAACATAAATTTCACATTGCAGCCGTGTAACGACTTTGCGTCTGGCCAACACTCTGGTGGCAGCAGCGACCTGTAGTGCAGCTCGCTTGTAATTAATTCTGTAATTTTATGCATATTTTAAGAGTACAATTTGCCGCTGTTATCGATATGGCCGATGATAATCGGCAAGACCAGTAGCGCAATGCACACAAACACACAAACACACACACACACACGCAGACAACACTCTAATAATAAACTTCTATCAATTCATTTGCCACAATTTTCCAGACTGCACAACACGGTGGCATGTTGCCCGGCCGCCACAACATGCGCTGACCCTTTTTGCAGTTGCCAAATGGCCTCCCCCCCCACTCCGTCCCACCACTCGCTGACCAATTGCCATTGTCGTTTGTTCATGTCGTCTTAGACTTGGTCTTCTGGCTCGAAAAATATCGATTACATGTGAGTCGCTGCCTGCCTGCTGCTTTCTGCTGCTGCGGCTGCGGCTGCTGCTGCTGGTGCTCGGCTCTCAGCTTGGAAATTCAATTCCAATGAAAACAGTTAAATTCCGGTAAAAAGGTCTGCAGCATGCGAACGTCGAACGTTGAACGTTGAACGTTCCACCCAAAGTGGGTTTCTGCTGCTGTGGCCATGGTGGTCCCAACGATTATCATGAATTGATCTGTAAGATGTCAAAGCGCAGACGCAGACGCAGCAGCGGCAGCAGCAGCTAAAGCAAAATGTGGCCAAAAGAATGGCCAATGTGGATGCCTCACACACATGACCAGCCCCAGTCCCAGTCCCAGTCACAGTCCCAGCCTCATCCACAGCCACTTTGTCTGTGGCTGCTGCGGCTCGTTCCCATGTTAGCCAAAGCCATAGCCAAAGCCGTTGCCAAAGTTGCAGTCAATGCCAAAGTCTCAGCCCAGTTCAGCTGGCCAGCTAGAACACAATGTTGTTGTTAGAATTGCGCGCAGATAACAGCAAAATGTTGGCAGCACTGTTGACATTATGAATGACAGCGGTTATTTATTATGTCTTGAATTCTTGGTGAGGGAGAGCTGCGGCTAAACCTGGGAATCGGCCCGGACCGTAGTCCACGTCTTCCGCAGTGTCCAGGCACACATTGAGCAATATGGAGGCAGCGAGCATATATGACAAAGCCTATATGTATAAATTAAATGGAATATTTTTTTGTGTATCTTCAAATGTTATATAATGTGTAACAAATTGTTATCAAATCAAAGCCAAATTATTTTCATTTCATATAATGTTATATTTGACAGTCGATAAGCCAAGAAAATATTAAATATTAAAATATCAGCTTTAAGAAGAAAAATCAACTTTCCGCAGTATATTGATAAATCGTTATTGAAAAGCCGAGGCGACTGAAATTGCCTAAGCCCACAACCAAATTTAACGCTTCATTTGCTCCAGCTGAAAGTTGCGTAACGAAAGCAAAAAAAAAAAAAAAAAACAGAAAATCACAAAAGCTGAAAAACAGCGCCACCTCCTCCACCTTGTTCTCCTCGAACAACCGTTAAGTGGCAGGCTCGACTTCATTAGATTGTAATAAACGCGCGCTGGTTACAGCCCCACAACAGCAAAGCCAAAGAAGAAGAAGAGGCGAACAAAACTGACAGCAACATAAAAACTTAAGAAAAGTCTAAGCTCGGCTTATAAATGCAATTTCGTTCGCACAATCTTCAATGGACTTCATTAAAATATACGAAACACAAGCAGTTTAAGCGTTCCGCGCGCCCCAAGACACCCCCCTCCAAAAAAATACAAAAAAATACAACAAAAAAAAAAAAACTTGTCAGACGCACTATAAACGCGACGTTGCAACTTGAACTCGGACTGGACGCTGGTAGCTGAGAGCGAGACAGAACGAGAGAGAGGAGAGCGAGAGATCAGACAGAGGCTGGCGAGTCGAGAGTTCAGAGGTCTAATTGAAAATGCGCAAACTTGAAGAAATATTGAGAGAGCTGCAAATGTATGTATATCCATTACCATTAGAACTCAATTTGCTTGCATGGCGCACGCATTCACAACGACGCCCACAAGCAGATCCGAATACCCTACACCGGCCCCTCCCCCAACTCACCGCCTTATCCGCACTCGGTGTTTTTTTTTTTTTCAGCTCTGCTATACGCTGCCAAGCAAAATTTATAACACGCCGGGCAAATTGGGGCCAACTTGTGACAATTTACGATATTAATACTAAATATTTGTGCCCCGTCGTGATTTACGGGCTGTGGCAAAGGCAACAAAAAACAAAAAAAAAAAAAAATACGAGGAAAAATATCGGGATTATTTCGAGCTTTATGCGTTTTTATTGTTTGCTTGCCATAATTTCAGCGCTTAAGCTTTGCCAGCAAGAAACTGCGCATAAAGTGGAGCAGGCCATAAAATTTTATGATAATTGCAACCTGGCGAGCGACTGACAAATGAAGTGATTTTAAATTTACCATTTACCGATTGCAATCCGAATATATGCATATAGTATAATGTATTTTTTTATTTTATTTTTTTTTTTCACATTTATTTCGCGCGATTTAATTATAGACGTTGCCAAATCTTGAGTGGGGCAAGCGAAATGTTGCTGCCGCGCCCCGTTAACAAATTTAAATAAAATACATTTCTGGTAACGAACGAAATAACATCAAATTTCACCCAGCAGCGCGTAGAGATTTCGTTGAGCAGCAATTAAGCGACCAGAGCTCAAATCTGATCACTGGGAACCAAAATATAAAAATATATACAAAAAAAAAAAATAAAAAAAACAAAAATATGAGGCGTACGTAATGAAAACCCTTTTGGGTCAATGAATTTGTTATCATCAAACTGTAACCGAAGCGAACGTCATGCACATTTGCATGGCGGAGCGTGGAACGCAAATTACAAATTCGAAATTTACGAGACCAAAGACCAAACAACAACTTTAATAAGCACCACAAGCAGCTCAAAACCCAAAAAAAAAAAAAAAAAAAAAACTTTAAAATAAAAAAAAAACACAGCATTGACGTGCCTGACATAGAAATCTGCACCGTTGGCTATTAGCAATTAACTGGGGCTATTATGAGTCGTAGCCGACAAAAATATTTGACGTGCTACAAGCAGAAGAAGATCGAAACGAATCGATCGCAGCCGCAGCCAACGATCAAAGGCGGAGTTTGCCACTCAACGGGGTGGGGGGGCAGGCGGGCGGACGGGCGGGCGGGCAGGCAGGGTAGCTGAATCTTGGGGGCAGTGCGCATAAAAAGCCAAATGCCATAATAGCCAAATTAATCAGTCACAGGTAACAACCCAGCAACCAGCAACAACAACAACAACAAGTCCCCGAAACGTCCCGTTGTCTGCGCTGATGACTTAACAAAAATGTCAAAATTTAAACACTAAGAGAATCAAATAGACGAATATTACATGCCCTGTAAATAATTATCTGACAAAAGGGGGACTTAACAAAAAATACAACAAATAATATATGTAAAGCGAAAGTTAGATGTTCTATATCATTTTTTGTAATTTAAAATTTGTATTTATCTAAAATAAAGTAAAAGTTGCTGAGTGTGCATATGATCAATATGAGTGCATATGATCAACGATTACAAATCTAATTAACTTCTGTATCACACTAAAAAATACTTGGTATATTCATAGATTATTCCATTCTCACTGCGTTTAGTTATTCTAGTTTCAGCCCTTTCACAACAACCTGCATCCGAAACGTCTGATGCCCACTTCAGTGAGGGCATTCGAAGTTTACTTATGATCACATAAAAGGGTTTTGTCAGACATGTGATTGCCAAGTATGCAAAGAGTCTGGCAGAAACAGTTGGGGCTCCATTGTTTGGCTTTCAGTTGAAGGTGGGTGGTTGGCTGGTTGGCTAGTTTGAAGTGCCCGCGGCGTCGGCTACCGTTTTTGCAGCTGTAGCTGACAAAATGTAATTGTTATATAGGCGCAAAAATGATCTTAGTGGTGCCATCAATAAAGGCCGTTTCGCGGCCTGACAGCTGGGAACCGAACCGAACCGAACCAGACGCAGACCCAGACCCAGACCCAGACTGGCCGCAACGGGAAAATGCGACGCATGAATGTTAATTGAAATATGCGTATGAATGATGGACGGACAGTTGGAGCGTTGTGGAGCTGGAACTGGAACTGGGCAGCAGTGCCTGGAACATTGGCTAGCTGGACACTGTGCAGCTTTCACAATTATTGATTGATTTATTGATTGAAATCTGCGCAGCAAGCAGTGAAGATGTTGCGACTGTTTTGCCAACTTTTCTGCTGTACAAATTGAGCGAGCGGCGCAAGTTCGTTGCCTAAGTCTTTCAGCTTTTGGCGCCCAGCCGCGTCGCTGTCGCCGTCGCCGCCGCCGTCGCCGTTGCGGTCGCCAGAGCGGTGCACGAAGCCAAACAATAAATAATTAAAGCAATTAAAAATGCTAAAAACAAACATTTAACAAGCAGCGCCAGTTGAAAATTGTTGTGTACCAACATTTGGGCGAACCCAAAAAGAAAAAACATTCCACAAGAAAAAAGTTTATATACTTATCTTGGCCCCAAATCGCGTCTAAATGTTGCACATTTATCAAAGCCCCCCCTGCGTAAGAAAAAGGTCAACGCACAGTTATGCCTTGTTCTTGTTATTGTTATTGTTATTGTTGTGCGGTTTGTGGTACTATGTACAAACTATTTCCGCTTAAGACTCCGGTAACAACAAGCTAAAGATCTGGGAAATAGGTTCGCAAAACCTACGAAAAAAACAGAAATAGAAAACCTTAAAATTAGATTTTTTGCACATGAAGTCTAATTTTTTGGCACGGAGGCAATTAAAATGAATTTTTTAGTTCGAGATACAGTATCTGTATCTGTAGCTCTAGCCTATACACAAGCATGTTATGTGGAAGCTGTAAATGGCGGAAGAACAAGAAAAAATAAGCAAAAAAGATAGTCTTTCTTTGGAACACCGAATACGTAATACTCTTGCAAGCATAATACATATATATAATAATAATAATATATAGTCAGAAGAGCAGATATTTATTTGATATATTTGTAGGGTAATTTAATCGAATTGTATGAGATTGTATTGAAAATATATTCTCATTAATAACCATGCGTTACACACTTTTTAACAAACTTGAAGGACCCCAGCAAGGGTATAAAAGTACACACTTTAAAGAGGAAACTCATTCAATGTTTAACTCGCTTGTGAGTGGCCTGTGGCTCGTTATCTCTCTCGAAAAAAAAACCTTTCTGGCTGATATGCAAATAAGTTTGATATACAACATAATTAAATTTCATTACAGCAACGCCCCGTCGAACTGCGTTTCTTTGGGATAGTCGTACGATCGTACCTGTGGCATGTAACAAATTGCCAGCAATTAGTGGGGGGTATCTCAAGCGCGAATGAGTTGGAAGACGACGCGTCGTTCAGTCGCTGCAATCGGCCAGAAAATTAATGTGCGATGCCAAATTGGAGCTGCCAAATGCATTTGACTCTGCATTTGCATTAAGCCGACTTTATAAACTTGTCCCAGCGAACGAACATGCATAATGAAATGCACAAATTAATTGAGACAGATTGTCTCTAGTGCCATTCGTTCTCAACATGGAATCGAATTTAAACGCTTATTGATAATCGCCAAGCCATCTAGCCACCTTCAATGAAACGTTTACGGACGCTGCAAGAGCAAGAATTGAACAAAATTACGCTCAAAAGAGAACGAGAGAGGCGGCTTCTAAATATCTATAGTAATTATATTAAATAATCAATCATTAAATGATAAGATATATTATTAGTAAGTAAAAATTAAAAACTAGTAAAAATCAATTCAAGAATGTTGAATTGTTTTGTCAACACAAATACCAGTTAGTTTTTAAAAATATTATTGATCATATTAAATTATCTTTACAAAATAATTTACAAAATAATGACAATTGAGATACCTGCAAATTATTTAAATACAAGTTCAAGTTTAGTTTACTAATAAGTAAAATACAGGGTATTTTAAGCTAACATTTAAACAACAATATAAATGTGAGTTCAAAAAGAAAAGTTCCCGATTAAGTACACGCATCGCGTTACAAATTCGTCGCCCACGAGCGGCTCCCAAGCTGAGCCCGCTTCTCGCTGCCCGATAAGTGGAAATGTAACTTATCTGGAGTGCACTCCATTTGGCTGGGATGGCGGACCACGACAACAAAAGGGCCACCTTTTAGTTCCAATAATTTACCAATTAATCATATAGCTCGGGCTGAATCAACTCTCGTCTTCTTACTGGCTGGGAGACCGCCTCTCGGACAATAGGTGCTGATTGCTGTCCCTCCCCCTTCGCCTCCTGCCCACAGCGAAGCGTTGGGGCGAACATGAAACGAGTGGAGCCTGGCACTGCCCTGGACGTGATAAATGATTTCGATTAGTTTGTTCTTGTAATTCGACGCCTATAAATGGGTCTATGATTGAGCGCAGACGACTTCGTTTACGTCAGGCGTTGTCGACATCGTCGCTCGCCGGCTGCACCCTGTATGGAGGGGAACAACTAGCTTGTTGTTGCTGTTGTTGTTGCTGTTGTTGTTGCTGTTGTTGCCTGTAAGTCATTTGACAAATTGTCTATAATTGAAAGATTAGCTTTCCACACACAACGCGGTTGACGTCGAGATGAAGAACACGTCGACTGAAGTTGCAGTTGAAGTTGCTGTTGCTGTTGCTGTTGTTGTTGTTGTTGTTGTTGTTGTTCCCCCTCGTCTTCTTCTTGCCCGATGTTGGTTGGTGTTGAAGTAGAAACCTGGTCTGGTTCTGGTTAACTTCAACTGCAGCTCCCTCCGCCAGGTAAGCTTATACGCTTCTTATCAGCTGACTTGCATCTGTTGCGCGTTGCGAGGTTTTATTAATCAAATGCACAAAATGGTTTTAGGGGCTGGCGAGTAGGTGGAGCGTGTTTACATAGCCCGCCAAACAAGTGCCTGCCAACCAGCCTCCGACTCCACTCCCCACGCTCCAGTAGGTGCCTCTCTGTGTGTACACGTAATTGGAAATGGTGTGAAATTCGCGTGCCAAGAGCAATGAAGCCACTTACCGAGAGAGGGAGAGGTCGAGAGAGAGCGAGACGGGAGACGGGAGGCTGTCTGTTTGTGTGTTGACAGAGACTCTTTAGGAGCCCACCAAACACGACTCGGAAGGGCACCTAACCAAGCCGAACGGAACGGAACGGAACGCAAGGCTCATTGGATTTTGTAATGCGTGAAACATGTCAGCGCAATGCGATTGCTTATCGCTGTCAATTATTCAAGAGGCAGTCACTAGACAGGCTTACAAATTACCCTCTTAAATATAACAAAATAAAAGACGGGCGACAGACCCAACTGAGGGGCACCAGAGCCGAGTTACAAGCCTATGCCGTGTGCGTGAGGGGCAAGAGCTGCAGTGAATTATCAAAAAATTCAAATTTCCTTGTTGGGCTCGACACTAACCTGCCACGACTCTTAGATAATATTACGAATTATCTAAATGTTATATAGAATTTGCAGATATTTGGCTTGAACTAAAACGTTACATGGAAAAGTAGAATGATTTACAAAATTTAAATTTACTAACAATGTTCTGTATACTTAAATGTTGTCTGTGGCAATACGAAGCTTAAATTAAATTAATTTCCAAATTTTTAAAAAGGCTATTTATAGTAAAAGCCTCGTTTAGACTAAGTTTTATTTGTCGTGTTGAAAAGCACTCCATTATCTTATTCTGGCAATTTGATAACAAATTATTCAGTCAACACAAACAGTTTTATTTATATAAATTGGCTAAATACCCTCGCTGGTATATATCCGCTCTATTGATCTTTATATAGAGACAACATCTAAATTGAATTTCTTACTAGCTGAAGCTCCCAGGATTATTTATTGCCAAAGCTATTCACTTGAAACGAATCTTTTTCTATGAGACAATGTCTCTTGCAAGTCGCTGTAAATCCCCAGCTCAACTCATTGTTCTACTCGCGTTGTCTGGCCGTGGAGTATTGCTGGGATTTGACCAACTTTAATGATGGCATTAATTTTGCGCTTTCGTCCGCATTGAAAACTATTTAAGCCAAATTGTTGCGCTATTTTGTGCACATGATTGTTACAAATTGTTCAATTAAAGGCTTAAAAAGCCTAGCAAAGTCGAATTGGCCTGGCCAGGCGCTTGGTCACATCGGTAGCCAGTTAGCCAGGGGCCAATCTCGGCTCACTGCCAACTCCCAACTGCCACGCTCGACCCAACTCGGCCCAAGTGCCCGGTGATAATGGATGTGCGTTTAAGCAGCCACCTGATAAATCGCTGCCTGAACAGCAGGTGTCGGGCCCGTGGAGTGTGGAAAAGTGTGAGAATATTGCGTGGAAAATACGCGACTTTTCCCTAGTTCGCACAATTTATTAAAAGCGAAATTTTCATATGAAAATGGAAATAAATAAACAACAATAATAGCAACAACAACAACAACAGCAAACGGCAACAAAACTCAACAGCCATGACCCGACTGCAGTTTGGGCCCAAACGAAACATGGCCAACAGATGCCTCTCAATTGATGTTGTTGTTGTTGTTGTTGTTGATTTGGCAATTAGGGGCGTGATTTTAGCCATTGTGCATTTTAGCATAATGAAGCGCAATAAGTGTTAATTGGATTTGCATTTTGTTGCGCTGCGCTTTAGCGCTTAGACCCCCCCAACGCCCCCCTTTCCCAGCACCCAACACAACAAAAATTAAAGCCACATGACTTGATTTAGTGCAGTGAAGCGCATAATTAATGACTAAATGATATAGTAGAGTTGATTAAAATGCCAAATGCGCAATAAACTGAGTTGATTATAAATGTCGGAAAACATTTTGATGGATCTGAGCAAAATATTGCAAATGAAATTTTAGAGGCAAATTTTAAACAACAATTAAAGGAAATAGAATACCTATTTTCATGGCCCAAAATAATTTGCGAGAAGATGCTAAAATCTTTGTGCCTTTCAAGTGATGTGTTTATATTAAAGTGATATATAAAATACACAGATTTTCTTTACTCCCGGTCTAAAATAGCGCCTTTGTATTCAACGAAAAATTACAAGTTTCGTAATACATTGAAGTACTTAAATCAATTTTTAATGCCAAGTACTACTTGATCAATGAATATAAGCCTGCTATGCCCATTTAATTTAAAAACAATAAGATATTTTTATCGAGAAGTAATAAATAAAGAAGAGATTGGATTAAATATAAATTAAAACAGAGAGAGAAATATAGATATAAGGTTTAAAACTTAGGTAGAAATTAAAGTAAACTTACACTTAAATAAATATAATAAATTTACAGCAACTTTGCTTAGCGGCCTATTTTTTCGAATAACGGCGAACATTTTTATAACTTAAAATTTTTATTTTTTAAATAAGCTGTAGTTAATTTTTGATTAGGTTTTGAAAGGAATATGTACAAAAAAATTGACTTTTACGATTGGTTGAATGTAATTCAAATTGAAAGGACTTTCTGTTTCGATTTACGGCATTTCGTAGTGGGGCCAACATTTTTGGAACAAGTTAGAGTCGTAAAGCGTGGTATGGGTGTATTAAGAAGATTTCTCAAGGATTTCAAAAGTAATAGAAGTATTTTTCACCGCTGCCATTCCGGACCTGTCGCTATCGCAATGGGCAATCAAAAACAAAATAATCAACTGCAATTAAGTCTCGGTATTTGGTATAGGTAGCACATGAGGCTAATGAAATTTGAGTGGGCATCCAACTAGCGCCAGACAACTAAACTAAACTCAACTCAACTGAACTGAACGCCGAACTGGAACTCGGGCTCTAGCTCCGAGTCTGGGCAATGCCATCAAATCATGATCCCCATCAAGGCCAAGCGCGACAGTCAGCAAGTAATCAGCACCCGGCCCGGCTACACTCTCAGGTTCAGGTGAGATGCTTATCAGCAGCAGACAGGAGACAGCAGGAGGAGCTGCCAAAGACAGAGACGGAGACCTGTGGCTGCTGCACCAATTTATGATCGACAGAAGGCCAAAAGCAGCAACATGAAAAACGAGAGACTTTTAAACGGTTGCCTGGGTGTTGGCAGGCAGCCTCCTCCTGGCACGGAGCTGCAGATGGAGCTGAAGCTGGTGCTGGTGCTGGAGCTGGAGTTGGTGCTGGCGCTGGCGCTGACGCTCGAGTTGGAGCTGGAGCTGGAGCTGTGGTTGCTTCTTTGGCGCACACTCAATGATAAATTCTCATCAAAAAAATATTTCACACTGCGGGATATCATCAAACCGAGATCAGATCAGTTGCAAGGCAGCAAAAGATGCCACAAATATTTCGAAAAATTATTAAAGATCATGCAAAGACCAACAAAAAGGCCACAACACGCGCTCATTTTGGCTTAATTAGTGAAACATGCCAACAACAACAACAATGGGAACTACGTGACACGATCCCGTATGTGGAATTCGATTTTGATCTTGATCTGTTCTACTAGCTCTCAAATATCGCTCGACTCGTCGCGCACTAATTAAAATTTATATATATTAGGCGCATAGTTTTCGCTCAAGTTTCAAGAATTGTATTTTTGTTGTTGTTTCATAATATTGTTGTCTTTATCGTTATTGTTTTTTTTCCCCCGCTTTTTTTTGTGTATTACGTGTTTTTCAGCTTGTTCAGCAGCCATTGAACCAATAAATCTTTCAGATAATATGATTTTATTAACTTTTAAATAGGCAAAACATTTGGCGCCTGTGTCGTTAGCCGACAAACTAAATTTTTGTTTTCGGTTTCTGTGTTTTTATTTCTGTTTCTTTTTTGGAATATATTTAAAACTGAAGCCGTTTTGACAACCAAATTAGAGTAGTACTACATACTGTGTATTTTGTTGGCTTCGCGTTTTGGCTGCATATTTATCGCTTTGCTGCTTCGTTGAATTAATTAAGTATGCAAATGATGATCGAGAGATTTGCGGTACTTGCCACGCACCATCATCAACCAATTTTTGTTTATATATATATTTTTTTGTTTTTTTTTTTGTGGAATTTGGGCTGCTCGATATCACATGGAAATTCCTTTGATTTGTTTTGTTTTTGTTTTCTATAGTGTCGGTTATTTTTATGAGGTGAGCTCATAATTTTTCGTGTTTATTTCAATTTTTTTTTCTTTGTTTTTGGCCTTTTGGGTCAGAGCCAAAGCCAGGTGATTAACGTTGTTAGCAAGTGAAATTTGAAATTGGTCTGCGATTGCCGATTAACGTAGAGCAGCATTTATTTATTTGATCACTGCAGATTATTCGCTTGTTCAGTTAATTTATGTATTAGAAAAACGTAAATGTTGATTTAAAAAAAATGTAAAATGTTATAGGCATATTTTTGTAAATTAAATACGATTAATTACTCTGTTTATATGTGTTATACGTGAAGCTATATCAGAGTAAAGCACTATTAAGTATGTTTAATTAATTCATAATTGTAATTGTTTAAAAACTGTTTTTATGGAATCTCTGTTAATTACTAAGCCAACTTCGTTAGTCATTGATCAATTCTTATTCTCATACACTTATTGTTAGTGCAAATATGTGGAATTTGACGTGGTTTTATCGACTTTACGGCACTTTTTGAAGCAACTTCTCTGCCTATATTTGGGCTCAACAATGTTTCATCGATCTGCGAAGTCACCAAGTCACGTCGCGACATTTTGTGTCGACTCGGAGTTAGGCCCCTCCACCCCAGCCGAAAAACGTCTTGTTGACATCTGTCAATTATAAATGTCTCAACTTTTGCATGTTGGCCGGCAAATAAAACCGCATGTGGCAAGTGCAACAACAACAAGAGCGGCCGGCAACAAAATGCCGCAGCATAATGACAAACATAGCAAAAATCAGCGATAAAATGCGTTGGCAAAATTTCACCAAAATAATAAAAACATGTGAAATATGTTCGGGCAGTGCTATGGCAACGATGCAATACCGATTTTGAGATTTTATGGCCTATTAAAAAGCCTGAATCATTAAGCGTTTTTTTCTTGGCCAGTCACAGCCATAGACACAGGCAGAGGCGCAGGAGGCCACAGTCCAGGAGGCACCGCCTCCTCCTCCACGGCCACCGCCTCCCCGAGCATCTATTCGCGTCCTAATTGATGTTAGTTCATAATTTTCTTTTGGAAAATGTAGCAATTAATTGCGTTGTCCATAAAACGCGTCGGCGCCCCACTGTGCGAGCCGCACATTGCGCAATGCGCCGCATAAAATTCCCAACGATCGTCCAATAAAAGTTTACAAGCCAACAAGAGTACTACAGAAACACAGGTTAGTCCACAAAGTAGAACATCAAGCCGAATAGTAATATACACTATACTTGTATATATATAACGGTTAGTAATTCATTATTGGAATTACCAAACTTGTCTTTACAAAATAAAATATATAAAAATTATTAATAAATGCTATTAATCATAGGCTACTTTGTAAATTATCCTTAAATCCTATTCAATATTTAACAGTGTTTTATATTTTTGTGTAAACAAAATAAATAAAAGTGTAAGCATTTATAATAAAATTAAACTGTTTCTTATATTAAGTTTTTTATTTACTCCCAAGTTTAGGTATTTCCATTTTGGCCAAATTAAAAATGCATGTAAGTGCAAAATTCTTTATTTTTTTTCTAGATTGTTTTTTAGTTTTATATTTGGTTTGTCAAGTGCCACAACAAATGGCATATACCCCATGGAAATGTTGTGTGGTGGGTGTAACATGGAAAACATGTGTGGGGTTAACAACTACTTAAAGACCCAAGCAGTCTATGGTAACATACTTTGGTAATTAGAACAACAGACAGCGACCGCAGCATGTCAAATATATAAAGTTTTAGATGATTTGTGCGAGAGCTGCAGCTAAGGAGCCAACGGCTCGGACCCGAGGACTAGATCAGCGTTGTTAGCTGATTTATTGAAAATTAAATTTTTGTTATTTTGCCGCTCGGCAGAGGTCGAAACGTTGCGCCAGGCTGCAAGTTAATTATGACTGCGGTTTGTAATGGAGAATAAGTATGAGTATATGGGCATCTATTCACATGGGCGAGTGCCCGGGCAGCCGATGAGTATATAAATTTATGCATGGCTGGGAGAGTTCAGGAGGCAACCAACAAGTGCTCAGGTTATTTTCTGTTAATTAGTGTTACGTGATGAAACTTTAGAGCTCGAATGGGTGGTGCCCACAGCGACGAGAGCCGCATCGGCAGCTACTCCTCAGAGTTTGCGGTGGATTTAATGGTCGACTGCTATGGGACAGATTGAAAGACGGACAGTCCAAACAGATGGCTGACTGTGTGACGTTATAAAAACTCAAAACTACAAAAAAAAAAAAAAAAAATGCCAAAACTATAAACAATTGACAAGGTGTGTGTGTGTGGCAGCTGAGTGTGTGAGCCAACAAATTGTTCACAATTTTCACCAATTTACAATTTTATGATATTGCAAAAAAAAGAAGAAGAAGAAGAAATACAAAAACTTCATTAAAGCAACTATTGCAAAAAAAATTTATGTAGGCAATTTAAATACACAACCGAAAAAAAAAAACGAAAATATAACCAAAATAAATAGCAAAATAATAAAGGAAGGTGTAAAGACTTTCAGGCTGTAACCAAGCCGACAACCAAACACCAAAATCAACAGCAACAACAACAACAACAACAAAAACAACTAATCGAACTGGTCATCAATTGGCCAAAGCCTGGTAATGGTCGCCCAGCGAGGCTCTGGCGGCCCCGATACGACCCAGGCCGGGCCAGGCCAGACCAGGCGATCGATC
The DNA here is from genome assembly GCA_035047465.1 of Drosophila sordidula. Lineage (NCBI taxonomy): Eukaryota > Metazoa > Arthropoda > Insecta > Diptera > Drosophilidae > Drosophila > Drosophila sordidula. The sequence goes on along the minus strand of JAWNPQ010000156.1, from coordinate 6,900,858 downwards.
GATACGACAACGTCGAAGTCACCTCCAAAGCAGCAGCAGCAACAGCAACGGTCAAACACAACGACGATCGATCTTAACAGTCACCGCCGCAGCCGTCGCTGCGTTAGATGCTGCAGCAGTCAGCCGGGCGGGGATGCGGCAGAGGCAGGGGCGGGGGCGGGGGCAGAGACAGAGCCCAGACCCCGTCGCAGGCAAGGCAACGGCCAAAGTGGGTGATGGGACACACATACGCAGGCACAGTGGAACCAAAGCAAATGCAAGCAAGTGCGAACGTTGCCGTCGGGTGTCACCGACAGCATAAATTTTAAATGCAGAAAATACCATCAAACATGAAAGTTATGGGCGTTTGAAATATCGGAGCTGTGGATCCAGAGCTCTACATGTCAAAATTTCTGTCATTTTTGGCACAATTTTTGACAACAAATTTGACCCCCTCAGAATCGGTTTTAATGTTGTTTTTTATACTAATTGGGACAACCACAATCGAATAAAAATATAAATTCGCAATTCTAAATTTGGAAAAAAAAATTTTTTCGAAAATGAGTAAGGGGGGGGTACATGCTTTTTTTTACCAAAAAATTCAAAAAAAAAATTATTTTCAATAATGAAAATATTTGATATGCTGAATCAATCAAGCCATGAAAATATGCTTTCAAACATGAAAATCGGTTCAGTTTCGACAAAGTTATGGGCATTTGAAATATGGTTGTTATGGATCCGAGAGCTCTACATGTCAAAATTTTTTAAATTGGAATCTATTAATAAAAATCTTAACAATTTAAGTGGGGCGGTTTATCACAACTATATTCGAAGTTGCAAGTCTCTAGCTTTAATAGCGGCGAAAAAAATCCCGTTCATACGGGCAGAAGGACGGACAGAAAAACGGACAACCAACTAGTTACTAAATATATACTGATGTTTTTATTGGTAAAAGCTCAAAAAAATGCTGTTTTGATATTTTTAGCTGGGATTTGAACTTGTAGCCTAGTTGCCTTACAGCTTTCTGCGCTTTATTGGATTTCTGAATTAAACACGTTTTAATTTATGTCTATTTTATCTTTAAAACTGTCACAGCAGTCAAAAATATGTCTTCAGTTAATTAAGCTTGGCACGAAAAAAAAAACAATATAACCGCGGTAAATTGAATTTAAAAAATTAAACAATATTTTCTAGCATACTTTTGGGTACATCATTTTAAATTGGACAAACAAAAATAAATAAACACAAAAAAAGCATTTTCTTTAATTTTATAATTCATTTAAATTACCAAGTCAATTGTCTGTCTATATATTGGCAGATTCTTCACTTTTACCCATCCAAAAAGCGTTTTCAGTTAGATCTCTGGCGCATTTTTGAGTAGCCCGCTGCCCACTGTGTCTGTCTGCATTCGATCTGCACCGCCCTGACCCACCCGCCAGGCCGCATGTGAACGACAAAGAAGTCACAGCAGAGCCAAGAGATGCGGCTGGCCGCCAGCCGCTGTGCTGCCCACTTCCCCAATCCCAGTGTGGACCCACGGCCTGACCGTATGGGGCAAGTCAACGGGCGGCCGATTCACCTGTCGCGGGTTTTGTTTGCTTTACGCAGCCAGTCAGCAGATGCAAATGGGTGGAGCAGAAGGCAGATAAAGGAGCGAGATGGGTGATGGCGGGGGGAGCAGGGGTGAAGGGGACTGCGACCTGGTCGCTGCTTTATGCGAATTCCATGAATTTGATCATTTTGGTGGAAGCGTATTAGATATTTGGCATCTTGGCGTGCAGTCGCCGACAACAACAACAACAACAGTTGCACAAGTGACTGACGTACAATGCAGAAAACTTAAACATTAAATGCGCTTGTTGTTGTTTTCGTTGCTGCTGCTGCTGCTGCTGCTGCTGCTTTGCCAGAGGTCAGCGCACACACGTGACCCAAGTGGCTTTGACTGTGTGTTGCATGATCGATGGAATTGCCACGGCAAAGCCTAGAAATAAAATGGATTATAATTATTATGCTGTGCGGCACAGACCCCAGTTCGAGGCCAGCAGGCAGCAGGCCAGTCCGGCGGACGCCCGGGCGGACGGAAGGCAAACACTTGGCTCACTTTTATTGTCAACCAATAAAATAGCCAAAGACGACGGGCTTACAACTTGCATGGAATTGATTTGGCCCGCAGCGGCTATTAACAGCAACAAAGCAGCGACAAAACAGCACAAAAAAAAATAAATAAATAAACCCTGAAGACGATGATGCAGCAGGCAGATGAGGATGATGATGTTGATACAACGGCCAGGCGGCTGCAGCGGCAGCTAAACAGTTGACATCAGGTGCTAGATTTTACAGTGCAACATGGATATGAGCAATAGGTCAGTGCCAAATATATGGAGGAGGATTCTTTGATAAGAGAGTCGCAGATAGCGTGCAAAGTCCTGAAAAGAGCAAAGTACACTAAAAGTCGGATATACCCTAAAACTCTAGAGAGCAGGATATTGAATGAATTAAATAATTGTATTATTTTTTTCTGTTTTCCTTTTTCGATTTGAATACCATTCAAATAATACACATTAGTAACAAATGTTAGCAAATATTAAATAGGTAAAATACATGCATATATATTTAAACCAAGACTGCAAACCGGTTTTTGAACCAAACCGGCTCAAATCTGGAATTACAAATGGTTATTTACTGCGAACCGAGCCTAAATTGAATGGAAAGAAAACCTAAACAGAACCGTTTATTTATTTTTTTATTTTTTCGAAATATAATAGCAAAATTATTTTGTTTTTTTTTTCAGTACTCTGAATATAAAAACTTAAACTGATTAAAATAAAAAAATAAAATATTTTAATAGAATAAATTAAATTAATTATGTGGAGAGTAAAAATGTATCTGGTTGAAAATCAAACCTCATATTTAATAATCACTTTAGCTCAAATCTTGCATTTATATATTCTTAGACCAAGAAGGAATTCTTGCTGGAGGTTTGGAATAGAGTTGTTTGACTGTACTGTAAATTCCAGCAAGCATATTTGTGGGCTAAAAGACACAACAGCGCCATACAGCAACAACAACGTGGCATGTAACAACATAAACAACCGAATACTATTTGGCCTTTTGCACCTTTTTGGCATGAAACAGCTTTGGCAGGCAGGCAAACAGGCCCAGGCAGCGGGCAATGAGGATGAGGTGAGCATTGGATGAGCCGCGGTAGCCCCCAAGATCTTTATTTCGGATCGAAGGATGCGATCCAGCTTAGGGGACGGCGACGACAACGCCCCGAAAGGCACAATTAAAATTTCACGCTCTTGCGGGTAGCTGCCCCAAAAGGGGACAAGCGACTAGCCGCCAAACACGTTGACCATTTACGGATTGCTATTGCACTGTGCCAAAGGCAGCCTGCCGAAAATGCTTGGCGGCATTTTCGCTTTGAGCCGAGCAGTGCCAGAGAGAGCGACAGAGAGAGCAAGATGCGGCCGGCTGACGTTGCCACCAGAGTCTGCGCCACGCGTGCAATTTGCTGTCGCCGCCGGGAATTGCCAGCCCGTTGTGCAGCGGGCATCGGGCGCAAAGCCTCAACGCAAGTGTTAATGAGCAGCGAGCGCGTGCTAATTACCAATGCCGCTTGCCACAGTCGCAAACCCCGCAAACCAGCTCAAAATGTCAAAAGCGCGCAAGCTGCGCTTGCCACAACATTTCAATTAGATGCAAAGCGCTGCTCGCCTTTCGATTACAGCTGGCTACGACTTCTTGTGCCGATGTTATCGATAAGTATTTGGCTGCCTTTGGTAATCTGTGATTACACAATACTTTTTAACTATGGAACAATATAGATATTTTGTGTATAAAAGCTAAGTATTTGATATACACTTTACACAAGTAAGAAGCTGCGCTTGCCACAACATTTCAATTAGATGCAAAGCGCTGCTCGCCTTTCGATTACAGCTGGCTTCGGCTTCTTACGTCGATGCTATCGATAAGTATTTGGCTGCCTTTGGTAATCTGTGATTACAAAATACTTTTTAACTATGGAACAATATAGATATTTGGTGTATAAAAGCTAAGTATTTGATATACACTTTACACAAGTAGGAAGCTGCGCTTGCCACAACATTTCAATTAGATGCAAAGCGCTGCTCGCCTTTCGATTACAGCTGGCTACGACTTCTTGTGCCGATGCTATCGATAAGTATTTGGCTGCCTTTGGTAATCTGTGATTACACAATAATTTTTAACTATGGAACAATATAGATATTTGGTGTATAAAAGCTAAGTATTTGATATACACTTTACACAAGTAGGAAGCTGCGCTTGCCACAACATTTCAATTAGATGCAAAGCGCTGCTCGCCTTTCGATTACAGCTGGCTACGACTTCTTGTGCCGATGCTATCGATAAGTATTTGGCCGCCTTTGGTAATCCGTGATTACACAATACTTTTTAATTATCAAGCAATAATAAAAGCTAAGTATTTGCAATACACTTTAAACAAGGAAGAGTGCTGTAATCGGGAGTGTCCGACTAGGCGATACCCTGAACCCAGCTGCAAGCTGTCGTTCCAAGCATCAACCAATTACACATGCAAACGCATACAAACGCATGCCGCACTTTACTCAGCAGCTACGCTTGGCACTATGGAAACTAAATTCGTGAATAAATTCTAAACCACGAACATGATCTTATTGAAGTTTATAATAGCTAACTAGAGCATTCAAATCTATGTAAAAACTAAGGCGCAGGTCTGTAGTATTTTAAGTGAATTTTTTTGGAATCCAAATATTCCACATCTGCGTCTACTTTACGAGAACATAATAAACTTAATTTGGTAGCGTTTGCCACTGATAAAAAAAATTATAAGCTTAGTATACGTATGGTCTAAAAGAATATATAGTCGAAAGGTTTTATAGTTTCCGAGATCACTAAGTTCATACAGATGAACAGACGAACAGACAGACGGATACACAGACATAGACAAATCGACTCAGCTCGTCGTCCTGATCAAGAATAAATTTTAGGGTATATGAAGTAAGCAATCGAAGATGTAACATGTAACATACAAATGAACATACCTAATAATGTAATTAGTTACAATCAGCCGTGCTACAGTAACAATAACTAGTTTTTATAATACTATGCAGTTAATGACACGAGCCGTTATTTTAATTCAAATTAACCAAAAGTAGATAGCAAAAAATGCGATCAAAAACATTTTTGCCACTTAGCTAGAAAAAGTACTTTATTTACATTTTGCAAGCAGTAGCTGCACCGTATCTTCTGGTTCGAACAGTCCGGCAGCTCCACCACAAAACCAGTGTTACACAACACTTGGCCAGGGTTGCAGACTATAAACATAGCAATCAGCTGTTGCAGTAGCGTTGCCACCAGCGCGAAATTAAAAACCGCCTGATTGATTGCTGCTACTGCGTATACGTATAAAATAGAATAAATAGATAATGTTGCGTATACGTCGTTGGAACATTAAAAATTTAACACTTACCTCGGCATCCATAGCCACAACAACATAATCACTAACATTTTTTACCAACTATATTTGTATACAAAACAAAAGTGATCGCGCTCTCTCACTCTCGTTTTTTTTTGCTTGCTGCCTCTGGTCTCTTTGAAACGCCGCTCATAAAGTCAAGTAAATTTCATTTGCTTTCAGTTCTGTTTCAGTTGTAAATAAACCTTCGACCAGAAAAGACGTGTATGCGGACCAAAGCAAATATTCAAATATTCACTTGTAAACAAGCGACAAGAAAAAAAGAACGACGCTTGGTTTTTTATAAGCGCTGTTTAGAAATCAAAAGACAATAAAAAAATTAATATTTGTTCTTATCATTGGAATAAAACGCGCAAAATCTTGCCATTAAAATGGACAAACATAAATTAATTGACAGCAACGACAATGTAATTTAATTGTTTTCGTGCAACATTTCACAAGAAACTGCAAATCAACGTCTATAAAAATAAAAACAAATTAAAAAGAGGTAAGTAAGCCCAACTGAACTGCGCGTAGGTCTCACTGGCCCAATTTCAATTCACAAAACATGTGCACAATATTTTTTTTTTACTTATATACAACCTACAAATCTGAATTTTTTTTACGATACACTTAAATTGATGTTTGCGGCGTTTTTGGCATTTGTTTGTTGCCTGCCCATGACCAAGAGACTAAGATCGCGACTAAGACGTCATTTCTTCAACCTTCCTCAGCCCACCGCCCCAGCCCCAGCCCCAGCGCCAGCCCCATCCTCTTCCTTCTTCAGTTTCTTTTGTTTGCTGCACAACTAACAATCTGCGCTACTCGACAGCGCATGTTTGCCAGCTTTTGCAGCCGCTTCTGATTGCAAAATTATTATTGTTGTTTTTTTTTTTTGTTTTTTTTTTTGCTGCGCAGGTCTTTTTTTTATATGTGTGTATCTGTGTGTGTACGTACTGGCTAAAAGCCAAATAACTTGGCCGGAGAGTTTGTGAAATGTATTTAAGTGTCTGAAAACTTACAGCGCAGTTATTCTAAAGTTATTAATTATAAAACAGAACGATATTTTTAGTTTAAACGAAAAGTTTCACAGCAGAAAGTATGCGAACTTAAATAGTTTGTTAAAAATACAATTGTGGAGAGGAAACCTAATGTAAACCTTTGTTGATTACTTTTCTCCTAACTACTTATAATTGTTCATAAAAGGTAATAATTTAACAATCCATAAAAATAAAAAAATATTAAAAAAAAGTGCTGCTAACTTTCGTTGAAAATTTTAAGTATTTTCCGCTTAATCGGCAACTCGCCTCGTCGCGTATATTTAAAACCTTCAACGTGCACCGAAGATTCAGTACTCTTTCTTTTTGTTGTTGTTTTTTTGTTGTTCCTTGTTTGTGTGTTTTTTTTTTTTACTCGCGCCGCACAGTTGCTGTGTGTGTGTGTGTGTGTCTTCATAATTTTGTATTATATGTCGATTTGACAAAAAAAGATAACTTATCATGGTACTATAACATATGCCAAACTGATTGGCTTGATAAGTCCGACAGTACCCAATACCAGCACCAACACAGATACCAAAAAAAAAAACCGAAGCCGAAACCAAACACCACACAAATAAAGTTTACATGCATTCTAATGCCATGTCATTAAATACCCTTGAAATAATTGAGAGAATTGCACATAAAAACGAGATTAAAAACTGATTATTATTTTTGAAAAGAACAACGACGATTATATTTTAAGAACTATTTGGTAAGATCGTAAATTGTTAACTGTGATTTGCAATTTATTTTACAATTCTTTCAACTTAAGTACGCTGTTGAAATTAGCCAATTGCAATTGTGTTTCATCAGAATACCTTATGCACTAAGCAATCCCATATAATTGCTGCTGCAGGGTATTAAGAGAAAACCTTGCAGACACACTTACGGCGTAATAAAGCAAAAAAAAAAAAAACACTTTAATGTGGATTGCAATTGACTAAAGCAAGAAATAGCCCCAACTATACATAACTGGACTGTCTGGCACTGGCGCACTAAACCCGCTCCCGCTAGCCCCAAGCCCCAAGCCCCAGAGCCCCCGCCCCTTTAAACTAGCCTGGCAACCGAAATTGAAATTCAACTGACATTTGCTAATTTGGTTTTTCTCTTTCTTGTCTTTATCTGTTTTATTCGTTACAGTTTTACGCTTTCAGGATCTCATTTTGGGCGACACCTAACCTACATCAATATAAATTTACATAACATTTGATTACAAAGACTTACCTAGACCTACATATATATTTACGTATACACATCGATCGTTAAACACTTTTTGGAAATATGGCACAATTGGGTCTACAAATTTTCTACGTTATGTGCGTTGGCCTTTGGCTACTTGGAAACCTGGCGACACAGACGAACGCATTGGCAGGTGAGTTCTCCGAATTGAAATATATATTTGATGAAATACTTGTACATGGTTATGTGGAGCATAAGACAAGCATTAACTCATGCGGATTTATAAAAATAGATAAAAGTGAGAGAAATTTTGCCAAATAAGCAGCCATTTCAATCCACAAATGAACTCATTTATAAACTCATCAACTGACTCATCGATGCTTAATGATCTTTTGTGATGCTGCTGCCTGCTTTTTTTATTCTTTCTTTTTATTTATGGTTTCTTTAACTCCCATAGCAATCTGCCAAAAACTAAAAAATGTACATATACGACCTTATTACGCGCGCGGTTTCAGATTCTCGAGATTCCGAAAAAAACAAAACAAAAAAAAAAAACTAACAAAAAACAGAAAGTAGCGCAACGACGTCATGAGACATACATATTTATGACGTCAAGAGCTCATTATTAAATAGGTGGCATTCTAAATATACACAGCTATAGAGATCGAATCCCTCATTGACATTGCGTTGTTTTTGTTTATATTTTGGTTTAGGTTTTGTGTTTTCTCTCTCTCTCACTCTCTCTGATGCAAACAGATGTTTTTGTTATTGATTTGTTGTTTTTTTTTCTTTTTTTTTTTTTGTATATTTGTGTTGTATTTCTGTGTTGTTGTAGCTTTTGTTTTTCTGGCTTTTTGAAACAATTTCATTGATAATTTAGAGAGCAAGCGTTGGTTTATTTTTGTGTTTTTCGTCTTCTGTTTTGCTGTATTTTTGTTGAACTTCGCTGGGCATGCCTCAACATCATTCAATTTGTTTATTTGTACTTGATGCGAGAGTTGCCCTTGAGAGTGGGAGATAAATTTGAGGGCACCGAGGGTTGGGCGAGCTCTACCTGTTACGTGCTCCATTTGTCATGGGAGGTACTTTTGTGTTTCACTAATAGGAGCCCCCGAAATTAATTGAGCAATTAAGATACGGCCGTTCGATATAATGGTATAAATATTACGTTAGCAAATGAACTGACAACAGTTCAAAAATTAACACAAAAGTTCAGCAAGAAAATATCAAAATCAAAACTGATAAAAGAACCGGTTAAAATAATATGTATTCAGCATTATGAGCGCACTAATTTGTTTTATATATACACTAATATTTTATTTGATAAAGGTTGGCGGCTCAAAAAAAAAGTAAACTAAAGCATATAAGAGAATGAGAAAGACCAGCACACAAACAAAGAAAACTTAAACTAAATACACAACAACTTTCACCTCAACCCATGCTAAAATCAATAAATGATAAAGGGACAAATGACTTCCGCAAATGGAGCAGTCACCAAGTAACAAACACCACACAGTCCAGTAATAAAACTGTATGCGACACCAAAAAAAAAAAAAAAAAAAAAAAAGCGAACGAAAAGAAAAACAATCAATAGAGAACGGGTCACAGAAGGTAGGCACTCGGGATATGTCAGGGCCAGGAGAGGTAACAATTTGCATAACCAACCACCAAAACTTTCTTTCGGGGTCGGTGCTATATAATGGACTGGGTTAGCCTCAGCCTACCCCTAAACGTACTACTGCCAACTTCGGCCGAAATAGTGCAGTTGACAATTTACATAGGGTAAAAGCTATCGTCAAAGCCAATTTGGCTGACTCAAGCTGACATTAAAGAGCGAGCAAATGGTTTTTGCGGCTCTAACAAGGTCAAAATGTGCCACAATTAGCCAACAGACGAGAAGTCCAATAAAAAATGGACAAACAAAAAACAACAAATGGTAAAAGTGACAGCCAAAGCGAACTCGCTTTAAATATAGTTTTCAAATGTCTGACAAATCAGACAAACACTGACGCCACATTCCAAATACTCAAACCCAACAGCGAAAGGTCTTCAAAAACAAGTCGAACAATCACGAACCCACACAAAGATCATTTCACCCGTTGTTATAAACTGAAAACTCTCAATAAATATGTAGATATATATTTATAAACTTACTTTTGTGTGTGAAATGAAAACCAGTGCAGAAATAAACTCTCTAAAACAATCAACTATTCCATACTTGAATCGTAACGGAAACTTGAATATTCCTTTATTTTCGAGTATTCGGATTAAATTCAATTTATATAAAAATCAAGATCTTACTGTAAAGAAACTCATAATTAAAGTATTTTTTATTGCATATTAGATCTCCGCCAAAAGTTAAGTCAAAAAACCTAATTTATAACAACTACGCAATAGGTTTATTATATTGTAGTTTGACGTTGATAACGTTTCTTTTTTTGCCAACATGTTGGTGGCTTCAGAATTCTCTTACTTGTTAAGTTTCAGTCCAGATATATGGAAAAATATGTTAACAAAGCAAAAAAAAAAATGTTTTCCATACAAGAACTCAGTTTTGAGCGATCGTTTTAATGACAACTATGTGATATAGGCCAAAAAAAAAAATAATCTATGTCAAGTTTCATCAAGATAGTAACAAACAGACGGATATAGCCAAGCCGAAGCAGATCGTTCCATTAATCTTAAAGATATATAACGTCGATGATGTCAGCGACGATATCATAATGCACTGTGTGCATTATGTACGTATGTATAGGTGTCTAAAAAAAGCTGAAGCAACAAATAAACACCCAACAAAATCAGAAATAAAGAAATTACACAAACACGCGTCAACGCACGTGATAAGCAAAAATATAACGAAAAAAAAATTGTTATAAACTGAATTGTTTTGCGTAAATGATATATATGTGTGTATATTAACTCAATCTCATTTACCTATATACACACATGTGTGCGATTTTAGGTACATCTGCCTGTCGTGTGTGTTAAGTGTGTGTGTGTGTGTGTGTGTGTTTCTGCTGCTGCTGCTGCTGATATAACACATTGGAATTTATTAGCTAAACATTTTTCTTTGGCAAAACAAAGCAGCGAAAAATTCCCAACTATTTGTCGTCGTAACGCCAACAAACCAAACAAAAACCCCTAACAAGCACAATCCACCCACCCGGCCATAACCACTGCTACCCGTGACTTTGTTAACCGCTTGAGATAATTCAGATAATGAGCGTCTAAACAACATTCCACAATAATATAATTTTTGGCTGGTTATAAATAAACAGCTAAACGGCGCCTTGATAGAAGCAGCTTCATATAAGGCCATGTGTCATAAGATTTAGTTTCGGCTTTCTTCAGATTTATACCAATTGTTAAAGAATTTGGTTTTGTGCAGTATCTGATAAACAAGGAGTTGCATAAGAGCTTATCGTACGATTTTTTTATTTTAGCATTCTTCAAATGTAAAATTATTTGCGTTTCTGCAGCCGATCAGCCCAATTGCATGAGTTGTGAAATCTGACATGAATGAAATAGATAAATTTGAAGTGCAGCCCACAAATATTCACTTAGCGGCCTCACAAAACAAATCAAAATAAACCCAAAAATCACACGAAAATTTGTTATTCGTCTTACGGCTTTCTTTACCGGGCCCAATCTAGGCCGCTAACCGGTGTATCGGTCTGAAATGCATTGTGCTTTTTCTGCAATAAATATAGGACAGCGTCATCGTCTCGGTATTTCAATGCGACACGTGTTCTGCGCATCAGCCTATTCAGATAAAAACCATCTAAGCAGCGGTGCACACTCGCAAAGGAATTCTAAAAACAAATATGTGCTGCTAACAAAAAAAAAAATTAACTTTTTTTAAGGCAATCGTAAATTTAAAGAATGAGCTCTATTACAGCGCCCGATAAGATAAATTGCACTGCCAGAGCGGCTTCGCACTTTAGCATTGCACTTGGGCAAGTGCATTTCCATAAATTATAGCCATCAGTTTTCCGAGATTTACAACTGAATATGAATGAAACGAACAGCAATATAAATGAACAGTTTAATTTAGAAAAGGATACATATATATAAATATTTAATTTAAAAAAACTCCGGTTCTTTCGCAAAGAAAAATTAACTCAGATCATAAAACCGTCTTAAAAAACACAACCAGATGCACGAATAAATAAATGCAAGAAATGAATCATATGGCAAGACAAGACAAATCTTAAAAATTTAACATTAACAAATAATATTTATCTCAAGGTGACCTTTGGGTATACTGGACATATATGTATTTTTTATTAAGTACATTTCGACAATATGGAACGAGACATGTAGAGGTTTATAGAGAACGTGTTTTATTGGAATGAAGTCTGTGTTGAAAGTTTCATTAGATTATTGAAAACCTTATAGTTTATAGGGAACTAAATTTTCCGAGTATATTAATAGCGTTGCAAACACATTTGTTGTTTTCCATTCGTGGAAATTGTGATATTTTCAAAATATGCCAAGGTTTCATATTTTGGAATTTCTCTGGCAGATAATGTGAGTTTAATAGTTCTGTTCAGAGTTAAATATTTGATGTGTGCATTTTTGTGTTCATTGCCAGCGCAATTACGCCAGACTTTGTTAAAAAACAACCTTGGAATTGGAATCTGCGTTATTATCGCTAAAACGCATCCAAAACTCTTCGAAGCTATTTTATTCGCCCTCAATGACTCAACCAGCGCAAAAACTAAAGGAATATAGCTTATGACTAAGCAAAAATCTCCTACATTTTGAGTTAAGTATCAAGTCATGTGCTGTTGAATCCGTCAAAATGCGGGCCTAAGAAGAACAAAACAAGGTGTACAAATAAATGCAATAAATGAATCATGAATTAGCATTTGTTATGATTCTCAAAAAATCGCATTCACAAATAATATTAATCTCAAGGGAACCTTTGTGATTTTTTTTTTTTTGATACTCTTATAAGAGTACTCTGGACTTATATGTATATTATGTATACATATACTCTGGGTTTGTTGGGAGTTTATATACCGAATATTAAAATTATATAGACACCTCGTCGTTGTCATTCGTCCATATGGGACAACACATGTAGAAGTTTTATAGAAAACCTGTGATATATGTAAAGCTGCTATGGCATGCTCTATTCAAAAGAAGTCTGTGTTGAAAGTTTCATTGTATTTCATAGATTGTCGAAAACAAAAAGGCATTCAGTTGTCTAATGTGGACAACTCCATTTTCCAAGTATATTAAAAGCGTTGCAAACACATTTGTTGTTTTCCATTCGTGGAAATTGTGATATTTTTTAAATATACCAAGGTTTTTTTATTTTGGAATTTCTCTGGCAAATAATGGGAGTTTAACTGTAGTTCTGTTTATAGTTAAATATTTGATGTGTGCATTTTTGTGTTCTGAATAATATGTTATTATCTGAAAATGAAAGATTAGATACTCAAATGTTTTGCCAGTGTTTTGTTTTAAGGCTTAAAACTAACTCAAGGTTAGGAGTTATAAATAGTGTGTGTGTGTGTGTTGTTGTTGTTGTTGTTGTTGTATGTATTGTGCGATCCAAGCATTATCGACAATGCGACAGGTGAATTTATATTGTGCTTCCGTCTATTCAGATAAATACCATCTAAGCAACGTTCCACACTGTCAAAGGAATTCCACAAACAAATAATTGTCGCTTACAAAAACAAAAAGAAAAAAAGCTTTTCAACAGATTTTCAAAGTAATCGTAAACTAAAAGAATGAGCTCTTTACAGCCCGATAAGATAAAATTGCATTGCCGAAGCCTGCACAATATTCCGCAAATGACATTTCCTCATTTTAAATACATTTATTGATTGTACTTTGGCACGACACTAAAATATTTGGTATTTCGCGGATTTCCTTACATTTTACCCATCAGTTTTCCATGCAGCTTCAGAGCGTGTGAGTCACAACGGCAAGACTAGACTCTAGAAGGAAAACTACAATAATTCTTCAACTGCTGCCATTGCTAGCGCAATGACGTCAGACTCTGTCAATAACCTTGGAATTGTAATCTCAGTGAGCAAATAGTTAAAACGCATCCAAAACTCTCCCAAGCTATTATACTGCGCAAAAGCCAAAGAAATATATCTTATGGCAAAACTTGAGATAAATATCAGGTGAGGTGCTGTTAAATCCGCCAAATTGCAGCTCTAAAACGCAAAACCAGAAGCACAGATAAATAAATGCAATAATTCAATCATCGTAGTATTTCATGATTTGTTATGATTCTCAAAAAATCGCTCTCGCAAATAATATTTCTCTCAAGGGCACCTTTGTGGTGTTTTTGTGCTCTTATAAGAGTAGCTATATATGTACATATGTATATATTATGTGCATGGGTAAATGGGTAAATGCCCTATAAGAGCTGAAGCAAAATTAAGTGCATTCTCTTTTTTGTAAGATATAGAAATAAAATAACACTTGGATTGCTGGAAATTTATATACCGAATATTAAAAGTATATATATGTATGTATAAAGGTGTCTTTGTTATTCCTCCATATGGGACAACACATGTAGAAGTTTTATAGAAAACCTTTGATATAAAGCTGTTAGGGCATGCTCTATTCAAAAGAAGTCTGTGTCGAAAACAATAAGGGATTCAGTTGTCTAATGTGGACAACTGCAACTGAAATTATGATATTCCTCAAATATGGTATTGTTTTTTATTTTGGAATTTCACTGGCAGATAATGTGCTGTTTTTTTAAGTTATAATTCGAACCCAAAGCAAAGAGCCAAAATGAGTGAGTGTGTTGTTTTGCTTATTGCTCGATCCAAGCATTATCGACCGTGCACTACGTCATTTCTTAATAAACTTAGTTTATTAGCCTACGCGTATTCGTTTTAGCCCCTCATCTAAGTAATATCTGCCACTAAGTAAACGTTTTGCGCTTATCACAACTAATGTTGTTATCAGGAGAGAAGCGCATTCCCAAGTGCATTAGTCATGTGCCCTTTTTTGTTTTTCCTTTGGGTTTTCTCTTTTCTTTTGTTTGAGCAAATCATTTTGCAAAATATTTCTGAAAATAGAGCAGCACATAATTATTCATGGATGCGTCATAGCCAGACATATTTTGATTAAATATTTCCAGTCGTCTGCACCGGTCAATTGAGGCGGCCTAAAGCATTCAATTCTGTTGCCAAGGCGGCGCATGTGGGCCGAAAAAAAAAACAATTCCGATTAAGTGCAAAAACATCTGTGGAGGTGGACAGACAAAACAACTCAATAGAAATTGTAATAAAAACGTTACACGCTATAGTAAATAATATCAGAAATACAACTGCCAAGCAAGTTAAAAAGCATGAATGGGTAAATGCCCTATAAGAGCTAAGAGTAGTACACTTAAACAAAAATTATATACCGAATATCAAATAATAACTAGCAATAAAAGTTTGTTATACTTCTTCATGAAGTAATCAATTATTTACACTTCCGTAT
The DNA here is from genome assembly GCA_035047465.1 of Drosophila sordidula. Classification (NCBI taxonomy): domain Eukaryota; kingdom Metazoa; phylum Arthropoda; class Insecta; order Diptera; family Drosophilidae; genus Drosophila; species Drosophila sordidula. Next base: position 6,885,717 of record JAWNPQ010000156.1, on the reverse strand, counting down.
TCAATAAACACACAAAATTTGAGGTCTGAAGCTTTAATAGACAGATGTACACAGACTATATTTAGATATATACTTTCAAGGGAAGTATACCACAACTGAATATCTACTTTTGTATGCCATTACAGGGTATACATACATTAATTGCGAATCGGTTACGTTTGATTTGTTTTCATTGATTACATTTACGACACATTAGTAAAAATCAATTAAACAAATCGTTTATAAAGCTGAGCTAACACATGTCAGATATCTGGCAACATTCATGTCTAATATACATAAATCATTTCTGTTGGCTATTAAGTAGAGCAAATTCTCTTTAATCTTTTGCTGTGTGATTTAATTAATTGTTGAAGTGACAAACTATTAACACAAATAATGTGCGATGCGACAGGAACTGAAAACTCGGCACAACTAAATACGCATAAATTATAAAAGGGGGGCAAAATATAAACGTAGCGACTAGCAAATGCCCTGTAAAAATAAAAGAGCAGTGATAGTACTTATTATTGTAACCGATTATATACAGCACCGTTAATCCGATATGAAAATACAAATGATCCTCACTACTGCAGTATAGGGTAAAGTATATAAATGTATGATAAATTTGTATTGTTTTCGTATATCTGAGGAAGTCATTTAAAGGGCAACGCGCAAATTCGCCCACACTCTGATTCATCCATGGACATGTGTATGTGTATGCGTATGTGTGACCGTATCAAGAACTTGTTGGGAAGTTAGTCTATCACTCGGTCAGCTCTTACATTGAGTTGGCCATCAAGAATTGAGGTCACTGGCCGGACAATCTAGACCAGAATCTCGACAGAAGTATTTGCAGAGCAGGCATTTTACGTATCCATTCGTATTTACGAGTATGCTCATACACATATGCATATACATACATATATAGAGACATACGTACACATATCTGTGAGTATTTATATATATAACGTCACATCTGCCATGAAATGGCACAAGAAATGAAATACGCTTAATCCCGGCCCATTAAAATTAAATAAATAATATAAGCCGCATAAACATACTCTAAATAATATTATTGCGCATCTGTTCGCTTGATCATATATCACATTTACGGGCATTAATCAGACGCTTTGCGCCGCTTTGCCTCATAACTTAATTGTAAATTTGCAATTTGAGCGAAATATAACTAAACAATTACCAGTCCAAAGTACACGATACCGGCATACAAAATAGCAACAAGCAATCGGAGTATCGCGTACAATGGGACCTACGCATACAATTCTTTGCAAAAATTCGAATGCAATACCCATTGTAGATATTGGGGCAATATTTTAAATTGATTAAACTAAAACGCAATTGAAGAATTGATATAGAATGAAAGGGGAACCACCTTGGAGTTGTTTTAATATTATTATTATTATCAATACAGAATAAACATATCAGTTTAAATGTTTAGTTTTAGTTTAGCTTTTGCTTTTGGCTAAGATTAAACCCGGATCCTCGTTGCGTAATTAATTAAGAGTAATTAAAAGCGGGTTTAGGAGCAAGAACTTTACTTAAAACGAGAAATTCGCCACACGTAAAAAAAAACAATTAAGAATTAATAAAATTAGTTAAATAGAGACAACAACAAAATATTGAAATTATGTCTTCATATGCGCAAACGTTTAAATTCCAAATTAGGAATAATCTACGAATAAATACTCTAAAACTTTGCCCCTTTTTTTGCGAAACTTCGTTCGATCCACAGTGCGAACGTTAGTCAGACTCTTTTTTTGGTGCGCTCCCGTCTCAAAAAGGTAGCAGCGTTTGTTTTGACGCATAATTAATAACGCGAATGCTTTTTGGCTACTAGTCGTAGCATTAGACGATTATATAAGTATGTACTTTTGTATATTATAATTGATCTATAATTAAGATAAGCTTAAATACGCCTGTCGTACGACTGAACGGCAGAAAATATGTTTTGTTTACGCAACTTTCAGCGAATTGCGCGTATAAACCTTAAATACACATTTACACACACTCACACACACACACACGCACACTCGCACACACCTATCAGGGACGCGAATGTGTGTGTTTCACACATCGAGTGCTTCAGATAGAACAAGAAAAAAGCTTAACTTTTAATGCTTTAATGGTTCATGCTAAGCATGAAGTCAAGGACAATAAATACGGAATATCATCGGGGGGTACGAACTACTAATTGGTCGCCAGGCGGAACAGAATCGTTTTCATAGCGACCATGACGCTGTGTAACTGTGATTGATCAATCACACATATATATGTATATATACACACATATATATGTATGTACATACACGTCGACTGTCGGGAGTTCGCAATCAGTTTGTTTGCCGTATCATAAGTGTGGCGAAAGTTTCAGCGGTTTAGCAAACAAATAACAGCTATAAGCTGGCTTGATCGAAGAGTCCTATGTTTTGTGCACTTTTTTAACTTAACATTTAACTCTCAACACATTTTCCACTTAAATTCACTTCTTGTCTATAAAGCAACACGGTCACAAATGCTATTATTAGAATATAAAAAAAAAACACATGAAATTAATGTTGGTCGTAAAAAATGTAGCAGCAAAATGCATTAAATATTTTTTATTACTTGGCAATGATTTGTTATAAAATGATGTTAATATATGTTTAGCAAATGAAGTATTTATATATATGCAGTCAAGAAAATTGTAAAATAAATTAAACTCCAGATATACAGCTTCTTATTTATATGTATATAATTTATTTATTTGTATGAAGCTTAAAGTCGCAAAGCTCATAAATACGATTTGTTTTTGTTTACCAGTCTCCAAAGAACTTAACCCATTTATCTAATATTTTGAGGGGTGTTAAAAACACCGAAATTCGTCAGCTTGTATGTATTTATTATTATTAGGTTTTTTTTTGCATTGTTATGAAAGTTAAGAATAAAAGAAGGTTATGGATTCAACATATGGTTTTTGTAAAAAAAAAAAACTAAAGTAAAACGAGAAATAAAAATGTTGTTATTTCAAATAAGTTGACACCAAAATCAGTAAGCGTGTAATATGGAACGAATCGCTCAAAAATTCTTGATAAAATGTGCATGTATATAAAGCAAAATTTTTGTAAACGCAAATAAAATGTAATGAGGTGCCAAGCACCGTTCTATAATAGATTCAACTACTTTGTGTAGCCTCAAAATGTACTTAGGGTGCAGTCATTGTTCAAACGTAAATCAATCCAATATTTGTTAGGCATTGCAAATTGTCTTTCAAAACCAAAAGGCAGGGCCCCGCAAATTATGAATAGTTTGCGATAATTACGAACAAATTTACGGAACGTGATTGACGTTGGCGAGGAGGAAAACAAAATATTTTGACAACCTGAGCATCGTTTTTGGGGCTTTGGGTTTTGGGCAAGAGAGTGTATGCGCAGTTAGATATGTTGAGCTTTGGGGCTATCTGTACCCCAATTACTCCATCAGGTTGTGAATTGCTATTGTTGTTGTGGTTGCTGTTATTGTCAACCACAAGCTGTAACGGCTACGTCAACCCGTTTCTCCTCTCGACCTCAACACAATGTTGTAGTTAAGATACGGCGGCGACCTCCTCTCCTTGTCTTAAGTATTTAATTTTAGTTTTTTGTATTTTTTCTTTTCTTTTTGCTGCTTTTAAGTAACTTTGCATGTCAGCCAATGACACTGACAGAGGCGGCGTGTCAACAATCTTGCCAGCTAATTGTACTAAAATTTATTTATTTATTTATTTTTTTTTTTTTTTGTTTTTTTTTTTTGTGTTAAATGCCGATGACGCTAGACGTTTACAAGCGTGTAGCTTATTTCATCTGGAAACTGGAAAACAGACTCGAAAACGAATTGCACTTTTGCATGCAACCTTCGACTGTAGATCAATCAAAAAAAGCGAAATATAAAATGTTCGCCTAATGTGTGCGTTGTTTAACAACAAAACAAGAAAGCTCTGAACGAAAGTTATTCCACTGAGAGATACCCTGTGCTATGCATTTCGACGGAATAGCAATAGGAAATAATCTCAAAAGTCATCGTTGAATGATCAAGAAAGCTCGTCTAATACAAACACATGCACAATTGCAGTTATGATACCCAATCAATCTTCACGGCAACAGGGTAAACAAAAACAACAACAACAACAACAACAAAAGAAACAGTGACGTAATTAGCACTTCTGGTATTCGTACATTTCGTAGATTCGTTATCGGCGGACGCCACCTCCCGCATCGCGTTTGCTAATGAGAGCAGCCGACCCACTTGCGAAGACGGATATGTGCCTAGTTAATTTGCATTGAATGTAAGACCTTTGAACGTGTCGACAATGTGTTTGCTTTTATTTAACTGGTTTAACTGCGTATCTTGGCTTTTTCTGCTGACCAATCGGGTCAATAAACCCAACAAAATGAAAATAACACAAAAAAAAAGTATATATATATACAATATATATTTAAAAAAAGAATTAAAAGAAAGCACATCCAATGTTTTTAATGCTGACCCACCATAAAAATACGTGTTGTACAGCGCTTTTCCAGTGCGATTCGTTTCAGAATGAAATTGTACGTTCTGCAGATCTGTAGCTTGAATGATTTTCGCTTGCCATCTCGAATATCGTTAGCCAAACATTGACGCTGCCCTAGAATTCCACTTAGATCTCCAACAGATCACGCGAAGTGTCGTGACTTATGTGCGCCCTTCTATGCGCTTCGTAATAGATACCAAACCCATTGTCACCCCCCTATTCTGTGTGTGTGTGTGTGTGTGTGTGAGTTCTTATATAGATCAGACTTCTCTGATAGCGTAACTTATATCTATTTTAAATTATGTTCAATTGAATGCGCTGCGGTTCACCTATATGCGGTTATATGACGTCAATTTGTGTTATGGTTTCATGAAGAAAAAAAATAAAGCACACACACAAAAAAAAAAGCAAAACAAAAGAAGAAAATAATAAACAAATCAATAGCCTCGATAATATTTAGGAAAGTTTGTTATCAATTGCGTATCATTTTGTAAAGGGCGGCCTACAACAACGACAATAATAGTAATAATAATAATAATAACAAATAAAGAAACGTGATATGGCATATTGAAAATTATTGATCCAATGAAAAGAGATCGCGATACGATATCGGTGGATGGGATCGTTGGATCGATCAATCGATTGATCGGTGCAAAGAAATTCTTGCCAAAAAATCAAATACATTGTATTATTTTTTTTTTTTTTTTGTTTTTTTGTATATTTTTGTTCTTGTTTCTCTTGCTTTTGCTGTTGACTGACATTCACATTTCTCTTGGTCTCGTTTGTGTGCCCCCCTCTACGCCCCCTCCCCCCATTTACTAATTCAATGATAAAATGTCAAAAATCAATAACAATAAATAAACGATAAACGAGAGTGTGCCTCTGTACTTTGTATCCGAAATTTTTTTTAGGGGCTGTCCCTGGCACTCGGTATGCGTCTCGAGGTCTCGTCAACTGTCCACAATCTATTGCTAATCAAATTGCAATTTTTATAAATTTACCTAAACCTCTATTGAATAATACGGCCACATATTAAATACAATCAGCATAGAAGATATACCTCACACATGTACATGCATATATGCCGAGTATATATACTGTGCATATTTATATTGAGGCGTTCGATAAGGACTGAGTGAACAATTTTTGTGTTATCCGCGTTAAATTCACATTCGAAGAATATACTTGTACAATACATTACTTTGTGATTCACCATCCGCGCAGTATATTATAGTTATATACACTTCCTACATAATATCAGCTTTAATACGGAGTCAATAGACTTTGGTATAGAGAGAAACTCAATTTTCCACAGTTCCATATTGGTACATATATTACTTATTATATCAACGTAGTACTTACGATCCACATACGATCCACACTTCATAAACTTCATGCCTGCCCTTCAAGAACAACAATCTCACCAGCTATCGCCTTTAACTACAACATTTATCAACCATAAGGTCAGTTACTTACCTTAGCCAATTGTAGTCCACATTCAGTTCACATGGCATCCAGACCGCATTCCAATGCTTTTTTAGCCCCACTTGCCACTGAATCCAGTTAAAAGCCTGTCACGTAGATGCTAATTGAGCTTTTGCGATCTCTTTAATTTCAGATGTTAAATCAGAGACTGATGACGAGTGCTCATCGATCAAATGCCCGGACAAAGTGGAGTGCCCCGATGATAGCGACGAGCCCGCTTACCAAATTGAAGTCAACGAGCTGTTATTTCAGCCGGAGCAGTATGTCAGTTACGTGGAAGACCGCGATCGCGAGTCGACAGATTCGAGCCCGCAGCAGCGATGCTGCAACGAGAAAAAGTGCACCTGCAAGGAATGCCCAAAGAAGCCCCTCTGCAAGGCGGGCCAAGTGATAGTCGAGCTGAGCCCAGGCAATGACAAGCCGGGCAGCTGTTGCCCCAAATACGAATGCGGACCCGAGCCGCAGTGCGTGGCGGGCATTGGTGTAACCTATTGGCGGGATAGCTGCACCAAATGCAACAGCTGCCAACAGATCTGCACGCAGGCCTGCAAGGTGAATCAAGAGATACACTGTCGCACCGATGACAATCAGCCCAAATATCACGGCCAGTCCTGGCTGCAAGCGGACGACTGCGAAGAATGCAGCTGCTTCTATGGCGACAGACGGTGCACCAAAATTGACTGCCACATACCGCTGTGCGACAAGCCTGAGAAAGTGCCGGGCAAATGCTGTCCCGTTTGTCCCGAGCCGGAAACGACTGAGAGCACCAAAGCCCCAACAACAACAACAACAACAACAGCAGCAGCAACAACAACAACAACAACAACAGCAGCAACAACAGCAGCAACAACATCAACTACAGCAGCACCAACTACAACAACATCAACAGCCTTCAGTGTTACCACAGAAGGCGCCATTGTACCGAGCAGCTCCACAGGTGCTGAGATCTCAAGCGAATCTATTGAAAACTCAACAGAGCCCGTCCAGCAACTGTCGGAGCACACTGACAATGAAAACGAGAAGGACCCGTCTTTGGATCATCAAATTTTTGCCGACTTTACAAGCACATCGATCTCTACCAGCAGCACCAGCGTGTTGCCCGAAGATTCCACAGAAGACGCACTAGAGCACAAAGACATCGCTGAGATTCCTAGCACGAGTACAGCAACGGCTGAAGCATACGAAACTATAAATGCTTCCGCCACATTTAATTCCATTTTTGAGGACGTGTCGAGTTCAACTGAAGTCGCCAACGATTTCGAGCTGGCAGTTGATGGCACAGAGTACACAACACTGAACTCGCAGACCAGCAGCAGCAGCAACAGCAGCAGCGGTGGCGACAGCAGCAACAGAAGTTCAACTACAGAGCATCCAATTTCGTTGGCCACTTCGGCCCCGGCCTCACAGACGCCCGAATCGACCAGCTGGCATCGCGACTCGACCATCGATGATGCGGATTATCATTTTGCTAGTGAGAACCAGAATGTTCCGTCGAATAAATCGTTTCTAAAATGGATCTTCTTCATTACGATACCTGCGGCAATTTTGTCAGTGGCATTGGCTCTGATCATTAAATGCTACCGTAAACCGCGTAAAGAACGCGAAGCTCTATACTCCTCAGTACCGAATTCAGATACAAATTTAAACGAGCACACACCGAGCAACACTGAATTGATCGTGTGAATTGAGCGGTCCCAGTTGGAACAGGACCAGCTTAAAGAGACGGAGGAGGAATAGTCGATGTCATATAGAAATTTCACTTTATGCTAATCTATTGGCAAATTTTATGTCTCTCGCCGGAAAACAATGCTCTAGTACAATCTGCGATTTTTTTTTTTTTTCAATAATTTCAGAAACTACCAACAAAAACAAATTACAAAAAAAAATTATATTTATTATTAATTTAGTTCTGCATTGTGATAACTGGCAAATTATTGATATCATCCAGAGAAAATCATATTAGGTTCAACAATATAGTATTAAGTTAAGTTCAAGCAGGGCGGCAACCACAGGCTAAATAGATCAACAATAACAAACATTTCAACTGTCCTGTTTGGGCTTAGCATAACATGGTAATCAAATGTTGTCTGTTAGCCAGCTTAGACGTAAGATATAAATTGCACACTCACATAAACGCGCCTTGCACTGATTTCACATTCCTTTAAAGCGTTTTTCTCTATTTTAATTACTTATTTACACATACGAATGAAAATAACAAAAAATTAATGCAAACGATATACCAAAGTTTTTAGTAGTAGCGTTGTTGCGTCCCATTATTTTGCTTAACTGCAATAAAAGATAACGAAAACAAATTCCAAACACTATGCGTCTAATTTCTAAAACTCTGGCTGTGGATGGGGGGCCTTTTAGGCCTAAGCGGGCGTTGGCCGCACTGCCGTTAACGCGTCCAAATGCTGGACAATGTTGCGCATGACCCGCGACGTGCTGGAATCGGGCAGCTCATCCAAAACCGAAGCGGTGGTGCCAGCCAAAACGCCCACGCGTGGATCGATGGGCAGCGTGCCCAAATGTGGCACTTGTGCTAAATTCGCCAGCTCTGCGCCGCCGTTCGAGGAGAATATGTTCGTGCATTCGGTGCAGTGCGGACAGACAAAGCTGTAAGAATAGCAATATACGATTCAAATCACACTGAAATCGTGCACTTGTGCCTCGATCTACTAACCCGCTCATGTTCTCCACAATGCCCAGCAACTTGATGCCAGTCTTTTTGCAAAATGTTATCTCCTTGCGCACGTCGTCCAGTGCCACGCCCTGCGGCGTTGTCACAATAATGGCACCATTGCAGGGCACCTCGCGCATGCATTCCATAACCGTGATATGCTCGTCGGATGTGCCAGGTGGTGTGTCAATGATTAAATAGTCCAGCTCCTCCCATTTAACATCGGTGAGAAACTGCTTGATCATCATAGTTTTCTTGGGGCCACGCCAAATGACCGGATCACAGCGATTCTTGAGCAGAAATCCGATGGACATGACGGCCAGGGTTTTGCTCTCATCCGTGTAAATGGGCACCCAACCATCGTCACACTGATAAATATCGCTGCCCTCAAGGCCCAGTAAAAACGGCACGCTGGGACCACACAGATCAATATCGAGCAGGCCCACCTAGCAATAAAAACATAATTTAACTAGTTGATTGACCGGGAAATATGCAATTTACCTTATGACCCGTTGCACGCAATGCCAAGGCCAACTGTGTGCTGACCGTTGATTTGCCCACGCCACCTTTGCCCGAGAGCACTACAATGACATTCTTCACTTTATCTAGCATTATTTTTTTAATTAATAACAATCGAATCAAATTTCCAATGCGCGTTTAGCAAAACAACAAAGAAAACTATTCAGCTGTTGCCCAGGGCTCTGCAAACATGTGGACAGCGTACTAGCCGCAAAATATGCTAAGCAACTACAATAGTGGTGTCCGTTATCTAGTAGTAGTATGCTGTTACTACATATAAGCTAATCAATTTAAAATTATATTTTATATATAATTATATTAAAATTATAAAGCATCGAACAGAAATGTAGTTATTTACACCGTTTATAATTGCTGCAGTTTTCTCATTTCATTTGCTGCGACTGTGGAAGTGAACAGGCAGAACCGAAAACCGAGAGTAAAGCAAAGCCAAAAATGCTGGCAGCTGAAATGCATATTTATTTTAGCCGTGCTGTTGCTATGACTACGCAGTGCGGCACAACAGCAGCAAATGATCTAGTGCTATTGCTAATATGCTGTCAGTTTTTTTGAACGCTGCCGTTTTATTACAAGCCCTTGTGTGTGCTGCATACCCGACTCGACAGCTCGAGCTGTCTGGCAACGCCGCAGCGTATGGCAACGCTGGGCACAACAAATCGCAGCATGTAGTTGCTGCCCGGCAAGTGTCAGCTTAGCAGGTTTCTTTGCTCTCTGATTATTACGGGCGCCGCGCAGCATGCTTATTAATTAACAACAGGGCAACGTTGAGCGCAAAATCATAAGATAAACCATTATTCAATTGACGCAAGCAATTGATGCACGCATTGAGCGCGGCTTTCTGTCAGCATAGCGCCAGCAATTCAGCGTCCTGTACAGCGGAGCATCCCATTAATAGTGGAACGAATGTTGCGCAACCCTTTGCTCTGCCCGCGTGCCAAGAAAATAACATTATCGCCACTATCACGCCATCAGGGACGCAACAGGCCACACTGATAATTGCGTGCAGAGCACTAACATGAAGAAACGTTCCAATTCACGTGGCACGCCAACCGCCGGCGAAGGGTCATCGGAACGCGGCAATTCCGGAGGCGACCAGAGCATCCCAGCCACTAAGTACATATCTGGTGCGGCCAGTGCACCAGCCACACCAACCAAACGCACCGACAGTGGGAACAGGCGCAAAGAGGAAATCGCCCAGACCTTCGTCATCGTCAATGAACGGCCGGTGGATGACATTTCCTTGGATTTCTTTTATAAGCCGCACACCATCACCCTGCTGGCCGTCTCGGTGCTGGCGGTCATGTATTTCGCGTTTGTCAGGTAAGAGCTGAATTGGAGATTAGTCGAGTGGCGCTCGCTGCGCGCATATCGATCTTTCTATTTTCGATTGGGGCGGGCATTAGCATTAACTTGCCCGTCGGAAAGCAATTGTTGCGCCAGTCAACCTTGGTTGTCTTTTTAAGCACTTTCGAAATTGAAAAACAACCTGTCATGACTAGAATCTAGAGATGGGCGCGTTACCCAAACATTGCCGAAACACGTGTTCAGCACGACTAGAAATCACAATAAAACGGAAAAGCCGAAAATTCAAAATTATTGTGCCTAAAGAACTTTAAGAAAACACGAGTGTTAAAACGATATCCGACACGACACAATGTCGGCGTGGGATTCTAAAATTAATAATTAACTATCAATCTAACAATTTTGGAATATCACTGATTTCCATACACTAGCCTGGGATTCGAACCCCGAGGTCACAAAAACCTTTTGCAATCCGTAGTATTATATTATTTTTTTTGTATTCTGTTCTTGTTTCATTGTATTTAATCAAAAAATTATTGTTTTATGATAACACATACTTGTTAATTATCCCAAGTATCAAGGGATATTCTTTATTAAAACTCATTTTAAAAAAATATTCGAAATAAAATTTCCCAAGATTTTCCAGTCGATAAAATATTTTAAATTGAACAACTTACATAATTACTGTGCCCAATATACCCCATAAAATAGTTTTGCTTTTACTTTGCGACTTTCGTGCATGATGCCTGTACGATCGGATCGTGCTGAGATTTCTCGCGATCTTCTCTAATTTAAAGCAGAGCATAACAGATAAAGGCACAGATCGATCGCATTGCCAAATGTGTCGAGGGGGCATTGAAGCGCCTGCCCATGGTGTCGAAAAGAATCTCATCATATCAAATCAATACAAGCATAATCGTTTCGATTACACACACAAAAGGTCACTAACTCCGGGTGCGCGAGCCGTTCCAAAGTCCGGTGCCTGATTAGCTAAGCAAATGGAAAATATTACAAAATACCCATTCATTAGGTTGACAACGGAATATTGTTACATTTTCAGGAACGAGGCGAACATAGATGAAAATCTTTGGGCGGGTATACTATGCATTGTCTTCTTCTTTCTGATTATATCGGTGATCGCATTTCCAAATGGACCATTCACACGGCCACATCCCGCCATATGGCGCATCATATTCGGCTGTTCCGTCTTGTATTTACTCATGCTACAGTTCCTTATGTTCCAAAACTATTCAACCATACGAAATATATTCTATTGGCTGGATCCAAAGTTGAAGAACTTTCACATCGACATGGAGAAGGTCAGTACAATGTTAACATGCAGCTCTGAATAATTATTAAAGTGTTTTCGTTTTGTTTTATGTTACAGGAATACGGCGTTAATTGTTCGGACATTAGCTGGGATCGGGTGAAGGGGCATTTGGATGTATTCGCCTGGGGTCATTTTCTGGGCTGGGCCTTCAAGGCCGTACTTATACGTCACATGGGCATTCTCTGGGCCATCTCGGTGATGTGGGAGATAACGGAGATCACGTTTGCCCATCTATTGCCCAACTTCATTGAGTGCTGGTGGGATGCGCTTATCTTGGATGTTATCATCTGCAATGGCCTCGGCATTTGGGTGGGCCTCAAGATTTGCCAAATACTCGAAATGCGCGAATACAAATGGGCCAGCATTAAGGATATATCGACGACCACTGGCAAAATCAAGCGTGCCATGCTCCAGTTTACGCCCGAGAGCTGGTCGGCCATACGCTGGCTGGATCCGAAGTCCACGGCAATGCGCTTTGCGGCAGTTATACAATTGGTCATATTCTGGCAGGTCACCGAACTGAATACATTCTTCTTGAAGCACATTTTTGAGATGCCGCCCGATCATTTCATAGTTATTGGACGATTAATATTCATAGGACTATTTGTGGCGCCCTCTGTGAGGTATGTGGCTGCAGCTCCTTTAGTTTCCATTGATTTGGTTGTTAATTAATTCAATGTACATTTGCTTTTAGGCAATATTATGTATACGTCACCGACACGCGCTGCAAACGCGTCGGCACCCAGTGTTGGGTTTACGGCGCCATTATGGTCTCCGAGGCCATTCTCTGCATTAAGAATGGCAAGGAGTTGTTTGAGCGCACGCAAGCCATCAACATTGTGATCTGGCTGACCGTGCAGGTGCTTATATCGGTGTCATTCGTCTACGTTGCCGTCTGGTGGCAGGTGAGCGCATCCAATCGGAATGTACCTGGTGCAAATCGACTAATATCTGTACTTTCAACAGCAACGCCATCTGAAGGTTTCAACCTCGACTTCAAATCCTAATAAAAGACAGGGGGATAGTGTGCAGAGTTCGCCATCTAAAGGTACATCTAGCATATAATGCATATAACTAGCCGAGCACTATATTTCGCTCTCTTTCGTTTTTGCGTATGCTTTACTTTAATTTATGTTTTGCACGAGCTCTCTGCTCTCTGTCTCTGTCTCTCTCCCTGTGAAAGCTGCAACTAAAACTCACTTCATTCTCATGTTGACTTTTCTTTCACTCTCTTTGGAATTGCATTCTACGTGTTAAGCACATGTGCCTCGAAGTAAATCCATTGATGGGCCTAGCACACCGCACTACGATATTAAAATTAAAATAGTTTAATTCAATTAACTATACTTATTATTTCACACATTTTGTTTTGTTTTTTTTTTTTTTTTTAGGTAAATTGTCGCCGACGAAAGACAAGAAACTCAAATGAGGCCATTTTAGCAAAACCAAAAGAAAACTAAGTCTTTAAAAAAAATTCAAAAGATTAAATAAAAAGGCAAATGATTATAAAATGTACATACAATCTATGCAAACTGTACTGATTAAAATAAATTTATATTGTGTATATGTATGTATAAATGATATTAAACCAACGAAAAGTTGTTAATAAGCAAACGTTTAGCAAAGAAAAAAAAAACATCTAAGCTCTAAAACTAGATTATTACATTTTGTAATTGCCCTTGTAAGAAACTTAAGAGCTACATAAGTAAATAATTAATAATACATATTACACTGCAAGTTAAAGTTGTATCCAAGAATATAACTGAAAGGTTCTGTACAAAACACTAGACTACACCTCAAAGCATGCCGATACGGTGCTTCTGACCGCATCTCGTGCATAGGGTATATAAGAGAGCGAATACCATGTCATGGCCAGCGATTGTATGATAATGAATATAAGCGTGAGGCCGGCTTTTTTTAACTAAAACAAAACGAGACATTTTAAAATAAAGATGACAATTTAAAAAGTAAAAGAAATATCAATAATGTACCACAATAGCCGAGACGAATGTCATGATAATGGCAACGATCACGATGCTGGTGGCGATAAGACGAGTTTCGGCAAACATTTTCTTGATCTGCTTGAAGGGACCCATGAGAAAGCACGTGCTGCAGCAAGGTAAATACAAACAATTAGCCAGCCTATGCGAATTTCAGACTGTCAACTCACCTGGCCATTGAAATCAAATTGCCCAGCGTATAGAAAACTGCAAAGACGACAATGCCGCGCTGAAGAAAGAGAGCAATTGAGCCTAGAAATGACAACAATATGCCCAATACGAAACATATGCAAAACGCCTTGATGCGAGTGCTCCAGCTTAGCGTTGACATATCATTCATCTGCAGTTTATGATAATAATAATAATAATAATAAAAAAAAAGCCGTTGATAAAGCGTTGAGTCACAGCGCGGTCGTGTGATCAGGCGCAGATAAATGGAGAATTGCAAGTCCGCATTGGTCATGCGAAAGCCAAGCGATTTGCATTTTTGCATGCATTGAAGAATTCATAATTAGCGATTCATATTAAATATATAATTTAATTCATATGGTTTCACCTGTGTAATTATGCTGCTCTCTTCCTCCGGAGTGCGGTCATCTCCACTCAGAACACGTCGTAACTTGTCCATTGCTGCAGATGGTATAAATTACTTTCCTATAAATGCCGCTAATAAATGATCACTTAAAATAATTTTATGTTTATTTAATTTGCTTGTCAAAAGAATACAAAAAGCAAAATCAAGATCGGAATGTGTGTTAGAGCAGGTACATTAATATATCGATATTTTCAAATCCAATAGTTGTAGACATTTTCCAGCACAGGGCATGCAACAGTTGTGACGTAATGCAGAGAGTAACGATTGGAGAGAGCATACAGAACAGTTCCGTTATTCGGCGCTGAAACAGAATAGCGCTTTTTAAGAGAGTGTGAAAATGCAATATCGGTTTGTGCTTTGTTTACATATTAGCACACGTTAACTTCGCAGCATGCATAGTATTTTTATAAAGCTATAGTCCCATACTTTCAAGTTTATAGATAACACTGCAGGCTTAATAAAGCTCGAAATTTGAAATTAGATTAAAAAGGAAATAGTTGAGTTTTTATCCGATTATTACTATGGGAACTGTATGATAGTGGTCCAATCTGAACAATTTTGATATATATGATGTATGCACTAATAATGCAAATATATTGTCATTAAGATCGTTGCTTGCTTTAGTCGTTATACTACACTGAGTGAAATTATCATTTTCATGCCAATTCGCCGGTCACAAAGAGAATTCAGATACTCCTCACAATTTAAAAAGCTCAGATTTCTTTGCATAACCTGTGGCTCTATCAATCGTAGCATAACCTGTGGCTCTTTCAAACGCGCAAAATCCCGATATTGTGACGTCACAATTTAACGAACACAGTGGCTTTTTCAATCGCGGCATAGTCATTGATTTTATTAAATACCAAACTTCTGGCAACTCTGCCAGTCAGCTGTTACCATGCTTTGCGCTTGGGTACGTAACATAAGTAAAATACAGAAAACAACACAAATAACAACCAAATGCTATGTAATCGGTGAACAATTAAGGCACTTACGTGCCCTAAAACGAGTGCACAGTGAACTCATCGTGGCCACGCCAACGGACATACCGCAAGAAACAAAGTCAACAGAACATCTCTTAGATCGGAAGGAGAATCAACACGATGTTGCACTTGACTTCGGCAGTCGGGAGGCGCACGTGCCCACCTTCAATTTGGCTGCCCATGTGAACAGTTCGAAGACGCTGCAGCAGCTGCTCAGTCTCGGCGTTGATCTGCACAGCATTGAGCGGCGCAAGGGGCTCGGCCAGTTTGTGCTGCATCTGGACTTCGAGCAAAATGTGAAGCCCTATTTGACCTTCCTGGCGGATCAGGGCATAGCGCCCGATGACTTTGGCAAGATGATTACCAAGAATCCACTGCTATTTAAGGTGGATCTGGATGACTTGCAGACGCGTGTGGAGTACCTGAAGAGTAAACGATTCACGGACGAGGCCCGTAAGCGCATATTCACCCATAATCCATATTGGTTAATGTTCTCGACGCGACGCGTTGATCGACGTTTGGGCTACTTCCAAAAGGAGTTGCGCCTGAGTGGCCACGATCTGCGCCTGGTGACTACCAAGGAGCCACGTCTGATTACCTACAACATGGAGCATCTGCGCAAATCCGTGTTTACATTGCGCGAGGAAATGGGTTTTAGTGTCAAGGAGCTGCAAGCGCTAATCGTGCGCAAACCACGTCTCATGATGTTATGTAAGAGAATCACAAATGACTGCATTTATGTATATATTTATTTTTTGTACGCTTCTTGCAGCATCGGATGATCTCGTCGAACGCTTCAGCTTTGTGCACAATGACATGGGACTAAGCCATGCCCAGATCCTCCAATGTCCCGAGCTGCTGGCCTCCCGCGAGTTTCGCTCGCGGGAGCGACACGAATTTCTCAAATTGCTGGGACGCGCACAATATGATCCGCAGAAGGATTTGTACATTTCACCCAGCGAGATTGTTCAGGGCAACAACTTTTATTTTGTACGCAACGTGGCCAAAAGTGATTTGCAAACGTTTGATTTGTTTTTGAAAACACGTTAATAAAACGCAGTTCGTGCGCGCGTAAAAGCAAAAACAGGGCTGCATTCGTATCTATCTGGCAACGCCGTGTCTACGTTAAGTTCGGCACTCTTCTTCTTCACGTTTCGTTTTACTTTGTTGTTTTCGTCTTGTCGCATTATTGTTGTGCTTGTGGGCAGTCATCTTCGTGTTTTTCAACGAACCGTTTGTGTTGTTGCTGCATCCAGCAGCTTTCAAAGAACTACGCATTAGGTTTTTTGCAGCGTGCGTAAAAGAAAATTGTGTTTTACATTTGTACTGACAAACAAAAGGCGTATATTATTAATTAAAGTAATAAGCATAGAGCGAGCGACAGCTGTTACATTTAGCTAAAAGCACTGTGCCGACTAGACGGAACAGGAACTGTAAAAAGTAAAACGCATATTCTCACGCATACACTAACAAGACACACACACACTCGTACATATATATGTGCAATACAAGGGCCCAGTGGCAAAAAGTTTAGTTTAATCTGCATAAATTTATTCCGTACGCCGCAAAAACAACAAACGAGTTATCTTTCGACGACGTGAATAGTACAAAAATAAAAACAGCAAAAGAATTTCAACTGGTGTACGAACGTAACGTACAATAACATACACAAACATACACAGAGAAAAAAACAAAATGTCTACGACACCAAAATCGACAGAAGATTTGCTGGGTGGTAAGTTTGCGATCGCATACAAACACACACATACATCAAAGTGTGTATGTGTGTGGCTATTTGTCAATAATAATAATAACAATGCACTGCTTCTGGTATGGCGCGTTGTTGTTATTATTGTTTGTGTATAGTAAATATAGTTGCTTTTTGATTTGTTTGTGTCTTAATGCATTTATATGTGTGTATGTGTATCGGTGTTACATTACTGTAACCGCATCTCTCTCCATTGCACTTGCTCATATACACAGTTTCAAGGCTCCACATTGTTATTGCCATGTCTTGTTTTGTTTTGTTTACGCGTGTAGGCGTGAAAGTGTGTGTGCGTGTGTATATGTGTATTTCTCTCTTGCGCAGCAGCCGTCAGACGATGACAACAACAAAGACTTGCAACTTCGCCGCAGACAAAGGAGCATATCCAAATGTGACGAGAGTAGCGCCCTCCCATTCATACATACGTGTCCCGAATGCTTGCTTTATTTACAATTGCACTTTATATTTATCTTATTTCGCCTAATTGACGTCACGCTGTTTTTTTGGACTTCGCCGCGCATGAGTATGTGTATGTGTGTGTGTATGCAAAATTTGCTTTAAAGCAATTGTAGGAGGGCATTTGCCTTTTGGCACTTGTTTTTTTGTTCTTGTTATTTCGCATAGTCCAGAAATTGCGACTTTAGCCTGGCCGCGATTTGTTTGTGACGGTTGCTTTCATTATCAAAAACGAGTGTATGTATATGTTAATGTGTGTGTGCCTGTGTATGTATATGATAAAAGCAAGCGAATCTGAGCGCCAATATACCTATACGAAGTCAACAAAAGGCGGTTCATTGGGCTGAACGCTTGACAGCCTCGGATCAGGGTTTAACAGCTGCACACACACACACACAAAGTGAAAAAGAGATAGACAGCAAAGAGAGTAGGCACTTTGCCTACGTGCTGTGAGTCAGCAAGCCATGTTTTGCTACCCTTATTGCACGCAGTTGTTGTTTTCGCTGGTTTTTACCATTTGCTGCTGTGGTACAGGTTTATGGGTCAGCATTGTTTTTGTTTGGCTTATGGCTACCTGAACAGCAGCTACCTGTTAATTTTGGATTTCCTTTTTCGGTGCAATATGTGAAAGTTCGTCTGCAAATTTCGTCAGTATAGATTTGTCCGTAAATCAGAGATGATGATCAGTTTGCCACGTGAGTAAACTTTTTAGCCCGTGGCGTAATTGATTTGCAAACCGTAAAATGCATTTGTGATTATCAGCAGTCTCACGCTATTTCAATTGCAATCGATGATCGTCGCCTGTTCTAGTTGAAAATTAAATTTCAAATTTGTTGATATGGCAATAGACACAACATAACATGCATGTGTAATAATACTGAAACGGAAATTGTGTTTTTTTTTTTTTTTTTTGTTTTGTTTGTCTTATCAATGGGGACGCACGCTTCCTCACATACAGATATATACACACATGCATACAATACACAAACAAACAACAACAATGGGGGCGGCATTTCGGTAGTTCTGTCCACGCGCAGCTGTTAAAAATAGCGGCGCTGTTAAATTTGAGCACAGCGCTGCCAGAAGCAATAAAAGAACCAAAACAAACAAAGAGATGGGGCGGCTTTTTTCTACCTGTAAGCTAATGTACAGCTAAAAAAAAGCTAGAAAAAAGCCAAAACAAATGCTGAAAACTATTTTAAGAACATCAAGAACTGCAGAGAGGAGAGGAGAAGAGAAGCGAAGAACATAAAATTAGTTGCGTGCATAAAACGAAGAAAATAGCTGTGCAGTGACATTTTGGCAGCTGTTTAATGCAATTGACACTGTGTGTGTTTATCGTCATTCGTCATAGTTGTAGTCTATATCAAAACATATTTAATATCATAATTGACTTTATTTTACTTCACAGAATCTTGGATTGAACTGAGCACAACAGCTGCCATGGCTGGCATTAAGAGTCCCGACAGAATTACACCGTTGCCATTTAACAATGGCGAGGAATATTTGCGTTTGTTGCGCGAGGCGCAACGCGAATCAAATCAGTCCAGTCGCGTCGTTTCTTTGGCCAGTTCGCGTCGTGACACGCCACGAGACAGCCCCAAGAGTCCGCCAAACAGTCCGCAATCGGAGTTTTGTCCAGATGACGAGTTGCGAAATGTCTACATCAATTATTGGACAAAGGTGAGTGAAGATAAACGATAAATAAATGGCCTTGCTGCAGGCACTTGAACTAATTATATTGTGTGCACAACCAAAACAGGCTAGCGATAAACAAAAGAGCGATAATGGAGATTGGTTGCAGAACTGGAATCGCGGTGCCGATGAGCAGCCCCCAAAGTGAGTAATATTGTTATGTTTGTATTGTATTATAATACGTAAATCTATTTGTTTGGTTTGCTTGTTATTTTGCAGAGATTGGAAATTCGAGCGCTCCAATGATGGCGATGAGGATGAGAAGAAGAAGAGCTCTGGCTATTCCATACGCTTAAAGCGTCTGGGCGCTAACTCGTTGTTCTCCCGCGAAATTCTGTACTCATTGCTGGTCACCAATGTCCTCTCGCTGCTGCTGGGCGCCGGCTTTGGGTAAACTCGAATCACATAATGTTCTCGCAATCCCCTCCAAATTAACATTTATTTTTAATTATAGCCTATGGTTGAGCAAGCGCGGTATACTCCTCACTCGCGTGGTCATTGACTGAAAGACGCCATAAGAACTACACGTTTTAATCAAAAATATGCACATCAAATCAACAACAAAACAGGCGAAAAAGAAACCGGAAAACAATATGAAACGTTCCATATATCGAAAAAGCGAGTGGGAGCAGTGTCAATAACCAGCCAAACGTATTCCAGCTCACACAACACAATCAATTTTGATCTATTCATCAAATACATTCATACGTACATACATTCATACTTATAATAGCATACATAAGCATAACTATGTAATTTGTAAGCAACAAGCTAACGCCTAGGCAATGGGTTCAACAGATATTTCTATATATACAATCAATTTTATACAGTTTTTATAAAAATCCACTTCATAAACAGAACTAAGGTTGAGTTTGTATGTGGAATACAGAAAAATTAATCGCAACTTAATATTTCATTCTGAATCTTTTACTGTATTTATCCTGCGTCCAAGAATTAAACAACCATATAATCGTAATTCGCCAAAAAAAAAAAAAAAAAAAAAAAAAAAAATTCAGTCTAAGGACTTTGACTTTACATACATATACATATATATACACATATATATATTCATGTAGACCTATTGTAGCTGAATCATAGACATACCTATGTATATCGAAAATAATTTTTTTTTTGCGTCAGACATGTTTTGATTTTATAGCATATAAAAGTGAAAACTGAAAAGTTCGATAGGGAAGCAGCTACCCCGAGAAGAAGAAGAAGAAATACACACACAATAGTTTTAAGTTAAGATTGTAACCAATTTTTATATTAAAAATATTTTTTTCAAAATGTATTTAAAAACAACAATGTGAAACGCATTTGTTATTTATACTAGGAAATGTGGAAAAAGTGTAAGAAGGAAAGACAGAATTTACCAAACACGAGCATAGTGCTTTCTTGCTTTTATGATTCATTCCTTTCTTCGCGAAATTTAATTTTAACGTCAACAGATGACTAATGGGTTAAATTTTAAATGTTCATATCTACTATATGACATTTTGTTTTCGTCTATTAACAAAATGAAATTTAGATGGTTATCAGTTAAAATGGAACTTTTGTATGATGAAATAAGTACATTTTAATGATAAATTAGCAATACTTGAATTTGTAATCAGCATGTGCTAATTTATATTGCACCTGATATAGAATTATAGACATTTCTTGAATTCGACAGCAATTTGACCGAGTAGATTTAATAGTTGAACGATCTTTCCATATACCCTCTACTATTACCACTATATACCCTCCCAAAAAGTCAGTTCTTAAAGTTGCATAGCATTTAATTTGTATTAAGTAATAGTGACTAAATACTTAGGTGATTAACACAGTTTCAAAACTAATACATATAAGGCAAATCATGCCAAATGGGTTAACGCTTTTATATCGGATAGCTGATGTTGGGTATGCTCAATAACACAGTTGTTTTAAAACAATATTTAATAATTGTTTGTTTGTTAAATTTGTGACAAATGAAATATGCAATCGCCAGGTGATCGCCGTTTTTCCCTTTTTGTTAGCTTTGATTTTTCGTTTTTGGACAGCCATCGGAAGGTGAATTGAGGCAAATTATTTGCCAATGTAAGTACAGCATATGATAATAAATAACTATGTTTATATAATTGTATATATAGATGGTTATCTAAAGATCATATAACTACTTTTGAGCCTGTTTCGTAGACATCGAGAGAGAGAGAAAAAAAACAGTTTTGACTAAATTGATGCGCCACAGCATTAAGCCTCAGCCGGGGCTATTCCTCGCCAGCGTCGGCTCGATTTTGTGCGGTGGGGTTGGGTGTGGACGAGGCCACCGTCTCCTCGGACGTGGCCACCGGCGGCGGTGGCGGTGGCGGTGGCGTCGGAGTGCGCAACGCGCGCTCAAAATCGGCCACCAGTTCATCATCCTCGTGCCACTGCTGCAATTCTTCGGGCTGCCAATTGTCCAGCGCCGCATCCACATCGAACTGCGGTGACTGCAGCGATTCGCCCGTCACATCCACTAGGCGTGTGCGCAATCTATTCGAGATTTGCTCCAGTTCCGTAAACTTGCGCTTGATGGCCTGGCCGAGCTGCAAGTGCCGCAGCTCCAGCGATTGCTCAAACTGATCAATGGCGCTGTCCACACTACCCGGAACGGCGCCGGGCAGCGGCTGTACGTTGACCTCCAAGCCGCCGGTCACGCGACCGTTGAAGTCGACAATGTTGTGCCAGCCGCTGGGAAAGCCGCCAGCGCTGCTCTGGTTGAGATTCAAGGCGGCAAACCCAATGATGGCATCCTCAAGGGGCGTCGGCTCCGTCAAAGTGCCCGCACTGAGCGCGGTTTTCTTCCACACCTTCAGAATGAAAAGTTTCTGGGGCTGCAAGAGGGTTAATAGGATTAATCGACTGTGATTCCTGAACGGAAATTCCACTCACATTGGTTAAGTAGTCGCCGCTGACATCCACCTGGAACTTGCTGTGCCATTGCGGCGTTGTCGAATGCTCCACAATGGGCGTGGCATAGACCAAGCCCTCGTGCGACTTGTAGGTCTGCCCATTGCAGCGCACTGCCTGAAAGGTCACATACGTGTTGGGTGGTTCGTTGGGCGGAAAACGCTTGGCCGCCGCCTGGCGCTTGGCCTGCTTCTTGCCACTCTTGCCATAGCCCGGATTCAATGGCAGCCCAGCGGCACCCACAATTTCCACGCTGAAGCTAAACTGACTGCCACCGCTTGGGGCAGCGGCAACAGATGCGGCCACAGCTGCTGTCGGACCGCTGCTGAGCGCATTCTGCAGCATGTCCAGCAGATCTGTGGTGCGCCTCAGCGGCTGCTGATTGTTCTCGACGTCAAAGCCCCGCAGCTGCTTCAATTGCGCTATCTGCGACTCGCTGCCAATGGCCAGCAGCACCTTGAGCTCGCCCAGCTGCGCTTGTGTCTCTGGGTGCACGATGGGCGTCCAGCCGTCAATGGAAATGACAGGCAGCTGGCGATGGGAGAGGAAAAGAAGGGCTTCAATTATCATCCATTAGCAATGTTACTGTTCTTGCAAATAATTGGTTTAACTAAAGGGGTGTACTGGAGCATGTAACAGTCAGAAGGGGGCATCCACAAAGTGTTCTGCCAAGTATATTAGGGTGGGGGAAGGGGGCATCGACAATTCAATTTCAGAAACTATAAAAGCTAGTCTACGATGCTACTGTATGGAAGTTTTTAAATAAAATATTTTCTTCTGCTACTACTACTGTAAATGTATATTGCATTTTTTTCTCTTAACTTATCAGAAATCGATAAAAGCTCGTAGCATATAAATGAAGCAGTTTTAGAAAATCTGCTGTTCAGTTCAGAATTTATAAATTGACTCAGTGTTTCAATAAAATGTATTTTAATTATTTCATTTAAATTGTAGGTTATGAAGCAGCAACAAGTGCTGCCAGATTTGTGCCAGCTACTAGTTAAGTTGGCTGCGCTACAACAATTCATGAGTTTACAACGAATTCATAGACCAAATTCAAGCATTGATTTCGTTTGTTTAACGAAATTATAATAATATATAATATATAATATATAATATATAATTGTCAAACAGTTTTCGCACCAATACCATCAAACTGACTGCTTACCTTGCCCTTGCAGAGGTGATTGGTGATGGTGGCATCTCTGTAGGCTATGTAGAATTGATGCAGTGGCAAATGCACTTGGCCGCCAAGCGGACGCAGCTCCAGGAGCAGCTGCTGGCGCTCCACGCTGTGCAGGAACTTCTCATCGTTGATGATGGCGAACTGTTCCTGCAGCTGGAAGGCGCCGTGTTGATTCACTTGTGCGCTGAGCGGTTGGGACTGCCAGAAGGGCTGCAGGACTAGCTCCTGGCAGCCGCCGGCATCGGTTGGCGACAGTTGGCGCGTCTCGCCGGCAAAGATATAGCCGCGCAGCAGACGCACTTTGGTCGTCTCGGCCATGAAGTTGACAATATCCAAGGACGCTTTGTTATTGTTGTTTGCAGCTGGCGGCGATGTTGCAGCGGCCTTTGAGTCACTGTGGCTACTTAAATTGTTGTTGTTCGCTGCAGGAGAGATAACAGGAAGAGAGGGGGAAAAGAGAGAAAGAGAGAGAGAGAGAGATCAACAAGATTTCGCTACAGATCTTATATAGGCTAGTTGCACCTTGACCCCCGCCCGATGCCATGTGCGAAATCAAAAGTATATTAAACTGAATCAGCACTGGAACTCATCGTTATCGCGTCCGGCGCACAGCATTCAGTTGAGTGACGGCATCGCTGTCGATGTCTATCGTCTGTTCGATGGAGCCGCATGGAGCCGGGAACAGGCTGTGAAGCCCATGCGCCCATCTCGTGTGCCAAGGCACAAAAAACGGAAATGAACATGATAGATTGAAGCGAGAGGGAACGAGGAAAACGGATTTTTGCTTGGGCCAAAAATTAAAAGACTCGTAGAGCACAGTTGAATGAAAGCTATTAACGAATTTCGAGAACGTAATATATCTCAATTTTATGTCCGATCAGGTCTGGTTAAAATTAAATATATATAAATTATACTGTACAGATAATCGAGATATGCTGTTCTTAAAGAGCATTTAAAATGAACCAATTATCTCATATTTAACTATATCGAAATAAATATTAACTGCCTTAACTTAGCCTTTTTCAAATATTTAAAGTAATTAAATTATATTAAAACATTCGAGACGTTATATGGGTTTCTTTACAGAAAAAAAACCCATTATAAGTCCCTTAGAGCACAGTTTAATCATCGGCTTAAACTGAAAGCTTTCCAATTGAACATTAGCCGCGATCAGTGACCGTTGTCTGTTACGTATAACAGATACGAGGAAGTTGCGCACTGTTATTTAACATGCGTGTTATGCTAAGTATGGACAGCGCCATCTACATATATTTTTTTTTAGATATACAAGAGTTTCTCGAATTAGCTTGATTCATTACCTTTCATCCCACTGTGCGGCAACTTAAAATGTATTATTATAAATAAGAAAACAATGATATGAATATAAATAAATATTGGCTAGATGGTAAATGAATAATTTTAGGAATTAACATAAAAACACGAGAAAATTGTTTTGTTTTGGTCGTTGGCAAATAAAATGAAAATTTTTATTGATTTTAACATGATGGGCAGCACTTTTATAACGGCAGCCAATAGATGATAGAGACTGCATAAAAGCGACATCAAAATTGTGACGTCGGAGTGCAATTTGTCGTTGTTGTTGCTGTGATTGTGTAGTTGTAGTTGTTGTTGTAGCTGTTGTTGGTTGCACCCACGCGAATTTAGTCATATATATTCACCTGCGGCCGCTGCGCTGTGGTTGTTCATATTATTCTTGTTGTTGCCATTGTTGTTGTTGCTCTCAACCGGCGCCTGCCCGTTGGCCAACGTCTTGAACATCATCAGCTGCTGATCGGCGCGCAAACTGATCTTCAGATACAAACTGGCCAAGTGGAGATCGCGCCGCTGGATGGCAATGCACTTGCACTGCTCCAGCAGCGATGCCTTATAGAGCTCGGCGAGGGGCAGGCGTCCCATGCCGAGCATCTCGTTGAGGCAGGTGCCCGGCTCGCGCCACCAAATTGTGAAATGGATGCTGCCCATTTCCATATCGTTGTCAACATTCTCCGGCAAGTGCACCTGACGCTGCTGGGTCTGGCCAAAGCGTGTGCATTGGGTGAGACTTTGGAACTTCTCCGATTCGAATTGCATGATGTGGAACATGGGACCGCGTGGCACCGAGCTAATCAATTCATCGGACAGCTGGCACTCGACGGTGAAAATGGGTCGCACCTCGCTCTGAAGCAGCTCCATGCGCTTGGTGCCCTCCGGCTGGAGGGTGAGCGCCTCCAAGTGCAGCTGCATGGCGTTCACCTGCTTGAATAGCTCCGGTGTGGCCTGATCTTGGGTGCCACCGCAAGTTGGCAGCTCCTGTTCCGGCAGTTCCTGCTCCGGCCACAGTTGCTCCACTTTGCTCAGATGTTGTTGCTGCTTCTTTAGCTGCTCCATCGACGGCTCAGCGGCAGTGGCAAACAACGCCACCAGATCTGCATCCAATTTTTTCATGGCCTCCATTAGCTCGACTTTTGCTGGCGCAGCAACGGCTGATACAACGGCTGACTTGACTGTACCTGCAAAATTCAATTATTTTCGATTATTAGGAGGAACTCGGCTGTGCCAACGTGCGGACATTCCAGAAGCATTACAATTTCGGTATTTAAACGGTGCGAGCGCCTGTCCGATCGCCGCAACGTGGATTTCTATAATGACTGCAGAACAGGGTATTTGCTGATATGAAGCCGCCGCCGGCAACAGTCAGCGTTAATCGCAGTTTATGCTTTGTCTGTCCATTTCCGTACTCACGCTTGCTCTCGCTTTAAAGCGCGCGCTCTCTCTATCTCTCTATCTCTCTCTCTCTCTCTCACCCTCTGTTGGTCTCGTTCTCAGGTGCAACGCTTACCGATGTTCAAATACTCTTCACAACCAACTGTTGCCCTTGAGTCCTTAAATACTTCAGCACTAATTTTGAATTCAGACTGCCAAGCCGTATATTATTCATATTCAAACTCAATTGCAACCAAATTGCACAACCAAAAAGCTCATTGTTTATTTACTTACACGCTCTGCTACACCATACATTTTTTATCCATTTATATTTGGCTTAACCGAAAAAGCCCGAAACCAAATTGTGTTCAATTTTGTAGAAGAATTTTCTATAAATGATTTTGTATACCAATTTAAAAACAACTAGATATTTATGAAATGTCAGACAAACTACTGAATATATCACAATTGTGTTGTGCACGAATTTTTTTTATGTATTCAATAATGCGCCACAGGCAAACACATCACAGTAGCCAATATACCTTACTTTACGAGCGCGTATCGACATTGTCCACTCAATTGAATTCAGTATACAAATTTCGCAAATTTGATTTGGCATTGGAAAAGTTCAACGACTAAAAGGAATTTTTCCCAGCTTTCCGTACATGGGCTGTCCAATGAAATACTATAGTAACGAATGTGTAACCAATGCAACCCAAAGATCATTGCTGATTGGGTGGAAACTTAAAGCGCAATTGAGAAATTTACAAGTATTGACGACATTTTTTGCCCCAAGTTTTTTAATTCATTTTTTGCATAGCAACGGGACGTTCCACTTGCGACGAGATAAGAGTTTCGAGGTTCAATGACATAAGTTGGGTGAGATTCTAGGCCACCAGACGTAACCAGTTCACAGCCGTTAACCGTTTTGTAGCCCCTCAACTACACCTGATTAAAACCCGTAGAAATTTGCATGTAATTAGTTACAAAAGGGCAATTGAGGAATGAAAGCTGCAAGCCAGTTTATCAAGGGTAGGTCTATTGATTACAGCTTTGTATATATGTGTATATATATATATATATACATATCTGGTCTTACCACTGCGACAAGCTGTTCTTTTCTTTTATCAATGTATGCAAAACTGTTTCTCTATCAGGGTAGATAGCACTTAACAAACATATTCACATGTTTTTTTTTTTTTTGTTTGCATTCCGTTTAGAAATTCTATACTCTGCTCGAAACTGAAACGGAATTACATAGGCATCCAGGTAGCCAGGGGTATCGGATACCCCTTGATAATAAAACATTTTGCGAAAAGAAACTGTTTATTCATGTGTTTGTGGTACTACGCTTTTCTGCCATTGGCCGTCAAAGCCGAAGACAGACTGTTTTTCTTTTCGTTTTTTGTTTTATCAGAGTAGAAAAGCACATTGCCGGCAAGTTGGCGAAGAATGAGACAACAAAAACAAGCAAAAGTATCGCTGTGTGAGTCTGTGACACAGCTTTTGGATATGCAGGAGCGGACTTGGCAGTTAAATGGATTCGATTTGGTTTTAGAGATATTATCAGATTGCGTATACGTCCAAGAAAAATTAAACTTAATAAAGTTGTGCGATCTCCGTGAATTTGAGATCTAGATATTTTAAAACATAAATTGTTATATTCCTAAATACTGTATTTGTTTAACTTTACCGTACTCAGAACTTATCTAATAAGTAAGATGGATTAATATATATGCGTATTTTTCGTGGTAGACATCAAATATTTCTTTATATATAAAAAATAAATGTTTTTTCAGCTAAACTCCTGCGGTTACGATGTTATGCTTAATTCCTGAAGTCATTGCATAGATATTGAACCAGTGGTATTAATAAATGCAGTTGAGAAAAGAAGAAATACTTCTTTATTTCTGCAGTACTGTACTACTGTAAGGGCAGTTTAGGGATGTGTGTAGTGTATTTGGCCATTTCGCACGAATATTTTGATTCCTTTTTTCTTATTCATCTACTCATAAATAAGAAATTACTCATAGGTCGGCCCAACCTTTAAGTGCTAACTGCGCTACTGCCTATCGGTGGAGCAAAATTTATGTGTCGCCTCTCAGTCTCTCTTCGGTGAGTATGTATGCGTGTGTGACTGCACGTGTCGTATACATTTATATATCACACTATTTCTGGGCTTTTGGTGTTTCGTTTTCACTTGCTTATTCGTGTTCTGGGGATTGCTTTGGCAGACGCTCCGCAATGGAAAGTTTTAGCCAGAAACTGAGAGCTAGGAGACGCTGCAAAATTAATTGCTAGGCTATTTCAAGCACTGCAATTGTTGTTAATAAATTATTTTTTGGCAAACATTTAATTGCCAAGGCGAAGGCTAAAGAAACAAACAAACGACGCGTCGCCTCTTATGTAAGAATCAACAAACTGTTGAGAGCTTATGGCTGCCTTTTATTTATATTTTTCTCTTTAGCTAGATATGCAAGAATATATAAATAAATAACATGAAAATGCCGCACAAAACCAAAATAAACAGAATATGTGCGTCGGCAGAGACGAAGAGACGGCAACGAACTCAACGAGCGCTATCATACGGTAATAAAAATGCAGTCGGTGAGTGCGGTAGTTGCGGCAGAGAGAGGACGTCAGAGAGCGCACCCAAGAGAGCGAAAAGTTTAGCTGGAAAAAAGCTCACTCACTCACCTGAAATGCGCTCGCCCGGCTGCGTTTGAGAACAGTTGTTGATGGTCAACTGATGATCCTGTTGTAACAGCGCAGCTGACAGCGACGTCGGCTGTGCCGTTGGCGGTGGCAGCGGCAGTGGCGGCGGCACCCGTACGGCTTTATTGGCGCTGGCGCCAGCAGCGGCAAACAGCATTTTGAATGAACGCACTTGAATCTCAGCGACTCTCAGCTGCTGTTGCTGTTGCACTTGACCCGACGTGCCACGACTCTCGACGTGACGATATAAAGCATAAATTTTGGTTTTATATACGAAATTGCAACCGTTGACGTTGTTTGCTGCGTATTTGCGCAACAGAGGCGCCGGCAGCGGCGGACGTGCTGCTGCTGATGCTGTGGGCGGCGATTGTTGATCGTGGGCGTGGTCGATGGATGGACACTCGCGCAAAAAGTCTAAGAATAGCGCGAGGCTTTCGTTCCGTACAAAATAACGTAATTTATTATGATGCTTGTATTTATGCTGCTGCTGTCTCTTCTTCTGCTTTAGTTGTTGACTTTGGCTTTGCCGTTGGTTTTTATGTTTGTCAACGCAGAGCTTTTTGCTGCTGCACGCGTCACAGCTGATGCTGACGCCTACTGCTGCTTCTGGCTGCTGCTGCTGCTGCTCACCCCACCAGATGTCTTTTGCCGTTACAGCACCAACAACACCTAACGCCCCCGCACCGTGCTGGCACAATGACGAGGCTTTCGGCTGCCCCGGGCTTTCGTATGAGGACACTGACGTTTGCGCTTTGATCGATTTATCTGTTATGAAATTGATGCGGTTCGCTCCGATTTGAATGTGTGAATTTGTGTCGTTCCCCGAATTGGTTACTTCATTTGCATTGCAATATTTATTCACTGTATATTCAGCTTTCATAATTGTCTACTTGGACTTGCCATTTTTTGTGTTAGCGCGCCGCATCACAAACGCACACACGCTCACTCACACACATACACTGATATGCACACAAATACCAATTTAGCACTGAGCGCGTGCACTTTTTCACTTTGGTACTTTGCCTAAATGAAGTTGACTCTTAAATCGAATTTTCAGCTGTGCGGATTTTCCGCGTTGCGCAGCTTGCACAGGCGTATGGTTGAAGGAAAACTGCAAAAGCTTTTGCCGCTAGGAAATAAGAATTACCTCAAAAATGTTTGCAAGTGTTGCCTGCATCTGTCGAAATGTCGCTTTGTTTTGATTTGCTCTAGGGTTGTGCGGCGCAAACGCGGTCTGGCAGCACCAAGCGCAAGTATTGCATAACATTGTCACACAACAGCTAGTGTTGGTAAACGTATATATTTAAAGCTTAAATGCAGACAGAAAACACATCTATATGCGTCCAAATCAATTTTAATTTGGTAAATTAACAAATATGTTTTGAATTCCTTTAATTTATAGACAATTTATTTAAACCAATAAACGCACTAAGAATTTCCAATTCACAACGTTTAGGCAAACAAACGCAGCTCATCGCGCGCTTCAATCTGCTTTGGCGGCGACGCCGCCTCAAATTCACCCAACTCAGCATCATAGTACAATGCAGCGCGATAGGGACGCAGCTCCCAGGGCACCTGATCCTCCATGTGCGTCAGCTGCACGCCCAAATCCTCCAGTGTCGGCACGCCAGGCAGCACCTTATCGGTGATGGCCTCCCGCTCAACGCGATCCATGTGGAGTCCACCAATGGGTGCACCGGGGCAAACCAAGTTTGTTAACTTGACCTTTAGCTTGAAAGTGGGATCCCAGCGCAAATCGTAACGCTGATAGCCCCAACGCTTCTGGTCCTTACGCATCAGGCGATGGAACCAGTCAACCAATTCGCTCAGCTGATAGCGCTTGGGACTGCAAGTTTGGATAAGTGGCATTATTATCATTATTGCTATAAAATGAAGAGTGCACTGACCCCACAGCCTGGTAGATGCGGCCGGCGGTGTCCCCATCCTTTGCAGCGTTGACAATGGCCTGTGCCACATCCGAAACAAATACGGGCTGCTTCACTGTGCGTTCGCCCTTATGCCACAGTGGCATGGAGCGGAACTGACGCCGCCAGATGTGTGCATAGTAGCGCAAGAAGCGATCCTCAGATCCGTAGATATCTGATGGCCGTATGATCGTGGCATTGGGGAAGGCATCACGCACCATCAGCTCACCCTCATACTTGCTCTTCAGCCACTGGCTTCCGCCCGAGATGTAGTGCGCCTTGGGATTCGCCTCGACGTTCAACGAGGAGAGATGTATGAAACGTTCCACGCCGACTTCCCGACAAATGCTACAAAAAAAAAAAAAAAAATAAAATAAAATAAAATACAAATTAAACGAATTCCAATTTTATTGTAGAGCTGCTCACCTGGCCAGACGCGCGGCGCCAGTTACGTTCACATCCTTGAACTTGAAGTTCTTCGTTTCGTAGTCACGACCCACCAAATTGATGACCACATTCGAGTGCTTGACGGCCTCGCGGATGGAGGCCGGATCTTCCAGATTGTAGAAATGGAACAGCACTTGACCCAAATCACCGCAGACCTTTAGGCGGATCGGATCGTAATCATCGCCGCGATAGGGCAACACCATTTGGGTGCCCGACTTGCCCAGCTTGTTGCACACGTAGCGTCCCACAAAGCCGGTGGCACCGAACACCGTGGCGACAATCCCGTTGAAGCTGCTGCGACCGCCCGTGCCGCGTTTCATGGCAGCCACATTTGTGGTCCTCAATGGACGTGGAGCGTCCGCATCTGGTGGCGCGGCGGCAGCACTGTAGCTGCGCAGGCACAGCACACCCACGACACCGCTGCCATGGTGCTCTGCAAAAAAGAAAATTGATATTAGGAGCGGTGAAAACTGCCATCAACATTACATAATTTTTGCGAGGCATTTGATTTGCGGCTTGCGGCGCCGACCCACTTACTCGCCAGCTGCATGTTCCTAGTTAGTACTATGGCAGCCATTGTGGAGCTGCGCACGACAGACCAACGGCCAAAACTTAATTTGCAATTGTTTTCAAAGTTTTCCACGCAGACTTCACGTCTGCTGGTCGCGAGAATAAAAACACAGCCTTAAATGTCAGCAGCAGGTCAGTGTGTCCGAATCGGTTTACCTTCAAAATACCAGATTTAAAAAGCAATACTATCGATTGGTCGATAAAAGTAGTACACAGTGTTGCCAGATCTTTTGTTAAGCTTAACAGAATTCAAATTTGGCGCGTTGCTTCTGATCACGCATATATGTACTTTCATATGTGTATGTCGTATATATGTATATATATATATTGTATGTATAAATTCTTTGCCTCAGTGCCTGTGTGGAAACAGGCCTTTGTAATATTAGTTACCCAACTCGCTACACTTTTGCTACCACAAGTGCACACCGATTTATCTAATGTGCGTGTTTATTGCATGTTCCAAGCCCAATTGCATTCGGCATGGCTCTGAAAGAATTCTTAAAACATTTGTCTAGCACAACGGACAGTTGCCATTGTACTGTGGCCGCGGCTACAATATCGTGTATGTATTAGAACAAAAGCATATATGATCGCATTGAATTAAATATACCGTGGTATATACGTGCAGTACTTACTTATATAGGTAAACGCTCAGTTTGAAAAACAAACAGTGCCCTTATCGACAGTGAACAGCCGATAAGAAGTACAATAAGCTAACCAACTAAATATTTGAACTAAAATCTAACATTTCAGCGCCGTAAACTAAATGCGCTCCTGGCAACAAATAATTTGTGGACAAACTAAAATAAATGATAATAGTTGACGCCACACAGAGATTACAGACAGATTACAAAAGATTAACATATGTTTCACGTTTATGCCGCCGCCGCTTTATATGGGAAATCCGTTCTACTCTCTGGCTGGCAATAACAGTTCGTTCGTATAAACCCAAATCAAGGCAAAAAAACAACATAAATTTGCAAGGCAGCCTCAACGACCAGCCACAACCTGCACGCGCCTGTTCGCGTTCCCCGCGCTCTCTCCCTCTCCCTCTCCCTCTCCCTCTGTCGCTCTCTCTCACTCTCGCTGGCATTGTTCCACCCACTGATAATGTCGTCTACCTAGCGCACGCACTCAACACCCTACACCCCCATAAATGCGCTCACACTCTCGCTCGCGCGCTCTCCCTCTCTGCCTCTCCCTCGTCCTCTCCCACGCTCTTTCGCGCTGTCTCTCCCGCTTGCTTGTGTTATGCTCTCACTATCAATTCGCTTGCCTGTGCGATTTGTATTTATTTCGGTACATTTTCTGCTTTCCATGGCATTATAATCATCATTGTTGCTGCGCCTGATCTGTGCTCGTTTCTGATGCCAGCGTTAGTTTCATTAGAGTTTGAGCCGCACAGCCGTCAACGTCGTCTGAGCGCATTCGGCAATTATTCCAAATAGCGGCCAGCAGGTGTCGCCGCGTGTGTGTGAAAATTAACGCCCAAAATCAAATTTGAATTCCAAAATATATATATATTATATTGTGTTAACGGTGCAAAAAATTATAATTCGAACGCATATTTTTTTTTTTTTTAGTGTGAAGTGCCAAAAATAGATATTTAATATTTGTACGTATCAAATTTGTGAATTTTATAGAAACACATTTTATTTTTTCTCACATGCGCGCTTCTATTTATACGCTCAGCAATGTAGCGATATCTATATAAGATTGTTTATAAATTTGGAGCAAACGAAATTTTTGTTTTTAGACCCGCCAAAAAAAGCAACAACAACAAAATCAGGTCTATAAAACTTTTGCCATGAAAGCTACTCACTTTTGATAAGAGCCAAGAGTCTGGGGGCTGGTGCTTGTGACCGGCGTCTAAAATATTCCATTTGGCAAAAACAAAAACGAAAACGAAAACTGGACCTTTATCTGCGTATCTGTGATATCGTTCAAGTCAAGTGATTCGTTAGCAGATATGAATGGGAATCATTTAGCAAGTGATTATTCGAGCGCTTGGTACCAAAAATACTGTAAAGTTTGCACAGTAAAAATATAAATTCTGCGTCATTTTAAGAGTTCCCGAAATTAATGCTAATTCGCGCCTATGTTTGTCTAGACATTAAATTCAAAAATTTTCATAAATATGTATATGTACGAGTGTATAGCTTTTGGCTTAGCTGCGATTCAATGCAAATTATGAAACGGGCCTTGAACACAAAAAACAAAAAAAAAAAAAACAAAAAAAAAAATGGCCTCAAGTAAACATTTAACTATTATTTGTTGTTGTTTATATTTAAATTCTCTATAAATACTTTAGAAAAATGCGAAACTCCGTGCAATTTGAATAGACCAATTTACTTGCCCTCTGGAGTCTCATTAACTGTAATTGTACAGCTATTTAAATTAACAACTAATAGAATTCTCTGATTACAGATGAGTTTTCATTGTTTTCCTCAATTTTTCAATTATAATTACACAATTGCTTTTGTTTTCTTTTGTATTAAAGAGAAAGTGTTTTCAGGATTTGTTCAGTTTTTATTGATATAGGCGCAGACATCACGTCGCACGGGTTTCATAAAAACAAAATGTATTAAAATGTTATCAGTTACGGAGAAATGCATTTAATTTACTTTACAGTATGACAGGTGCAGTAGTTACAAGAAAAACTGTTGCTGTATGTACTGTATTTTCAGAATTAAGCGGGTAGTTTTGTCTTGAAATAATATTCATTTGGCAACAATGTGGTAAAAAGTCAATTACATACACAAAGTGCTCAAAATAAACGTACTTTGTTTATAAAAAAAAAAAAAGGAAAAAAAAACTAGGCGCAATTCATGTACCCAACATAGCTATTTAAATAAATAAAATGTTTAGCTTTTCTACCTACCTCTCTTAAATGCAAGTGAGCCGCATTTGATACCTCTGCTACATAGGTAGAAAAATTGTGCTTAATCATACACTGAGAGAAACCCGCTAATTTTTGCAAATAACACAGTGTTCTTGAATATTATTATATTTTTTCAAAATGTTACGTATAAAAAAGTTCTTGGAACATGCATTTATTTGTTAAGTTAAGAAGTGTCCAATTTGTGCCTGATTTAAATGCTGTTTTTTTTCTCCAAGTGTGGAATTTCATGAAATAAAGTCAGCGCTAGTCATCAATTAAAATGTTTTTGTTTTTAGACACAACCAAGTTTTTGTGGCTTTATTTTTTGGTTGGACCTTCCGAATCAATTTCGGCCGAAATTGCGTTAAGGCGCCGCAACTGTGGGTAAATCCAGCTTATAAATCTGCCTTCCAGGATGGCCACTTCGCCTGTCAATTAGAGCAATAAAGCGAGTCAGTTCATCACTTTGTCAACTCGACGCATTTCGGATCTCCTGCTTCGGTTCGGCTCAACGACATTTGTTTTAATATTTGTTGTTATTGTTGTTCCTTTTGGTCATCAACTGCATTTTGTTTTCGTTAACTTTGAGGCGACGCCAATGCCTTCTGCATACAAATTTCATTTTTGTATTGGCAAAAAATCAAAAGAGGCAACAACAAAAATAAATAAAAAACAAAATTTGAATTTTATTTGATTTGAAAATTTTGAAACTTTTCCACAATGGGCCCTGGCCCGCTTGTCTATAAGTACGTATACTGCAATTTAATTGATCAAGTAACCCCGTGCCGCGCCCTTCCCCGTCAAATGGATCTATTTTGACTATTTTGGACACGTCGACAAGGTCGAGTGGTTCACGCAGTTGGAATTTGATATTGATGACATTTGTTTTATGGTATTTGGGGTTTTTCTTTGTTTTTGTTTTTAATTCTATAAACATTTGTTTACACTCGCACAACATGCACTTTTGCTAAAAAGAAAATATTGCGCTCGCAATTAACTTTTTAACTTTCAAGTATGTCAGTGGGGTTGTAAGTGCCACAGAACGTTATATACCCCTAATATCAATCAACAAATAATATCATTTTCAGCTGAAAATCTTATAAAAACAATCAAAAATGGGACAGAGATTTTTCCCAAACTTCAATTGTTAATGTCACTAAACTGAAACTTGAAGAAACCAATTTACTATTTGTTCGCAAACAACAAAAAAGAAACAGATTTGTTTAACAAATGCAATTTGCTACTAGTATTACGCCCATGTTTAACTTTTGTTATCGCGTCCGAACAAATGGAACACTTCAGTGTTATAGTGGGGCACAATACTCCCCGGTGCGCCACCCCCACAGCCCCCCACAGCCCAGCCTGGCGACCCGGCTTGTGCTTTATCAAATGAAAACGAAATCTAATTGAGGAAATGAACGTTTAGCATCCAGCAAACCAGGCACATCGGGCCCCGGCACGGGCATGGGTAGTACACATGTCAACCTGTGATTGGATACCAAGTTTATTATCTGAAACAATTTTTGCTATTTTTTTGTTTTTTTTTTTTTTGTTTTGTTTTTTGTTTTTTCGGGTGGGCGCTGTGTGAAAACTTGCATCTACGGCTGCCCGAGGCGTTAGCGCTTCGAAATCGATTCGCGATAGTATCGGATGAGGCACAACAATGGATTGGCTATGCCGAGTTTGCAAATTTTGATCGGAGCGATTTCGACACCCACGTGAGGCGCTTAAAATGCAATTAACTGCTGTGTCTGTGACAGATGGACAAGGTTGGGTCGTTATATAGGGGATTACGTAGCGCCCACCTGGTGCGCTGCCTAGCATACCAAATAGATGGTGGACATATCCAAATAGGGTGGGTTCAGCAAGAAACTTGTAAAGATGTGCAATAGATTTATTCAAAGATTACCTCTGATGATCTCAGACTCGGCGTGTGTGCTGTGAATCGAGAAAACTAATGTTATCTGCTATACAAAAATCCTGGCTCTCTTATAATATTCAATTTCTTTATAACTAACTTATGTTTAAAGGAATCTTTTAAGTTGCCACAGAGCAGATAAGGTTTCTAGTTATAGATATGCAAAGGACTTAAAGCCTCGAATTAGTTGTGGGTTTTAGTGTCTATCAGAACGGGCCCTGAGACCCTAACTTATGTGGCATAAACGTGGCAAAGATAACGACGTTTATTCGAAACAATTTGGAATGCCTCAAAAGTATGTAGGCCTAGTGACTATAGCATATCTTAACGATCAATTTCATGGTTAATCCGATCAATTAAAGGCGTATGTGACTGCCGTAATTACGCGTATCTGTAAAAGGGCCAACCTTGGATTACAACTGTCACGTAACGTTGCGTCAATGTCACAGCTGACGATCGGCCAGGCAGGTGGCTGGGTTCGCTGGGCATCCTCATTTGCATGCCAGCCAGGCGGAAAGGCCAACCTGAACCCACCTGCCCAAACCTGGACAGCGGGCTTGCGGCATTCACTTGCCCGTCTCTCCATATGGGCAACGTAGTTCAATAGACGCTTGAACTTGACACCGTTAGACTTATCTGGGCCTCAAATTTGCCTAACTAATTTATTTAAATTGAACGAAACAAGAATCTTCCTACTTTACCGCAAATTAAAAATATGGCAGAAAACTTGACCACAGACACATGAAATATTGAACAGATTATGTTGTTTTTATTTACGTGTATACAAAACTGATATGAATTTCTTTGTATTAATATAATAGACTAACCTCTGCTCTCTCTTCTCTTCTCTTCTCAGTCTCTCTCTTTCTGTGTCTTATTTGTTTTCCGTCTATCTTCTCTCTCTCTCTCTCTATCTACTTTTCGATCTATCGTCTCTCGATCCCTCTACATTACAATTCGCCCTTCTATGCAATTCTCATAAGTTCAAGTGACGCAAACAGATTTGAATACATTTAAAAGACAAATCATTAGGCGAGACTCTTGCAGTTTGGGTAAATATTGAAAGGTCTCTTGCTTGCATTTGTTTTAATTATTAACTTAAGCGGGCTTTAATAACTTGTGCAGTCGTTACATTGCTAATTACCAACACATTTGTCCCTCTTGTGGAGCAACTGTAAATTGGAATGATCAATACGATCTAGTTCCATGTATCCGAAACAAAGTTCGTTGACAACTTTTGGTGTACGCGCCTTACAACCTCGTCACTGACTTCCGTATTGCCGCCATGTTTACACAACTAATTCGCATTATCTCTCCGATCTCCGATCTCCGTTGCAGCACAGCCCAGCAAAAATGCCTATCAAGGAGGTATTACAGCGCTGTCAGCCCATACCGCTCTACGTGGTGTTGATCCTATCCGTGTGCTATTTTGTGCTCCAACTGGTCCTCAGCCATTTGACGCATGCGCTGACTCTCCTCATGGCCTCCTATCATATGTTGTGCAACATTTTGGCACTGGCCGGTTGCATTTTAACGATTAAGGTAAGTGGATCAGCGTCTTATTTTTCCTTTTTCGCCCGTTTGGGGAAGCCAACAAGTTTTCGACCTGTACTGATAAGCAAATCGGAATTTGAACACTGAGCAAAATAAAAAACGAAATCAAAAAAAACCAGATGCAGTGCATTGAACTGAACATTTTTATTGGCTGCCTCTTGAAACAGGTTTCGTTTTTGACTCGGTTTCGATTTTTATTTTTATTTTTTATTTTTATTGATATATCGCATGAAAAATATTTTGAATTTTTGTTCCTGTTACCAAAGGTTACATTTTGGGTATTTGAGTACTGGAGTATTGTTTCCACAAATTTCTCCATTTTTATTAATAAAAAAAAGTGCAGATAAGATTAGATTGCCAAAATATATTTATTTTGTCGAAACTGAAGTTGAAAGATAGAGAGCATTATTTGCTGGATAGACCCAATTGTCTGTGGTTTGGTCAGGTCTGTCTGGCTAGGCTGTTGGTGCCGGCGCTATCAGTAAATTGTACTTTAATTATGCCCCCAGTACGTTGCAGATAGCAGCTGTTGTTAACAGCCTGTTTAGTTAACTTGTTTAAAATAACTGGCAAAGTAATTAAGATGTGTCTGACAGGGATTATGATAAGGTTGCCTCTGATAAACATAAATGCAACAACTGATAAATAAATCTACCCCACGACTACCTAGAGTTAAATATGTGTCCCAGTTACCCAATAGACATTTTTATACAAAATTCATGCCGACTCAGGGCCAAATATCAATTAATTATGCACATTTTTTTACTCTAATCGAACATAAATAATTTGGATGAGTGCAAAAAGTCGCAAATATTTTTGCCTAAATTTGGGATATGGGCTAAAAGCCAAGCACGTTTCACAAGTACGTCAAAGAAAATAACCAAAACAAAATGCCGCTATAAATAATTGTCGAATTTTGAGCCTACGCAAAAGTTGTGGCCAGAAACCACGCACCGGGCCAGATAGCTCTATAAGCCAAAAAAAAAAAAACCTGCCAATACAGTTGGTTCGCATTGTGTGACAAATGAATAAAACGAGTAGCCTCAAATCGCAGACTTATATAATTGGCCGCCAGACAGACAGACAGACTTTTGACTGTGTTAAGCGAAGCGTTAAAATAGTTGCCAACAATTTCGGAGACGAGGTAACTGAACAGTTGCCGAACCCAATGAACTGTTGGACAGTGCTATAGATCCATTTTTTTTCTTCTTAAATGCTATGGCCTGCAAGTCATGCTGATAGCCTGTAAATTGTAAATTGGGTTTGAATTTAATGAGCTTTGGCAAAGTTTCAATTTATTATTACTTAAAGACTTTTAAAGCTTACTTTGAAATGCTTTAAATGCTAGATTAAGTCTTAAAGCTTCTCATAAAATCAAAGCTTTTCCTTATACTCTGCCTTCTCGATCCTATCAACAGCACAGCAAACAGAATGCGCCCGAACCACAAACGCCCAAGGCGCCGCCCAGCTTGGCCAATGGCTCCTCGGACGACAAGATCGCCGTTGTGCTCACGCTCAGCGAGTCCGAGGAGCAGCAGCTGGCCAAGCGCGAGTCCCGGGAGCAGAAGCTGCGCAACACCTTTGGCTGGGCCCGCATCGATATACTCACCATGCTGATTGTGTTCATCATATTGGCCTCGTTGTCCTTCTCGCTAATTGTGGAGGCGCTGCAGACGCTGGTTCACATCGATCATCAGGATACGATGCACTTGCCCATACCCGTGATGATGCTGGGCTGTGTGGGCCTCATCTTGAATGGGCTCACCTATTTGCTGATCGGCGGCTATACGCTGCACCAGGGCAGCTTTCTGCATTTGACGCCAGGTGGCGACGTTGTGCTGGAGCGCTCCATGTCCAGCCATTCCGATTTGGCCCTGAAGCCCATGCAGCGCACACTGAGCAAGTCCCGCAACGATCGCCAACTGCGCCAGGACCTCGAATCCGAGGTGGGCAACGTTTACTTTACGACCAAGCGGCAGGGCGCCGTCGAAATGCTGCGCGATGTCTCCAGCACGTTGTTCGTCATCGTCTGTGCGGCCATTGTCTATGTGGCCGAGGATGAGCAGCATACGGCCAAGTTTATCGATCCGGTTCTGTCCATATTTTCCTGTGTGCTGTTGGTCTCCCTGAGTTATCCGTACAGTAAGTATAACAGTTTTGATTCTGTTCATATTGTGAACTGCCTGGCTAAGCGTTAATACGTCCGTATAACACTTATATATAACATTTGTATGCCAGCTGCATTGCCCAACATTTGCATAACAGCGATATGTTAACTGCAGTTCACAATTTGTGCAACAGCATCGCGCGATAACAGCAAAATGTTAATGACGCTCTTTTTACATTTTACAGTGAAAGAATCCTGCCTCATACTGCTGCAAACGATACCCGGCTCCATTGATCTGGAGATCTTTGAGCGGACACTGGTTAACAAATTTCCGGAGATTGTCAGCTATCACGATCTGCACATTTGGCAGCTGGCCGCGCACAGCTACGTGGCCACCATACACATCCAATTCCAGAATCCCAAGCTCTATCTGAAGATCATCGAGCAAGTGCGCGCCTATTTCCATGAACAGGGCATTACCGCGATCACCATACAGCCCGAATTCTATCCAGCAACCAATAAAAATGCCTCCGCATCGCTGGAATGCCTAATGCAATGCCAGGCGGCCGAGTGCATTGAGAAAGTTTGCTGTCGCGATTCCCGCTCCGATTTGCGGGAGGTTAGCGCCAGTCCGGATGGCAGCAGAACGATGCCCAGTCCGTCCAAGGCCAAGTCCTGCGCAGAACTGAGCACTATTATCGTGGACAAGCCCAAAGAGCTAAATGTAGCGCAGCTTCTAGAGGGCCAAAAGGATGTTCAAGTGAAAGAGGAATTGACTGCGAGTCCATCCAGCGTATCGCTGCCGGCCGAGGCGGCGACATCTGATCCCAAGTGCTGTTGATCGTCCATAGCATTATTGTCATAGTATTAAGGCAGCGATTCTACGATTTTAGCTAGAACTTAAGCTTATTTTAACCCCCACAACTGCATTTATGCTATAAGATTCAGGACTATAGTTTATATATAGTTTGAATTATTCAAATTTTCTTAAATGCATTTATGCTATAAGATTCAGGTTAATGACCATAGA
Source organism: Drosophila sordidula (assembly GCA_035047465.1). Taxonomy (NCBI): domain Eukaryota; kingdom Metazoa; phylum Arthropoda; class Insecta; order Diptera; family Drosophilidae; genus Drosophila; species Drosophila sordidula. The sequence goes on along the minus strand of JAWNPQ010000156.1, from coordinate 6,844,403 downwards.
TTTGAATGTTATTTTCGCGTGATCTGGCAGCACTAAATAATTGAATTTGTGCGCCAAGTTGACTGCTCCTCAAGATTTACAGTCATAATTATATAGCATAACTGCAGTATTTGCCATATAATTTGGGAGCTAACAGTTTGACGTGAGACGCTTAATTAGTTTTAACAAGTTTTTAGATAGTTTGTAATCGAAATATAATAGGTAATAATAAACAGACGTTGCTTTTAGCTATATTTAATATATTTGTATACATTTAAATTTAACATTTGCTATATATATATATCTGTTTGTATAAATATTTCTAGATTTGTTTAAGTGTTTTTAACGCATCCGCGTCGGCAAGTTAGTCATTTTAAATACATATCAATTGTATGCACACACACTTATGTAGAACGAAGGAACGAAGTCCACATACATACATATATAAATACGTTCCACCCGAAAGCTAAACAATTAACATCCCATTGTATTATTTGCCACAGCAACGATACCACGTATCAGACAGGTCAATATGATAAGGCTTTGTAATAATATATATATGCATATGTATAGTTTAGGGGAACTTCACGCTACTTTGTTCCGCCCAGCAGATACTCGAGCGTGAAGAGTCGTATAATCAGCGCCAAATTGTTCGTGGTCGCATAATCGATCACACTTTCGTTATCATGCGTGCTGTGCCAAACACTGGGAAAGGGCATTGGTATCAGGTGCAGAATGGGCACATTGCGTCGCAGAAAGGGTATATGATCGTCCTCGACGACACTGTTCCGCAGCGCCTGGGGCTGAAAGTAGCGCGAGGGATCGCGTTGCGCCACGCCGCTGCTCACATAGCGATCGAACAGATGTTTCTGCGATAGACGCGTCTCCAGATCCGCCAGCCGCATATACCACAGCTCCGTGTTGGAGAAGAAACTGTAGAAGGCGGGATCTGGTGCGCCCAGCAAATCGAGCAGCACCAGCATATCGATGCGATCCAATTTGCCCTCCTTCTCCCAAAGCTTCGCCAAATGCCGTGCACCATATATGGAGTCGTGGGGACCCCACTCCTCGAACGCCTCCTCGCCGTCGAAGAACAGCAGCATCAGACTGAGCTTGGCGCTCTGCAGCGGCTCCAGCTGCGCCTGCAGCACCTTGGCCAGATTCAGCAGCATGGCACAGGGCACCGCCGAGTCGGTGGCGCCCACAAACTCCATACCATCGGGCATATATTTGCTATCGTAGTGGCAGGCCAGCACCAAATACCGTTCAGCGTTCGGATTGAGCGTGGCAATGATGTTGGTAAAATGCAAGGCGCCCAAAATGGGAGCGTTATCGTGGAATCCACTGAGCTCCACATGCCAGTTCAAATCACGCAGACTCTGCACGATATACTGGCGGACAATGCTGTGATTTGGCGTGCCCACGACTCTGGGTATCAATATGTTCTTGATGGCTTCGCGCATATGTTGTTTGTCCGACAGATTGCTGTACTCCAGGAACTGCGAATCGGACAGCTGGCTGGGATTGTGCACGGTCTACAAATAAAGCGTTGAGATGGAAAGCAAAACAAGGCAAATATAAATTATGGTTGTTGTTCTTTCGCTTTTGCAGCAACAGCTACCTTATTGCGGCCCACAAAATAATCTGCGGACGGTGATGATGATGATGTGGCTGTCGCAGCCCGCGTGACCAAGGTGGCGATTAAAGCCGTATGCACGCATATGGGCCACAAATATTGTGACAACCTCTGCACCTGCGGCATGTTTACAATTGATACGTGTTCAACTCGCGCTACGTTGCTTTTTGTTTGTTTTGTGTTATTGTTTTGCGCTTTCAATAAATTCTATTCCTACAGGTGGTTGCAGACACTTCTTGTGCCCGTTTCGTTGTAGCAATTTAGGAAATGTGCGTGCGCATATGTTTCGTATAGTTTGCAGCCTGATGAAGTGGTCCCTTTCATATGCATATTAACACTAAACATTTTAGCATTTTTCGTAAATAACGTGAACTAAATGCCCCAAGAAAAAACTGACACAAACAAAAACAACAGTGGCGTTGCCACACTGTTATTGCCGCATTAACAGTTTAATGCCCCGTATGGGAAATTACTAAAGTTCGCTGCCCGCTAACAGCAAGTATCGCACATCCCTAACGTGAGGCGATTGCCCTTTTGTACTAATTGAAAATAAGAACTGTTAACCACTATTAAGTGTATTTTTTAATGTACAAAACATACTACTGAATAGCCTACGTCTGTTAATTATACCAGCTGACAGCTGCATTCGTTACTCACCAAATCGTCCAGCTCAAATCTAGCGCCCAAGTTGTAAATATAGTTGGTTTGCTTTGGCAGCATTCTCTTGATGGCATCCGTCCAGCCATAGTTGCGTACTATATTCTTGCCCCAGCCGAATAAGCCACGCATAGTGCCTTTAATGTATATTTATTATACACAATTTTTAATAAAAAAAACACTAACAAATTGATGGATAGTGCCCGAATGGAGTTACAATATGTTGCGCGTGTTTTGTTATCGAAAATTATGCAATTAATTGATTACACACGACAAACATACGTTCACGATTACAGGGCAACTTTCACTCACTCACACACTCACGCTTAGAGTCGCAAATAAACATTTTCTTTTCGATACTTGTAATTACTTTACTTAACGCTAATGCTTAGAACAAACGAACGCAGCGAAAACAAAAGAATCTTGTAATTGGAAATGGTACATATTTAACAGTCGCTTTCGCTATTGCTCCCTGGTAGGTTAGTCTTGCTTGGACTGGGCCGATTTTGACCCAGATTCGCCAAAGTAGGCCCGATAGATGTATAGGCCCAGTGCAATATGCAGTGCAGCCACAGCACCCACAGCAGATCCAATGTTCACTTTCATGTCCGACATCGTAAAGAAACGTTCGAGAACGAAACCTTTGAGAGCAAAAAACGTCACCACTGGTAGGAATACGATAAGTGAGCAGTAGAAAAGCACCACCTTGAAGGCGCTATAGTCCTGTGAGTCCTATTAGAAGTCCAAAAGAATACATTATTGAGTACAGCCGGCTAAATGGGGCCAAACTATGTTTATATTTACATACATGTGAACGCTGTTTGGCCAGTTTACTTTGGCCACCATCATTGCCACCGACATTGCCCTTCTTGCCTTTGTTGCTCATTTTCTTTGGTTAATACTTTTCAAGATTTCAATTGAGATACGAGAAATGCTTTTAATATTTGTTGTCTTGTTTCTTTGACGTGCCAATCACATGATAGGCTGGACAATAATAGTCGATTGACCGGCCTGCTGCAATCGAATACTTTCGACTAGCTGGCAGCATGCTTCAATTTTATCAATTTTTTTAGAGGATATTTAATGGGGTCGTTGATAAAATAAATATCAGTTAATATTGTTAAAAATTCGTAACGGTTTTTGTATTTTATACGCAAAAACTTTTTTGAATATAAAGAACATCGAATAATATATCGATATGCGTCTGATATATATTGTATGTAAGACTATTGCAAGTTGCAACTCGTCAGTGTCAATTATCGACCTATCGATATAAGTCGGCAACTGTGTTTATTTTTAACATTTGGCGTCAGCGTCTGTTGTGGTTTCATTCGGTGTTGGCGAGCGCGCGTGTGTTAATTAATTTTTTTTCACAATCTTGCCAATGCTGCTATTTTGAAGTAATTAACTGACTGAAAGCGGCTCGCTGCAGTTGAACAAACGCCGCCGGCGACAGCGCACGTACAGTCGGACGCTTTTTTTGTGTTGCTTGTGGATTCGAGTGTGCGTGCGTGAGTGTGTGCGCTTAAAACAATATATTCTTGGTAAATTTCCACTGCGCACCGAACAAACCGATAGCATCAGCGATGGTATTGACGAATTTCGAGTGCTGGGCACATGGCGAATCGGATGCTGTCAACTTTGAAACTGGGCCGGCGGCGCGCAATTCATCGGCTGTGGATCCGTTCAGCGCACGTGCCGTTCCCAACATTGCGTCCGCGTCGAATGGCTACTATGGCTTTGCATTTGTAAACAATGCATCTGCCGCTGCGGACAACAACAACAATAGCTGCAACAACAACAATATACAGGCCATTGAAATGCAAGTGAGCGACGTCGACGTCGACATCGACAGCGACGCAACGCAAGCCGCAGCGCGCTGCAAGAAGCGCTGCTTTGCAATGGGACCCGAACAGTTGGACAACTTGACGGCCGTCAAGCGCTGCCGTTTCGATGATGCCGATCTCGTCGCACAGTATTGTAACGGTAATTATGCGCATATATATATATATGTATATGTATACATATATATAAACTTATGAATTGAAACCTTAAATTTAAATGTGTAAAATTTTGCGGTTGGCCTTGACTTTTTCACACCGCACGCACAGCAACAAAATGTGCGCTGTTTAATTGTAAAACATTTCGTAAGTTGTGTTACAAAATCGCATTTTGAAAATGGCTGGCAATGCTTACGTGCGGGCCTTGTTTTTTTTTGTCTTCATATTTATTTTCTGGGTCATCCTTATCAGAATTTTGGAGTAATTTCCTGTTATCTGTGTGGATTCTAATTTGACGGCAAACACGAAATAAATATGAAGTAAACGCGTGTCGCATCTGTGATACTCTAACTTTAGGGAATGCATGAAAATGGATGATGATTATATATGCAGTAAATACAGTTGGCCGAGCTCACCATAGAAGTACAGGTTAGAGGTTGGAGGTCAAAATAATCGAGGTTCAACTGTATATGTCATAACTATATAAATAGAGCTGAACGAAGTACGAAAAAATTATATATGTATGGCTTGATTATGATGCCCAAGAAAAGTATCAATAAAAAGCTAACACTAGCAAAGGGAGAAGGTTAAAATCAAAATTGTACATGCACATTTATTGCGTAAATCGTTGGTGTGTGCCTATTTTTTGCCCTTGCATAGGGTATTTAATACACACACGTCGTCATATACATAATATAAAAATAAAAACCAATTAATGTTGTCAGGCAAAATGTACTAAATGAACATTTAATCTTATATATTTAGTATTTAAAAGTAAGTGTATTGAATCAAACACCTTTCACCTCGCGCGATAAGAGCAGCGTAAACGACGCCATTGTTGCTAGCCTGTTGCTTACATTTAAATACATATTGATGTCATTGATATAAATATCTGGTATTCCTGGACCTATTGACTCGGTATAGATGATATCATGCTTATCAGAAAGAAGTCTCTTAACACGCCACACTCTCCCTGGCCAGTATTTATTGTAAATATCTACATGTATCTACATACATATACTATATATTATTGGTACAGTTGCAATTTTCCGGTTATCGCTGGCTGACCTCATAGCAAGCAAGTAAAATGATTTCATTGAGAGCACTCAACCCAAAATACCCTCTATAAAGACTAACTTATTAATTAAAGTATAGAATATAGTTATAAATTATCAAAGTCAAGTATAATGGTCTTCGGGTAAGACAAACACTACGCGAGCTTGAATCTCAAATCCGGTTTCCATACCACTGATAAAATCTGCATTTTTTATATTGTGTGTTCGCAGATCGTAGAAAGTATTTTAGAATTTTGTGTCAATAGAGATTATTACACAATTGGATGTTTTTGATTGCCGATAATTCAATATACCCCATTATATATATCTTGTAAGTATAGGGTATATATAAAAAAGGAAATTTTAAGTTATTGCTGATTGTTCGACCCCAATGAAAAGTTATCAATATTTATTTTTGAAGCGATTTCTTTTAAACCCCATGCTATCAGTTATGAAAGATTTCATTTTTTTTTTTTTTTTTTTTTTTGAATTTGTACAACTCAGCAATCAATTGCATTCAGCTAAGCAACGTGCTTAGTGGACAATCTGAACACGTTATCGCTGACAACAGAGCAAATACAAACAAGGTTCACGGTGGTGTGTTTGTAGGGGATTTGGGGAGGGCGAGGGGGATGGGGGATGGGCCCCCGATAGCCGATGTCAGCGTCGCAGTCGCCGTCACCGTCGCTGTCAACGCTGCTTACATTATTTGCCGGCTATTTTTAAATGAACGGTAATTGGGACACTATCAGCGCTAGCGGCGACGCTGACTGAGCGGTTGGCGTCAGCAATTGCTATTCGAAATATGGAGAATACCAAAAACGCAATTGTAAAATAATACACAAAATCAAATACATTTTTGTAGCTAATTAAAATGAATAATTGGGCATTAAAATTGTTTTATTTTACAGATTTTTTCTCGATGCCTGCCACACAAATGATTGGAACGCAGGCCTGCCTAATGGATTACACTTATGATATGCAACAGCAGCAGCAGCAGCAGCATCATCATCATCATCACCATCAACAACAGCAGCAGCAGCAGGAACAAATGCAGCAGCAACAGACGCAGCAGCAGCTGCATCCACGCATCCATCAACATTATCAAGGTCATTTGCATCGCGCTAACCGTGATGTGAGTCGTTGCATGATGTCGCACATGATTTAGAAACATCCATATTATCTATATATATATATATATGTATATATATATATGCAGATGTATATGCGGTATTTGTATATAGCACACAAACGTACACAAACACAACATGCAACAGTTCACCGACACGTCTCTCTGTCCGTTACCAAAAATTTTCCATTTACCGCCGAATTTGCTTATAGAAAATGTATATCCAAAAATTTGCATATTACTCACACAGAAAAATTCACAGACGCACACACACACACACATACTCACAATTACAAACACAACCGTAGAAAACAGACGGCGTGCCAACGTCGCGTATACTTAACGAAATAAGCAAATAAGCAATAGAAATGAGCCAAAGCAATTGTTAAAAATATCCACAATTAAATGGCAAACGTATCAATTAATCAATCAATAATATATATATATGTATATATATCAAGTGAATTGTTATATATGGCCGCATTGTACAAACATCTAAAACACAAACAAAAAAGAGAGGAAATATTTGTATTAGTACTCGCAACAAATCGGTTTTAAATCAATTATGTACTTAAAATGAAATTGAAATTTTATTAATTAATATTAACAACCACTTAAATGTTGCAATCTAACTAACACTTAAGCAATATCTAGTTAAGTCTAATATAGCATTAAGTTCAATATTTGTCCAAATTGGCAAAGCTTTGCAAGCAAGAAGGCCCTTCACAAAGTATTTGCAACACATTTATAAGGCTATTTGTAATTCTAATTACAACTACATCGCTACAAATTACATAGTGTGTAATTTGTTCTCTGTATGTACAGCTATAAAATACTGTACTCTCTTCATATTCTAACTTTATTTTTCGCTCTACGTATCATTACTGATATACATTTTGTTCTATATCGTATAACTCATTTCTCACAGTCAAGAATCTTGTGTATTTCCTTTGCTAACGCCGGCAATTGCAAACACTAATTATTATCGAGTGTTGTTTGATTGGTCTGTGCAAAGTTTTTTCCGTAAACTTATAAAGGCATCTGGCATTCGCTGGCAATCAATAAAGAGTGCAATATCGGTAATTAGAATTTTACAATTTTCTGGCGTTCTTCCAGTTGTTGAAATGGAACAATGTGTATTTTTCAGACCCATATCTAACTTTTCTCCTACATTTTCTTAATATTTCCTTGAATTTTGATAATTCAAGCAGCTGGTCCAATCCAATGAAATACTTGAATATTTCGTTTTCTTGGTTTTGATTCTGATATTGAGACTAACGAGCTTCTTAAAGACCTGAACAAAATTTATTGACACTTTTATCGGTTACAAAAATTGCCTTGCAGTTTTTATATTACCGGAATTGTACAAACAAATATTTAAAGATATTTTCAAACATAAATTTCTTCTTTTTTTTACAAACAAAGCCTATACAAGTATATTTTCTGAAATTAGTACAACTTTTCTATTCCGATCCAGAATTTTCTTTTAACGTTTTCAAAACCTTTTCAATAGTTTGTCTTTTAATTACATATAAATGTTATTATTCTGAGGAAATCATTTTACTGGATATATTTAATGTTTTCTTCGGCATTTTAGCAGTGATGCAAATCGAATACTGCTACACAGATATCATTAAACGAATGCGGAGTATGTATGCTAATATTCCATATTAAATGTGCAACTCCATTAACTAGCTTAAAAGCTAGTTAACCAAAATCTCCTCTTTTGGGTGTTTTTTTGAAGATAAATTATTGTCAATGTACATTGGAAACTGTTCAAGAATTGTTTAGCCATATGCATTGAATGTGGAAATGAAGAATTATCAGTTCCACTTCTTTTATTTAAATATTTATCCCATTGTGTTTTTCTCTACTTAAAAAGAAAAAATGTCGCGTATATTCCTCCCAGTTTCGATTAAAGTTTATTTCTGAATGGATTTTATAAAACCTGTTATTGAGAATGTTTTTCAGTTCTTTATATTCAATACAAGTTTAATTTGTTGAAGTAAACTAATTCGGAGCTTGTATTTTCAGTTTTCCACACGTGTGTGGAATTTGTTAATGACTATATTACAATCGTTATTTTCCAGGCCTATAAAGAAATCTTCCTTATTTTATCGATACCAAAATATGCACATTTTTTGAAAACTACATATTTTTTCTGTTTTCGAAAAATGCGTCTTTTCATTTGTGTACTTGATCCAAAACTTTCAATTGCATTGCCAAAACCGTTTCGATATTCAGCCTTGTCATATTTACTTCTAAAGTCTTGTGAAGTTTTTCTAGTCCTATGAAGAACTCTTTGCGCTTCCTAATTTTTTCTCTCCATATTTTGTACGAGTTTTCTAATGTAATAAATTCTCCGACCTTTTCAATCCAATTTCCATTGAAGTTTTCATTCTGAATTGGAAATCTCTCGTCGGGAGAGATGAAATAAAGGAGATTTATTTCATATCGGAAGGTGTTATAAACTAATATCGAGCGTGCAAATGAAATATTTCCTTTGAATTGGAATATATTGAACTGCACGGTGCACAAATTAAGTGCTATTCTGTTTTAATTATTTAACAATCTATTTTGCACCACTAAATAATTAAATGTCACATTATCATTCACACCAAATTCACAAAGCCCAACTGCTTTGTTTCAATATACTCATCATGTTTGATTGTTATAAAAATTGTAGACAAAGCCTAAAATATATAAAAATAGTAAAAAATGATTTGAAATAAATAGTCCAGCAGTTCAAGAACCTGTGCATCAGTCTGTAGAACTACAATCTGAATCCTATAAATTGTAAGCGAATCGCAAATAATTTCTGTAGTTAACATTTAAGTCAAATCTGTCTAAAATTCTGTAAATTAAGTCTTCATGCCGCACTCTGTTGCAAAACACTTTGGGAAAGGCCTAGCAAATAAAAAATTCGGAATTAGGAAAACCACTGAAATGGAATAAAAAATTCGAAAATAAAACTGATAGAGAAAAACTCTTTGCTCTCTGCTCGTTTACAGACGGCCCACAACAAGAACAGCAGCAGCGACAACAAAAATTATGCAATACCTTAGAGTCCATAAATGATATACTAGATGCTAAATGTGAATCCAAATTCACAGATGAGGCAGCTGATTTGTATATAGCCACACATGGCGGTTGTCTTCATCACTACAAGCCGCTGCCGCTGTGCAGTTGGGTTGATGCGGTCGAAGAGTTTGAAATATAACACTTATTACATATATCTATCAACAATATATATTTATATAGAGTCTTCTCTAACCATAATGCATTGTATAACGTAGCCTAAGTAGAAAGTAAGAATTGCAACTTAACACAAAATGGATTTTTACTTAAATCCCAAAAGGTGCTTAGATTTATTCAATGAAGTGTAATAAAAGCTTTAAACCTGAAAATGAAACTAATATCAACAGATCAGTCTGCGTTTCCTTGTTCTTGTTAGAGTAAACAAAGTTTTTAACATGTTGTTAAAATTAACTTTGTGTTTTCTTGCCGACATATATAAGCGTTAATTCCCAGATAAATTCTAACAATTGTTAACAGTGAACAGTAATTGGCAGCCTAATAAACATGTTCCAAATAAAGCCCCACCAATTTTATTATATTGTTAACAAAATGATGAAGGAAATTAATACGAACATGAAAAAACCTTTCCAAGTTCGTTGTGTATATTTTCTGATAAGAATTGAACAAATTGTACATTAAAATGCTTTTAAATGCCATCAAAATCTCCTTTGATTCCGTGGAATACTATATAGTTGCAATTTTCCAGCTGCTGTGAGCGCACATCCTAAATCGTGAGCGTTTGGTGCTCTGCGTTCTCCACATTGATGTAGTTCTCCTGCACATCCTTGACCATGAAATCAACCAGATTGTTCAAGTCATATTTGTGCTGCCAGTGCCAATCACGTCTGGCATCCGAGTCGTCAAAGACCTCCGGCCAGGAATCGGCTATCGACTGCCGGCTGTCCGGCTTGTAGGTGACATGCAAATGGGGCACATGCTTGCTCAGCTTATCCACCAGCTCCTCGGGCGTAAACGACATGGCTGTCACGTTGTAGACACGTCGCTGCAGCTGCTCATTGGGCGCACGCATGAATTCGAGCAGTGCCCTGTGCGGAGGTGAAAGGCAAATAGTAAATGTTCTATTGCACGGATTTTTCTACTCACCGCAGACAGTCCTCAATGTACATCATGGGCAGCCGTGTGTCCGGCCTCAGGTAGCACGTGTACTTGCCATGGCGGAGCGCCTCGTGAAAGACTGCAACAGCATAGTCTGCAAAGAAGTAGATTTATGGTGGTTATGCTTTAGTGGAAATGGGGTTAGGTTAGAACTTAAGAAACTTGACTTTTAAAAAATTTTAATTTCAAGATACTTGAAACCAACTTTGAAATGAGCATTTTGTTTTCTCTCTATTTAATCTCCCCTATCCTTTATTAAAAGTGAGGCTAGGTTAGCACTAAAGAAACTGATAAATGAATTATACATTAAGTTGAAAAAATAGAAATTTAAAGAAACCTTAAGTCCACCAACTTTTCAATGAGAATTTGGTTTTCTATCTGTCCAGTCTCCTGTATCCTTTATTAAACGTGAGGTTAGGTTAGCACTAAAGAAACTGATAAACGAATTAGCGCAATGAAGAAGCACTCTTATATATTAACTTACAAAAAACAACTTTTAAATGAGCATTTTTTTCTATCTGTTCAATCTTCGCTATATTTTATAAAAAAAGTGAGGTTAGGCCCGCACTTAAGAAAACGATAAGTTGTGAAAAATCACTCACATATTAACGTGAAAAAAAATAGTAATTTTAAGAAGTTTTAAAGTCAACTATTGAAGACTTTTAAGTGAACAATCTTCTCTATACTATTATATAGAATCAATTTAATAGTGCAGTTTTCCGGACAACACAACCAGAAAATAGCTGCAAAATATTCGTAAATCGCTTAATCAGCGGCCTGGATTGTGCATTGTCGTCTTGGAACAATCCACCTCGCATCTTTCAGCTAGTGCACTAACATAATATCCACAATTGTCATGCCATGGATGACTTTAGACTAGCAGTAATTGGCTTGAATCAAGCTTGTAAATTAGCTTAGCCCGACGACACAGTTTGGCTGGCGAAAGTATCTGCGAGATACTCTTTCTATTAGACGCATTGCAATAATGTTGCTGATATATTCCGATTGCTACTCACCCGTAGTGCCGCCGCCAGGCGGATCGCTCGAAATGACGCCCGGGAAACGCAGGCATCTGAAATCCAAGCCGAATTTGTGATAATAATATTCGCCAATTAGCTCGGCGTGCACCTTGGAAACGCCGTAAATAGTGCGCGGCCTTTGTATCTGCGGGAATGAGACCTCATTTAAATATCGAACAAACTGCACGGGGAGCGGCAACACCTACCGTTACGTTCGGCGTGGGATTGCGGGGACTATCGGGCCCAAAGGCTCCAATCGTGCTGGGCACGAAGATGCGCAGCTTATACTGTTTGGCCAGCTCGATAACATTGTGCACGCCCTCAATGTTGACCCTAAGTTGGGGATTATGCAATGTCAATTAATTGGACCATTCTTGGGATCAATCGGAGCTGGATTTACCTCACCGCCAAGGGCACATTTTGCTCACCCACCGCACTGAGCAGGGCCGAGAAGTGTATTAGCCAGTCGATGCGATGATCAACGACAATCCTCTGCAGACCCTTAAAGTCCAATATATCGGCGAATATATAGGGCCCATTCGCCAGCACCGCCGGACTGGGCTTTATAATGTCCGACAGTATAACGCTCTCGCTGCCGTACTGGGAGCGCAGCAATTTGGCGCACTCGATGCCCAGTTGGCCGAGCCCACCTGCACAAAGGAGCAAGCAGCAGATACGTTAGAACAGCTGGATTTCGCCTTGGCATCTATAAATATAGGTCCCCGGCCTCCGTTCGGGCAGCGCACGTCTTGAATAACTGACCCGTGATTAGGATTTTTGGCGGTCTGCTGGCGGGCGTCTGCTGATGCATCCGCCGCAGCGCCGGCTGCATCTGGCGCCGACTGGCCACCAGGCTCAGGCTCAGGCACTTGCGCCACATTCTGACGATATTTGATTTTCTTGCACAAGGACTCGAGTACGGGACGAGCTGGAACTATTGCTAGACGCGACGCGTCGCAACGAGTTACAATTTTCAACTGATTTCGAAATTTAGCAAATCATTTTCACGAGCAGCGTGCATCGAAAATATTCACTATATACGCGTATTCGCGTACATATCGGGTGAGCAGTCGGATTTCCATTCGTTAGTTGTCGGCTGTTGGCAAACACTCAATTTCAGTTTTTTTTTTGCTTTTTTTTTTTTATTCATTATGAGATGTTATAGTTGTTGGCGTCGTTGTCACCATGGCAAAAGATTCGCTCGGTTTTGCCATTTATATTTCAATAAAAAGCGAAAGCAGCGGCTGCTGAGAGGAGGCCCGGCACTTGACAACAACAACCAAAGGAAAAACAACAACAACCACCGAAATAGTTTAACTGGGCGGGTTTCCTTTTGGGGGGCATGTCTATTTCGAATACTATATATGCGACTGTGTTATGCAAAAATACATGGAACCAAATTTATACGGGGTGCTCAATACGCCACTGGCGACGAGGCAGGCCCCCTATGGGTAGAGCCGATCGGACAAGGTGCCTACTAACGGTATGCGGTCTGCTCAACCTGCAGAGTATGAGTACTGGAGTATAGATAAGCACTTTAGTTTACTTAAACTCAATAACTCAGTTATTTAATACCATGTGACAGACTTCAAAGTCGCATAACTTTGTCAAAACTGAACCGATTTGCATGATGTTTATCATCTTCGTCATGGTTTGGCATCTGGATTGATTCTGCATTTAAATTTAAATCGTTTTTGAAAATTAATTTTTTTTCCATTTTTTCCAAAAAAAATCCTTTACTCCCCCCTTCTCATTTTACAAAAAAAATTTTTTTTTTTGACTTGGAATCGCCAAATTGTAGTTTCAATCGATTACGGGTGCATAAATTAGTATAAAAAGCAACTTTAAAAGTGATTCTGAGGGGGTCGATTTTTCTGTCAAAAATCATGCCAAAATTGACAATAATTTAGACATGTAAAGTTCCCAATCCATACTGGCCAGACTTCAAAGTCCCATAACTTTGTCAAAACTGAACCGATTTGCACGATGTTTACCATTCTCGTCATGGTTTGGCATCTAGATTGATTGTGCATTTAAATTTAAATCGTTTTTGAAAATTAATTTTTTTTCAATTTTTTCCAAAAAAAATCCTTTACTCCCCCCTTACTCATTTAACCAATTTTTTTTTACTTGGAATCGCCAAATTTTATTTTTAATCGATTGCGGGTGCCAAAATTAGTATAAAAAGCAACTTTAAAAGTGATTCTAAGGGGGTCGATTTTTCGGTCAAAAGTCATGCCAAAATTGACAATAATTTAGACATGTAAAGCTCCCGAATACCATACTGACCAGATTTCAAAGCCCCATAACTTTGTCAAAACTGAACCGATTTGCACGATGTTTACCATTCTCGTCATGGTTTGGCATCTAGATTGATTCTGCATTTAAATTTAAATCATTTTTGAAAATTAATTTTTTTTTCAATTTTTTCCAAAAAATATCCTTTACTCCCCCCTTACTCATTTTACAAAAAAAAAATTTTTTTTGACTTGGAATCGCCAAATTTTATTTTTAATCGATTGCGGGTGCTAAAATTAGAGTAAAAAGCAACTTTAAAAATGATTCTGAGGGGGTCGATTTTTCTGCCAAAAATCATGCCAAAATTGACAATAATTTAGACATGTAAAGCTCCCGAATACCATACTGGCCAGAATTCAAAGTCCCATAACTTTGTCAAAACTGAACCGATTTGCATGATGTTTACCATTTTCGTCATGGTTTGGCCTTTGGATTGATTCTACATTTAAATTTAAATCGTTTTTGAAAATTAATTTTTTTTCAATTTTTTCGAAAAAAATCCTTTACTCCCCCCTTACTCATTTTACAAAAAAAAAAATTTTTTTTGACTTGGAATCGCCAAATTTTATTTTTAATCGATTGCGGTTGCCAAAATTAGTATAAAAAGCAACTTTAAAAATGATTCTGAGGGGGTCGATTTTTCTGTCAAAAATCATGCCAAAATTGACAATAATTTAGACATGTAAAGTTCCCAAATCCATACTGGCCAGATTTCAAAGTCCCACAACTTTGTCAAAACTGAGCCGATTTGCACGATGTTTACCATTTTCGCCATGGCTTGGCCTCCAGATTGATTTCCATTTTCAGCATTATATTATTTGACTTATAATTTTATTTACAAGCTTTATTCTACGCTTCTGCTGAGCCTATTCAGAACTTCCGTTGAACTCATTTAACCCCCATTTACAAGCTTTACTCTGCGCTACTGCTTAGTCTATTCAGAATTTGAGTTTAACGGCTTTTGAAGCAAAGCTTTCGGTCACTACCCACCAAATTGAGGCGAGATTCAATTAACCTTGAGAACAACAGAAACGAATGAAAGCGTCAGCTTTTCAAGGGTACAAGCATGAGTTCATTTCATTAGAGGTAAGGGCAAGGGCCTGTAAATGGCAATCCAGACACATGATTGGACCCCAATTGGAAAACGTGTGCTATGTCATCTGATAATGAAATGAACTTGCACTAATTTTGCAGCACGGAATGCAAATTGTTTTTCCCTCAAGGGGTTATCAGCATCGTCGGACATATATGCATACAGGGTGCATGCGCGTACAGGGTGCGACTGTGAAATAAATGATTTATGTCAGTTTGGCAGCCTTGAGGAATCAAGCGAGTACGTAAATATTGTGGCTGAACTAAAAATACGCGTGAATACGCATTTTAAGGCCTGCAACTAATAGAAGAGACAGCTGGGCATTTTGAAAGCATGCGCGTATTTTTCTTCTTTACATAACAGATAGGCAGCAGCGCCAGGCAGTTTTCTAATAAATTCCATATTTTAGGGAAGTTTTCAATCGCAGCACCCATCACAGACCCGTGTTCAGCGAAGCGGTTCAAAAACTGGAGACGACGACGTCGCCGCTTAATTTTATGTAACTTACACAGAAAGAGACAATAACGACGACGACGGTAAAAAACAACAAAAACGAAACATAAATGTATGAATCAAGTGCTTTATGAGGCCTTTAATTTAATTTAGCCAAAGTGAGCCGAGCATAGAGAGCCCCTGAGATATCGTGAGATATCGGGCAAGGAAATGACAACGGCTAGAAAAATGAAAGTGAAACATAAAACGTCACATTAAATGCGTAACAACGAATTTTTAATACAGTTCTAACTGTTGAAAATAAATAAAAATGCAAGTTTAGAATAAAAACTTAACAATAAAAAATATGCTGTACTATAATAACATCTGCGACATAAAAAATTTAAATACCCAATATACCAGACGTTTAAAAAATGTAATAAATTTATAGATTGAATGCTAGTATTTAAATAATTATTTAATTTATAAGGTGTTTTTTTTTTTTCAATTTGCACTTTAAACGAAGAGCTTAGAGTGGGAGAACGAGACAGACTATCTAACTAATATATTGCGAACTTGCAACCAATCGAAATTGAATGAATGCTGATGAATGTTAAAATGATAGCTTCATAAAGTTTAGCAATATTATTATAATGACAAGCTGGCACTTGCCAAACTACTGGCTGAAGTCGGGCCTTTTTTGGCCTTCGGCGCTCAACAAGCAATTTCCTCACATAATTCGCTAATTTCACTTGCAATTTCAATATTATCTTAACAGCATTAACAACCTCGCCCCGACAGCAACATGACCAGGCACAGCCCAAACACCAGCGACGACCCCTGAGGGCTGGTCACAGTTCAGCTAACAGCTGGAGTCCACATGCGATCCACACCAAGTGCTTGGAGCCAAGTTAATAGCCAAGCCGTCTCGCGAGTGCGAATCAGCCAAGTGTGGCGCCAACTATGCTCCGATATTGCACAGGCAGGAAGCATTCGCTTCTTGGCGCTACTCCCCCGCATTCCAGTTAGTTGTGAGCGCTCAAAACATTTGTGGAAATCTTGAGTAATCTTGTGGCTCCACATAACGTTTTCAAAACAGTTTTAACGCGCATTCCGGTCGAGACGGTTCGGCAATTCGGCTCCTAAAATTTGCTGAGCAAGTTTTAAGTGCGTTTTTAATTCAATTGCAGAAAACTAATAACAAAAGCAAAAGTGCGCTAGAAAGTGAAGCGAAAATTGTTACAAATATATCCAAAAAGAAAAAAAGAAGAAAAACGAATAATAATCAATGTTTATGAAAACATAATAATTTAGAAAATAAAGTGCTTTTATAAACGTAACTCAAAACAGTCACACGGATATTTCAGATACGCTTTTATTGGAGTAAGCTTGAAAATATTAGACTGCTGCTTCCTGGCGCTAGGTGGCGCTGTGTATTTGTATTTATACTTTGTTCCAGCCTCCTGGATGTAAAAACTAATTAGTTTAGTACTTAAAACAACATTTGTACAATCTCCCGCTGCCGATCTTAAGTTTCTGCATTCTGCAAGCCGTTGAAAACCGTTTTCATGTACAAACAACTCCCACAGAACTAACAGTTATTTAATTAGGAGAGACTCAAAAGAAATCAGAGCACAGTAAGAAACTCTATGAAAACAAGTGGTGAAACTGTCGCCACAGAAGATGCCTCCACACAGACCTTCAAGTCACACTTAGTTGCGGCAGGCGCAGATCCGTAGTACAACTCCCAGCTGCGCTTAGAGCTTGGCTCTGAGCGGCAGCTGGAAGCCAACGAAATTACAGACAATGATGAAAACGACAATAATTTCAAGGTTCGTTTGATGTAAACTCCGCGCGCATGCGTATAGAGAGTGCCTCGGAGGGGCAACATTCAGCGGCTCTTCAGACCGTTTCACTCCCAGCCGAAGCTACGACTTCTATTTTTTTTTTTTTTTTTTGTTAAATGATTACAAAATTTTGTTGAAAAGCCATGTTACGCTTCTCGGCGCAAAAAGTTTCTTTTTTTTTTTTTTTGTTGGCCGAAGTTGCGCAGCTGCAGCGAGACTAGAGCTATACTTAGGCAGACTCGGTAGCTATAGCCCCGGATTGTAGATACGCTTGCGAAGAGTCTTTGTCTTATGAAGTCTCTGGGCTATTGCACAAGTCGTAGTGCGACTTCCTGTCAGGGCTTCGACAGGCGAATGGACGCCGGAAAAACGCGTTTTTCAATTGCTTGCATAAGTAAGAGGAATCTCAAGTATCACGTATTAAAATCAAACAGAATATATGAGTAAATCTTCTTCTATTTTACAGTACAGCAAGGTAAATTCCAGCCAGGTTGGAAATTTCAGAATGCCAATAACTTTTTTACACCCCCATAATTTCTCATTTTTTGCTATTGAACTTAGTACAGTAAGGTAAAATTCGGCCAAGTTGGAAATTTCTGAATTTCAAAAACGTTTTTTTGAACTACTATAAACAAAAAAAAAAACGTTTTACGATAATTTTTTTGTAAATGCATTTTTTTTTTAATTTGTTACGCAGATCTTGTAGAATTAAATAATCAGTCTCAACAGCTGATAAAGCAATTGACAACTTTATTTGATTTAAAGCAAATATGCAGCTCCTATCTTATCAAAGCAGCGCCCTCATAAATTATAGCCAATAAAATAGCTTTGGAAATTTTCACAATTCAATTTCTGGCTAAACAAATGGAAGAAAAGTCGCATTAGCAGCGTTTTATGCGTTTTATTTAAAGCAATTAGCGGCCTTCGTAGCCGTTGATTCGCTCAACAACCAAATCGTTGACCAACTCCCTCATATTGTTGGCCACGATGAAGTCGAGATGGTTGAAACTCTTGAGGGGCACGCGATGGTCTTCGGTCAGATGGGGGAGCTGGGCGATCAGAGTGTCAACGTCCTGGGGACCGCACAGGGCGTCATTTTGGCTGGAATAGGAGTGCGTATTGGCCGTAATCTTGCTCAGATCGTACTCTGGCGGCGTATCCTGGCCATAGAGCGCCAGATTCTTCTTGCTGCCCCAGTCGTACTGGCGGAACGCGTGCGAGGACGCCAGCTGCATATAATGGATGCCCTGATTGCTGGAGGAGCCCGCCGGATGCGTTTCAATCAAGCTCTGCATGGAGGTCTAAAGCAGTGGGAAAGTACATTGATAGCGAGGGAATTATAGCGAGTGCGAATTATAGACCCGAGCTAGGCACTCACGATATTGATATTCTCGTAGCCGCCGTTGGCGAACATCAGGAAGCCGTTCATGCAGATGGAGTCGTACGGACTGCCGCTGCCGCAGCCGTTGTCGACCAGGCGGTTGATCAGATTGTTGTACGGTATCAGTTCGGTGTCCACCAGCAGCTGGCTCCAAACGCCGCCGGGCGTGCCCACCAGCGGGCCCAGCCATCTGAATACGGGCGATCTGCCGTGGTCGAAGAAGGCGCACGGCGCCAGCAAATGGGCGGAACGAACCTTCTTGTTGTACTCGGGACGTTCGGACATGAGCACCAGGTAGACGGTCGTGCCCTGCGAGTGGCCCGCATAGTGGAGCTGCTGGTGCTGCGTCTCGTCGAGGATGTAGTCGATCATGGCCGCGATGTCGATGGTGCCGATCTCGTGCCAGTCGAAGTGCCAGAACTTGGGGCTATTCAGCGAGATCTGGACGTTGGCCCTCGAGTAGATGTTGCCGCGGGCGTTGCCCAGCCAGACGTCGTAGCCGGCGTCGGCCAGCAGGTAGGCCAGCGAGTTGTCCGGCCCGGAGCAGAGCCAGCAGTCCGAGTTGCTGAACAGGCCGTGCTGCAGCAGCACGGGCGGACGCACCGTGTTCCTGTTGTTCAGCTTGTGCGAGTACGGGATGCGGAAGAGGGTCAGCTGATAGCCATCCTCGGTGACCACCACATGGGTCTCGGCCGGATAGCCGTGGGAACGTATGCGCTCATCCGATCCGACCATCTCGTGCAGACTGATTTTGGGAACGGCGGACGCCCGGCCCAGGGCCAGCACCAGCGGGAGAACGTAAAGCAAAGCGCGCATTGTAGACTCTAGAAGGAACCTCTGGGGTCTGACAACGCCAGCTGTGCGAGCTCCATTTATAGTCGGCGTGAGAGGGCGATAGAGGAGATAGAGCTCTTCAAGCCACTTATCAATCCATACGGCTTGATTTATTCCAGGCCTGATAACTCCACAGATATAGATAGCTGCAGAGCCTGTTACCATTAATTTAAGGCCCGATGGAATCGTGTCTTGCCCGAGGGGGTAAATCTTGCGATCTAGTATTGGCACCTATTTTTGGCAACAGTCCAATAATTTATATATCCATTCGATCTGATATAGCTGCAATACAAAGTGGCGAAAGTCCCCCTTTTGTTTATACTTTTGGAATTTCTGAATGGACAAGTACAACCAGCTGTGCACCCGTATTATCATAATCATTTTCGGTTGGTGCGAGGAGTATTATCAAATTATTGCTATTACCACCGTCTAGGGTTGGGACACTAATCAGCATTTCTGGTTGGCATTAATCCACTTTGTAATTGCCTATTTTTACTAGTATCTATGTAGATTCCATGGCTCTGATACTGGTCAATTGTTGTACAGTGAAACGTGCCTACAACAAGCTGGAGTCAAATCAAAAATATATAAATAATATATAAAGATTGTCTGTCAGACTTTGCTTTCGACTGAGCTTGTACTTGTTGAGAATTCCAACGAGTTTTTACTTTAATATATTAAATATTAAATATATTAAGAAAATATTTATTTAAAATACAATTATTATAATATTAGTAAGTAACGATATCAGGACTAGAAAGAAGTTTTGGAATGTTTTTTAAAACTAAGAATTGGCTCGAACTGTGAACCGAAGCACCAAGAAATATTTTTCATAATTTTAATTCTTTTTATTTATTTTTATTTACCTTTTTTTGACGATTGCTTTTCAAGCTTAAAGAGAGTGTGTTATTTTTTAAAATACTTCTCGAAGTATAATAAGATACTCATATCTTAAACTCAACTAGATCAAATAACATATAGATGCCTAGGGTTCCCCAGCATTCCTCTCCAAAGATCGACTCTGATTTTCAGCCTCAACTCTGGTTGCTAAGCTTTGTGCGTATCTTTTAGGTATGCGCCAGTCCGGCTGGGCCATTCCCATGAACTAAGCGAATCCCAGGATGCTGCTGCTATCCATCCTACTGCTCTATGCCGCCTGGTCAGCGCCAGTTCGAGCGGACAGCTGTCCGCCCTCCGAGGCGATTCTGCCCTGTCGCTGCTCGCTGCGGGGCAAGGAGATCCAGATTTGGTGAGTTGCGCCGGAAGAGTTTCGCTCCGTTGTCCTCGCTAAGCTAATCTCTGGGTGCAGGTGCTCGCACAGCAATTTGCCGCAGATAATGGACGGCCTGAAGGCCGTGGAGCGCAACATTAAGACCCAGATTGATGAGCTGGTGCTGGAGAACAATCAGCTGCCGGCGCTGCCGGGACGGTTCTTTGGCAATCTGCAGATCGTGCGGCTGATGCTGCGCTACAATAGCATCGAGCGTGTGTCCAACGGATGGCTGAACGAGCTGGAGAACAGCCTGGTGGAGATATTCATCGTGGAGCCACAGCTGCGCAGCATTCCGGCGGAGAGCCTGAACGGCATGATCAATATGCTGGCCATAACGATACAGAGCGATGAGCTGAAACACCTGCCGGACTTCTCCGGCCTGCTCAGCCTCACGTACGTGAGTGTCCAGAGCGGCTCCCTGACCGAACTGCAGCCGCTCAGCTTCCGGCATCTGCCCAAGCTGCAGCACATTCACATCACGGGCGGCTCGGGCCTGACCCGGCTGGAGGCGGGCCTCTTCGATGGCCTGATCTCGCTGAAGAATCTCGACCTGAGCCGCAACGGACTCAACTGGATACACCTGCGCGCCCTGGCCCGGCTGCCCAATCTGGTGAGCCTGAAGCTCTCGCACAATCAGATCAGCGACGTGGGCATGGTGGGGCGCATTGTCAAGGATCTGGAGCACCTGAAGAAGCTGCGCCTCGACCACAACATCATCAATGTCATTGAGGACGGCTCCTTCGTGGACCTGCCGAATCTGTCGGAGCTGCATCTGAACGACAATCGGATCACGGAGCTGCAGTACGGCGCCTTCCTGCGCACGCCCCAGCTGAAGACCATCCACCTGCACAACAATCTCATACGGCGCATCCACCCGGAATCGCTGCTGCAGGCCTCCGGCAGCGGCGTGGAGGCCGTGCACATCTACAACAACGAGATCGCCCACGTGGAGGCGCTACGCGCGCTGCTGGACGCGCTGCCCACGCTCCGCTTTCTGGACATGAGCGGCAATCTGCTGGTCGAGCTGCCCTACGGCGCCCTGCGCGGCCACGGCACGCTGGAGCAGCTGCATCTGAACAACAATCAGCTCCGGCTGATCGAGCGCGATGCTCTGATGGCGATGCCGGCGCTCCGGGAGCTGCGCATGCGCAACAACAGCCTCAGCTCGGACCTGCCGCTGCCGTTCTGGAACCTGCCCGGCCTGAAGGGCCTGGACCTGGCCCAGAATCAGTTTGCGCGCGTCGACGCCCAGCTGCTGGCGGGCCTGCCGTCGCTGCGGCGGCTCGATCTCAGCGAGAACGGGCTCAGCGATCTGGCGGCGAACAGCTTCCGGCACAACGGCCTGCTGGAAACGCTGAACATCTCCTCCAACGAGCTGAGCCACATACATGCCGGCACGTTCATGCACCTGGAGCGGCTCTTCGAGGTGGACGCCAGCTTCAATCAGCTGGCGGCCGTCATGCCCGGCCTGCCGCAAATTGTGGAGCGCATCTCGTTGCGCGGCAATCGGATAACGGGCCTGCCCGCCGCCGGCAGCAAGTCGCTGCAGCTGCCCAATCTGCGCATGCTCGATCTCAGCCAGAATCGGATTGAGCAGCTGGCGCGGCACGGCTTCCAGGCGACGCCCGAGCTGCGCGTGCTGAGCCTGGCCCAGAACCACCTGCGCCAGCTGGAGGACACCGTGTTCATTGGCATACAGCGCCTGGAGCTGCTCCATCTGCAGGACAACCAGCTGGGCCAGGCGGACGAGCGGGCGTTGCTGCCGCTCGCCGAGCTGCGCAACCTCAATCTGCAGTCGAACAAGCTGGAGTCCGTCACGGACAACTTCTTCTCGAACAACAGCCGGCTGGAGCAGCTGGACCTCTCCCGCAATCTCATACGCAGCATTTCGCCCACCGCCTTCGACAACCAACGGGCGCTCGAGTACCTCGATCTGTCCGGCAATGCGCTCCTGGACATCTCGGTGGGCCTGGGCAATCTGCACAGTCTGCGCGACGTCGATCTCAGCTACAATCAGATATCCCGCGTGCACGCCGACGTGGTCAACGCCTGGCGCAACGTGGTGGAGATACGCCTATCGAACAACCTGATCGTCGAACTGCAGCAGGGCACGTTCCGCAACCTGCCCAAGCTGCAGTATCTGGATCTGAGCAGCAATGAGATTGGCAGCGTCCAGCCGGGCGCCCTCAAGGGCCTGCCGGAGCTGCAGGAGTTCGTGCTCGCCGACAACAAGCTGGTGGAGCTCAAGGATCATGTGTTCGAGGAGCTGCCCTCCCTCCTGGCCTCACATTTCCAATACAACAAGCTGCGCTTCATCTCCCCAGAGAGCTTCCATCACGCCAACTCGCTGGTCTTCCTCAACCTGTCCAACAACCACTTCCGCACCATGGAGAACATCGGACTGCGCAGCATGCGCAACCTGGAGGTCCTCGATCTGTCCACCAACGGCGTCAAGCTCGTCTCCACCATGCCACTCAAGGCCCTCAATTGGCTGGTCGAGCTGAAGATGGACAACAACCAAATATGCCGCATTCAGGTAGGCGTAGACATGACCACAGATTGTGGCCGCTTCTCCAACTACACAACTTTCCCGTACATTTGCCAGGGCTCCCCCTTTGAGACCATGCCCCGACTGCGCGTCCTCTCCATGCGCAACAATCAACTGAGATCCATCAAGGAGCGCACCTTTCGGAATCTGAGGGGCAACATTGCCATACTCGACGTGGACGGTAAGCCTTTCAAGCCAAAACTTGGCAGTCGGGTGTAACCGACTGCGCCATACTCTTTCACCGTATAAAACCAGCCTAAAATAGTCGAAAACGGTCTTAGTTATTATAGTTATTTTGGAAGGAGATAGAGATTTAGCCGCCCCCAAGATATATAGAATAAAGACTTCAGTTTATAATTAAAAGGCCGCTAATTGAACTTAATTGGCCGTAAAGAGAGTTCTGGGTGTATAATCTTTTCACTTCATATTTTCGGGAACGATGCTTAGATATAACATACAAGTTCTTGAATTTCAATCGATAATCATATTAACTCATAATTTTCATTATTATGAATGAATATGAAAATCGGGCTTCAGCTTATAGGAGTTAAGAGTATTTAAGAAATTGCTGGCTGGTCAGAATATAAGGGCTGTAAAGAAATATGAATGATGGTGGCTAAAAACCAAAAGTTTAAGCTTAACAATTTTCTATTTCAAGTAGGAAAATGCGTTCAGAAAGCTTTTAAGATTTCGAGACTAAAGGGAACAAGTTTTTACTTGGCTCTCGCCTTTTGAATGCAAAGTATCTTTGTTCTTTATTCACTTCCATTTATGCCCTTCGCTCAGGTAATCCCATCGACTGCAACTGCGAGATGCAGTGGCTCTCCGTCTGGCTGCAGGAGACGAATTTTCCGTATCCCGGGCCCAAATGCAAGGACGGGCGCCTCCTGCGCGCCGCTCGCATGGAGCGCAGCCTGTGCGCCGGCCTGGAGCTCTTCAACGAGAACAACGAGCGCACCGATGGGAATCACCTGCCGCTGCTCAACGAGCACGGCGATGTCTTCCAGCGCGACCTGCCCGAGGATTTCAGCGATGAGTGCGAGGCGAACGGCGAGCGCCCGATGGTGGGCGACAGCGAGTACTTCTACGATCAGTACGTGGACTCCACGGACGTGCCGGACGCCAGCAATGCGGTGGGCAGCAGCTCGCAGCGACCCAAGCCGACGCCGACGCCGACGCTCGGCGCCAGCATCGATCTGAACAATACGCTGCTCCACACCAAATACTTCAATCGCCGTCCGCAGCCGGCGGCCGGCGCCGGGTCGCCGTTCACCTTCTTCGGCTATCCCATACCCAGCCTGAGCTTGGGTCGCTTCTTTGGGTTTGGCGAGCGCGGACGCAAACAGCGCACCGATCAGGACGACCCGATGCCGGCCACCCACCGCATGGCGCACATCAATTTGCCCACCGGGCGGGGCAAGACGCGCATGTATCAGCCGAACAGCGCCGAGTTCGAGAAGTATCTGCGGGAGCAGCAGCAGCAACAGCAGGCTGTGCCCAGCGGCCGCAATCGCTACGGCGACGCCGAGGTGACCACCAATTCGGCGGAGGAGGCGCTGAGCAATGAGAGCGGCGCGGCCACAACGGCTGGCGTCTTTCGCACCACCTTTCGTGAGCCGGCGAGCATCGAGCGCGGCGGCTTCCGGCCCATTGTGCCCGCCCACGTGGGCGGCTTTATGCCTGTGCACGATCCGCAGCAGCGTCGCGGCCTCGTGGAGCCGGTGAATGTGACCGGCAAGCCGCACATGGAGCGTCACTTTGTGCCCATCGCCGTGCGCCAGGAGCAGATCCAGGCGCCACCTCGGCCAACGATCAGCGCCGAGAGCGCGGAAACGGCCACCTACGACGTCACCGAATTAACGCCCGATGTGACCACAGAGATGGTAATCGTGAAGAGCACTCGACCGATGACGACAACGGCACGCACCACAACGACGACGACCACGCCCAGCACTACGACAACAACCACAACAGAGGCTGCGAGGAGCAGCGCCTCCAGCGAGCAACAGGCGGAGGATTCACAGTACGACGATGAGGATCTGGAGGCACAGTCGGTGACGCTGCTCCGTCCGCCGAAACTCTATCAGGCGACAACGGCAGAGACCATATTATTGATACCGCCACCGGAGGAGCATGTGGCGCAGATCAAAAGCCACTCCTGGGTAACGACCACAACAGAAGCGCCCACTGATTATAAGGCCACGCACAGCGGCGGACACATGACCGCTGCGCCCACTCGAGGAGCAGCCGCAGCAGCTGTCCGCACGCCCGGTGGCCGTTCCACCATCACCAAGGTGTACACACCGCACCATCAGCAGCAGCAACAGTTGGCACAGCCCACTGCGGAGGAATATCAACGCACCACGCCCAGTGCGGACAATGAGAGCTTCGCCAGCGAGCAGCAGCTGATGGCCAGGCAGGCGCAGAAGCGCACCGACACGCTGTCCGATGTGCTCGGTGCGGACCGGACGGAGCGCAAAGATGGCATGGACTGGTACTACGAGAGTTTCAAAAAGAAGCGAGATTTCAATGAGCACGGTCCAACGGTGCGTACGTCGGCCAACAAGGAGCTGGCCTACGGCAATCTGGTGCCCGAATTCAGCGGCTGCACCAGTTGGAGTCAGCCGAGCTCAAGGGACATCATCCTAATGCTGCTGTTGTTGCTGTGGAGTCGTTGACAAGAGAGTTGTTGGCAGTGTTAAACAGTTGTATAAGTTGTTTATAAGTTTTTTTTACATATTATTGATAAATAAGTTTTTTTTTACATATTATTGATAAATATAATTAAACCATGAAATCCTTAAGCTTCTTCATCTGATTCAATGTGCAGTGCGCCTGAAAAAAAGGGAATTTACCACAAATTAGTTCAGTGTACTCCACATTAAGGAAACATGACTTTTATTTAAAATCAGATGGTGATGCATGTTAAAAAGATTTCAACATAATTGCTCTGATTTGGGTATATGAAGTTATCATCAGTGGGAAGTATTTACTTGGAATGATACTTGGAATAAAAAACTTACTTTCAAGCGTTTAGGAAGTAATTTCCAGTTTCCATTGCAGATTCCCCGCTTTGAATGTCCCTAAAAGAAAATTTGAAATATTAATCAAATGCTTCAAAGAAACAAACATGCAAAATGTTATGTTTTAAAATCAGATGGTGATGCATGTTAAAAAGATTTCAACATAATTGCTCTGAGTTAAGTATGAAGCTATCATCAGAAAAAATTAAATATGTTTAAAATAAAAAAATAAACTTACTTCCAAATATGTATAGGTTATGTATAACCTACAAATTTTCTTTGTAATAAGAACTTCCAGCAATGACTAAAAAGAAATAGATATTAATACATTTTTATATGAAACACATTTGATAAGCAGCAAACAATTAAACTCGTGTCAGATGGTGATGCATGTTAAATAGATTTCAACATAATTGCTCTGATTTGGGTATGAAGCTATCATCATTCGAGTTGTATTAGTGCATGTGCTGCAAAAGTCAAAAACTCACCTCGCACACAAATTGTATAAAAATGAGTTTCCAAATGCATTCTAAACCACGTGGTTCACGTGGCGGCCGCTGTTCAATCGCCGAAGCCAAATTTGCCGGCGCCGTGTTTAAAACGCAACCGCTCAAACGCATTACATTTTATTAGAATCATATTTGTGATATAAGATAATTTAAACAATGAATTTGATTTAATTTATTTGAAAAATATTCAGAAGCAGCCGAACACGCCGCCAATATAAATGAAATGAGCGCAAGAAAAGAACGATGTAGCCAGACTGTTATACATATTTGTACCCATGCGAGGGCTTGCCATATCGCTTTTTTGGGCGTGCAAAGACAACTCTATACCCTAACGTAGCCCTGCCTGAGCTTGCCATATGAATTGGCGCAATTTTGGCAAACAAAACTAAACAAAATAAAAATAGTATAGCAACGAGCAAGGTAAACGGCCGAATCAAGAGCAAGCTAAAGAAATTACAAGACGGGTCCTTCAAATATCATCAATGCACGTCAGTTACAGGGCAATGTCAGCTAATTTTCACGTTGATTTTTGCAGCTACAGCTACTTTGGCTACAAAAATGACGACAACGACACCAACATTACAGACGCGCATGGCACTGGCTGAGATACCCGATCGTCTGGAGGCGCTCCGTGTTGCGAATACACCAACTAACGCCAATCGCCGCACGCCCGATGAGCCCACCCCGGCAGCGACAGCCAATACGCCCAATGGGGGCGGTGGGGGCCTGGGACTGCGTGTGGACAATGATTTGAATGTGGCACAGGCACAGGACTTTAGTTTCTCGCCACTGCCCTCACCAGATGAGCTAATCATACGGCAACGCGGACGTCGTCGCTTCACAACGACCTTCTCGCCAGACAAAGTAAATGGCGGCGTCGGCGGCAGCAGCAGCGGCAATCCAATACGCAGTCCCTTTCAGCGTACGCCTACGAAAAATCTTCAATTAACTAGCGGCATGATATTGCGCAGCTCACCACGCAAACGATTAACGATGGGCAGCACACCACCTGAACCGATGCCAATGGAAACGTATTCACCGGTCAAATTGACCAGCACAAAACAACAGCTCTGGCCAGGCACACCGATAGTAAAGAAACTGAAAATGGATGATCGTCCCGTCGCGCAGACGAACAGCGAAGTGCCATTGCCAACGCTGCTGCAGGGCCTCTCACAGCAGCAACTGATTAATTTGATAATGTGCAATATAATACAGGACACGGCGACAGCCACACAAAACGCCGAGGAGAAGATACGCGCGCAGCTGCCCACGCCAGACATAGGGTGAGTCAACGTCGGAGGTCGAAAACAATTGCATCTTATGTATTCTCTAAATATTTACAGTTTGCTGGAGCAGGAGCTGCATTATGCCAAACGGCTCATATTCAAATCTCTGCCCACGTCGCGACTGTGCAAGAAAACAGATGCCGCTGCTTACTCAAAGGCCGCTATACATATGAATGAGTTTAAGCGAGTGCTGCAGACACAGGCAAAGCGTCTGCACGACTCCACACACTGGGATGCCCTGGTGGACTATGTCACAATGGCCTGGCAATGTGTGGCCAGCACCCCCAACTGGGAAAGCAACTCACACAATGCGGTGCGAAGGCAATGCTTCAAGTTGTTAGCCTGCTCCTGTTATGCGGCCATCAAGCATGGTGGCATGCGGCTGGGGCAAACGCGACTGGAGACATTGGAGCGCAATTTACGTGAGTGGTCCAAGGACTACGAGGACGTGCTGTCCTGTGTGAATGCATTACAACGTACACTTAACAGCCGCACCAGCTTATAAAGCCAAGAGAGGTGGTAGACTTTACATAGACTTAAGGCCGACTTGCTGAACTCCAGGTTTGGTGGACCGTTTAGATTTAAGTATGCGACTTCAACTAGTATTTAAGCAACGATATTTGCCATTTTCTTATAGGCATTGGAAACAACTTATATCTATAGTGCATTGTTTTTAATTTTGTTCATATTTTGTGTTGTTTAACCTGTTTCTATTGTGTGCACGCCACATTAGATTACTATTTTGTTACACATAAAACACAGCATCCCCAGCCGCATTAAATTAAGTGATTTAAAGATAAATAAATGTAATATGTAACTACATACTATGTATAGGGGAGAACTAAAAGCCCAAATCACATGCTTAGTCATACAAAATTATATTTATTAACGCTTAAATATAAATATACAATGCTTACCAAATAAGTTTGATCTGTGTTAAATATGTTGAACTAAGAACACTTATTAACATCTAAATATTCGGATAGTTTTTCCGATCGATGCCTACATTACTATGACTATGTTATACTAGATTGTAACCCCGGTCCCTCCCAACTTTAACAAACTTAACGCCTTCTGCTTCGCCAATGCAGTAAACTCAGTAAAACCAGTAAAGAGCTCAAGATTGATTTTGGCTTGGTAAATGAAGCGCCCGATATGCGTCGCCCTGGAAATAAACAAATTGTTTCTTTTGTTAGAGAATATTATAAATTTTTGGAAAATTTAAATATAGTGCATCAATACTTTATATATTATACAAGTAGTTTATATACACGACACTCAGTAAAAATATTAACATATTTTCTATCAACGTAATACTGCAGCACAATTCTTCTTGTATACCGCAAGTATAGTTTTCTAGAAAGGGGCTTGAAGAAATCTACAGAACATTGATTAGTTTTTAACGGATTTTATATAAGTGTGAAAATTTGGAGATCTCGAGATTGCAACTACTTTACGGTTTTCAAAATTTGCTTTTGTTTTTAAGTATTTTTCTGTGTTGTATTTTATAATAAACCATACCCCACTGTACGATTGATTGATTGAAATTGAAATTTTTTATAAATAAGTTTTTCTTTGGCACTATTTTATTTCGTTATATATATTTAGTGGGATGCACAGAAAAACCTCGTGTTTTAAAGCTACCTTGAGCAAGTGTGAGACTTGCGCTAGATTAAACAAATTCTGCTTATTTACTCAAGTTTCAGATGAATAGAGCGTTTGTGTTAATCGCTGTAAATGTATCAATTGAATATTAATGCTAAATGCTCGAAAAGTTCGTTTATTTTCCAGCTGAACTCATATTTATTTATGAGCGAGCTATTCAAGAGAACTTCTACTGAACGTTGAGCATGAATAATAAACATGCCGTTTATTATCCTTCAAATTTATAATGGCCATTTTTAATGCCTAGGTTCTTGCAAACGTTTTATGATTTAAAACGATTCAAATCATGCCTTTGTTGCCTAAAAAAACGCTGAGTTATTTCAATTAGCGTTATAAACTAAATCTAATTATCATGATTTGATTTGAGTGCGTATAGATATGATCACCTCGCTGGCTTTCTGGGTTTGTTTATCGAGCCGAAAACGAACGTGTCTACATTATGAAATTAGCATCGCTTTGTTAATCTTTTAGATGGGTGTGTATGAGTGTTGAGTGGTCCCAACGTTTAGCACTGATTTCTGTATATACAAATATAAGTATTTTTTTTATTTTATTTCTTGTTCAAACTCAACCATCAACATTCCAATCGCACTTACACTCTCTGACCAAAGCGGTTGCGCAACAGCATTCCTTGACCTCCTCGAAGAAGAAACAGGAGCCCACCGAAGGCTTGTGGATCCTTTCTTCCGAATAACATATATGCTCTACATAAGGCAGGCCCTCTGTAAGATTCAAATTTAAACAAGTAGATTACAACTCAAGGTACATATATGGTAAGTAAAGAATACAATTTCAATAGTCTTCTCAGATAATAAAAATTATTATTATGTTATTTACGAATTAAGAATATTTGAATCACATTCATCACTCTATAAATATCTACTAGATTTCTTCGTTACAACTAAAATTGCCACATTTTCCAATACAAAAACGGGGCAATACGTTTGGTTGGCTCTAGTTTTGATAATTTAACCAAGTCGAGGGATTCCAAACTGACATATGGACATAGACTTGATTTTATATGATCAGCTGTCGCTGTCAATCATAAAAAATATTTGCTGCAAACTGTGGCTGAAAGGCATTTTTTCTCGACCCTGACATCATGCACCATATATTTAATATTATTGCATATTTAAAAAAAAAAAAACTTTAAGAAAAAACACTTAACATTATTGCAGATAGTTGTGGTTTTCAATATTTTTATGCTGCTTTTGGTTTAAGTAGAAACGGAAACCAATAAAATAGAATAGTATGTTTATTAGGCGCAGCGCCAAAACTAACAAATTATTTGCCAAACAATACAAAGCTGCCCGAATGACTAAATATTGTTCTTCTGGAGGCCATGTCGAACTCAGGAACTTGTTTACGTATTTGTTTATAAAAGCTAAACGTGTTGATTTTAATAAAGTTTCATTTTCAAATTGGAATAATGGCCGAACTCATTGTTTCGCTTGCTGCGTGTCACAAATATTTATCCAATTATGTAATTATTTTAAATTTAATGCAAATCGACATCGAGCGTCACTATATATAATAATGCCCGATCAAATAGCGCAATTGCGCTATTAATCTTTTGAGACAGCTGACACGCCGTGAGGACATGACAAAAATCAAAATCATGCCAATCAACAGATCGTTAAAAATAGAAATAAAAAAAAAAAACAATATATATATATCATGTAAACTACGCTGCAAATAATTATGATTGATGACACTTTGCATCATAAGTGAGAAAAAGTAAGTTTGCCTTAATTTAATCTATATCTGTCTATATTTCAAAAAAAAAAATTCTTTTGCGATATCCATAAACACTTTATCAAAACAAACAATTAAAGTACACTCAGAAAATAACGCCATCGTAAATTAAAGCTCTCACGTTTTACACTCACATTTCAAAAACATTTCAATTTTGAATATACTAAATAAAGAATGAATCATTTCTGAATGTACAAAATATTTATTACAAGAACTTTCGTAATATTTCTAGAACTATCACGTTACTTAGATAAGGTGCTGTATTTGCGCGTTATATTTAGAAATTATGAGAATTTTGAGAATCTCAAGTTAAGAAATTTCAATCTTGACCCGATTTGGCGAAGGATTGAACACAAATATCAAAATTCAACTGAATGAAAT
This sequence comes from Drosophila sordidula, assembly GCA_035047465.1. Classification (NCBI taxonomy): domain Eukaryota; kingdom Metazoa; phylum Arthropoda; class Insecta; order Diptera; family Drosophilidae; genus Drosophila; species Drosophila sordidula. Next base: position 6,812,409 of record JAWNPQ010000156.1, on the reverse strand, counting down.
GTTATATTAAGAAAGGATTATTTATATATAAGAAGAAAGAAAATAAATATTTACGTGAAATCATCTCGTATACGTTAACTTCCTCAATTTAATTGCTCCCTATTGTGATTCATCAGATGCCGACAATCCAAATATCATATTAAAATGATATATATGCAAATAACTGACAACTCTTTGTGTGATAAAAATGCGCAAAAAATTTCAAATATAATTGCCCAAAATGTTGAAAACAATCAATTGGCGTTACAAACAGTTCACGAAAATGGTTAAAAGTCGTTACAACATACACCATAAGCCCATAACCACCCACAGAGCGGTAAAATCGAAAGAGATTTCATTCATAGAATTCATAAGTTGTAGAACAGGTGCCTCAGCAATGATATTTTAGTCACGTATCCAATCGAATGCCTTGGTTGCTGTTGTTATTGTCAGGGCGAAAGGCGTTGCATATTAAATAAAAACAAAGTCTGCGGCAAAATATTTTAGTTCCATAAATACACGTACTATATTAAGAGCTAACATACAGTCAGTCATTTACAGAGACAATCGATTTTGTTGTTGAGATTATTAGATTGCGTTTTTCGATCAGCGCAAAAATTATTTGAGATGTTCGATAAGGAAATCTCATTACGGGTTAAGGTTCACTCAATACTATATATAAAGTGGAGCAACGAATACATATGTGTATTCATTTTTACTATACCCACCTTCAATCAGTAAACACGATTAGAGTTTCTACTCACTTACCCACTGAAAATGATATTGAAGAGGAAATGTGCTCTTAAAGAATTACCCAAGCCCAAAAAAAAAAAAAAAAAAATTGATTAGATAGAACAACATCCGTTTTGCCCGCGAAAAAGTGCAAATATTAGATTGTTAATAATCAATATAAACGCAGGCTTTGTTCCAAAATTTAGGACTTCCCCAATGACAACCTTCAGTTCGTGGACTGGTTACCCAATAGGCCATAAAAACAAACTCAATTAGAACCTCGATATGTGTCCATAAAAAAAAAAAACAAAACAACTACAGAAAATTAAATTTAATGAGCGCATTTACTAGAACACACAGAACAATTTGAATGCGAGTGCATTTGGAAAAAATGCGAAACGGAAAATTGTGCACGCCTTGAAGAAAACCATTCAAGTGTAGAAAATACGAACGATGTGCCAAACCCACATAACGACGACCAGCCGCCAATGCACATCAACATAAACATAAAAAACTAAAAAATAGAAAAAATAGTAAAGAAAATTATAAACTGACGCTTGGACACTTGGAATGTCAGTTTATTTACAGTGAAACCGCGTTAAAATGGCTTAAATTGCTGGTATGCAAGTTAAAGGCAAGATAGACTTTTAATCGAGAACCTAACTGCATATGTATATATGCAGTGGCATATTTATTGGTTCCATTATAATGCATTACTACTGTAGCTCTATGCAAATCAATGCAATGGAGCGTAGCTGCGGTTAAGACATGTGGACCACAACTTTTTCGAGTAACTACTTCCGCGATGGCCACGTGCTAATGAAAGCGACAGAGGTAAGGGCGGGAGAGAGAGAGAGAGAGAGACGGGGGATGGGGGAGCGGGACAGATATCAAATCGAAGCCAACCAATTATGGGACTATTTAGTGGTGCGCTCAGCTTGCATCATCTTTGAGCTGTGCCCATTGCGTGCCTGTCGCTCATTAGCCAATGAAATCGTTGTTGTAATGTAATAATGGGCTAATGAAGCTTTACTTAAGCCTCTCTTAAGTGGGTTAGTGGCACTCGCCAACGTTTTCATTTTCAATCGCATTCAAGAGTTTTCAGCCAGCTCTTTTGTTTACCGGTGAGAATTTGCAGACTTCATAATTTTGTTTGTTTGTTATTGTTAAGCGCCATGTGTGTGCACGGAATGCCGGCAGCTCATAAATATCTTTAAATATCATTATTACCTGGCTGGATGTTACTCACCTTCCCGATGCTGCAGCTCGCAGCGGCAATGATCTTTTATGAACTGTGAACTCAAGCAATATTTCAGCACGTCCGCAGTGCAATTCATTGACTTGCAAAAACTAAGCGCTACAAATGAGAAAGAGACCAGATTTGCATTGCAGCGTTCATCAGACAAATGCGATTTGAGCCTTACTCTCGTTGCTGCGATTGCGCAGCTCTTGAATGGCCTCCTGCCGGGACACCTGATGGTCAATCGTGGTCTCCTCGTTGATGTCGCTCAGTACTGGAGTCCTTGGAGTCAGATCCTCCTTATCACAGAGCATGCAGGTGCTTTGTGGTGCAGCGAATATCGGGCTGAGGCAAAGCAGCAACAAAAGACATAGATGCAGGAATATTCTACTCTCAGCACCAATATTGTATACCACAAGATTGTGCATTAGATTGCCTTTGGTTTCACGTAATCTTCGGCAGACGCCGCAGTTTTGACTCGTATTACAATTACTTGAGCTGAGCTCGTAAGAAATTTGTGCTGTATTCTCCATTATGTTTTGAAGTTTTTACTATGCTATATTTTAGTCGCATTAATTGCTTGCCTTTTTTATTAATTTGTATTTCTGTATCGAATTTGTATGCCAAGTGTGTTTCGTTGTTAGTTTTTGTAATTTGATACGATCCGTAAGTCGTGCTAAGTGCTGCAGAGCATAGGCTGGAGAGAGAGGGAGAGAGAGAGAGAGGGAGATGTTTTAGTATATTGGAAATGCGGTCATATAGAGTATAGCGCACTTAATGCGTATAAAGAATGCATTCTGTATTGGGTTCTATATGTTATGTAGTTTTCCGACCGAGCGACTCTGTTTTTCCGATACTCTTTACAGCTGATTAGTTTATACATATGTATGTATTTTTTTGTTGTTAAATATGAAAGCCAACTGTTCGATCATTTTACGGCTTGAGTTTTGTTCAGATCTGAATTTTGCGCTAGGCATTCTTTAACGCTTGTTAACGCTAACAGCTTGAAATTGTTAGATATACGATTTGCATGCAAGCAATTCATCTAACTTAACTATTTGATATTCAAATTCTTCCCTTTAACTAATCTAATTTTTTTTTATATAATAATTGTATATTTAGTTAACCATAATATAGTTTTTTTTTTTAACTTTGCAAAAAAATGTGCAAGTATTCATACAACATTTAAAAACATTTGTTACCGTTTCAATTTTAATTCTTGGATATTAATTACAATTTATTTCTATCGTTTATATATTTATATTTTGTGTTGTTTTATTTTCACATTTCACATCAATTCATGTTACACATTTTCATCTTTCATCTCTTTAGTTACGAATAAATTATTTGGAATTTTCATTTCAAATCTCAAATATTTTTGGTATTTGGCGCATAATTTATTATCCAGCAATCCGACGACTCATTCCACCCGTCCTCCACTCATAAATTAAAGTTACAAAAAAATCATTTTTCACTTTAAAAAAAAAGAAAACAGTTTTCCGAAAACGACGAGCAGAGATAATGCCAAACGCGAATGCGCGCGTCGCGGCGCTTTTTCGCATAAGAAAAGCCACTTAAGAGACGAAAAACGCGGCGACTTCCCAACGTCCGTTTCGCTGCCTATGCAAATCCGTTCTGAGCGATGCGCCGCAACGTCCGCAGCGAACAGTCGACGCGACGCAACGCGAAGCGGCACGCGACGCTGGCGCTGGCGTCGGCGTTGAACGTGAACGCGAACGGAATCTTCGCAGCCTTTGGCCAGCTTTGCTACCTTTTTGCCGCTTTTAAGGGGCAAACGTATGCGAATATTTATCTTATTAATCGCAAAGTTTATTGCAAGGCAGATAAAAAAAAAGAGCAGTAATGTGGGGGTTTGTGTGATTATGTGACATCATCGGTGACCCCAACTTTATGTGATTGGGGTGATTTTAAAATATTTTCGATATTGCTAAATATATTTTCAACGCTTTATGTTTTATAAAAAGCTGCTTAAAGGTATATAAAAAAAATGTATATAACTAGTTATATTTGATTTTACACATATTCCTATATTAAATAGATGCTGAATCATTTACTTTTGCAAATTTATTAAATAAAGCTTAACTTTACAGAAGAAAAACAATTATTCCGCAATACTGTTATCGGTATAAGATGTAATTACATGGTACACATACTTAATAAATACAGATACGTATTCCTGGAATTAAAAATAAAGTCAGTCCTCAGAATTAAAAATAAAGTCAGTTCTCCATAGGTGAGTTGTCTGTGATAAGGTAACTAAACAACGAGGATGTTTATAACTATGGTCAATACATAAATAATAATAAAAAAATAAAAAAATATGGGTCACTCGGGCCACTCATCTTGGAGGAACTGTTATATCAAATGTTTACTTAAATATCGTCATGCCGTTGTATATAAATGTGGTTACTAATCGTTATTAAATTTAAATAAACAATTACATTCAGGGCATAATTTTGCATTACTAAACATTGTAAATCACACATCCAATCCAGTCGGTATTTCCCAAACTGATTAGCGGCGCCTATCAACAGTCGTTTAATCAAACCATCCCAGACATATAGCGGAAAACCAGTGTATGGTCCATTAATAAGATGACACTTAATAATCTTTGGTAATTTGTTGAAAACGATGCAGAACACGCACTACAACATTCCTGGCCTGCCTGGGCAAACAATATTTGACACAGATTGAAATTTTTTTATAATTTATGCTCACCTCGCGGCCCAGAGGCGGGTCCCTTTAAATAGAGAACTGGGTATACTGGGTGCAAGTAGTTTTTTGGGGGGCTGCCCCATAATTTGTGCGTGTTTAAAAATAACATAAAATTCGTATCAACGATGTGTTGAGGAAGCTCTTGATCTGTTCGAGGCTCCACATGTTGCCGTCCCCCTTTATTTGTTTATGTGCGATGCTGCTGCAACCTGTTGCGACTCCCCGCGCTCCTCTGTGCCGCATCGTAAATCTTGACAGGCGTCTGCAGTTTTTGTTTTTGTTTTGAAAGCGAAATTTTATGGATTCAACTTTCTAGTATTACACAAAAACTATTAAATTTTGCTTCTGGCCAACAAACTGTGGGCGGTTATTGTTTTCTTTTGTGGTTGTGCAGCCACTGCTCAAAAGACTTTGGCTTACCATCCGAAATGTGTCTATATAGAATGTAAAAATATCTGCCAAATGACGACATCGAAATAAAGAACTTAATTTGAATGCAGGCAGCCTAATAAAAAGGATATTGTGGCAACGCAATCACCAGAAATACGTGTCAAGGTGAGAGGAGAGCCGTCAAAGGCGCCCTTTGGCATGCCAATGTGAGCCGGTCCTTAGGGGGGAGGTACAGACAAAACAGGGTGCAAATGCCGTTGGGTGTGGTACTGAAAGAATTGCCTTCAATAGTTGTATATCACGCAAACTTCAATTACTTGTTTCTTGGCCAATTTCCATAGAAAGAGCAGTTTCAGTAATGTTTGAATTACTTAAAAGATACATATTTATTATCTAATTAGTATTAAAGATATATATTTAAATTTAATATTTACTTTAACTGCACTACACTAAAGGTTTTAATTAGTCTTCCCTTTATACACTCTACGATCAGCATATATAATATATAAACATTTTCAACTCAATTACAACGCACACTTCGAACGCGATTTCAAAACGCCACAAAATCGCGCGCATTTCTCTCATTTGTATCACAGCAGCCAAAGCAGCTGGCGTTGTTTTCGCTTTGCCAGCGCCATGGCAACGTTCAAAACTAGACACTCTGAAATTTATGATCATTTTCACACTGAACAATCAATCAGCAAATCGCACTGGATATACACGCATATAAATAAAAAAAAGTATATCATAATGAAAACTATTTTTAATAGACAACGGACTGGCGATTACATTAAAATGCTCTCAAAGCGTGAATTTTTTAAATTGTTGCCTTGCTGCGAGGCTTTTTCTTTAGTTTTTTTTTGTTTTTTGTTTTTTGGTGCACACAGAGATTTTAATCATACGCCGGTCAAAGCACAAATTTGTCAATATTTAAAAAAATAGAATGAGAACACAGCATAATAGCATAATAGATGGCGACAAATGATTTTCAGTTTTTTCTAGCTTTTTTTTCCATTATTTTGTTAGAAAACTAGCGACAGTTCAAGTTCGTTTGGCTTTCCATAATAATAGAGCAGAAAAAAAACTAGCTTAAGTAGTTTTGTTTTGTTGCCGTTACCCCGCTTTTTAAATGAAATAAACAATTTTCGTTTGTTGTCGTGATTTTCTCTTGTTGTTTTCGAAGCGCAATAAACGAGACTCTGACAGCGACTGAAAGCGTGACGCAGACGGCGACGTTGCGGCGCCGACAGCTTGCGGCTATGGCAACAACTCCATATATCCTTTGTCCTTTGGCACACACGTTGCACCCTCGAAGCCCAGAAAGCAACCCCCGGCAAGTTCCTTGCTCGCTGCTGGCAATGCCCTTACCCTGCCAAAGTGAGCGCGCGCCTGAGAGGAGCAGACTGAATGAGAGAGGGAGAGAGAGAGAGAGAGAGAGAGAGAGAGAGAGGCCAGACAAGCTAACGGGAGCATGCAGGTAATATAATCTCCCTATCATTAGCAACAGGCTACCCACATCAAACCCAAACAAACCTGCGCAACGGCGCAAAAAACCTTCGCCAAGGACAACAGAGTCACAGATATTCAAAGCAAGAAGTTTGTTTAGGCTTTGACGGGGTCTGGGAAACGTCTGAGGAACATATAACAAATATACTATAAACAGTAATATTTGATTAACGATGGCTGGTGAAGTGCACTCAAAAGAAATCTCGACAAATAGCCATTGTTAATGGATAGACTTAAATGACGGAAGCATAAATTGCCCATAATATTTGCCTAATATATATATATCAATATAGAATAAATTGAAATTATTTGTAGTTATGTTCAGGAAAACTTAAGAAATGCAAGCAAGTTCTAATATACTTCAGATTCTAAGATATTTCGCATTTATATTCAAGCTATTTTTTCATAATTTTGAAAATGAGTTTAAGCCGATCGACTGAATAATGATAAGTTGAATAATTGTTAATGTAAAATTTTTTTAAAATAAATAAATTTATTGAACTTTCGAAAAATAAGCTTAAAAAACAATTTCACAAGTTTTTCAATCATTTAATTGAAATTTTTTTTAAACATATTTTCTAAATTTACACAGTTTGTGTAGTTTAAATCTTAACATATCTTTCTGCTATAAAGTTCATTTCCATTAAAAGTTTTCTTTCGATTTCTAGCTGAAGTTCCCTTTGCGTACGAGACCATCATTAGTTTTACGCGGCTCCCACTTGGGATAGGGCAGTTTTGACGGATACTCCTTCGGCCGCCCCCTCGTTCGCTAATTGACAAATGGTGCACTCGCATTGTGCCAGGTGTTTGTCAATCTTAAGACGCATCTGCTCCTCATTTTTTGGCCCTCTTCATAAATTAGGCCTTCGTCTCGCACCATTCAAATCGATTTATGCTACAAATACAAATACTAGCCAAAGTAAAGAACAAATACCAAACACACATGGCGTATAAGCAACGTCTGAACTCAAGCGGTTAAGCGTTAATGATTAGCCCCAGACGATATCCCCAGCTGCTGGCGACGATGAACTAATGATGAACTGACAGACTATGGATTTTCGAGGGTGGTGAGCGGAGCATAGGACAGTTCGAGGTAGTCGATTGGGCCAAGTGGCCGTTGGCAAACAGCCAATTTGATGCTTGACATTTATTATGATTGGCTTATTAGGGCGCATCGAAAGCTAAAATCTAGCAATCGAGGTAAAGGGCTTGTGGAGGTTGCGGGGTATCTAAAAGCAGACATTTTCATAAGGGCCATTAACAATCTGATTTAGTATAGAAAAAAAGTTCGTCAACTATAGAAACTATAAATGTACTTTTCTTATCTGCCTTCAGCAGATAAATACCGAGAAAAAATTACAGCTTTTTAATTAAAAATCTTTTAATAACAATTTTCTGAGAACATGCTATTACACTGCAATGGGGTTTGATAAAGCCATGTATGCCATATATTTTGAATAATTAAAATAATAATCGCAATTTCACGAGTGATTAGGAAGGGGTTTTAAAATATAAATACAAATAATACAAATTCTTATTTGCAGAGTTTATCGAGCTATACTGAAGTATGAATAAATTATTACATAATCTGTATCTCTAAACTTTTATAAAATTAAAAAAAATTGTAAGCTGTTGTTTTTTTAAACAAATACTTACTGATAAAACTATGCATAACAACAATTATATATGAGAGACAACAAAAATAAGTTAAGATGTACGTGCTGTTTATCACTATTCATAAATGAGACATTTTTGGGGGCTCGCAACAGAATCCAGTTCAACTCGACTTATCAACGAGCGCGTGGACAAGTATGCCTTTTTTTCAACTCAACAAACCTGTAGAGTTCATGAATATTTAAGCGCCAGCCGGCATATGCTTATACGAATCAGAAATAAACTTCATATCATAAACATTTTAGGTGCCATGCATAATAAGCAGCGCAATGTAGTTTAAGCGAATCGCATTTAATAGAGCAAACCGCTTTATAGATACGGTTGCCAAGCAAAATAATAACAGAACTTGCAATTAATTCGTTTAGACGATAAACAAATATACACATTACATGCATTTTGTGATAACAGGTCGCAACACCTGTTCCCGTAAACAAATCTGCAATTCGCATTTGAATAAGCGAATATAAAAAACAATAACAACAACCAGATTCTTAATATAGCTCGTGGGATACACGTAAACAAAATACTAGTTTGACATATATTTAAATTAGCTATTGGTAGTACAAGATTTTCACCTGATCAACAGATCAATTCGCTGGGGCCTATATAAAGCGCCATTCCAGCATGGCCTAGCCATAGTCAATTTGTGAAGATCGCTAGAAGATCGGAGAATCGCTGCTGAATTCTTGACAGATATTTGAAAATACCGCGTGTGAGGAAGACTTTTGCATAAACTGAGTCTGAGTGATAATGGTAATGATTATTCAGTATGTAAAAATGTTGGTATATAAAAATACATGCAGCCTATAACATACAAGAAATGTGATACAGTAGGAGAATTAACAAAACAGTTGAGTCGATATAAAAACATCTTACATAAAAATTAATTACAATACAATAACTTTGTAAATAGGATTTTCTTATCAAAATATTTTCATTTCCTTTCATAATTCGACACTGTAGACAAGCTATACTGACAAAGGAACCAAAGTGAGTGCATATTTTAACGAACTTTTGTAGAAAACAATTAACTGCAATTTTTTACAGCCAGAAGCCGGCAAATTCTTAAGCTTTGATCACTTAACGTTTTACGTTGGCAACGCCAAGCAGGCGGCCAGCTATTATACGACCCGTTTGGGCTTTGAACCTCTTGGCTATCAGGGATTGGAGACGGGAGAGCGACGCTATGCGAAGCATGCGGTGCGCCAAAATAAAATTGTCTTTGTCTTTGTGTCGGCGTACGCGACCGGTGACAAGGAGCATGGTTTACACTTGATGCAGCACGGTGATGGTGTCAAGGATGTGGCCTTCGAAGTGGAGGATTTGAATGCAATCTTTAACCTGGCGGTATCCCGGGGTGCTGAGGTTGTACGCGACATCTGGGAGGAGAGCGATACGCATGGCTTTGTGAGATTCGCCACCATTAAGACGGTAACTGATTAATGTGATTTACCTACGAAATTCATAAGCTATATAGCATTTCTTGTTTACTTAGTACGGCGATACAACGCACACTTTTGTGGAGCGCAACGGCTATGCGGGTGACTTTTTGCCTGGCTTTAAGCGCGGTGTGGAGGATGTGCTTCTGCAGCATCTTCCGTCCACAAAGCTGAACTTCATAGATCATGTGGTGGGCAATCAGCCGGATTTGCAAATGGAGAGCGTGGCTGCTTGGTATGAGCGCATCTTGCAGTTCCATCGTTTCTGGTCTGTGGATGATTCGCAGATACACACGGAATATTCAGCGCTGCGTTCCATTGTGATGGCCAACTATGAGGAGACGGTCAAGATGCCCATTAACGAGCCGGCCAATGGCAAAAAGAAGTCACAGATTCAAGAATATGTTGACTACTATGGGGGAGCCGGTGTGCAGCACATAGCGCTCAATACGGATGATATTATTGCAGCTGTGAGCAACTTGCGGGCACGTGGCACGGAATTCTTGACCATTCCGTCGTCGTACTACGATATACTGCAGGAGCAACTATCGCATAGCCGCACTAAAATCAAGGAGGACATGGAAATATTGAAGAAACTAAACATTCTCGTAGATTTCGATGAAAATGGTTACCTGTTGCAGATCTTTACAAAGAACTGCCAGGATAGGCCAACTCTCTTCCTGGAGGTCATTCAGCGCTTTAATCACAATGTAAGTTCGATGTTGTCTTGTCAGAGAACTTTTTTATTTATATATGTATTTTTTCTAATTTTAGGGTTTTGGCGCTGGCAATTTCAAGTCGCTCTTCACTGCCATTGAGATCGAGCAGGCCAAACGCGGAAATTTGTAACTTACAATTAAACTATCATTGATATGTCTATCCTATAATAAAGCATTTGCGCAAATTGGTAGATGGGCTTTAAAAAAATAGGCCGCAAGTCTTAAGTCTTTGTTATTTCTTACGCTGATCAACAAAGCGACGATCAACATGAACTTCGTTGCGTGGATCGTCGTCCGCAAATGAAACCATGTGCGGATTCCAGAAGCCAGGAGGTGTGTTGTTCTCCTGTCGCTCGTGTCTGCAATTATTTAGATATCTTTGTATCTTTTCATCGTTCAAATTTGTGCCCATAAATGTGATAAACTGCCAATGTATATAAAAAAATTTTGTTAATATAAAAACAAGGAAAATGCTATGATTAGATATTCCACCTTTTCACATTGCGCACAGTTAATATTGAACCGTTCCCTCACACTCATTTCGGGCTCCTCCTTGACCACAATGGGACGCGGAAAGATTTCCTCCTCCTCTTCGGCTTCCTGCTCGTCTTCTTCTATTTCGAAATCTTCAGGCAGCTTGGTTGACTCATTGCCAAAAGCACTGGGTGGCTCTGTAAGCGGCTCGTGCTTTATATTTCTGGGCTCGGGGTTAGGCTTTACTTTAGCTGCCTCCATTTGACGTTTTCTGATTAGCTCCGCTTCGAACTCCTGCAGCCTTGTTAGCGAGACTTTGTCATCCTCTTTGATGGCCTCCGCCATAAAGTCCATTGTATTCAAAGTGGTGTTTTCATTAATGCTGTCATCAACAAACACAATATCCTGTGTGCCAGGTGTGAGCAGCACAACGCTGGACGTGTCTGAAGTGCCGCTTAAAGAGGGCAAGGCAACGTCTGGAGGTCGAGGCATAGGAGCCGACGGGTCTGGGCACAGATCAAAGAATGACTCGTCATCATCCATATCAAACACGGGCTTGTTATTGCTGATGGTTGTCGTAGCGCAGTTTGCGTTGGTTTTGACGTCTAAGGCGCTGCTGTTGTCGGCTCTGCAAACTTATCAAATGTTATTCTTGTTAAATTTGAGCTTATAATATATTAACCCGGCCGGCTATTCACCTTTGTAAAAGTGACCGCGATTGCTTGGCGTGTTTCAACGAGGTATACAAGTTGGGACTGGATTCAATCACTTCTTTGTCGGCACACGCATTGTTGTTTGTGCACGCATCAAATTGCAGGCGCGTCTGCTTCAGCCTGGGAGAATCACTGCGCAGTGTCAGCGACATTTTTGTCTTGCCCAGTGGCAGCCTGTCCCTGGGTACTTTGCCCATCCAGGCGTTGTTATTGTCTGTTGCTGTTGCTGTTATTGTTGTGCTTGTCGGCTGCTCATTTTCGACATTGCGTGTGTTTAGCTTGCGACGTGTGCTCCAGGGCTTGTAAGGACTGATCGCTGGCTCCGTTTCTGTTATGATCTCCTCCTCGTCCTCATCTAACTGCAGTGCTATGTTCATATTCAGCGAGTTCTGACTCTCGGGCACCAGTGGCGAGATATTATCCGTGATTTGCGTGCTGCTGCGGCGCTTCTGTAGTTGTTTCGGCTTTTTCGGCGAGAGTCTGCGTCGCTTGGGGCTTGACTTGATTCGTGGCTCTTGTCCCTGCCGCAACATATCGAGGGCGTTGTGTATCTTTTCATTACGTTGGCTTAACTGGTTATTAATATTCTCCTTTTCCTCACATAGCTCCTGCATCACTTTAAGAAAGAGTGTCAGATTATTGTGTTTACCGGTAGGAACCTGGCTTACTCAAAAAGTGTTTTTTAATAGTGTCCAGCGCCTTAAAAAAGCATTTTGCTGATTGCTCACGATTGCCCTGACACGTGGCGCAATTCATATTGGCAATAAGAATGGATATTGATTTGTTTACATTTACGAACTGTACGAGTTAAAATATATATATATTTTAAATGTTTTGCTTATTGTTTTTTTAGAATGGCTACAGTAGGTCTGGAAAGATTTAAATGCGCGATTTTTAGTCCATTATATGGCAACGCCGGCAGCAGTGTTTGTTAAGGCCCCATATTCAGTGTTGATAATCGACTGCGGGAAATATATTTGTTCTCGTGTTGATTTTTATTTTGGAATATCAAGTTTTAATTAATAAAAGTGCAGATGGCGCACTTGCGTGAAAGCTCGGACAAGGCTTTAAAGCTACTGCGCACATTGCCACGCGTACAAATTGGCAATCTGCGACCAAATCCCAACTCCAAAAAGAACGTAAGTGACCCAGCTGCGGCCGGTTGAATAACAATACACCCAGTCCGAGACTTCTGACTGAATATTTAAAAACAAATTGTAGGACAAACGAGGACGCGCCCAGCATGGCGGCGACAAACACGGTGCCGGAAACAAGGGATCGGGTCAGCGACAAAATTTCATGCGCTTAGGTTACGAAACGGGCAACCAGCCTTTCTATATGCGTTTTCCATACGAGCCCTACTACAAGGGTCATCACATGCGCCGCCAATATCCACCCATTTCGCTGCTGAAGCTGCAGGTACTGATCGACACCAATCGCATCGACATCAACCAGCCGATTGACATCGTCACACTGTGCAATTCCGGCCTGCTGTCGCTGAAACCGGCGGAACTTGAGTACGGATTTCAGCTTACGGACGATGGATTGGACAATTTTAAGGCCAAGATTAACATTGAGGTGCAGCACGCTAGTGAGGCAGTCATAGCAGCTGTGGAGCGCAATGGTGGTGTCATCCGTACGGCCTACTACGATCCACGCAGTCTTCACATTCTGGCCAATCCGAAAAAATGGTTTGAAAAGGGCGTTCCCATACCAAAGCGCATGCTGCCACCGCAGGATGCTGTGGAGTACTACACAGATGCCAAGAATCGCGGCTATCTAGCCAATCCCGAGGAGATAAGTAAGGAGCGACTGGTGCTGGCGCAAAAATACGGTTACGTGCTGCCGCGCATAGAGGACGACCCTAACTTTGAAATGCTCTCAGCAGCCAAGGATGCCCGACAGCTTTTTCACGGCCTGGAGCCAGGCTGGCTTATAAACTTGGTAGACAAAACAATCATCAAGCAAAAGAAAACATAAACTTAGCATTTTTTTCTGTTTGTTACTACGCTTTGTTAAATAAAGAAATGTATTGTAAAACGGGGACTTCGACTACGATTACACGATTACTAGGACACAAATTAATGCACTAAATGTCTTTTATATAAACACCTGCTTAGCCGATAGGTTCTCCATAAAGGGCTTCACCACAGCGCTAGTGGCAAAGCAAAAGATCAGGCCAAAGGTTATGGAAATGGGTAGAGCTGGCAATGCCTTGCGCCAAATGGCCAAGAGCAGCAGCGTCAGGCAAAGGCCAATCAGTATGGCCACAAAGCAGGCAATCGTTGTCGTCCAGTCGCCATAGCTAGATGCTTTGCCCACCAGCACGGAATAGAAAATAAAATCGCCCAGTCCAAGCTTGATGCCACCTATTAATTAATCAGAAATATATTAAAGTATGGGCACACAAAGATTGCTGCTTCATTCACTTACGTTCCTCCTGCGTCTCCGGCTGGGGCTGTTCAGGAGCAGTAACCGTACGATATTCATTGGAGCGGCGTCCAGTGCCACTCTGCGTGCTTTGTACCTCAATTTGGCGGCGCGATACGCGATCACTAAGATTGGCGGACCATTCCTGAGTGAAACCAGCGGCCTCCGCTATAAAGAGGTAAAGATCGTGTGAATTGGGTGCTACTTTTTACTAAGCTTGAATAGATAACAAGCAGCAAAAACAATACCAAAACAACGTAACAAAGGAGAACAAACTTCCACTAGAAATTGCGCTTAAGGTAGAAAGTAGCTTTAATTGTTAAATAATGATAATCAGTTATTCAACTTTAAGCGCAATTTTTAGTTCGTAGCACATACAATAGGAGATACAAAAACAGAGGTACAACTAAGCACTTAAGAGATTAGAGAAAATAAATCATAAAAAAATATAAATGCATATGTACCGTTTCCGTGCAAATTTCTTTTAAATGTCACAAGTGGCATACCTTCAGCAGCCGCCTGATTCTCCTGCTGACGCTGATTGGCGCGTGAATTACCTGGGCGAGAGCTACTAGCGTCTGCAGCTGCTGGATCGGGCGAGGGCAACGAGTTTTGTGTGACTCGTGTTGTTGTTGTTGAGTTACTGTATGACGGCGAAGATGTGGCTGTTGGCAGTGGCTGTTCCGGCGTATAGTGTGTGCCCATGTAGGTGTAAATGACCGTAGCTGCAGGTCGATTTACAATTAGACAACGATATATATACGAGAGTAGCTGACTTACAGGAGTAGATCAAAGCGGGAAAGATTTGCTCATTGCGCTCCTGTGCGGTTTCTACCAAAATGCGCAGCGGCCCTCGCGGCGACAAAACGGCTATGAGATCTGTAATAGAAACAACAATTAAATACTAGCCGAGCTTTTGATTTAAACAGAATTGTACCCCAAATGGAGATGGCAGCCAGCACCGCCCAGGCAGTCCACTCCGGCAAATACTTAATAAACACCAGGGCCATCAAAGCGGCCACAAAGATTAGATAACCCTGTTGCAAACGCAATGGACCATGCCAATGTATGGCCATCATGCCCGCCACACCAAAGTTCCACATGATTAGCACTGCCGTTGGATAGTCCATGGGAATGTTGTAGGCACGGAGCAGCTCCTCCAAGTACAAGTACGTAAATATGAAGAGGAGCATAAACGAGGAGAGTATAAGCCAGCCGTGTATGACGCGATAGCAGCGTTTCTTGTACAAGACAATCAGCAGAATGGTCATAATAACAACCACGCTCATAAGGATCAAAGAGTTGGCCAAAGCATTCCAAAACTTAACACTCGGCTCCGGCGAAAGCTCGTGAAACGGCGTATAAAGCCTGCCAATAAAAGGGAGAAATGTCAATTAAATCTATAAATGTTGTCATATTACTTATTTAACACGCACAGATACACGTCCGTGCTGTTGTAGAAGCTAATCGAGTTAATGGTGGCCACAACGACTAACATACAAAGCGAAACGGGCACAAATAGTTTTATGACATGCTGGGCACCATATTTAAGACCCTGCTCCTCTTCGATGTCGTGTTGTGACGGCCCGGGCCCACCACCACCACCACCATCACCGCCGCCCGCGTTAAGTCTTACTGGCCGAGAGGTTGATTCGCGTATGACAACACTGGGCACAGCTAACACAGCCTGTAATATGCACAAATGTTAGCTATGTGATGGACATTATGTCTGTCTGCCTGTTGGCCAACATACCCCGTCCGCTTGATCGGCATTGTTGCTGTCCAGCTGAGAATTGGAACCATAATTACTGCGTTGCTGTTGCTGTTGTTGTTGTTGTTGGTTTTTCCGCCTTGGAGGGCGCTCCAAACGCTCTGCTGCGCCGCTCAGGGTCTCATCAGCGCCCGCCGCCGCCGACGACGACGATGGGACATTGACGTGCGCGTCCATGAGCGGTGTGCGTTCGTTAGCCGCCGCCTCCTCAGCGCTTGCAGACGACCACTTCGATGCCGTAGTTGGAGGACGTTACTTTAAAGGTTCGCAATATGGAGACCGTAAGTATGATGATTGAATGAGTTGAAATGAATACAAGTGTGTGCACTACATACAATTACTGGTGTCAAATAATAAATGCCTGCCAGCAAAAAAAAAAACTTTCTTTTGTTTTCGGCTTGTGAACGACTCATAGGCCGTTAGAGATGTACAATCTACAAGTCGATAGGAAAATAACTTTATCGAATAACAAAAATATTTATACCTCCAAGTGTGTGTACAAGGCAATAATGCACATAAAGTGTCATGTTTGAGAGAGAGCTAATTCTGAACTATTCAGATGTCACAGTAACGAAGTGTTCTTGCAACCTTTGGCTCTCTCAATCATGCCGTCAGTACAAGAAATGATCTTTTGGTGATTACGTTACTTCACAAGCTTCTCTCGTACACTCGATAAGTAAATCTAGATTCTTAAAAATCGCACAATCGATAGGCCGATAGGTATACATTTTATGGCCATTCGCAATTCAGCTGTTGTACAAGTTTAATGTTGAAATATAAAAAAAAACCCGAAATAAGCTTTTTAATTGAAACTGCACAAACAAAAGTGCTGATATTAGCACTTTAAATGCTGCCCAAGTATAAAGCAGCATAACGGGGTCAATTCACTCACATCACCGCACAGTTCGTCGCAAAAGATGCCAATAACTTGAAAGCTGAATTTTCTACCGGCCTTTTGTCGTTTTACTGTTGCACACAGAATAGCCCACAGCGGACGTGTAACAAATTGATTTTAAACACCGATAAACATATATGTATTTTTAATTTTGTGTTCGTTCTAAATGCTTAAATGTTGCTCGAAGAACCAAAGCCTTCAAAATTTGAATTGAAAATGAATTTCGCGTGCTTGCTGCTTTTGTCGTGGCTGTGGGCGGCAGCTGGCGACGATGCATTGATCTTGGCCAAAGGTCGCTTACGCCGTGCCTCCATTGACATGGATGAGAAGAAGGGAGCCGCTGGAGCCCAGCAACTGCACAGCATCATCGATCTGGCGGACTGTCAGGATCTGCGCAAATATTGCACGCACCAGAAGACCACCGACAATTTGGCCATGCTGGAGTGCGCATTGAGCTTCAGTTCCAGCCAGCTGGAGGCGCTGCCCGATTCGTGCCAACATGCGCTCTGGCTGCAGCAGCGTCAACTGCACCTAAGCAGCTGGGTGGAGCACATATTGCTGCCCAGCTATTGTGCCGACGAGGAGGGCAAGCTGTTGAGCTGTCTCAACTCAGTCGACCTGTGGGCGTGCCTGGAGGACAAGCGTCAGCAAATGCCGCAAAGCAATGGCTGCCAGCAGCAGCTACGGCGCGCTCACACGGCCCTCGGTCAGGATTATGCCAACATTGAAGACTTTTATGCTGCTTGCGGCAGCCTGGTGGAACAGCAAAAATGCGGACGCATGAATGTGGAGCATTTGCCAGCGCTACTCTCCCAGCTGGGCACAGCGCAGTGCCTGATGGCGCACGACAGCCAAACAGCGTACATGGACATCAACTGCAAGGTCGCCATCAGCGCCATTGAGCAGCAACGTGGCATGCTGGAGCTGTTTCGTGTCTGTTCCGGGGACCTGGCGGCGCTCTGTAAGCAAGTGAGTAGCCTTGCAGTTCTGATGGAATATGGGTTAAAAACTAAATTTTTCGCAGGAACGCGCCGGCACGCAGAATTCATACAAGTGTCTGGTGCGGCACAAAAACGATCCGGCTCTGAGCAGCAACTGTGCGGCGCAGATAACGGAGCGGGATCAGCAAATGGGACGTGATTATCGCGTTTCGCATGGTCTGGCCAAGGCCTGCAAGGATGACATCAAGCAGAATCACTGTCGACGTGGCGTCTCCGAGGACAAACAGGTGCGATTGGCCCAAATTCTGTTGTGCCTGGAGTCGGTGTCAAAGAACGGCACTAAACTGGCGCCCGAGTGCCTTGTGGAGCTGGATGACCATCGGCGCATGCTGATGACCGACTATCAGCTGTCGCCGGAGCTGCTCAGCGATTGTGCCGACGACATACCCAAATTCTGTCCGGACGAGCACAAGTCGCAACTGGTGAACGGCCTCTCCAGCTCCGGCGGCGAAATCATACACTGCCTGATGTATCATGTGCGTGCGCGCCGGCCACAGCGCCGTGTGACAGCGCAATGTCAGCGTGGTCTTGAAACGCTCATCAAGGTGAGCGATGCCGGTGAGGATTGGCGCGTCGATCCCGTGCTGCGACGCGCCTGCAAGAAGGTTGTTGACGTGGCCTGCAAGGATGTGGAGGGCGGCGAGGCGCGTGTCATGAGCTGCCTAATGGAACGCATAGGAACGTCCGTAATGCGGCCGGAATGCGAGCAGGCGCTGCTCATCATTGAGTACTTTGTGGCGCGCGACTTTAAGCTGGATCCGCTGCTCTACAAGCACTGCCGTGACGATGCCGTCAAATACTGTCGTGCCAAGCGTCAATGGGACGACGTACAGGATTTGCAAATGGATCCCGAACGCGGCCCCATGATACTGCCCTGTCTGCATCGCATGGCCTACAGCGAGGACGCTCATCAGACGCTGCGCAAGGAATGCTTTCGGGAGGTCAAGCGAGTGATGCGCCAGCGCGCTATCTCTGTGGATCTGATACCCGAAGTGGAGGATTATTGTCTCTCCGATTTGTCACAGTTTTGTGGCGAGCTCACCGAAAAGGGCACCGAAATGGAGTGCCTGCAAAACAGGCTTGAAAAGCTGCAGCCCGAATGCAAAGCTGTGGTGACCAAGTACACAGAGGAGGAGGCGGCCAACATCGAGCTGAACCCGGTTATTATGTCTACTTGTTCGGAGGCAATGCAAAAGCATTGTTCGGACATACTCAATGGCGGCAAGGATAATGGTTAGTTGAGCTTTATAGGAGACGCCCCATAGCTAATGCTCTTCCATTACTCTTCCATATAGGCAACATGATGGACTGCCTGATCTCGCACAAAAACGATGCCGATTTACGCAAGGGATGTCGCGCCGCCATTGAACACTTTCAGATAATCTCGCTGAAGAGCTACCATTTCACCACCAAATTCAAGGAGGCGTGTCGTCTCCATGTGTTGCGCTTCTGTGCGGCCAGCGGGACCAAAAATGAAGTGGTCGCCTGCTTGAGTGAGGTCATACGCAACAATACCATAACTTCCCAGCCTCACCAGATAACCAAGGATTGCCGGCAGCAGGTCAAATCGCAGCTGTATCAGCAGCGTGAGAGTATTCTCCTGGATCCCAAGCTGGGTAATGCCTGTAAAAGTGAATTGAAGCAATTATGTGGCGATCAGAAGGGTCCCGGTCAGGTGAATAAAAATGCAAGTCATCCAAGTCATTATTAACCCCTTAACACCCAGTAGAAACTCGCAGACATTAACGAAATCTTTTGAAATGCCTTCACTTATCAATCCATCGATTTTACAGGCCCTGGAGTGTCTGATACAGAAAACCTCACTCCTTGGCAAGGCCTGCCATCATGCGATATTTATGATCAAGCGATCGGAGCTGTTTGACAGTGGCACCGACTACACGCTGCTCAACACCTGCAAGGAAATGGTCTACAAATTTTGCCCCAACACTGAATCCGTGCAACTGTTGCACTGCCTGAAGACCTACAAGGATGATCCCAGCTTTGACCAACGCTGCCATTTGGTAGTCGTCAACCGTATGATCGAACAAAATACGGACTTTCGTTTCAATCCCTCGCTCCAAAATGCATGCGGCAAGAACATCGATCGCTACTGCTCGAATATTGTGGCCACAGCAAAGCCCAATGAGGAACTCAATGGCAAGGTGAGCTTTGATCTATTTTACGCAAAATACACGTTTCCTTATTATGTATATATAAATATTTAATTTTAACCGGCGCTTGGAAAGATGCGCTTAAAGTACTTTTCTTGAGTACTTTATAGTTAATTCAGGGAACAGTAATAAGTAATAAATATTTGATTAGATTGTGTGGGGAAAAGGGCGAGCAACAGATACCTCTTTATATCTTTTAAAAATATAGGTGCATTAAATATATATTCGCACTATCAAAGTGATTAGAGTATTATTATCATTATCATTAATTTTATAAACCCAATGTGCCCTTTGGCTGGTTAACAGTTCAAACAATAGATGATTTAGATAGCCTTAGATAGATAGATAGTGCTAATAACATTTTACCTGTTTAATTTCATTTTTTGATAACAAAGAAAAGTCAAGTTTTTGTTTTGTGCAAAATAGTGAAAATAAAAATTAAAATTGAATTAAAGATCTGACTACAATATTGCAAGTGTGTACGATATTAGGCAGTGTTTAAGTTGAGTTCGACGCTTTTATTTTTGTATGTATATAATAACATTTAAGGTATATACTGTTAGTTAAAGGCCCTCCACGTGTCAAAACTCAAAATGCCTGCGCTGTAAGCGCTCATTAGCTGGGTCATCAATTGTGGCCGTCAGCGTCTCCAGCAAATCTTCGCCTTTGGTTATTTGCAGTCCCAGACGATTGTACGGCCCACTGGGACTAGTTAAAGCGCTCAGATCTTTGGGCACACCGCTGATGGCAAACGAGGTCCAGAGCTCGACCATGTTCTGAGCCATCAGCGTGTCCTCGCCCTGAAGTGGATGCGTGGCAAATAGATAAATATTGTCATTGGAATGATGCACGCCGCCATTGAACGGATAATGCGCGTTGCCAAACTCATAGCCGAAGCGCGTGTTCTGACCCTCGTACTCAAAGCTGTAGACGTAGACGGGCGCGGTCGGCTGGCGCGTGTGCAATTTGGTGGCCAGGCTGAGGACGGGTGACTTCATCGCAATCGTCGACGCGAGCTGCAACAAAAATAGTTGTTAAAAGCGCCGACAAGCACAGGTTTGAATAACTCACATCAAAGTAGGCGGGCAGAGCGTCTCTGTGGGCGTGACTTTTCAACAGCTGCGGCGTATAGAGCAGGCGATAAAGCAAATTATCCGACAGGCCCGTTGCGTCTTTAGCCATATCTACTATGCCCTGCGAGAACTGGCGCACGCTCAGCGCGCTCACATTGGATACCTGAGCTATCACACCGTCGTAATACGCTAGAGACCAGATTCAGCAATCAACACAAAGGCACTCTGGCTAAAGGTTCACTGGCTACTCACAGGCGAGCACAAAGGAGCCATCGTGCTGTGTGAAACCCGTCATGAGCGGCACGCCATGCTGATAGTTTTTGAGCAGCTCCTCTGGGTGATCCGGCAAAATGCCATCGAGATCGCCCACAAGAGGCGAGAAGCTCTCCGTTTGGGTGGCCTGCAGCAGTTTCAGCACCGATGCCGTCCGCACGCACTTCAGCAGCTGTTCATGCTCCCCGCACCGCTGACAGCCCAATTCGATGCAAATTCGCCGCGCCTGTCCAGCTGGATCCTTAACAATTGCCCAGCTGGCAAATATGGAGCCCGACTGGACGATCGCACGCTGAAAGTGCTGCGCCGAGGTGCGTGGACTCAGGAGCAGGCCGCTGGTCACGCCGGCTCCCGCACTCTGGCCGAATATGGTCACCTGACTGGGATCGCCCCCAAACAAGTGAATATGCTGCTGTACCCAGTCCAGTGCCAAAATGATGTCCGCCATGGGCGCGTTGCCGGGCAACTCTTTGGTGTAGGTCGAGAGCCAGCCCAGAGCGCCAACGCGATAATGTGGCACCACCAGGACGATATCGCGTTCCAGCAAATAGTTGGGCGGATGATCTTGCGAGGAGCCATTGTAATAACCGCCGCCATAAACATAAAACATCACTGGCTGACGAGCCGAGAGCTGTCGGAGAATATCAAGTGTGTGAATATCATAAACAATTTACAGATTCATGCTTAGTTGCTGAGTACCTGGCAGCGATAGTTTCGCGCGAGACAAGATTAAAGCGACAATTAAATAAATAATTAACATGCACATACATAATAAATAAATTGCAGCTATTAAAAATCTTGATGATGCTTGAAAATCACATAAACAGGGAAATTTGACCGCTTACAGGGCAAATAGGACACGGTCCGAAACAGCTTTTACCTACTATAATGGCTGCAATCAATTGTTAATTGTTCGTGGCTAAAACTCTCAAAGGGTTTAAGCAGTAAATGAATTGCCCATTGTAAAAAACAGATATCCATAGCCGAAACAGCTGCCAAATCCAGTAACCACTTGTATATTTACTTCGTTTGTCGTGTGTCTGTTTTTGCATATAGTACATGCGTTACGGCCATATATCAATTTACTTAATTAATTGTTTTACTAGCCCAAGTTGGAATTGTGCCGGTTTCCATTCTTCTCTGTAAGCTTATGGAAGACTTGAATAAATATTCTAAAACTGCCGCAAAATAAGTTTACGAGTAAAATATAGATAAGCAGTTACGAATTTGTATTATTTAAAGATGCTATAAGAAACTTGAAAAGCCAGTTTAAATTTGCATAAATGTTTATAGAATTGAAAGATTTGGAATGCTTAAATGGTTTAGAAAGAGAATATATGAGTTTAATTATTTTGTAAATTTTTCGTTTTGGATCGCAATAATCTAGAAGTGAGACTTCACTTACGTTCTTTGTGTAAACGCACAGATTTAGGCAATCCTCCAGCTGGTCGTCCGGCATCTGCGGGTCCAGGTTGGTTATCACCGGACAGCGCTGGCCAAAGTCCAAGGCATCGTGTGTCTCAGTCCAGGGCCTGCGGGCAACAGGTGGCTATTGTTTTAGGGAGGTACAAATGTATGCGAGTTAATTAACGTCATAAAACGTTGTTTATCAGCTCTCGAAAAGTGCTTAGTATCACTAGACGATGATTGGACTCTTAACCCACACGAAAGCGCAGATCTCCAATGGGCGCCTCTGCATAGGGAATACCGCGAAATTGCATAAAACTCTGATCCGTCCAGGCTGTCTGTCCGTAATTGCCGCGCACTGCGCCCTGCTGTCCGGATAGTTGCACTGTCACCGTTGATTTTGGCACCGCTGCATCCGCTTGAGCGTTCATTGAGACCAGCAGCCAGCCGGCGAGGCCAGCGAACAGCAGGCCGCAAAGAGCTAACATCACGTATACGACACGTCTACGCATCGGACTGAACTGACTACAAACAGCAGACGAGCCACAATACTCGTCAATTGCGATCGTTTATTACGCTTCGTTATCGCTGCGCACATGTCTATGAACTGAGTGGACGAACTAATTATATAGAAATCGGAAAATGGCGAAAATTCAGTTAGCACAACTAATGAAATGGTGTGCAAAAAGCAAGGGCTCGCTTTAAATTTAGTTGATATATAGTATATAATCGGCATAATACATGAACAAAACTTCTAATTACCCAATGCTTTAACTCGTTTCTTAACATTCTTTTAAATAGGTTATTAAATGTTTGAAGGAGAAATTCAGGCAATCGAAACTGGATGAGCCGTGCGCTCAGGAAATGATCAAGATACTGCAGGAGCAGGCATTAAACTACAAGCTGAATCCTGTGCTGCAGCACTTTTGCAAATCGGAGATACAGGAACTGTGCAAGGCGCATATGGATGCCGATGAGCATGGCCAGGTTGAGGAATGCCTGAAGGCCGCCTTTCTGCGCAAGCAGCTCATCAATCGCGAGTGCCAACTTGAGGTGGCGACACTGATAGCCGAGGCCAAGGCGGATATACACGTTGATCCGATACTGGAGTCCGCATGCACTGTAGATTTATTGCGTTATTGCGCTAAAATCACCAGCGGCGATGGACGTAGTAAGTGCAATTGTGGCAGGCCAATTGCGATTGCAGCAATTTATATTTAATGTGTGTTGTTTATCTGCCAACGTCTAGAACTGAGTTGCCTGCGAACCTTGCTGCGCGAGACACCAAACTCACTGGAGTTGGACTGCCGCGAGAAGCTGGAGAGACGCATCGAAATGTTTCGCAATGCGGACGACGCGCTGGCCCAGCCACCGGAGGATATGCAGCAGCTGGTGCAACAGGTGGTTACATCGCCGGCGCGAAAGTTTTTCCTTGTGATATTAATGAGCGCCACGGGCTTGGTCTTTCTGACGGGCATCTTCCTTGGACGCGCCACAAAACGTGCAATGGGCTTAAAGAATAAATAATATATAAAGGCTGTAGATGATATTAATGTAATAATAGCTGATCTGTAGTATTTCAAAGTGTGCGCTTCCCTCGTTTACTTGCAATTTTTGTTTCCATTTATGGACTTCCCACTGCAATCAGCTATTTTTTGAAAGCAATTTGTGGCTTAATCGATTGTAAGACCAAAAAAGTGTAATTAATTTCACAGAAAACCTAAGTAAATAAGTAATTTGTATGTTTAATTTTTATTTTTTTGTGTAATGATTTCAATTGTAAAATAAATTGTATTTTTATAAATGAAGTGGCAACAAGTGGTTGCCATTGCAAACATATTTCAAAAATAGGCGCACTTCAGCCTAACTTAATCTATCGATAGTCACGTGTGATTATCGATTAACAAGTACAAGCTGCATTGAAAGATTTTACCATTATAAATTTGCTGGTCATACTGTGACAACGCGACGTTGCCACTTAGCTGAAACTTTTTTTTATCGAAAGGTTGAAGATTTTCGCTGCTGCTCGAAAGCTCAATTTAAATGGCTTTAGATATTACAAAGAAGACATATTAAAGGTCAAAGTGTTAGGCAAACATCAAAAACTCTGAATTCAGTTCGAAAACAATGTTTTTAAAACATATATAAGTGGTTTTATTGCCTTTAAACGTGAAAAAACAGCGCACTTACGCACACACACATGCACACGCGCACATACGCAACACGGAAAACAAGTTCTAATAAGAAAGGCAAACCAACACAAAGAAGCAACAGCTTGCAGTCTTCACTTGGGCTTCATGATGGGCACCAGCAGCGGCATTAAAACTGAAGGTGAGTGAAGCTGAAAAACTTGTAGCTGCAACTCCGCTTCTCGTTTGTTATGTTTGTGTTTTTTTTTAATTTGTTGTTTTTTTTTTTGTTGTTGTTGCAGAGCCCCGTGCATTGGGCTTGAATCACCCAAGCGGCAGCAATGCCGCCGCCATTGCAGCAGGAAATGCCGCCAGCTCCGCTGCGGCGGCCGCGTCCCTCTCATCCGTGGAGCTGTGCCTGGTGTGCGGCGATCGTGCGTCCGGCCGACACTACGGCGCCATCAGCTGCGAGGGCTGCAAGGGCTTCTTCAAGCGCTCCATACGCAAACAGCTGGGCTATCAGTGCCGTGGGGCCATGAACTGCGAGGTGACCAAACACCATCGCAACAGGTGTCAGTTCTGTCGGCTGCAGAAGTGTTTGGCCAGCGGCATGCGAAGTGATTGTAATTTTCGTTTAAGTCGTCGTCTCAAAACAAAAAAAAATAACTGCACGCACCCCAGCACACAAATCCATTCACCCAAATCACACGCATGCACACACACACACACACACGCACGCACATAGCTCTTGTGGGTTTAGCTGGCAATTTGAGCGCGCATCTGGTAACTCTGGTCTCTTTGTCGTTGGCACAACTAGTTCAAGCCATGCTAATTGGTTTCTAATCAGAGTAAGGCAAATATGCTTTAGGGCTATTTAGTGAGCACGATTTTCTTTGAAATTAGAAAATGGCATATTACAAAAATAGAATGCAAAATGTGCGAATTCGCTTAACAGGAGGCATTTTTGAACCCATAAATCATGTATATTTGTCAGCATAACTAACTGAATAACCGAGTCGTCTGTCCGTCCGTCGAAAACTAAGTTTTCGAATATAGGCTCATCGTTTTCTTAAAATTGATAAAACTCGAAGATTTTTAAGCTTATTTCGCAGTTTATGAGAGCTACAACATTCAAATATCTAAATAATCTATATGTCATGAGTTAAGCTTCCTCAACTAGAGCATTTTCAATTAGTATTTTGTTTTTAAAACTTGTATCTAAAAATGAGTCATGTTGGGACTTTCAGAGACTCGAATTTGCGGACTACAATTGCCAATTGCCGTTCCAATAAGTAATGCTCAAGTAAGGTGTGGACCAACTTGAATGTTTGTAACCAACAAGAGTCATGCCCCATACTAGCAAACACACTCACGCTTAATTACACACACACACACACACACACACTCACGCTTACTGACACACATGGCTACCTCTACAGCTAGCACCACATCATGTACCGTTAGTTGGCTGCAGCACACGCTAATTGCTTTCTCTTTTACTTGCGTGCTTCTCTTTTTGTGGCACATCTGCAGCCGTGCAACACGAACGCAAACCCATTGTGGACAGGAAAGATGGCATCGTCTCCAGTGCATCGGGCAGCGTATCTGGCTCATCCAGCGCTGCTGGCGCATCGAGTGGCTCCTCGGCGGTCAAGTCCAGTTATCAGCAGGTGCGCGTTAAGCAGCAGCAGCAGCAACAGCAGCAGCAGCAGCAGCAGCAGCAACATGCCTCGGCTGCAGCTGCTGCGGCCAGCGCTGCGCTGTTTCAGCATGCGGCCACGCCCCCCGTGGCCAGCACGGCAACGACGCCCTTCGGACTGAGCGACAATCTCTTCCCCATGAGCCTCAACCTGGCGGAGCTAACGCAAACGCTGAGTAAGTGCAGCCAACTGCGGCTAATTGGATTCCAATAAGCGAACTCACACCGAACTCCCCCCCTCAGTGCTCGCCACGCAGCAACAACAGCATCAGCACCAGGCGGCCAGCAGCGGCGGGCCCAGCCACTGTTACTCGCCGGAGCTGGCCAAGCCGGAGGCGGACGAGGACGATGACGATTCCATGGACAACAGCAGCACCCTGTGCCTGCAGCTGCTGGCCAACAGCGCCAGCAACAACAACTCACAGCATTTGAATTTCAATGCAGCGGCCGCCGCTGCCGCTGCCGCGGATGCCACGGCGCTGCCGACGCCGGCCACCGTGGGCCTCATCCAGAGCTCGCTGGACAAGCGGGCCATCGACAAGGCGCTGCAGCTGCTGCAGCCCATACAGCAGCAGCTGGACAGGAGTCAGGTGGCGGGCCAGAGTACGGCCACGGCGCTGAGCATTAAGCCCGAATGCGACTCGGATGCCGAGGACAGCGGCACCGAGGATGTCGATGCCGATCTGGTGGAGCACATGGACCTGGACTTTGAGTACTGCCATCGCGGCGACTTTGTCGCAAACGAGGCGATCTTTGCCCAGGATCTGTTCGCCTCCGAGGCGCAGTGCGCGTTCCACGTCCAGCCACCGGCACTGGTCCATGCCTATCTCAACATGCACTACGTGTGCGAGACGGGCGCCCGGATCATCTTTCTAACCGTGCACACGCTGCGCAAGGTGCCCGCCTTCGAGCTGCTCGACGCCCACACACAGAT
Organism: Drosophila sordidula; assembly: GCA_035047465.1. Taxonomy (NCBI): domain Eukaryota; kingdom Metazoa; phylum Arthropoda; class Insecta; order Diptera; family Drosophilidae; genus Drosophila; species Drosophila sordidula. The sequence continues at coordinate 6,785,024 of JAWNPQ010000156.1, read as the reverse complement.
GAAGCTGCTGCGCGGCGCTTGGCCCTCATTGCTGGCCGTCGCGCTGGCGCAGTGCCAACGCCAGCTGGCCGTGGCCACGATCATCGGCCAGCTGGTCCAGAGTGTGCGCCAGGTGGCGGACATTGACAAAATTGAGCCGCAAAAGATCGCAAAGCTGGCGCAAATAACGCGCACGCTGCACGACTTTGTCCAGGAGCTGCAGACACAGGACGTGACCGATCTGGAGTTCGGACTGCTGCGCCTGGTGCTGCTCTTCAATCCACTGATGCTGCAGCAGAACCGACGCGAGCGCTCGCTGCGCGCCTACGTCAAGCGCGTCCAGCTGTACGCGCTGTCAACGCTGCGGCGCCAAAGCGGCGGCGAGGAGCGGGCCAACGGACTGTTTGCCAGCCTGCTGCCGCTCAGCGTGCTGGAGTCGGAGCTAACCGAGGAGCTGTTCTTCGCCAATCTGGTGGGCCAAATGCAGATCGATTCGATGATACCCTTCATACTGATGATGTGCAACAGCAACGGGCTGTAGGGAGACACAACGCAAGACTGAGCGGGAGGGGGGCCAAAATGCGCCTAGTGCGGACAATACTTAGCTATAGCTTAAACCTACATTATATACATACATACATATATATAATATATATATATATATATATTACTACATATACTGCATTATGTACGTTTATTTTGATTTCAGAGCACTAATCTGCTAAGTGAGACAATTTGCTCAATTTTCTTTTGAAATTTTGAAAATTTAATTTTGTTATTTCCACGAACTGGCAGCCGTTTCTTTGTTTAACATATTTACTCGCTGTCCGTTTTTATGAACTATTTGCCTAAACTAACAGAAATGTTGATGTTGCATCCTCATTGCGCCGGCTGCTCCTCGGTGGGCGGCTTCTTGGCGGGCCTGTGCCTGTTGTGCACCTCATCGTTGCAGCCTTCACGATTGCGGGCGATCTCAATGGCCAGGAATTGTACGCGAAATACGAATATCGAGTTGTCCGGTGAGAATTCTTTGCTGGCATCGGCACGCATCAGGGTGCCGTACGAATAGTCTTCCAATTTGTTGAACTTCTCGGCAAACTGACGCCACTTGAGCTTCTCCGTGGCCGATTTGAGCACATCGTCGCTGAGGCTAGCCACCTGGAGGTCGGGAAAGTCCTGTCGGAAGCTGGCATAGATTTGGTCATCGTAGGGCGTTAGACGCAGCTGCGCGGGCGGCACGCTGGTCAGCAGCTATGTGGAAATGCGTAGACTGCAGCGGTTAAAGCGCTGCCCAGCGAACAATTACTTTCTATTCGACTTACATTGAAATGGACCTCGGCATGCTCCAGCGCCTTGGCCGCCCACATTTCCTCCACCAGAGAGTCGTTGCCGAACTCCTCGGCCGGTCTTGAGAGCACCGAAGCGCCATGCTGTGTACGTTTTTAAAAGTGGATTTTAAATCAGTGCCTAATACTTTCAACACATACCATTAACTCCATTTTTAGCGTGTGTTTATAACAAAAATAAAAAAGTAACCTTCTACACGTTTCAGCGGTGCCACTCACAATATGCGCCGACAAGTAGAGTTGTATCAATTCGTTCTCAGCAGTTCGATTGAACTACGCACTTAACTGAATGAACGAACTGAATCCCACTTTTAGTTCATCATTCGCTGGAGCGCATTATCTTTCATTTTGCTCGTGTGATTGTGCTTTTGTATATATACATATTTAATCATATTTATATTTTTAATTAAGCGTTTAATTTGTGTTTTTCCAGTAGTCGCCAGGTTTTAATATGAAATCAAAAAACTAGGTTTAGCAAATTAAATAAGAACAAGAAACCAACATTTTATATGTCATCGGTCTTTACAAATAAAGCGATTTGTATACATTAATTAATAAATAAATTATGTCATGTCTGTAATTTAACGATTCGTTGGTTTAATAGAATTTGAACTGAACTTACTCTTTAAATTTAACGACGATGTACATCTTTCCACACGCTTCACTAGTGCCACTCACAATGCGCGCCGACGAGCTTACCTATCGAATTGCCGATATATGAGTGCCGAAACATCGATTTGGTGAGCTGTAAAATTTGAATGAGTAATTATGCGCAGTTACTTATACGAAAATGTTGAATCGTTATAGCATTGCCTTTTCTTTCGAACATTGCTTTCGTTTAGATGCACAAATTTAAAACACTTGTTTTTAAAACCAATACATGTTCAAACACTCGTTTAAGTTTTAGGGGTATTATGTTTCAAAATATAAGTTTTACATTTTTGTGCGCCTTGGCGTTCATTTCCTGGTCGTTGCTATGCTATTTGCATGCCATTGAGGAGCAGCAAAAGGAAGCCGATTACGATGTGGAACTCTATACAGGTAATTGTGCCGCACAGGACACTCAATCGAAACACAAGTTAATCGCACGTTTAGAGCGTGCCAGCCTCACAGATGTGCCCAACGATTGTCCACACAAGCTGGTCGAAAACAGCTTCTTCAATCGTTTCTACGAAATGCTAATCAGCTACGGACTGGTCCTTGGCACCACTGTGGCGCTGTCTCGCCTATTGCAGTGCGTCGAACTGCAGGCTCGGTCCTGTCTGCAGGATCTGTCGGCTAAACAATCGCTGCCCGCCGTTGAAGCCACCGGCGAGCCCGTGGAGCTGGCGGATCTGGCGGAGCAACCGTGGCCGCCGGAGCAGGCGCCAATTGCTATGCAGGAGAACGTCGAGCTGCGCGAGCAGTTGAATGATTTGCAGGCGCGTTGCCGGGAACTGCTCCAGGAACTGCGCGCCGTCAACGGCATTGGCGCAGACGCCGGCAGTGCCGCCGAGGTGCTCCCCAATGCATCCAACAGCAGCTTCAGCGACTCCGACACCGACGACGCCTCGGGCGTGATCATGTGGAAGCAGCCGGCCGCCATTCCGGCCAACGGCGTCGCCCTGATGCAGTGCAGCGACCAGGCATCGGCTTCGGTGACACAGAACGTGTACGTCACCCACAGCCACATCCACTTCAATTTCAATGGATCCGTGCAGCTGACCGAGCAGAATCTAAACATCGGCTTGCTATCCCCAAAGAGTCTGCTCAGGCGCAGCGAATTCTTGCAGGTTTGGGGCACCTACATCAAGGGTCCCAAGGAGCGGCCCATGCTCACGGGCATCAACAACATCCTAATGTGAAGGGCGCACAAATCTGTTTAAAATATATTTATTGCGTGTGATTAATGCAAAACATTTACTATTCTCATTCAAGGTGTGAAAAGCTTATATCGTCTTGCTGTCCGTCTGTCTGTCCATATGAGCGCCATTGGAATATATACTCGCCCACTAGGGGCCTGGCAAATGGATTTAATCTAAACAAATCCCTAATTTTTAAAGCTAGATACATCAAATTTTGATGACGTCCTCAAAAGATTTCAGAAATGTTTTTGGCTGGGGATGTGGCAAAACGATTTAATCTGTTCAGATTACTGAGGACCTCCTCTAAAAATTGTACAAAACATTTTTTTCTGTCTCTCTCTTCAATCGTGGCTTTTCTAAGTATTTGAATATTTTTCACCACACCATTTTTGTCAGATTGCGCGCAAACTATCGACTGCATGCTGCGTGTTATCGACTAGCAAACAGGCAATCGATAGCGTTGCTGGCGGCTTAGGCAGTGCATAATATTTAACTGCCAGTTTGTTTTCCTCTGTCGTCGTCGCGTGACTTGTGTGCGCGGACTATTTTATCGTTTCAGTTCGTTTCAAAAAGTGCAACCTGTTAAACCGATTAAAGTCAGCAAACAGTTTGCATTGCACATTGAAATTTTTATTAATTATTTGTATCATAAATTCTGTATTTAAAAGTAATTAACATCGGGTAAATGCAAATTGTATGTTGATGTGCGATCGCGAATGAAAAATTCAATAGTGTGATAAAAACATATCAGAAAAATGTGCCGTCTATAACGCTTAAAAATCTGGCATACGAAGTTTTTTGTTCGAAGTGTTTTTGTTGTTGTTGTTGTTGTTGTCGTCCATGCGTCTTTTACGTTATGCATTTGCATTTCCACCATAGTCGTTATATGATAACTGAATGATTTGTGTGTTCTTATTGTTATTGCTAAGCTCAGTTTTATCTCGTTTCTTGCTTGCTTTATTTTTGCTTTTTATTTGTGCATTATCACTCCCACACACATACTTTTTTAGAAACCCGCACACATGCAACCTGCGGCATAATCATTCTGAACATCAACAATAATAGTTGTGCATCTCTCTCTCGCTCTCTGCCAGTGTTGCCTTACTGAAAACTGTGCGCATACACAAATGCATTTTTAAGTTAATTTTATTTGTTTGCCAAAAAACAAAAATAAAATATTACGATATACATATGTATTTTGGCAAATTTCGAATTTGTATTTTTGGTGGTCCGCCGCTTTGTTGGCTTGCGCTTGTCTAAAAATAGCCGCCTGCCGCTGATAAAGCAACAGATCACTCTCACTATCGGTGAGCATAAGACACGCTGCTGCTGGTGCTCGCACTAACACTCGCTCTCTCAATCTCTTGCTCTTATTCTCTCCCGCTCTATCTTAGTGTGTGTGTGAGTAATTCTTGCGGCATTTTGATTTTTGTATTGAATTTGCCGCGGGCGAATTAAACAGCTGAGCCGTCCTCTGCCCAGGAATTTGCTGGCGCTGCAGTTTAGTTCCATTTCTAAATATTTGCTATGTTTGTGTGTGTGTGTTTGGCCCACTGTCGTCAGCGTTGAATCATCAACAAGTTGTTGCTGCCGCTGTTTCTTACCTTTTGCTATTGTTGTTTATGTTTTGTTTTATGCGCATAAATCACATTTGTTTTTGATTTTTGCACCTATTGCAAATTCTTAACGGAAATGTCAACAACACACAAACATACATTGAAATGTATGATGTAGATATGTATGTGTTTATATGCAGCTCAACTGCGCTGCTTACGTCGCGCATAATAAAGATTAACGCATTTCTTATCAAGCGTTGATAGCAGCAACAAGAATACAGCCAAAGCAGAAGAGCAGAGCGAGCATTTGAGCTTCGCTTTTTGCTTGATTCGCTCAAAGACACACACACACGCACACAAATACCCACTTACTAGGCACTGATATCTCACGCGTTGTCGTTGACTTCGCTGATTAGCATTAACTAAGCCACAGCAACAACAACAATAACAAGCGCGTCTAGTTTCGTTGTACTATTTATTTGTTTTCTGGTTTTCAGCTGCACACCCACACACACACACCTATATAAGTCTATATTGCGAGAGAGAGAGAGAGAGAGAGAGAGAGAGAGACTGTCGCAGCAGCCGCCGTCGGCTCTGCCGCTGATAAAATAAAGAACAATATTAATTTAAGTTTAAAAATAGAATTTCGCTGCAGATGCCTGTTGTCTGCGTATATGTATGATTGTGTGCATATGTGTCTGTGTTTGCATTTGTATCGGTGAGCAGCAGCAGGCAAAAAGTTGCTCACGCATACAATAGCAACAACTTTGCTTGATCTGCCTGCTTGTCTGTGATTGCGCGCTCGCGCTCTCTGAGAGAAAGAGTAAGAGAGAGCGGTTGGGGCCAACTCAGTGTTCGTTTTGCTCCACGCTTTTCAGTATTATTCTATTCGCCTGCGTTTCAAGTTGGTCTTCACGGATTGCAGCCTACGTGCACGTATACACACACAAACGAAAATATACATATACATACATATATGCATATGTACGATGTATGTACATACATACATATGTGTGTTTATTATATTTTTTGATTGGATTGGGGCAAAAGAGTGCGCCATCGTTCGGTGTGTTTCTTGTTTCTGGAGCAACAACAGCAGCAAAGTAAAAAAAAAAATAAAACACATTTATAATATTTATGCAACAATTTTCAAATGTTCGCCAGCGCCAGTGTGCGTGTGTTTGTGTGTGCATTTTTTTTTTTTGTGAAACATTTTCAATAATTGTGGCAAAAATGAAAACAACCAAATGTGTTAACGAGAATATTTGCAAATCTACTAATTTGTGATAATTAATATTTAGTATTTTTTGCTTACTCTCCGCTACTATCGCTCTCTCTCTCTATTTTTCTTTCTCTGTAACGATCTTTATACACACACATGTGTCTGTGTGTGTGTGTGTGTGTGTGTGTAATCACAAAACATGCGGAAAACGCTTGGGGAAAAACAACAACAACAAAATAAGCGAGTCTTGTTAAGCGCTCATGCAAAAGATAGGAGAAACCCTCGAGACAAAAATGCAAAGATAACAGAAGTTGTGATAAACGGACCCGAACCCGAAGCCAAACTCGAATTCGAATTCGAACCTGAATCGACGCCAGGCATCTTTATCTGTGCTGTAAAAAGTTGTTATTGCAATAGCCAAGCAAAAAATAAAAAGAAATATCTCCATACATACATATACAATTGTACATATGTAAATACTTGCATAGGTACTGTGTATTTCATACTTGACAATGTCTCCCTAAGGAGCAGCTCAGACGTGTACTTATGTACATACATATATTCGAGAACAAACTTATCTATGCGCCTTTTTCTTGCTTTGTTTTGTATGGATCTAGAGAGTCTCTATATTTAATGCCACTGAATTTGAATCCAACAAATATCAATTAAGTTTTTTGAGAACAGCACCATATGTTTCTCTTTATTAGTTATATTTCCTTATTGCTTGTCCTTGCCCTCAACGCACATCCTTAACACTTTCTGTCTCGTTCTATCGCAATGCATTTGCTTGCTCTTCTAGGTGTTTGTTGGCTTGGCTGCAATTTACCGCTAACAGCATCATTAGCGCTGTCTCGCTCTAGTCGCTCTGTGTTTGTTTTGAGTTATGAGTGTGTGTGTGTGTATGTGTGCGCTAAATAAAATGCATTTCATTAACCGTAATATTTTTCATTCAAAAGCAAAATGTTGTAAAAATAAAACCCAATCGAATGTGTGCACGACAATAACAAAATCAATTACGGCGCGATAATAATAACAAAAACCACAACAAAAGTGCGAAGAAGAAAGTGCAAAGCAAAAGGCAATTAGAAGAATGTCAAACACAATATGCGAATACGAATGCAAAACACATTAAGAAGAAAATCAAAGAGAAGATAAGTTTATCCGCATAACTGTAAACCAGCAACGTGGGCGGCAGTGCGCTGTGCGAGAGAAAAGGAGGGAGAGAGAGTGCACAATATTGCGAGATCGTGCCAAGCAACGCACAAGGCCATCCAATAATGTGAGTAACCCATCCGCCTTTGTTTCTATAAGTAGTATGTATGTGTGTATATATGTGCTCTTTTGCCTTTGTTGATGTTTATTTGAAATTTGTAAATTTTGTAAATAGCGGAAAGAGATGTGCAAAATGGGGAACAAGGATATCTTTTTCTATTTTTTTTTTTTTTGCATAGAAACTAATAGTTTGGGATAGGGAGGCATTCTATGAAATATAAAATATTCAATTAGACAAGTCTACATTCCGATATACATATGTATGTATGTATGTATGTATGTATGTAAATGTGTGGGTTTTTTCTGCGTAAACTGTTGCATTTCAAAATGCACTTGAGGCATACTTTGACGACTTATCTATATAATATAATTGATCTATATAAGCCTATATAATATAGTAGTTCGATGTTGGTAATACTGTGCTTCTATGTAGGGAAATTTTCAAATTTTCTGGTTCTGGTATCCCGAAAACCAAAAAGTTGTTCATGCTTTTTCGATTTATCGTTCCTATGGAAGCCATATTATATAGAGATCCGATCGGTCCGTTTCTGATAGTTTTAAAACTAAAGGAATGGAAGGCAGACGGACGGGATACAAGGATATTAAAACGAAAAATCAAAATATATATATTTAAAATAACTCGACTATTCTTGCAAACAATTAATATTAGCAGTTTACAGTTACACCGAATAACCGCAACCACTTGAAAGGGAGACTCGGAGCTGAGTTAGAGGTTAAGAGCATTGTATTCCAAGAATGGAAGCCTTGATAATGCATCTTTATTGTGACGGGATGCGCTCTAATTGCTGCTACTGCAGAATCTGGGTCCTTGCGGCTGCTCCTCGAAGTGTTTGCGTGGGGATTGACTTTACTAGGGGGAAGTTTTTTTTTGCTTGTGTGAGATTTGTTTGCATACGAAATGTAAATTGAAATGTTTGACTCAAATAGTGTTTGGCTTTCTTTCTATAAATGTATGCATATATGCATATATAGTATAACCAGTCTAAATGGATAGCGAACTCAGCGCAAAAATCTGCAGATGTTTACTTTGGCCACAGGCAGTGGAAATTTTCATAAACGCCTCGTATTTGGCATCGACTTTGCGTTAAGCTTTTCAGGCGTGCAAATATTAAGTAATACATGTGGTTAAAATAATCCAGCCAAAAAAAAAAAAAGAACATCTGCAGAGTCAACTGAATGAAGTACAAAGTTGAACAGGTGTTTTGTGTTTCATGGCAAAACAGAATGGGTGTTGTTCAATCGCAAAATGATTTAAATATAAGAACATCGAACTCGAACTCGAACTCGAAGGCACAAATCATAATTTTCTTTCTGGCCAATTTAACAGCAACTTTATTCACAAGAGTAAAAAAATTATATTGCGTAGGCAATTTTTGTGACGAATCGGTTCAAAGTAGATTAGACGATAGATTAATGAACATTCTCTAAAGATGTTGCGTCGTATATAAAGAATAATCTATATCTATCCTACCATTATAAATCACAGTTTGAAATTCATCGACTTAAAGTAACAGCTGCAGATTTACTAATGCGATAATCAACTAGACATTTTTCGCCAATGTAAACAGAGTATTGCGCAGTTGCGATTGCAATGTTTCTACTTGTTTTTATATATTATTATTTTAATCTCTATTTCCGTTTAAAACTGTCCCCTTTGCCTTCTCATCCACTCTATATCTTATATAGTATCCGAGCTTTTGCTTAAGATTATATCAGTTTACAATTTGTAAAACAAAAATGTCCAACTTTTTACGCATGTAGTATTTAGCCAAATCCCAAAAATTCCGTTTAATCATTTCCTCCTACACCATTGGTTCTTAAAATAACAGGTGCGCGAAACAAACAGCCGCTTTTTGTAATTAGCTTAAAATTAGTTTATTGTTTAAAAACGGAAATGAACTCAAAATGGAAGTTGAATGTTAATATTGTTAAATAATACATATATACCTAATTCTCTTTTTACACGGTTTTTAAATAACACACTTTAAAAAGTCAAAACATTCTTTACACGTCTCTTTAGCACGATTTTAAATATAGTTTGTTATTTTTATGTTTTATATTGAATTTATGAATTGAATCTATGAATTTCATTTATTTGATTTCATTTGAAAATTATGCATTTTAACTTTGATTTATATATTTCTCATTAATCGATTATATGCATATTTTCTGTTTGTCTGCTATTCCACGAATTGTGCAAATGTTTATAGTAGTTTCACTTTTTTTTTATTAATGAGTTATTTATATTTTATAACATACACACAACTCTTTTAACACACGAATTTTTTTTCACGAATTTGAAATAAGACTTAAAAAAAAAATGCCATTTTGCTCTTTTTGCACGAATTGATTTGATTTAACATAATTTCGATTTTTCTATGAATTCTTTTGATGCATTTATTTTTTGTTGTCTATGAAATTCTTTTATTCTCACCCGTCACAAATTTTAAATTTTAACTTCACATTATACATAATACTGAATTATCAACAATGGGAAATAGAGATAATATTAGAGAAATAATTTCCCGAATTGATGAACTAAATAATTTATGCGATAGCACTGATATTTCAGTTTTAACAATTTTGTTATGTTTATTCTATTTTTACATTTCTCTTTTTAATATTAAGGCATTTCATTCTTATTTGTATTATTTTATTATATATTTAATGAGTTGAAATGTTTAGGCATGAAAAAAAATTAGATTTATTAGGTCTGAAGCCAATTTACTATTTTTCCATATAGGCAATATCTTTTTATTTGTATCAGAATTAGAATTAGTTGTATGCCCATTTTAAGCCATTGACAATGAGTGCAATTAGTGTGATAAGATAAAACCCTGATGACCACTTCGGGAGCTCTATCCCTCATTATTCTTTTAAGGGTTTAGACAGATGGACATACATGTTTGTATACGATATATTATATACATACTGTTTAGTGTCGGGGACTTTATGACTTTAATTATGCCCTTTTTAATCAAAAAATTTAAGTTTTTCTTAAGAACTCAGCAAAAACAATTTAAAATACATTTAAAGTTATTTTTAAAAACGAAAATCCAGCGGTAACTGCCAAAAACTAGTTAATCATTTTGTGCAGCGAAGCTGTAAATCAAAACGCGTTTTAGTCAGAAAAAAAAACCCAAAAAAAAAAGAGAGCAGCAGAAGAAGAGCAGCAGAGCAGAAGCAAAAAAATAATGTGATTTTGAAACAGTTTTTATTTTGTTTTCTGGGTGTAAACTCTATATATTGCCAAAATAAACTTGTTTTCTGGCTACGAACGCTGTATATACAAAATTAAATATATGTACATATATGTATATATAATTTTTAGTGTTTTTTTTTTTTTTGCGCTGAAACCGCAAAGTTCTGCGCGTTTGCCTCGACAATCTTATCATCTAATGTGCTAAAAATAGCTGCGACCGCCCCTGAGTGGTTCCATGTGTGTGTTTGTATGTCTGTGTGTGTGTGTGTGTGTGTGTGTGTGTGTGTGTGTCTGTCTGTCTATCCATGTGTCTCTGGAACTTCGCGCCCAACCTTTTTTCTATATCTATATCTCTATCTATCTCTGTATCTATATCTGTATCTGTATCTGTATCTTTATCTGTATCTGTTCTCATGCACCAAATGTACTTGGGTGTATCTTTTTTTATTTCGCCCCAAAATTTTCGCTAACTAAATTATTATTATTTTTTTTTGTTCTTTCTTCAACTTTGTTGTTGTTGTTCAATTTTTTGTTAGAGAGACCGTGTGATCATTTAGCGCTGTGCTAATTCAATTTGTCTGCGTGTTTGTGCCTCTATTGTATAAAATTTGTTTGGCAGCATCTGAAATATCGCAAAAGCGTATTTGGAGTATATTGCAAAACGCTACGCAAACAAATCAAATTTGCTATGAAAAATACTGAAGTGTATTTTATACTCAACAAATTTTTGGGTGGAATTTGTATGCTGGGCCCAAAAGCATTTTTTAAAATTCATCTCTGTATCCATTGAATATTTTGTAAAATGCGTTAAATGGGCTTATCTATATGTATGTGTATATATGTTTGTATATACATAAGAACCCAGTCATAAATTTACCGTGTCCGTCAGTCTGTCCGTTCGCATGTCAGAGGCTTTAAGCCTATATATGAACAACAAACACCGGGCGTTTTGAGTTGGGCCAGGGTATCGTTCTGTCCGGTACTCCCGACTACAGTTATTTATTTATTTATTAAGTTCTTCAAAAGTTACTTCCAACTTCCTTACTAAATTCTGTAATTCAGTATTATCTGAAAAAGTCGATTTACAAATCTTAAAATATAATTTTTATTTGTACAAAATATATCGATAGACAGAGACGCAGATACAATGAGTAAAAAAGAGGGAGAACGAGAGATAGAAAGTCTAGAAATTGCGAAAAATTTCCAGAGCTCGCCGTTGTTTACATTTCGCACACAAGACAATAATAATAATAAAATAATAATAAATAAAAGCAAAATAAGAAGACTGCAAGAAAAATACAATTCAAATATATACGAAATATTTTTTTTTGCATCGATAATTTCCCTCTTTATTTTTCCGTTTGCGCAAACAGTTAACATTGAACTGTGGATTTTTAATAACTCAACGATGTCTTCTGGATTGCAAATTGTTATTAAAATAGTTGTTCGTTTTGCGTTTTCGTGTTATATTTGCTGAAAAAAAAATTTAAAAACATTCAGAGATGAATTTGAGTAGTTGTAGACGTGTTGCAAAAATTCCACTATAAATAATTTCACACTTTGAGCTCTTAGCCAAAGAATAAATTAGACAAAACATCGCAAACGGACAGACAGGCTTAAATCCATCATGAACAAAGATTTTGACAGACAACTTATCCACGACGCAGTGAAGTACAACAAGCTTCATTTTGCACTTTGATTACGGTTTAAGCCTATTGCGAGTGCATCCGAAATACGCTGGACAATGTGAATACAAGTGAGAGAATTTCAAGTAACTTAAAATTAATGGAATAAATGAGTAATCTTGAAGAAATTGAAGTTAAATATAGAGTGCTTATATTGTTGTTGTTGTATTGGTAATGTTAGAAAAAAATAAAATGAAATGTATTAAATTAATAATTATAGGTTTATTACATTTTGTCACTAAAGCTTACTTGTTTTTACTTGTTATATTTTTATTTTATAGAAACTGGGGTAAATTGGTGAATCATTGTCAATATTTAATCCTTTTTGTTTATTTTATTGCAAAACTCAGCTTATAAATGAAATACATTTTTCAATTATTTGCACATAATGCAGTATTATTTGTTATACCCTGTTTAAAATGCGTTAAAAAAGCTATTTGATTTTTATATATGAAATAAAGGTCCTTGCCTCCTATATGTTTATAAATATCAACAACACACAACAAATTTGGTTATAGGCAATGGTTTTTGAATAGCATACCCTTTAATTGTAGATACCTTACATTCGGTTTTTAGTTTGATCAAATTTTAGTAGGAAAATCTTGTAAATATTATAGACAGCTAAACACTCTTTAAATTATAGAAACATCGGACAACTAAAACAAAGGCACAGGGTAGCTTTTAGGCGGTGAATCTCAACTTAGGCACTCTTACTTGTTTATACGCATTGTAATCCTAAGCTGCTAATAAAATGGTGGCACATCCCAAAACACCCACTCCTTTGTAATTGAACCAAAAGCTGGCACCTCCGCTCCCTCCTGCACCCCTTCTCCACCGGCCAGTGCAATGGTGGTTTTTGTGGTTGCCTTGATCCCCACAGTGCAGAGATACGTACACTGCGTATCTGACGCCAACAGCTGGCTGGCCCCCAGCTCGACAAATATTCGCAGTTCGGTATTATAAATATTCATAAATATTCAAACTATGTGAACCCTGGGCGACCATACTGTAAATCTGCTAGTCATTGGTGTCATTTTAGGATGATATAATTGTTGCTGTTTTTGTTGCACTCGTTGCATTGCATAATGCATTTGAATTAACAAGGTCGTAAAGTGAACCCGTTTGATGAAGTTCTGCGGTAAGAGGCAATTGCCATGGTTACAATGTGCTTGGTTATGCAAGGGAAAATGCCAGCGGGTTTCCGAATTCCTCGACTTCTGCATGATTTCAACGAACAATAAAAATTGCGCTTTAATTTCTGCTTAGAACTAAATGCGAAAATCTATGCCGTTGTGTTGAAATTTGGTAATAAGACAGAAACACCTCTTGGTCGGCTGAAATGTTTAAGGCAAATTATACATATTTAGTAGAACAATGATTGTATGCCCTGTACTTATTGGACATGTAGTAAGAACGGGTGTTTGGGTATTGTGTGAATGTATGCAACAGGCAGAAGCAGAAGCAGAAGCATACCATAATATTATAGAATATTTGAATATATTAGAAATTTGAAACATGTACCCATTTAAATGCTATCTTTGTACCTAAACAATTAAATAATGAAATAAAAATATATAAAGGTGTTTATTTTTATTATTATTATTGTTTATTACTTTTTTATGGGTATGCAACTAATTACGAATCTGTGTGCTATGAATACTGGATACAGGGTAAGTTCTTGTCATCACTGGAGCACTCTGATTTGCTTTTGTAAGCTCAAATCAATTGAGATTCTTGCCCTTGCCCACTGACCCTGTCTCGATGACATTTTCCGTTATTGTTGATCCCCAATTTCAATTAGCAGCTTGAAAAGAGATGCGCAAACAATTTGACTGCAAATAGTTTGGAATACACTGATGTTGAAATTAAATTCTAGTGGCAAAGCCAACCAAGCGTCACGATCTGTGGACCGAGGCAGCTTCTTCACGCTGTCAATGGCAATGCCAAGGCGCCCACACACCCACACATTCACACGTCGCACGCCAGAATATTTCCTTATGAAAAGTTTTTGGCAAATGTTAAGCCCCAACAAATGCCCCGCCGCTGCGATGCATTTTCCGCCAAATTTGATGGGTTGCATTTTTCTTTCTTTCTATTTGCCGTGCAAGTTTGAGCGTTTCTTGCCGTCCTCTCCTCTGCGGTCTGATGACTCCATTTCATTTTGTTGTTCGTCAATTGCCAGTTCACTGATTGAAGATAAAGAAGGAGGCCCCCCCCACCCCCACCCCACCCATTTACTGCGGGCCCCTTTTCCACATTCAATTAAATCGTTGAGCAAATTAAATTGTGTGTGCAAGTTCAAAGAGGCGATCAAAATTTGAACGTGGGTTAAACAAAACAAATCGTTTAATTATTTAATTTAATCTATGTGCATGTGGAATTTTGAAAATTTGATTGTTTATAGTTTGTCTGCGAGTTATCAGCTATAAATTTAACTTATTTGCAAATTCGTTGGCTGCCTATTTCCAACTCTTAGAAGTCAGCAAACTTACTAACTGAAAGTAATTGCAACTGTTTTATTTAGAAAATACATTTGTATATATATAATTTGAATTTCTACGGTTTTGTAATTTGGTTTGGCGCTTGAATATTTTTTATGTTTTGCACTTAAACTTTATCTAACACGAAATTTGATTTTCTAAACGTTGTTGGCTCGTGCGTGTTCGTGGCTTGCAAAAACAAAGACTAAGCTTTAATTATTTTAAATTCGCCGCTGGTCGCATTATACATAAATTTCATTGGACCCTAATTGCCACCCTCTACCCCCTAGTACTAGAGGCTAAAAGGGATTGTGTAGAGTTCGGATCCCTCTGGTCGGTAGAAAAACGCCACTAACAAAAGGCCAGATAGAAAAGTCGTATCCGGCTTGGACAAAAGCTTACTCCGCCTAGGTTCTTGGTGCCTGCTCGGGGCAACTAATCAAATTATAAACACATATATAATATGTATATATTCATATATATGGGGGCCAAAAGCGTAGCAAAGCGTAAGCTTTTGGTTAACCGTTTGTGCAATGCATTCAAATGCAGTCAAGCACAAGGCATCAAGCTCAAAGCAGACCCCAATGAGACCCCAGCTGTCACCATTGAACAATTGGCTTTTGATCTCTCTCATCTCTTTCTCGCTTCTAACACACATCTTCCTTTGTATGTCTTTAAGTGGAATTAACCTCAAGGCTCATACGGCTGTCTTTTTTTTTTTTTGGTTTGTGAAAAACCAATAGGATATATGAGACATTTATCGCTTGCTTTGTTCGTTATTGGTTTTAATTAATTTTTTTTTTAATAGAAAAAATGTTGAGATAAACTAAACTGTAGCTATATAACTATAATTATATTATTTCTTTATTTTTAGAATAAATATGAAAAGCCTGAACATTTATATTAAACTTAAGTTAATCCCAAAAATATTATAATGGTGCTTCAACAAATTTGTCTTATCAAAATGTATGTTAAAGAGTTTTATTTGACCAGCTAGTAAACAACTTTTTTTGTTTGAGTATTTTGCTCTTTCTCTCTTTGTGCCTTATCAGAAAATTTGACACTAATGCAAGCAACAACGATAAGATCGCAAACTGAACCGCAATAAAGAATTCAGCAGCAACAAATTCTCTCTTTCTCTTTTTTCTCTACTCATGCCATCCATCATTCATTTATCCGCTCATCCGGCAAATTTTGTTGATTTTTCACTGGACATTCTTTACATTGTTCACACTCCACTTTGACATTTTCTCGTGAGAAAATCAGAAGCAAAATTGGCTCACCCCTTGGGGGGAGTATTTCGAGAGCGTTGTTATCTGCGTGGAGCTGCTGTTGCCCCTTTAAAGGCATTTTTATGGCCCTGCGGCCCCGCTTGCCGCTGATAAGGCAACAAATTTATTTTTAGTTTTCGGTTTTGGTTTCGGGTTTACTTTTGGTTGTTGCTGTTGCCAAAAAAAAAATGTATAAATATGTATACATATATGTATATATTTATGTATATATATATATATATATATATATATAAAGTAATGCAGTAAAGCGTTTTCCTGCGTCTCTTCCAAACTGAAAGCTTTCAAGTTTATTCAACTTGTGCTACAAGTGCGGCCACAACAATAACAACAACAACAAACAAGGCAAATGGAGCAGCCAACAAGTTGCATCAAGTTGCGAGCATCAGCAAATGCAGCAAAAGATGAAGAACAAGCCGAAATAGCAGCAACAAGAATAACAACAATAATAATAACAACTCAACAATGTCCAAGGCCACAGTTCATTGTTCAAGCAACAAGTGTACCGCCTTCCCCTTCCTCTTTACTCCTACACTATCTCTCTCGCTCTCTCTCTCTCTCTCGCTCTCTCTCTCTCTCTCTCTCTCTGTCTTTTTCTCTCTCTCACAGCCAACTCTGCTTTACTTAGCAGTTGTTGCTGACTTTCAAGTTTCAATTTTTTTTTAAATTATGTAATATATTTTTTTAAACAAGTATTTACATATTTTATACACCTTGTACCCATTGAAAAAGTCTTAAAATAGGGTATAATGGATTTGTGGAAATGTAACAGGTGGAAGGCTGCATCGCCGACCCCACAAATTAAACGCATTCTTTAAACCCTTAAACCGCACTTTCCATAGTGTTGAGCGCGAGAAAGAAGAAGCACAGTTGCCTGTGTGTGTATATTTTGTATATATTTGATATGTGTGTATAAGAGCAAGTTTAAATGTTTGTTTATGCAGCTATCAGCCGGGTATAAGGTATCTGCTACCTGGGAACGCTCAGTTAAAGCAACCTGTTTTTTTTTTAAATAATATTTTGGTGTTTATTTGTAAATGTATATGCAGGCGAATCAGCTATTTGCTATATCAGCTTTATCAGCTAGGTTAGGTTGGACCGGTTGTTCCCTTATAAATGGTGTTTGCAGCTCTGCCTTATTTTAGCCATGGCTTGTTATTTAACTTCATTCTGCATCTTAATTTTGCTAAGTTTTAAAAATATAATTTTCATCAATTTTATGTTTTTTTTTTTTTAATTTGAGAATCGTGAAATTTTATACACACACAATTTGTTTAAAACGTAATTTTAAAACTGATTTTAGGGTCACTTTTTAAAATATATTTTAGTTATTATTGAGAAATTTTATGGTTTTGCAATTTAGAATCTCGAAATGAAAGTGTTTCTCACTTCTGAAATGTTTATTTTTCTTGAGAAATATAAGAATAAAATGTCTGGAATGGAATTCTGCATATTGCGAAAATGTAAAATCGCATAAACTTCGGACAATGTTGATAATCTGGTAGCCGTTTTCAGGCAACAAAGTTGCCAAAAGTAGAGTCTCGGCCCATGCAGACGATTAAAAAGCCCATATTTAAAGAGCTTTCAACGCTATGTCGTTGTCTTCACTCGTTTTATGGTGCCGTTGTTGTTTAACTTCTCCTTCTTCTTCTTCTTGTTGCTATCATGGGCATTGTTTATGTTTAGGCCACGAGCCGCACACTAAATTATGTTGTTTTAGCTTGGCATTAATGACTCTATCTGCCTCGGCTGTGGTGTCCCTGTCGATATGGCCGGAAGCGCTGTTTTGTGGCAGGCGCCTTGACCAGGTCTAGTCCTACCGTTACCTCAATTGCCACAGGGCTGTGGCAATATTGTCAACACCGCATGGCCGACTGCTGCATACGCATAAATTAGATGTCAACATATAACGCCCATGCAATGACATTCCAACTGAAATATAAGTCAGAGCAGCTCGGATAGTTAACTGAAATAACATTTGACATGCCCCCGGGTAGTGATTTTGATATGAAAATGTGATAGACATGATAGACTGATTACCAACTGAAGCTAGAAATATCTTTATTATGCCCAAAGTATAGCACATATTTGCAACAGTTTAATTTAATTTAACTACAATTTCGACATTTTTCAATATGCTAAGTATCCTATTTGAAAAAGATTATGTTAGTTTAAAGCTTTTTGCTATCCTGCTAGTAATAATAAGGCTAATTTAAATTGTAAATCAAGACTAATCACTTACTCTAAACTTCATTTATTATTTCGCGTATTTAAAATTAGAATCACTTAAAAGATTACCTTGGAAACGCGAATAAGCAATGAGTTTTATGGTTCGCATCGTACCTCGTGCAGGGATTAATTTGAAGCTTGCTGCGCACAAAAGGTTTTAGTTATTCAAAGAAAACTATATAAATAGGAAAATATCAGAAAAAAGTATTGTTTATTACTTTACTTAATTAGTTTTGAAGCACGACTCGTTTGTACATAGTTTTCTAATTTCGGCAATTTCGAGAACCTTGAATGTCGTCGCCTGTTGCCTGCTGGCGGCGTCAGGCGACCAACATATTTTTCATGCAACATGTTGAAGCCAAATCGCAGCTGTTGCCATCATCATCATCATTCCACAATCTACCTGAGGCATTTTCTTGGCCACCTTCTTGGGTTAGTAGTTTGTGCTGGGGCCGCGTGGGCGTGTCAGCAATTTAAGTGTTTTTGTTTAATAAACAAATAAGTTAGTAGATTGGCCCAACGACGCCACAAAGTCGCCAAGTCCAAAAGGGTTTCCAGCGACGCCATCTTTGGGCGGGTCCTATTAGCATTAATCGAGTGAGCTGTGTGCGTGTGTGTATGTCTAATCATATATATATATTTATATATATATATATATATTTATATATATATATATATATTTATATATATTCTATATATATATATATATATATATAAATATATGTATATATACCTATATAGACACCACACACACACGCACACACAATTTACGACTTTGGATCGGTTTTAACAACTGTTTGTTTTGCAATTTTGTGGACATACGCAAAATTTATTAAACGTTTCTTTTATGACCGGTTTGCTTAGCATTTAAGTGGGCGTGGCAACACGCAATGTGCATCCAAAGTCCAGAAACAAAGAAATTTATGCGTAGTATATGTATCTTTCCTCGGCTTACCGCAGATTTAAGATACTCTTGCAGATATAGAATTTGTGTGAATTGCGGCTTTAACGCAATGTTTTCAAAAAGCTTTAGGGATATGTCGGTAATTTTGTTAAACACAATATAAATACAGTACAGCTTAAAGAGTAACTTTTCTTGGTCTGCGCGCAACTTTAACACCTTCATTTAAATAAGCAGCGCAGCTGGCAGCGCAGTCAGCGTAAGCACTTCAGCATAGCACAGTTTTCGGGGCCCGCTCTGTGCAGCCAATTTGGCTGACGAGCCTCGGACTGTCGACTTCATCTACTACTTTCACCCACCACAGTCTATTCAATTAGCTGCACATTTGCAGCGGCCTCTATGACAAATGAAGGAATGTGAGCATCCGCTGCGCTTCAGCCCTTTAGCCTCCATCTCCGTTGCCCAATTCCCAGTATCCACTAAAAATGGACTTGTCCTATATATGTATGTATGTAAGTGCAAACGGGGTCAGTCAACATTCCACGGAAAGGATTATTCATTACATTTACAACCTGAACATGAATCATTACACCTGGATCCTGCTCGGATATGTAAATTATTCTAGGAATACTTGATTAAATCACAACGGTAAAGAGAAAAACTCTTCAAATGTTCCACATCCTGTAGCCAAAATATTTGTAACAGCCAACTTTTTTCTATGTCGGATCTCGTGTAGTATAGTACATAGATAATAAATATCGTATTTTAAGATGATTAAAATTAAAAACAAATGTTTGCAAAAGAATTATAGGGTAGTTTCTATTTGTTGACACTCTTCTGGGCACTTTTGCAGCTGTTGCTGCCTTAACTGCTTAACTGCAAAATGTGACATAAGATGTGGGAAAATATGTTGGAAAATTTTCCCCTATCTCTTACACTTGTGTAGCCTCTCTTCTTTTTTATAGCATCATAGTGTGATTTACGGCAATTGACAGCTGTATGAACAAGTTGCTCTTAGAGCAGTTACCTGTGGCTTTTGTTGCTGTTATTGTGTGTGTTTGGGCCAGGGATATCATGCAACAGCTGCCACTTAATCAGCTTTATTGGCATCAAGTGTTGCACACAAAGTTTTCATTCTGAGATCCTTAAGCTGAGGCTTAATGACACGGTCAAGATAAACCTTGTATTCCTTTTGATTAGTTTCTTTCTCTCACAGAGGGTATTATAATTTGGTCTGTCCTAGCTTTTATTTTTCGTTTTTAAAGATCTCTTAAGCTAATTCTAATTCTAATTCTAATTATAGGAAAAATATGTCAGATATTGTATAGAAAAATATGTAATATATCTGCTATAGTATATACGCAAGGGTATTCAATTTGTCAAGATATTAAATTGTATCTGTGAAATTATCGCATATGCAGTTTTCATTTCGTGTTGCTTTTCACACACATACCCAACTGCCTCCTTTTACTGTGAGTTTTATTAGCAAGTCCGAATACCAACAGCAACCAATGCTGGGTTTTCATGTGTAACTTATGAGCACGTTTTCCGAATGGGTGCCTCTTCGTCTACTGCAACGTTTGCGGCGTTAGTTGAAAAAACTCTTAATTGGCTCATTTGGAGCAACAAAAGGAAGCAAAACAGAGGCAAGGAGAATGCAAAAAAAAAAAAAAAATGTTGGTTAACTACCAGCATGAGATTTAGCAGAGATGCCTCGTAATATCTGATGTGGGATGCTTATGTTTTATACTTTAGAATAAAATTTAAAAAGAGAGTAAACTGCGTGTGCCTTAAGTATGTTATACATAAATATATTTGAATGCTATCGGCTTAACTTTTACTTTACGACTTTTAAGTCATTTTTCAGAATGCTTAAATCTTTTTTCTTTAAAAAAAAATAGGTATTTTAAAGTCTAGCACGCTCATCTAGAGCTCTCAAACATGTTGACTTTTGTATTTGTAAGGATGGTCAACAAGGACTTATAACAATGTTTTATGTAACTAACTCGTTAATGGTAAAAATTACAAAAAATCAGCTACAAGGGAATTATTAAATAACTGAGAATTGCGAAAATGAGGGAGCAAAAAATACGTATCAAACTTTAAAGCGATTTAAAATTCCATTCTACTTTGTATAATTATTGCAATGACTCTTGCGGGACAATGTAAATAAATGGAAAGAGAGAACAAATAATTTATAAATGCTTGCAAAAATTGATGTGCGCAATAATCTATTAAATTATTATTGGGACAAATAACATTAAGTCAAATATTCCATTTAAAAAATAATATTTATTTTTGTTGTTGTTTGTTTTAATTTTTGCGGGATTCAAATTATTATTTATGTTTCTGATTCGGAGTTTTAAATCGGTTTGTTAGGTCTTTCTCTCATGCGTAAATTGGCTGTTGCGTTTTATTTTATATTTTTTCTCGAATGTTTTTAAAGTGACATTTTTTATGGGTGCCGTTTGGCAAATATTTTATGAAGCAATTTTTAATAATATTAAAACATTCGTTTTCATTTTTGTAGAGCATGGGGTGTTATAAGTGTGTCGTGCAACGTGTAACGCAATGAAGAAGGTATTCCAGTACTAAGAATCTATATAAATCTAGGAATAATGATAATGGAAGGATTGATTATAATCAACAATCAATAATTATCGATTCTTGTTTTTTTTTTTTTGCAGATGTCGAGTACTTGTATTATTCAAACTAAACTCTATATTTTCTTTATCGGAATAGGAAGAGATTCTTTTTTATTTTATTTGTTTTTCTTGCATATCGATATCTGTGATTGAACACATGTCATTAAGGGTATTAAATATTTGTCATCATGAAGTTATTTGAATTTCTTGTTTTTTTTATGATTTCACGTACGTTTTAAATTAACTCTACTTTGGTTGTTCTTGCAGCTATGGATAAATGTAAACAGAAGTGCAAAAACAACCGAAAGGCAGCAGTCATAACAACGTCAACAGGAACATCTACTTTAAAACGAGCTTAAAGGTAGCAGCAGGAACAACAACAATCACGCCAACCGGAACAACAGAGGCGACAATTGAAAGAATTTTTAATAAGAGCGGCGACAACGAAAGTTGTTGTTGTTGTTGTTTTTGCAACAACAACAAACGCACATACATAATAAACAACAAAAAATACCAACAAAAAAATCGCGTGAGTACGAAAAAATGTTCATTTATTACAGCTATTTAACTTATGTGTGTGCGTGTGTGTCTGATCAACAGTGTGTTTTTTTTTTTATTTTATAATTATTAACATTTTCGCACTCATTGAAACGAGGGATTAAAATCTCATAGTTAAGATGACTTTAAAAAATTAAAACCAAGTACTTTAAAACGCAATCAACGCTGAACTGATTGGCCAATAAGCTATTCACGGTGGACGTATTAATTAAAGTTATGTATCATGACAACGTAAATCAAATCATGCCAAAATATCTTATTAAGTTTATTTTTTTATTAATTGGACTCAAACTGCTAGGAGGGAAATTGTTACATCTATTATATATTCACATGATTTATTGATATGAATAAATCAAGTTTCGGCGGAGTTTTCAAAATTGTAAACCACCTCGATGTCTGTTGGATATATACCAAATGTTGTATTATCAGCTCTTACAGTTGGCTCAAATACTGCTCCCAATGCTTTACCGCATGCATAAAGAGCATTTGGCTACTCATCTAGCTTTGTGGCGTGCAATTGATTCACACACCGCACACGCTTAATGCACTAACTGAAGGCTGTCATTTGGTTAAAATGTGCTAATTGTTTAAGCACTTAATCGCAATATAATGAAAGACACGTGCAAAATGCGCAATGTAAAAAACAAAACTCGTTCGACTTTCCTACACAATAGGCATAGTGTGTATATATAATATGTATGTATATATAATTCGCAGCGCTATAAAAGGCTGATTCAGCGGTTTGGGGCTTATTTTTGTGCCGTCGGCAATTTGCCAAACAACTTTGGAAATTTCGTTCAAGCTCTGTTCAAAATTGCATTTTTGGGAAATTTGCCAAGAGAGCAGATGCACCGAAATTGCCAAGAAACTTGTTGCTAACTGCAAACACGGACTAAGATGGGAACTATATATTGTGTATACGCAGCGTGTAATGAGTTTGGATGAAAAGCACTTGATATTGCTTTGAAGTAAAGAAATTAAAATCTAATGAAAACCACTAAAGGCAATTAAGAACTTAGATGCAGGAAGTATATAGTGCGATTCACATGGCATTATCTTTTTCTATCTTTTCATCTTGGTGTTAATGAAAGATCAAGATCAGATCTACCCACAAAGAAAGATACATACGATTGGACAGAGAAACTGAGAACTGAGAACTGAGAACTGAGAAACGCTGAAACTGACGACAGCACTAATTCACACATTTCCAACCTCTCGTACAACGTATACAGAACAAGTATTATAGTATATATTATTTATAGAGACAACCGCACAAATCTACACACACACACCTCTCGTATGGAAACCGCAATTTTTTTTTATTATGCATGATAAATTAATGATAATTTAAAGATAACATTTGTATAAACAATAAATTTGGTGCGCCTTGTCGTTTGTTATTTTGCTGGAGCTGTTTTCTTAAAAATAGACCAACACGTTACCCAGAATTAAGATTAATAACACAAAACATCGATTGACATCAGCTTGAGGCTATTATTATGAATCATAATAGGAAACGAAAACAGAAGAAGATTAATAACTCGCACAAATGTTTTTGTATGCAGCATTCAATGTGAATAAACAAGATTGCCGATTGGCTTAAAGGATTTAACTCATTAAATTATGATATGTTTCTATGTGAATTATATTTCATTATTGGTAATCTAGAAGTCCTGTAGAATTAAAATTCTAAGGTATAACATATGATATGAATAACTGGCAGATGGTATTATACATTCTGTTTGGCATATAATATGTCCTGTACAATTCCATATAAAAAATAGAAATTGTTTAGATTGTGAAAACTAAATGGACATATCATTGAATTCGTCATATTGCGCAATGCAGTAAAATATATTCCACTTCGGAAGTTTTGTGGTTTTTTTCTAAAAAACAGAAAAGAAACGAAATTATCGATTTGATCGAATACTTGAAAGTCGCATTTTGGCACAAGGAATATAAATTTAGTAAAAAAAAAAAACGATTGGTAATTCAAGCGTCTTGCTGGTGGTATGTACTTCATTCATAATAAAATCGTCTGAAGTATATGATGACTGGTAAAAACCGGCTTTTATTGAGTATTGCGGGAATAAGTTTGATAAGAAATCTCATAATGAACCCTATAAATCAATTGGAAAAAGCAATACTAAAGTATTCTAAATTCGGGCTACGGGAGTTCTCTTATTGATAATAAGCTTAGCTTTAAGCCGAAAGTTTTTCTGCTAACAATAGAAACTGAAACCGCAAGCGATTCCAAGTATAAGCCAGCCAAACTGTCGCCGTTGATTGATGATGTGGCGCCAAGTTATTCATCATGTTCGCATGTGGTGTACAAATTTTAAGCTGACGCCTTCAGCGTTCAATTAAAACGCTATCGATATCAAATTCGACAACAACAACATCAGCAGAAAACGGAAAACAGAAACAAAACAATGTGAAACACTTGATAACTGCCTGAAGATAACCAAATCGATTCGTGTCGACAAACAATATACTTTAGCACACACACACACACACACACACACACGTGCCCCAATATACCTGTGTGTGTACAGCATTTAACAATATAATCACTTGAATATGCCAGTTATAAGAACTGGTAACGCTTTCAAAATCTCTTCAAGTGCGCCCATTTGACGTTTAATTGCTGTTTAACAAATTTATTTTCTTACCGATTTCTTATACCCTTGCAGTGGGTATTATAACTTCAGCATGAAATGTGATACACAATTTTAAAGATTTGATATTAACACTTTTATAATAAATTGAAATGGCGTATTCGAACCGGTTCGGAGTAAGACCGGTTAGCAGCCTTGGTACATGAACTATTTTTTTTGACATTTGCTAATCGTCAATCGTCAATCTCATATTTTCGTATATAAATATAATGAACATCAGCTAGGGTATTTGATCTTCGACCTTTCAAAGTAAGATGTTTCTTATTCTTTTGTTTATTGTGTTTCTCTTGTTATTCCATGAATAATGACGGGTAATGCTTAGACATAATTCTTAAAAGAGCCAAACGAACAATTAGGTGAGCTAATAAGCGTCTTTCAAAGTGTTTTCGTTTTGATTTCAAGTTATCATAACTTGACGGATTCTCGTTTAATGGCCCTCACAATGGATACCCTCCGGGCAGGTGACCTCAGCATGATGCTGCAATAATAGTATCCATTCAAATATTCTGTAGGGGTCTATGGCCTGGGGCTACGTTTTGTTTTATATATATTATTTTCGGTAGCATTTTGAAAGTGAAATTGAATAAGTTACAGGTGAGGAAGGTTAAAGTAAGATTGGCTGCCATGTACTTTACGACTAAAAGGTTGTAAGTTAAAACCAAAGTAACTAACTTTTAAAAAGAGAACAAATATTCACCTGCAGCAAGCAGTTAATTAATTCTATAAGCTAAAATCAAAATTATACTTCACGGCAAAGTTAAGCTTGTGTTCGAAAATTTTGCCCGTATAAAACAGCTTTATGTGAAAGTTAATTGGGAATCCAAAATAAATTTGTCAATCAAGTGCTGTTCAATAGCCACAACCAACTAAAGAGTTTGTTCTTGATTGCTCTTGCTTGCAAATGATGTGGAAACAAATCCAATTAAAAATTGTATATTTTGAGCTGAACTTTTAAGCCATCTCAGCCATCTCTATATTAATTGATGCCAAATTCCACTCTAATTTCAATAACAAAATAGAGAACGAAAAAACACAAACAATCTTTTTGGCAGGTGGAACGCAGCTCAAGTGGGCTATCAATAAAACTAACAACAACAGCAACTAAATAAAACAATTTATCATGCAATGTCAAAAGTTTTTTTTAGTTTTTTTTTTTTTGTGGTTTTTAAGCGGCTTTCTGGTTTGTTATTTGAATTTGTCTGTGGCCGTAGATGCCGCCTCAGTGGCTGAGCACGTTTCGAGCTCATCTTTTGGTTTTCTTTTTCGTTCTTTTTATGGGCGAACCCGGTAAGTGCTTATGGTAATCGTCGAGGCCTTTTAATTAATGTCTTTTAACTTTCAAAAAAAAAAAAAAAAAAACCAAAAAAAAAAAGAAAAAGAAGACGTTAGGAAACGAACTGCTCTAGTTGAGGCCAAGAGATACCCTGTACCCAGGTGTGATGCATAGCTTTTATAGCCTTTGCGTTAGTTGGCTAAACTTGGTTGTTGTTCAAGAATAAATGCACTCTATATCATCAGATATAATTTCTACTGTTTGTCGCATACAGCTGCAAAGCTGTATTAAACTCGGAATTAACTATTTTGGATTGCTACAGGGTATAACGAGAAAATGAATTTTGTCGTCGCGTGGCCAGACAATGACTAATATAATTTGACATAGAGAGGCAGCATTTTATATGTTTGCTGTTGTTGGTGTTTTTGTTGTTGTTTTTTTTTTCGTCTCACTTTCCTACATTTTAACACAAACTACGTGGGGGGTTAATTAACTTTATGCGTGTAGAGCAAAACGTTGAGCCCATTGAGCCCACCCACCCCGCCGAGCTGAGTAAACAAATTGCACTAATTTGAGTCTTATTATTTAATAACAAAATAAATAGACAAAAGCCGACAAGTTGTGGAGACCAATTAACCCGTTTTATTCAACACTTCGCCGGCGCTTTCTGCGCAATTATTTTATAGCCGTGTTGTTCGCTCCCGAACGCTCCTTACGGCCCTTTACGCTCATCCTTCAAGCGTAACACATTTCCACATTTCCAATTAGGAGCAATCAATGTCATACCGAGACGAAGGGCGCGACCAGCGTCAAGTATTGCTCCCCTGACACACCTTGACCTTTGAGACGAGGACTCTCTCCGTCGCTGTCTCCCTTTATCTCCATTTTCTTCGCCAGCAGCAGTTTGTCATCATCAACATCAGTTTTTGACAAACTATTTCACATAAATCAATATATGTATGATTTTTGATTGCTTCGCTGCACTTCATTCCATTGTTGTCAAGAGACTCGCTGAAAAATCTTCGAGGGGGCTTAATGAAACGAGTGAACTGCGGCTGCTGTGAGTTGTTGATAAGTTTTTATTGGCTTCATTTCCTTGCATTAATTGGATAAGAAATAGAACAGCGATTTGTATTCCGCATATTTGAGAGGTTGCTATAAAAAGCTGTTTAGCATTTAGCATAAAAGTTCTAAGATAATACACATGAATGCCAAAATACCAGATTTACTTATCTTTAACTTGAGCGACTAACCCAATTAGTTTAATACTTTGTAAATTGAAAAACATTGTGGAAAACAAAACATATGTCCAATTAATCCGAGTTATTGACTCCAAAGTAGATTTTGAAGTGCTTTAGGTAAATAAAATTATTTCTGCCGAATCGCTTGCTTTCAAATTGATTTAACATGATTTAAAGACAGTCAAATTGACATTGGCAAGGTTTTGCTAAAAATAAAATCGGGAACAAGTCTTGTATGTGAGAGCGTCTTATTTACTCGGTTACTGACTTTGTGATTCACACATACAAGCAAAGTTAATACTTTATATATTAATTGTATTGACAGAGATACCAATCTTTCTAGTGGCAAAAATGTAATTGTTGATTGGCAAATAATTTAACTATTTATGTGTTGTGTGTTATGTGCATGCAAAAAGAAGCTTAAGACCCTGTCAGAAACAGCTTGCTTACACAACAGTTTGCCCTTAAGCTTCACCTAAAAGTCAAATCCAGTTATATCATTTTGTGTCCCAACATTTGGTTACCATCATTCTGACGTAGCAGCTTGCCCAGGTAACTGTCATGTCATTTATCAACCCTATTCGCGCCCAGTTATATCACATGCTCTACCCCATTTTGTTCCCAACTTGTTGAGTTGGTGTTGTTCAATACCATGTGCGGTGGCCATTAAACCATAAATTTTTATTTATTACGCACGATTTTAGTACACTCTGTGCCCATAAAATTGAAAAGGGGATATAATGTAGTCCAGCAAATGTGTAAAAAATTGCCAAATGCTAACGGCAATAGGACATTTTAAATCTAATAAACTATATAGTCTACATTTGCATCAATTGTAAGAGCGAACATTTGATTAGAATTGCGAATTTTGTGAAAAACTAAAAGCAAAGAAATAAAAGCAAAAATAAATACGGCAGCTATAGGGCATCTTTTAGTCGCACAATCCGAAGCAATTGTATTCGTTTTTTGTTCATAGGCGCCCACTCAAATATCAGAAAATGCGCAGAATCGATTTACTGGCTGAAAGCCCCATACAGATTTAGGTTCAGTCTTATGCACATGCATTATGACTATGTTTATTTATATGAATTGCAATGAATGCGAATAAGTGCGAGGCGGGGAGGAGGTGGGTCGGACGCCGTTTTATCGCCGCATGTTGTCCGCTCTAATAATAATAAAATAAATGGTATGTGCGAAAAAGCAAAAAAAGTTCCAATCGTTAGCGTACAGTGGTCCAATGGAATTGTTCAAAAGATGTGGGGGGGAAAAGGTAGCATTGCTGATAAGGTCGACACCCAAAGCGGCGCTAGTTCTTTTTTTTTTTTTTTTTTTGTGTTTGACAAATTCGGATTCTATTTATAAACCATTGAGCCTCATTAATAAAACACATGTACGGCTATTAAATCTTTTAATTAAAATTTCAAAGTGAATTTGAATTTATCGCCTGATTTCATACGATACGAACTGAAAACGAACGAAATCACAAAGCGAAAACTTACCGAACCACCCGGCGAGCCGATCGAGAACAACTCGATTGGGTGTTTTGGCTGCTCTTTGCATATCGCTTTGCCTTAATCTCCAGGCCCCGTTGGCTGTTTATTTCACAAAATGTTATTTTTAGCTGGATGTATTTTTAAATGGCCTTGGGCCACTACGCAACTGAGCTGAGCTGAGTGCAGATCGTGGGCCAAAAGTCAACACAGCGATATGTTTTAATAAGTCGTTCGAGTTAACTAGTTTGTGGTGTTTTGTTGTTGTTGCAGTAGTCGGATCTTAACTTAATCGTCGAAGGCTAATGCTAAATGCATAAAATACAAGTTATTTGTAGAGTGCGACGGGCTAAGAGACAACACAATAAATACTAAACATACGAATCACTTGTAATTCGCAAGCACTTTATGGGAGACTTTCATGCTATGGGAGTGACGATCGTTTAACAAGTATTTTGTAGTGTGCTTCAGGGCGCAGCCTTGAATTGAATGTGGACAGTTAATGTACATACAAATTACCTTTTTTTTCTTTTTGTTTTTTTATTAATGCCTTATTTTCAAGAACTTATTACTACAATAAGCATTAATTATCTTAATTTACAAAAATTACTTATAATTCACAAGTGGTTCAAGTACAATCGATTAGCAAGTGTTTTGTAGTTAATTTTCGTTCGCTGTCGAGAAGTGACAACAATTATTTATAATTTGTAAGCTGTTGCTACGTTTACTTTCTCATTTAAAGAATTTTCCGTTCTGTTATTTAAACTGAAGCCCCAACCCTCTGATTGAAATAATGCACCCTTTGCATTAGAAATGTTTTCTCTTTCATCAAACAAACACCAGGCTAACCAGCCAGGCCACTATCCCACCGGCCCACACATCCCACCAGCCAGCCTGGCCAAGATGCGAGGCAGCCAATGCGTCGCGCTGTGCGCGACTCTCGTCTATTTAATGTGCCAACTGCTGGTTGCCTTGGTTTGTCTGCTTACTGGCCACTTGGGTGACTGGGTGGCTGCAGCCTGTTGTCAGTTGATGGGTTTTAACAAGTTCCCAGCAGGTTGGTGCCCGCTGCCTGTTGCCTGTTGCCTGGTTGCCTGGTTGCCAAGTCTCGTCTCTTGGTCTGGCTGCATATTGGCGCTGCTGTTGGCTGCCTCAGTGTCTGCCGTTGCACGCAAAGTGGTTAAACTGGTATTATGAATATTACTAATGCCAACTAGAGTACCCAGCTATACTTATATGCGCATATCTTTTATATACCTATTAATAAACACACTTGTTTTTTAGCGCTCCACTTTAAGCTCTATCTATCAGACCAGCATGCATATATAAATGAGCGAAAACTTTTCAAAAAATATATTTGTTCTACAAATTTAAATAAATAATAATGCAGGTTTCGGTGTACTGCATATTTAAATATCGTATGTGAAAATTCATGTAGAAAATACCTTTTCACTAAAAAACAATTCCGTATATAAAATAAATAAGAACGACCACGGACTTTAAATAAATATTTTTTAATATTCGGATTGTAACCTTCTGGAACTACGAATTTTGCGCTAAATTTTATATATATTTGAAATCTTGTTTAATGCTTGAATAAAGAATTTATTTTTTGATTTTTTTCTGCAAGTTAGATTTAGTTTTAAGTCAAGTTTATGTCGTTGTCTAATGTGTCTGACCTGCTGCCAACAGCATTCCAAACCAGAGAACACAAACTAATTTAAAAACTCGCGCAATGTGGCGTATACGTAATAATTAAGTTGGTTATTCTTGGTTTGCATAAACCAGCGAATTGCTTATTAAAATTTCTCGTCTGTGTGTGTGTGTTAGACGTCGTCGTTAATATGTCTCGTAAGTGAAAGTTCTTGAAACTACGCGTGAGAAATCAACTGGAAACGGAAAATATGAAAAGAGCATGAGGGAAGAGTAAAAGGTAAAGGTAGGTAATGTTAACTTGGGGACTTGAAAACATTTTTGATATGAATAATTAAAATTAAAATTTGTGAGCTGATAATCTTGTTAAAAGTGTGAATTATAAAATTTTCCTTTATAACTAAATTCAAGTTCAAAATCGTAATAGTTTTATTCACTTCCACTCAATTAAAATTTGTTTCTGAGATAGCTTAAATCGCTTTATATAGAGTGATTTATCCATCTTCATAGATTTCGGTATAATTGAGTTTAGTCGCCATGTGGACTTGCCACTAGGCCCTTTCTCTTCTCATAACTTCTTTTAATTGGTAATAAAATTTTACGTTCTTAGTTTTTTTCTTATAGATTCTATCTTTTGAGATAATTATATACATTTTTGTTTTGTTTTTGGCCCTCTGTTATGCTTATACTCGATTTCCAAATTTAAACGTTGAATCAAGCAATTTACTGCTGGACCGGACCGTTCGATAATCTACACATTTACCCTCTTCGTTCGCTATGCGAATGCAATCTTTTGGTCAGTTGCGGAAATTGTATTTCCTGTTTGTTGTACTTCAGTCGGGAGGCGAACCTCGAACCACAACCCTTTCGATGGACCTCCTAACCAGCTTGTTGCCTGTTTGCTCGTGGGCTGGTTTTAGCGGGAAAGGGAGCGACTTCTCGCCCTCAATGCGTGTGCTGTTGGCTTTTGGCGGCCGTTGCACATGTGGTGGACATTCAAGTATTTCCCCATGGGATCTATTTTTAGAAAATCCAGTTTTTTGGCAACAACAACAACGAGACCGCAGCACCAACATCGAGAGGCCAATGTTTTGCATGTTTTGGAGCAGGGATTCGCAGATTCAGATTCAGTTTTTAGAGTTTCGATCTCATTATTTGCTGGCCATGTGTTTTTGTTTTCAGTCCACAAATGCTGTTAATCTTTCAAAACATTTTGATGACCTCAAAATGCGGGCGCCATTCAGTATTTCAGTCAGTCATCTAGCCATCCAGTCATCCAGTCGGCGCCCTTCACTTTCACACAGAGCTGCCGGGCTGCCCGATATGGCCAGATTCAGTCTTGTTAACTGAATGAACTAAATGACTTGAATGACTCTCTATATCAGCCTTAGGCTGAGCCTCAGCGGCAGTTGAAATGCCAAAACGTCGCATTGTCGTCATGTGCCTCCATTTACGGCTGCAGCAAGCGGCGCCTGTCGCCTGTCGGCTGTCTTTGCCGCATGATGTTGCCTGAAGTTGAAGTTGCAACTATTGTAGCTGAAACTCTGCGGCATAACGCAACGTTGTCAGACTCCATCTTCTACTTTGTTGTCACTCGTTTGAAAGTGAAATCTTTTGCGTGTAGCACATCTGTTGACGTGCCCCTGTTGCCACTTGCCACACCCTCCCTCCCTTAAACGCCAAAGTCTTTATCAGCATTGCCATTGTATTGTTGAGTTTTTCTTTGTGTCGCCCCAGTGGGGACTTGGCAGATTAACTGAAGGACATAAGAGATTGTATAAAATGTATAACTTTGATGTTTGCAAATATTGCATCACTAAGCCCAAACTCAATTAGAAATTGCTGATTTGTCTGTTTCACAAACATTTAAATATTATACGCAACAAAATTATAAACGATTTGTTGATTTACAATTCCTTTAAATACTTTATAAATATCGACAAAAACAACTGAAAATAAACAAATTTTAGCAATTCATGAAAAACTTTTCATGTTTACAAATTCTTGAAATAATTTTAAGCATATTTTTGAATAACACGAAATGCTAAAAAAAAAAAATGTAATTGTTTATTATTATTAAGAAAACTACTAGAATAGAAATGAAAATAGAAACGCAAAGAGTGTTTTTATTTAAAGAATTTTAAAACTATTTTGGTAAAATCGATCATCTTTTAAATAAGATATGCATATACATATATTTTATTATCCTTTTAATAATTAAATGTTACTTTAGTTATGCAAACTTACCTTTTAACTGAAATTTAAACAGTAATAATAAAAGAAATTAAATTAAATTACTATATTCCTAGTTCCCAATTCAAACAAATGCAATTATTCTAAAAGTAAATTCCTTATACCATTTCATATACCATTTTTTTCTCATTTAATTTCACTTGATCAAGTGCTCAATTTAGTTGTGCTTCATTTGCTGTGTGCGACAATTCAGTAAGGGAAAAAATCCTATTGACTTGGCAGGCTCCTCGCGCCGCCTTTTAACAATATTCTAATCAAGTGATTGTGCAAATGGAGAACGGATATTGGGCACATGTGAAATGGGAATGGGAATGGATACGATTTGTAAATGATGTGCTCGAATCAGGGCCAATGGCCCTGACCAACCAGCGATTGCATCATATGGCTAAGGACTGGTTCAGGGTCGGGTTCGCCTTCGACTTCAGATTCGGGTTTGCGTTCTGCCCTCTGTAATCCAAGGGGATAGAGGCGAAACATTTGCAACAGTTGAACAGTTCGCTTGTCTTGTAATTTGATTTGACTTTTGTGGAGCTGGTCTGCCAACCGTTGAGACATAATGTTAGATCTATGAGGAGCAAGTGTTAACCAAGTGTTTTGTCCTCACTTACTTTGTACTTTGCCAGCGTGCCCGTCATCCTCTGTCACTCACTGGGTACTCAATCAACCAGTCCTGACATGCATTCGACATTGACATTTTTACAATGTCCTTGCGAGCACACTTTTATGCATGTGTGGAGCCTCGTGGCTTCACTTGACGTCGCCATTCGACACCAGGTCTAGAATTCTGTTCGGAGCAGACTCCATCGCTATTCATTATGAAAAGTTCGTCGCGTTAATCATTAAGAGTTTCTAACTATCCTTTGGTTCTTTGGTTTCAATAAACAAATTGCTCGAAAATCACACTCTGGAGTCCGATAATCTAATCGCCATGTGGCGCAGTTGCCAAACACATTTTGAAACATTAGCCAAATGACCTTAGAACCCTTTTTTGTGTTTATACCCAGATACACAGAGCGGGTGAGTGTCCTTTTAGGCGTAGGCTTCGCATATTGTTGACAATGTTTGATAGCTGGCGATTGGGCGTGGCTGTTTGCGGTGGGCGTGAACTTGTTGATGATTGATGACACCGAACGGGAGGTTTACTGTTCGAAAACCGCCTACACACAACATAAAACCCAACACATTTTCAATCCGTTTTCATGTTAAGTGAAAAATGGAGTGAAAAGCTGATCAGAATGTTTTGGTTGGGCGACCTTTAAATGGATTTTCAAACAGTTTTATGGAATTGCTGAAACTTAAATTGTTTCTCGATATTATAAAGTTTTAATGAGTCTTTAAGACTTAAATAATGTATAATAATTGTATGCTTACATAATATGTAAGTATAACATTGTAAATGTCAAAAAATTGTTTTTATTATTGTTCTTCAGAAATAATGATTACGACTCTAACCGTTTTGTTATTATTCTACAGAAAACATAATTGGTTTTTAAAGGAAAATATAAATAATTCTTTCATTCAACTGTAATTTTCCTTTATAAAACTATTTATTTAACAATAATAAAAAAACATAATTATAGTGAAACAAGAAGTTTTATTCAAATGTTTTTTTTTGCTTAACTTTATTTAATGATATTGTTTTGAGTGCAGTGAAAATTAAATTAAAATCATTGGAAGCTGAAACCGTTGCACAAATTGATTCAATTTGTAGTCAACATTTTTTCAACAATTGGATTTGCTGGGCTGCAAAATGTTAACTCCAATAACGTAAACGAAAACTTAATATCCCTATTTGCAAACGCAACTCACTTCACAAATAAAGTTAAATATTTAAAAAAAGTCCTTCTGCGTGTTACAGACATTTGCACAAAACTATTATACCCTGTTTTACCATTATCAATACACATTAATGTTATTTTTTTTTTAAATATTTAGTTTTTTTTTTGTCAATATTTTTCTTTGTTATTTTAATGGGAAAACAGTAAAAGGCTGAATATATATTTTTTGGTTTTATTGAATATTATCAGTGAAAGCGCTTTATATTTGAATTGAATTTAACAGAAATATTTTAGAGAAATAAATTTGGCTATAATTATAAATTGTAGTATCTAGTATATCGATCACTACAATAATCGAAATGTCGATTAAGAATATTTGTTTGCATTAAATATGCCAAGTGTTAAGGCGGAAGTTGTGATGTGATAAAATTATGGGCATAGAGCTTTATCTGCTATAGGGCATTCAAACTTATAAGCATACGTAAACGTATGCGTATATGCCTACGTGAGTATGTATGTATGTATGTATGTATGCATATTAATGGACT
The DNA here is from genome assembly GCA_035047465.1 of Drosophila sordidula. NCBI lineage: Eukaryota > Metazoa > Arthropoda > Insecta > Diptera > Drosophilidae > Drosophila > Drosophila sordidula. Next base: position 6,749,881 of record JAWNPQ010000156.1, on the reverse strand, counting down.
TACAGACAGATCGGACAGACAACCCGGCAGTCAAATGAATTTGTCGCCTCACGCAGGTTTTATATTTGTATTTGCATTTATAGTTGTACGTATGTATGTATGTATGTACGTCCGTATATACTATGTCTGCTGTGCGGCGCCCCGGCTGCCCCCACTCCACTTGCTAGCTGTCTGTTCGTGAGGTTTGTCATGTTTGTTTGTAAAAATATGTAATGTCGTGTTAGTTTATCCAATGGCGTGCCGTCGTGTCTATTTTTAGTGTACAAGCTTTATTTTTAGACTGGCGGCAGAAACAACTTCAACTTTAACTGCACAAATGTACAAGCAAAGAAACAACAACAACAACAACAACAACAACAACAACAAAAAGAGACGACCGCCTTATTGCATTTGCAACTTGTTGCGCCACGAGAGCGACAACGGAGAGCATAATGTGCAGCGTGATTATGAGAGCGCGAGAGATTGGGAGAGTGGAAGAGTCTGAGAAACGGGTGAGCTGCAGTGGAAGAGTGGAAGAGTGTTGGCCACTGCACGTTGCGGCTACGTGATGTTATTGTTGGCTTGGTTACACAACTTCCAGTCTCCTGCTCTCAATGCCTGCTGGTTTGTCTGTCTGTGACGGCGCTCATTTTTTCTTTTTTATTTTGTATTTTTTGCTCTCTCTGTGTGTGCATTTGCATATGCATTTGGTTTTGCGTTTGTATTTGTTTTTGTTTTTGTATTTGATTCTGTTAAACGTTTTATCACGTCGTCGCTGTCGCTGCAGACGTCGCCGTTGTCGTTACGTTTAAAGTTTACTTTTAGTTGCCTTGCTTCTTCTGATTCTTGTTTTGCTCGATTTGTTTTTCTCATATTTTCTTAGAAATGTGAATTCTATTTTTAGACCAGTGGTCTTTTATTCGCCTCTCAGTTGGCGCATATTCCGCTCTCTGTTTACATTAAAAATATTTAAATTGTTGTCACGTACCAAGTTCTTAATAGGTTACGTTATGTGTTTATTTAACTCATTTTGATTAGCAGCCGAGAAATGCACAACAAAAGACACGCTTAGGAAGGTGTTGTTGTTGTTGCTGTGGCTGTTTCTGTTGTTGAGTAGGAGCACAACAACAAAGCGCCGTTGGAACACATTGAAAGAAAATATCTAGAAATTTTCTCTTTACGTTAACTAAGAAAGCACGCAAGTAAATGTGCTCTAAACGGGAGGTCCCGACTAGTAGATACCCTAAAGATAGCTGTGAGCTGTCCTTAAATTCAGTAAGCACAACAATTATTCGTACTGTAGTTTCGCGTGGATAATAAAAAAATTCTTCTGGCTGTTCCAGACATTTGCACAAAACCAGTATTCTCTTTTACCCATTTTTTCATGGTATCAAAAGGAAAATTAATAGCAACACAGAAAACATTTAAAATATTTCAACGCCCTTTACGTGTACAAAAAATGACTCCAAATGGAATAATAAAGTAGTGGAAATATTTATGTACTATATGTTCCTTTTGCTTTTTTTTATTGCGAATCGGATTTTTGCAATTTCCATGGCCTTAAGTACATTAAGACGTTGACATTCGTATATAAATATTTTTTTTGTATATTAAAATTGTTCTTACACTCGCATTCTCTTTTTGCTCTTTCCCTTTTCTCAGCCATATGCGTTTTAGTTCTCTCTCTCGCTCTCTCATTGGCTTTCTCACCCACACTTGGTGTTACTCACTAAACAATTTTTGTACGCAGCGATTTAATTTATAAAAATCGCAAAGGTAATATTTCTAGTCTAAGGATTCTACACACAGATTCGTTTGCTTTGCCAAATGCTGATCATTAATTTATATCCTTTTATGTCGTACCCAATTTAAAATTACATTTATGCCATCTGAAGATTCGCAATACACATATCAAAATTAGATTAGTATTTAAAATTTATTAATTTAAGTTTGAAATTTAGTTGTTTTTTTAATTAACGTATTTTTTCGAGTCTTTTACCGTCAACTTCAACTCGTATACCCAATAATTTACCCAAACTTTGCAAACTCTTCTTCTAACGCATGTGTCCTGACGAACTAGAGCTTATGGATTTTTCTATATCATATTGATGGATTGTTAATGTGACTTTGTTGGCTTTTTAATTTCATTCGCAATTTTCTTGATGGCAGGCGGTATGCGCTTCGCCACGCCCGGCTGTGAGCTTAAGAACGAGATCTCAAATAGGGCGGGTCGGCTGGAGTAGACATTGTGCAGCATACTGATGAACCAGAATAGTAAATCGTCCATATTCTGTATGGTGCACTGGGCGAACACGGCTCCCGCATCCCGGCCATGCTGATGGGAGTCGAACAGAGCGACTATTGCGGCCCGAAAGTCAAAGGTCATCATAACCGTGCGGCTATCCGCTATAATGGCGGCAAACAGATGCGATGGCATTTCCCGATTGCCAGCACCGCCCGCCTGCTGAAAGACCTGCAATGTGATCTGAAAGATGCGAGATAGTTGCATGGCAACATTGCGATTGTACATGGGATTGGTGGGATCGGCCTCCATGTGCGTGTAGAACCACTCCTCCAGTCGAAAGTTCATCTTGTGCTGTGAACGAATCGCCGATATTGCATCTGGTATATTTAAATTCAGATTGCGCGATAGCGGCGTATGAGCTGTTATGACATTGTGATAGACATTATTGCCATCGTTCATTGCATTGCCAAACAGCTCCCAGCCACGGGGCGGCAATTCTCCGACACGATGATAGAATCTCTCTGCCTTGGCCACCTTATCGGCTAGGATCAGCGATATCAATGTGCACGAATTGGTGCCACTCTGCTGAAACTCTCCAAAACGTGACTGGCAAAAGTCGCGCGGAAACCACCAGATGTTCAGGTTGTCGATCTGCTCATGTATGGCCATCCTGGAGTGGGTCAGTGCGCTCAAAACGATTGCTAATGTCTGGGCAGGATTGGTGGCGATAAATGGATGGTTCAAAGGGAATGGTGGGGCGGTTGAAGGATGCGGTGAGTTGGGGTTTTATTGGGTGTTTTTTTTTTTGGGGAGAGAACAATGGACAAAATTACCGTGCGCTGGGCCCAGTCTTTCGTGCTGCTGCTGTCACATAATTCATATAAGTCACCTTCTCAACACTGCACTGCAAGAGCGAGCTTCCAAGTTTGTTTTTTTGCTTAGCTAAACATCGAATTTTGGGTGTCTTTTGCCGGAGGAGTGTTGAAACGAAAACGAAAAATTTTGATAAGAAAACAACAAAATAAAAAAATTTCTAACAAACAAAAAACATGATGTGTGCGACTGGACAGTAAACTGAATGAGAAACTGAATCAAAAAGTTATCCTTGACACCTTTGAATTAATTTTTTATAATTTTGGTTCTTTTTAATTTTCGAAATTTACTAATATCAAGCTGAGAGATATTTCCCAGGGCTACCTTTCTAAACGCAACCTGTCATTTTAAAATCGTCAAAAGTGGGTTCAATAAATCTGGCTTTGGTATGTGACAACCAGAGAATGACTTTGTCAAACCTACTACTAACATAATCTTGGTCAGCAACCGAAAGGGTATTTCTTGTTTCACTACAGTATTCGCACAAGCTGTTATGTTTTTTATACATTTCATTTCATGCTGCATTACCTAAAGCGTCGCTTTCGAAAACGATACTTTGTGTTCTGTAAGCATTGCAACTTTGTTCGTGCCACATTCGTTCTGAACACGTGCCACGCGGCGTATGCGCATTTATTGTCGCTGGCACCTGAAATGGCGCCGTTCGAGCATTTCATCGAATCTTAAATAGCTGCGCAATTATTTGCTACACATTGGCAAACGAAATGACGCCCAAAGAAGTAGAGTTCCCACCTTCCGACCCATTCTAATTTGAAATTGCAACATGGCCAAAACAAATAATTGAAAAACACGATTGCTAAACGTGAAGTGTGTCGGAAATGCTAATTTGCATTGTTGGCCGGGCTTATTAGGGAGATGTTAGGGAGGGTCGAGGGAAGAGTGGGGAGCTGTTAGCGACGGGCCTTAGTGTGCGAAGTGGAAGCGATATTATTCGATTTATTTAGTATTATTCAATTATTATTATTGTGGTACAAATCTTTAATATTTTAATGGAAAATTGTATATTAAGCTTTCATAAATATATCGACTTAGTTGTAAATTAAATTTGTTTTATAATTTGTAATCCTGCTGAGCAACCATATTAGTTTTAAAAGTTAGAATCCGCCTTTTTTCCTGCAATCCACAAATAATTATGAATTAAACTCGAGCTTAAGCCAATTAACACAAGCGAAAGGGGGGGGGGGGGGAAAGTTGACAACAGTAACAGCAAAAAACATGAGGATAAAGCCACAAAGAAATTTATATAATGAGTAAATCAACGTATGCATAATTAATGGATTAATAAACAATGCACGAGACTGCAGCGCGTGCCATATGGGCGGTGTGGGGTTTGGGGCGTGGTGCGTGAAGGAGTTGCATAGCAAGTGGAGACAATGCGTGAATATAGGAGGATTCAGCGCTGGGACGCACACAAATAGCCGTATCCGAACAATGCAAAATAGCCGCAAGGATACACTTAAGCTGTCCATCCCACACGTCCGCACAGCTGGGAAAATATGTTTGTTCTGAGTAAAGAAAGGAGCGTAGCTGTAACAAAGAAAAAAGAGACAGACAGCGACAGGATGCGAGTGGAATTTCACTTAAACTTTTTACAATTGCCAGACAACTAGCCGGACATACCCTGGGCATTGCAACAAATACGTACAACGTACTACCAACAATCCAATAGAATTTCATTACTTTCCTTTAGCATGTTAGCCTTTGTGTGCGTGTGTGTGCGTGGGCGTGAAAGTGGGTTTTTAATACCCTAGGACTAAGCATAAAGTATACTAAATGCATCGACAATTCAATCAACAAGTTATTGAACTGCAGACGGAGTTGTTGTTTTTGACATTATTAATAAAAACCCCAAAGAAAAGAGCAGTTTTCATCCGATTGAAATACCTCGCTCTATTTGGTACGCAGTATCTGCAAGTAGATCATTTTGGCTTTTCTTTTTGGTATGCAAGTCTTTTGTTGTTTGTCACTTGTTTATCGCTTTCAATTGATTTGCCATCTCACTCACACGCGCGCTTACTGATTTCATCCTTTTCGATTGTATCCTTGCAGCGTGTAAATCTGTTAGCACCCATAGGCGTCGCGCTGAACGGCCCCGGCCTAAGGGGCCATGACGCGTTGGCCCTTCAATTTACTACTATTGCTCTCGGTGGCAGTACGCGACTGTAGCAATCATACCATCCTCACAGTTGGCTATCTAACGGCCCTCACTGGCGAGCTCAAGGACCGCCAGGGCTTGTCCATATCCGGTGCGCTGACAATGGCACTGGATGAGGTAAGTAAATAGCATAATCCCCAGCATAATCCCCCATAAGCTGAAAGGAATTCTTATACTCGTTCACTAAGTGAAAAGAGCATATTGCGTTTGTCCAATGTCCGTCTTGAAAATAGAGACTTGAAATTTGGAATAGATACTCGTGTGTGTACCCGCGTCAGATAAAGTGTTAAGATTTTTTGGCGACGCCCACTGGGGGCGTGGCAATTCAATAGAATCGATATACTTCCCTCAGTTAAAAAACACTTTCAGACAGATTACTGCTGACCTTCTATAAAGATCACACAAAACGTTTTTTGCATACGCCTACTAGGGGCGTCGTTATAATTGGGGGGGGGGGGGGGCGGGAAAATCCACATCTCCCATAATTTTAGACTTTTAAAGTCACCAAATTTAGCAGACAGTTTTCTGATCACCTTCTTGAAATTTCAAGACCCACTATAAATTACAAAAATGTATATTAAAAAAAAATCAATTAGAATTAAGACCGTCATTGTTTTAATCTTTTTTTTTACGAGTATTGCGCAGTCGGTTACACTCGACTGCAATGTTCTTACTTGTTTACAATTAATGCTGAAAAGAAAATCTATTGTAATCATTTGTTTACATTTATTTTGCTTTTATATGAGCTATTTAGTGTTTATGAATGTATAACAACATAATGCATAATGTAATATAATATACAATATTATATAAATAGTAAACTCTTTTCATTTCCCAATTTTTAACAAGATGGGAAATATGTATGCAATAAGAAAAGAATCCAATATATCGTAAATAAATAACATATACCTGGAAAAGATCTAAGAATTTTAAATATGTATGTGTGCTTTTTCATACAAATAATACACGTATAATTATTTCAAGTATTTCTCGGCATAGATGTTTTCTTTTTAGTTGTTTACATACTCATTTCCCTCCCACGCCACTTACTTTTCTTCGACAGATCAACAGAGATTCAAACCTGCTGCCGAATGTAACGTTAGCGCTGCGCTGGAATGATACCAAGGGTGATACGGTGCTGGCTACCAAGGCCATTACCGAGATGATATGCGATGGCATTGCGACCATATTCGGTCCGGAGGGACCCTGCTATGTGGAAGCCATTGTCTCGCAGAGTCGCAACATTCCAATGATATCCTATGTACGTTCAAGCAGAGCATGCGGGTGTTTTGCTGATGCACCCATCTCAAATTGTATCCAATTAAATGCATTCCGTATTCTCTTTTTCTCACTTTGTTGTCGACGAAACTTTCAAATAGAAATGCGCAGAGAACCGTGCATCCTCGATACCAACATTTGCACGCACCGAACCGCCCGATACGCAGGTGAGTGAGGGGTGTGCGGGCAAGGGGTGTGGGGTAGAAGCAACAGGTTGTTTGTCTGCCAGTTAATGCCTGCTGACATTTAGCCTGGCATCATGTCTGGCGGCTTGCGAATGATATCGCTCATATGTATAAAGTATTTACATACTTACATATTTGCACATATGTAAACATATGCATCCAGTGGCTTAACACCACCCCCAACAAGAAGAGGCAATTTTTTAACCCTGCCGGTATTCTCTTTTCACATTTACAGGTCGTTAAGTCAGTGATTGCTTTGCTGCGCTACTATGCCTGGAACAAGTTCTCCATACTCTACGAGGAGGTGTGGGGCACAGTGGCCGATCTGCTGAAGGACCAGGCAACCAAGCGGAACATGACCATCAATCACAAGCAATCATTTATCGATGATCGCGCCAAATGCTGCGAACAGATGATGACCTGTTGCCGCTCCGGCTATTGGTACCAGGTGAGTGGTTCTTACGGGGAGTGTAACCAAAAGCTACCAAATGTTATCAAGCTGATCTGAGACATACCGAGTTTGAAGGTATTTATTATTAAAAAGAGCACAACAGCAGAGAAAGAAATAAAAGCAACTATGAAGTTATAATTACAATATATATATTTATAATTATGCTATATATTTGGAAGTGTTTCATGGTTAATTTGCATGTTTTCTTATTAAATGAATTATTTTCTGGTACGATATTAAACGTTTCAAAACAGTTCTATAAAATAACGGAGTTTTATAAACAGCATTAAAGTAATATCTTAAATACTATTTGTAAGTTAAATACAAAACTCATTCTTTTCTAATATTGCATTCCGTTGAATGTTACTCAAGTTACTTAATTATATTCTTAGTAGGTTGCCATTATAGTTTGTAGATTATATACCTGGATATACACCTCTTCTATAATTGATTAAACTCTTTCCACAGGTAGTGCAAAACACGATGAATCGCACGCGCATCTACGTGTTCCTTGGTTCGGCGAATAGTTTGATTGATTTCATGAGTTCCATGGAGACATCCGGGCTATTTGCGCGTGGCGAGTACATGGTCATCTTTGTGGACATGATGGTCTATTCGGAACGGTAAGTGGATGCCCAAATGTTGCCCATATGCAATAATAATGATTCGATTTGAAATGCGCCACACGCACAGTGAGGCACAGAAGTATTTGCGCAAAGTCGATGTCATCAATCGGATGACCAACTGCAAGAGCACCGAGAACTTTAACCAATTGGCGCGCAGCTTACTCGTTGTGGCATCCACGCCACCCACCAAGGGCTACGAGAAGTTTACGGAGCAAGTGCGCAACTACAGTTCGAGTCCGCCCTTCAATTTCAAGGTGCCACAGCTATTCTCGGAGAGCAAATTCAGCAAGGTGAGCAATCATATGATGGTACTCGAAAACGAAAGGGCAATATTAATCAATAAACGTCATCTTTGCAGTTCATATCGATCTATGCGGCTTACTTGTATGATTCCGTAAAGCTGTACGCTTGGGCGCTGGACAAAATGCTGCGCATGGAGGCGCGTGTGCTCACCGATGAGGTCATCTCTGAGGTTGCCAGCAACGGAACGCGCGTCATAGATACCATAATCAAAAATCGTACTTATATGAGTGAGTGTCCATCGGCCAGACCCAAAACTGAGCTATCTGTTTTAAATCGAAATTCGCCCAAAAAAAAAAAAAAAAAAAAACAAAAATAGGCGTCACCGGTTCCACAATCAAGATTGATCAGTACGGCGATTCGGAGGGCAACTTCTCGGTGCTGGCGTACAAGCCGCACAAATGGAACATCTCCGAGAATATCCGCTGCAATTATCACATGGTGCCCGTGGCGTATTTCCATCAAGGCGAAGAACTTCCAGTGAGTGAGTCGTCTTCTCTTTTTTAGTTTCGATTACTTTGAGTTTGCCAAAGACCCAACACCGATATGAGGATCTCACAACTCGATTTCTTGATCGCCGATTGCAGGAATACAAACTAATCAACGGTTCGATCGATTGGCCCTCCGGCGGCGAGAAGCCCACCGATGAGCCCATGTGCGGCTTTGCCAACGAGCTGTGCAAAAAGGACGACACGCATTACACGTCAACCGTCGCGGCGGTGGTCCTCGGCGTTTTACTATTCTGCTCCGGTGTGGTTACCATGAGCATCTATCGCAAGTGGAAGATCGAGCTGGAAATCGAGGGCTTGCTGTGGAAGATAAACATATGCGAAATCAAAGACTATTCGGGCAATGAAATTGTCTCCTCGCCCAGCAAAGTGAGTCGAGCCAACATCCACTTGCCAAAACAGAATCCTTCACTAACTGTTAATGCGTTCTATTGCCAGGTCAGCCTGATGAGCGCCCAGAGTTATGGCTCCCGCTGGTCCCATCAGTTCGTTACCTCGACGGCGCGTCTGCGCGGCGCCGTTGTGCGCATCAAGGAGTTGAAGTTTCCTCGCAAGCGCGACATCTCCCGGGAGATCATGAAGGAGATGCGTCTGCTGCGCGAACTGCGCCATGATAACATCAACAGCTTCATTGGCGCCTGTGTGGAGCCCACACGCATTCTGCTAGTCACCGATTACTGCGCCAAGGGCAGCCTGTACGATATCATTGAGAACGAGGACATCAAACTGGACGATTTGTTTATAGCCTCGCTCATCAATGACCTGATCAAGGTGCGTTCGGTCCGCATAGGATTCTCCAAATTAATATTAACATTCTTTGTGTCTTTGACATTCCCAGGGCATGATGTACATACACAGTTCGCAGCTGATCTATCATGGCAATCTCAAATCCTCGAATTGTGTGGTCACCTCGCGCTGGATGCTCCAAGTCACCGACTTTGGACTGCACGAGCTGCGGCAGTGCGCCGAAAACGAGTCCATTGGCGAGCACCAGCATTACAGAAGTGAGTGTAAAGCCAGGATTTTCATTTGAAGAGCAGTTTAAAAAGCTTCACAAATTTTCTGTGTGTTAAAACTTTTATAATTGTACCCTGAACTCACTGGAAATGGGTATAAAGGGTATAATCGTTTTGTGTAACAAACAGAGAAGGGCATCTATGTATTTATATTTATTTTTATAATTTCGTTTACTTCCAGATCAACTTTGGCGTGCCCCAGAGCTGTTGCGCAATCATCACACGCATGGTAGTCAGAAGGGGGATATTTATGCGTTTGCCATCATAATGTACGAGATATTTAGTCGTAAGGGTCCGTTTGGACAAACCAACTTTGAACCAAAGCAAATTGTGGACTTAGTTAAGGAGCTGCCAGTTAAAGGCAACGAGCCATTTCGACCCGAGGTCGAGTCTATTATAGAGGCCGAGTCCTGTCCTGATTATGTGCTCGCCTGCATTAAGGACTGCTGGGCCGAGAATCCGGACGATCGACCCGAGTTCAGTGCCATACGGTTAGTCAGCATTAATAATTAGAAAAACAACCGCAATTATATTGTCATATATGTACAGCAATCGTTTGAAGAAAATGAGGGGAGGCAAGACCAAAAACATCATGGATCAAATGATGGAAATGATGGAAAAGTATGCCAACAACTTGGAGGACATTGTCACGGAGCGCACGCGTCTGCTGTGCGAGGAGAAAATGAAAACGGAGGATTTGCTGCATCGCATGCTGCCCCAATCGGTGGCAGAAAAACTGACCATGGGACAGGGCGTCGAGCCGGTTTCCTACGATTTGGTATGTTTTCGCTTAAATTACTGTTTTTGTTAACATACAATCTTCAAAGTTGACGTGCGGACATTTTTAAAAACCATATTTTTTATTTTGATATAAAAGCTGGGAGCCGTTAAAAGTATGGTTCTAAGACATTAACAAACAAATTGACAACGTGACGTGATGGAAAATTTGGTGACATAATTAAAAGCGCATTAGTCATTGGCATTTTTAAAATATAGAAAGACCGTAAAACTGCTCGAATTTAAATGCCATTACAATCTCTAGCTTTAGTAGATCAACAGATGAACAACGCGTAGAAAATAGCACAAAAGCAATATATAGTATTTTTATACTAAGGTGGTATTATATTGGTGGTATTATATTGTGAATCGGTTACACCCGACTGCAACGAATAAAAATATGCAGCACCATAATTCATACGACTTCAGTTTAGTTTATACCCTGACTTCCTATTTTGTGTGTATTATAATGAAGATATTGGACACGATGCGCCGTCCCGTTCATATGCACGCGATTAACATCTTGCCTCTCCCTCTGTTTCGTGTTGCAGGTCACGATCTACTTTAGCGACATTGTGGGCTTCACTGCACTGTCCGCAGAGAGCACACCGTTGCAGGTGGTAAACTTTTTGAATGATCTCTACACGGTGTTCGATCGCATCATACGCGGCTACGACGTGTACAAGGTGGAGACCATAGGCGATGCCTACATGGTGGTAAGTGTGGCATAAGTGGCATCCGTTCCGTTCATCTCAATTGCTAATAAATGTGTGCTGCTTTCCGGCAGGTCTCCGGTCTGCCCATCAAGAACGGCGATCGACACGCGGGTGAAATTGCGTCCATGGCGCTGGATTTGCTGCACGCGGTCAAACAGCATCGGATTGCGCACCGGCCGAACGAGACGCTGAAGCTGCGCATTGGGATGCACACGGGCCCGGTGGTGGCTGGTGTCGTCGGGCTGACGATGCCGCGATATTGCCTGTTTGGGGATACGGTGAACACCGCCTCGCGCATGGAGAGCAACGGCGAGGCGCTCAAGATACACATATCCAACAAGTGCAAACTGGCGCTGGACAAGCTCGGCGGCGGCTACATCACCGAGAAGCGCGGCTTGGTCAGCATGAAGGGCAAGGGCGAGGTGGTCACCTGGTGGCTGACGGGCGCCAACGAGAAGGCCATACAAAAGAAGCTTGTCGATATGACGGACATGCCGCCGCCGCTGTTCAGTCGGCCGAGGAAGAGTCCCAAACTGAATCCGGACTCCAGGCAGCCCAGTTTGCTGGCGATGCACAACTGCGGCAACGGGTCGCGGCGCCAGAGCAGCGTGCCGCGTCCGGCGGACGTGGAGTCCACGTACAGTCTGCAGGGCTCCGTTTATCAGGTGGCGCGCGAATCGCCACGGCTGGCAGCGAAGAGGGAACGAGAACGGGAGCGGGAGCGGGAGCGGGAACGGGAACGGGAGCGGGAACGGGATCGGGAGCGACCCTCGCTTAACGGACTGGGCGGCCATTTTGCGGGCGGCGCACTCCTGGAGTCCGCCCAGGCCTCGCTCAGCACGCTGAATCATTCCGATACAAATGAAACGAACTGTGATACTAACGAAGCCGCCATTCTCGATGGCGAACTGGAGTTGAACGGCGGCATCTGCGGCGCCCCCGTCGCTGGCCTGGTGCGCCAGCCAAACGCGCTGCACAAGTCGCTGGCGATCGTGCGGCCCAATCGGATCATCAGTGCCGCCCAGCTGCTGCCGGCGTCGGCGGCACGCCACGTCGCCGAGCTGCTGCTGTGCGAGTCGCGCTCGCTGGACCCGATGCCGCTGCAGCAGCTGCGCAAGCGGCACGAGCGCGGCAAGCTGCCGCCCTCGAAGCTTTCCAAGAACAACTCGCGCTCCCTGGACACGGGCGTCTCGCTGATCAGCGGCAATCCCAACGGCCAAACGGCCGACGGGGACGGTGACGCTGACGGCGAGCCGGGCGATGGCGCCGACGATCTGGCGGCCAATCCGGTGGATGCCAATGATAGCTACGACGATGAGCTGGGCCTGCTCATGCGTCACGACAACGGGCAGCTGCCCACGCTGCGCTACTCGAGCAGCTTTGCCAACGCCCAGCCCACCATTGTGCCCGCCGGCGCCAGCAGCCGGCGACGCACGAGCAACGTCTCCGCGAGCAGCTGCGCCAAGCACTTGAACAACAATTGCAATGGCGGCATGAACATTGAGGACGATCTGCAGTCGCCGCTGCTGCAGCGCCAGGCCTCGCTGACGACGCCGCCCGAGGAGCTGATGGCGCACCCAAAGCGCTGGCACTCGCTCGAGCACATGGAGCCGGGCGTCACTGGGCATGGCAACAGCGTCAGCTATGCCGCCGACATCGACGGACGACACGATTATGCGGGCGGCGGCGGCGGCGGCGGCGGCGGCGACAACGTCTTGGATATGCACTCCGCCGGCAATCAGCGGGCGACACGCAGCGGCAGCAGCAAACTGGGCAACTGGATGGCCAATTTCTTCAAGGGCAACGGCCTGCGCAGCGTCGGCGGCGCCAGCGGCGAGTCCACGCTGCGACGTGTGGGCATCCTGCCCAGCAGCGTCCAGGGCGTGCGCAGCGGCTTCACCGATATGACCGCGGCCAGCGCGGCCCGGGATCGTGAGAGTATTGTATAGTTTGGATCAGTGTTAGAGCGATAGAACGTGTAGGGGGAAAGTTACTCAGGAACAGTGCGAGCAGGAAATGAATGTCTAACGTTTAAATCACATACATGCACACATCATATATAGATCTATTTTGGCTTATATATTTGTTGTATTCTTATTGTCGTTTTGTGTCGATTTGTGTGTTTGTGTTTAAACTATATATGCATATATATATATATGCATATATACATATATATATATATATATATATATATATATATATATATATATATATATATATATATTTATATATATACATGTGCATGATAAACAAATACTAAATGCATATAAATATTAGAGTAGTCGTTAAACAACAAATATAAAAAGAACCGTCTAGTCACAAGGTCTTCAGACTAGTTATTGAATTATTTGAAATAATAATACTATATGCATACATATTAAAGCATAAAGCGCGCGCACACACACACACACACACACACACACACACACCCCATCCAACACACACACAAATTTGTGTGCAGAATAAATCAGTAAATGAAATTTTTACTTCTTTAACATGCGCAGCTAAAAAAAAAAAGAAATTTTAAGAATAACACGAAATTAGGTAATTTTACTCTTTGCACAAGAAATAAAACAACAATTAATAATATAAATGAAACGAAATCAATGTATGTAAATTAAGTGCGTGTGATTGTACGTAAATTATAAGCCTAAACTATATACGATATTTAAATATATGTGTATATATATATTTATATATATATATATATATATATATATATATATATATATATACATATATGCATATACATATATATACACGCGTTGTTGCACACAAGCGTATATGTGTGAATATGCATACATTTTATTATCTATTTTAAATGATAATAAAACAAATGTGAGCAGAATTGCAGAGCGCAGTGAGCTCTTTTTTTTTTTTTAGCTGTATCAATGTATATTTCTAAAAATATAAAATTTGTTAAATTTGCCATAGATAAATATAAACAAAACAAAAAGCAAATGTTATTCATTGGAGTTGTGAGTAGAGTTGAGGTATCCTTGCTTCTTTCACTCAGTCCCACACCACCTAATATTTATACTCATAATTACTTTTGTGTTTTCATGCTCGTACAAAATGCACTTGGCTTAAATGTGGGTTCTCAGTGAATTCAGATTGCATGCAAAAATTAAATTTATTCTTGATCTCTATATATACTATATGAGATCCATATATATATATATATATATATATACCAAATATTGTGGAGCCCATATATCATCATCATACATATGCACATCACTGATATCCCCTTTTCAACCCATTTGCTATGGTTCCATTTCATGAAAATCAATTTACCATATTCATATTGACAACTGTTTTATTTTCTACAACATTTAATTCAGCATAAAATATATAAACAGATGTAAAAATAAAAAAAAAATTACGTTAGAATTATTGTATAAGATAAATACTCAAAAATTCAAAATTGTGATGTATTCCAAATTGACACCAATGTCGGTAGAACCAAAATTAAGAGGTTCAGTATCAAGGCTATTGACCAACATCGGGAAAACTGATAGCAAATGGCTCGCTTGGCCAATAGCTCGGAAGAGTAGGCCCAAGGAAACTGATTTATACAATCAGACAGTGAATGAGTATCTTCAAGTTCCCTTAGCGCAGGCTTCAATGCCCATTGCAAAGTTACCCAAGATAAACAGTAGATATGAAAATGAAATTAACAAAGGCAAATTTTTTCATATCTTAAAGTACAAAAAAAGCTTGGGTCAACTGATTGAACTGAACACAAATTCAAATAGCGATTTAAGTAAATTACCTAAAGAAAAACCGTTTAACGATATTGGCAATGTGTATTTAAAATATACTTGTTCGCAAATTACCAAAGCACCAAAGAAAAAAACACCCGATGTAAGGAACAACAACCAAATCTCACCAAATATTGATGGTCCACATAAGGCTAAGCTAGCATACAATCAATTCTTGCAATCCCGGAAAACTGATGCAATGTGCTCGTCCAAAATTCCACCATTCATGTTAACAGATTTTCAATTAAGAGCACTTCCTGTTTACACGTTGCCACCGCGGCCACCGTTAGAAAATAAAATTCGTATCAGCAGCAGAGAACTAAGAAATTCCATCACTAGAATGCTCGATGAAATAACTGTGCGTAAGAGCAAAAAGTACATTAAGAGGCGCCACAAAAGAGCCGCTCAGAGTAAGCTAGTTGAGGCAGACCTTCCTATAACTGAAGAAATCAAAAAGTCATTGAAGAAACACATTTATAAAAAAAAACGTAAAATAAGACAGAGCACATTGAATATAGAAAATGCAAAGCGAATTCTACGTAAGAAAATACATAGAAAATTAAATAAAAAAAATAAAAAAGTAAAGAAAGCTGAAGAAAGAAAGCTGCTTGAAGAAAAAAAAACGAAATTCAGCAAAGTGGAAACACAGTATATTCCAAGAGTTTCAAGGAAAAGTTATCGCGCAAAATATGATTCTGTAAGCTCAGTAGATTTTCTGGCTATGGCAAGAAAACACAAAAGAAGATATCCAAGAAGGTCCCAATTTAAAGGATCAATTGATTTTGCAAACAGTCCGCGTGTGTCCAAACGCAAACACGGAAAACACGCTCGGTTTAAAAATTCCTCAAGGAGTGACACATTTGATCCATCATTTCAATCACAAGCGACAAGCTCTCTTGACTCAACTCATAGATCAGGTATGCGGTCACCAAAATACTCGATACCTATAGTTAGGAGTCGAATACGTTTTGAAAAATTTAAAAGGTTGTCCAGAAATTATCCCATTGATTACGTGCCCCCCATCACACAAGAGGAATATGATTCGAATATGGATATGATAAGGAACGAAAGATTCGAGGCAAACTTCAATGTTGAAGAAGATCTGAAAGAAATGAAGTCAACAACGAATAACGCTCACTCAGAACATTCTTTAAATTACGAAGCCCGATTTGCCAAACTCAAGGAATATTTGGAAAGCGATGTGGAATCGTTCAATTTTGATAATATAAGCGTTGAAGACATTGATGTAGGTCTATTTCTCAATTATCCATATGATCTGATAAATCCCGTTAAGCCCCTGGAACAACCAAAACCCGTAGTCAGTATTGACAAATTAAAAAAGCCATACAAATTAACCAAAAAACACAAAATCAAAGGCGTATCGACACAGCCGGCTGCAAAATGTCAATGTTGTATTTGTATTGCAATAAACCGTAATAAGCCCATCGCGATAAAGCCCTGGATGGCGCAGATGCAGGAGGAACTACGGCGCCAAGAGCTACGGGCGTACATTAAAAATAGACAAGCCATGAAGTTAGGATGCGAAAAATCATTTGATTTTTAATTTCAATTTACAAACGTTATCCTCGTTCCCTTCCACAAAACCACACAACTCTTGTTTTTTAAATGTCAGCGTCTATATCCTATAGAAACTCCACTTGGCTGCACAGCCCGCGGTGATGTTTATATAGAATGTAGACGCTGGTCCGAAGTTTATTCGAAGAGTAAACAATGTTTTAAGTAAAAGATCCGTTTGTTTTATTATACAAACTAAATACAGTCTATATAAATCAAAATAGTTATCAAAGTGTATTTTATTACTGAGCCATGGGGCCCAATAAACCTAAATGAGTATTGTATAAATAATTTTGACTAGATTTCGATAAGTGAACGATAAATGAGTAATCACAAAAAGGCCGCAATAAAAAGTTTCTAATTATAAATAAGAGACCCAAAATGGCCAATCAAAGATACGAGTAGAAAGCTTTTACTTAATGGAAATGACTAGCGTTATAATATGTGCCCACGCAGCACTGATTGAACTTATATATATATACATACATACTATATACTGAATAGCGAAAAGTGTGAGTTGAAATGCTTTCTAAATATATATAATACTACCACCGCTTGAGCTTTACTCGAAACTTGAATTGAAATCGCTTAATTTAGAGCCTAAGCCTACACTATTAATCATCACTTCAAACTAACCTATTGGTGGTCTTACACTCGTACTACTGATATATGTATCTACCCGTAACATATACTATCTTAAAAAAAAAAACACAAAAAAACAAAAAAAAAAAAAACTCAAACTATATGTATCTTGTGTTCGCCTGTTCTATGTACAAACTATCGGGGCAAGCCCTTAAACGGCAGCCTCTTTCGATTTCATCCTTGTCGCATTGTCCAGGAGGGTCCTGGTGGCAGCCTGCGCCACCTGTTGCTTCAGCGTAGCCGCCTCGTAATCACTGCCGCTCTCGTCGGCGAACTGTATGTCGTCCAGGTGGAGGTACTCTTGCAGGTCGCGTGACGACTTCTCCACCAGAGTCTCCTTCTCCACGTACGAGCCGGTCATCGATTGGCCCGAGTCCAAGCCGTCGTCCGCCTTGGCCAGACTCTGGTGCACGGCAGCGACGTCACTCTCCGGCCGGGCGGCCTGGCCGGGACGCAGGGTGCCCGATTCGGATTCGGCTGCCAGCCGGTGCAGCTGCCTGGCCTGACGGCGCTGCTTGCGGGACATGTATGGCGTTGGCTGCTTGGTGGGCGTCTTCTGGGGCGGGTCGCTGGGCGAGGTGGCCTTGGACTGCTGCTGGCTGCTGGGCAGGGAGCGCTCCTCAGAGCTGGGCGTGTTGTCCGTTGTGGTCGACTTGCTGCCCGGGCATAGATAGTGGCCGTACTTGGGCATCTTCATCTCCTCAAATGACGGATTTGTCTCATCGGGCAGAGACGCTGGCTCCGGCGTCTTGTCCTCGTCCTCCCGCTCCGCCGTCTCCTCGAACGGCGGTATCCAGATGCAGTAGGCCGGATCCATGCCCAGGTACGAGCCTGGCGCCGCACCAGCATTGATGACATTGTAGTCGTAGTAGTCGAGCTCGAGCTCCTCCTGGTTGCCGAGCGAGAACTCGGAGCCGGGTCGACCCAAGAGCTTCTTGCGATTCTGCTGCTCCTTGGACTCCTTCGGATTGCTGGTTGTCCGTATGGTCGCCGTGCTGACCACGCTCGCTGCGGGCGAGTAGCAGCCCTGCGGGGGAATAAACGTAAGCGAACAGGATCTTCGCCGCAAGCGCACACTTACGTTGGTCAGGGACGCGCTGACACTCCGGGAGCCCATGCGATTCAGGCAGAGCGAACCGGAGCCGGAGTTCAGGGACCGGGCGTCGCGCAGACTCTCGTCCAGGCGGGAGCTGAGCAGCTTCAGGGTGACCGCATCGTAGCGGTCCGAGTACTTGCTGAGCCTGTTGCTGTTCAGGGGCGGACTGTTGCACAGGGAGCTCATGCCCGACGAAATGATGGACTCCGAGTCCTTGGCGCTGTCCTTGCAGCTGAGCGGCTCCGCACTCGTCTGCGGGCTGGTCGCCAGCTCCGTTTCATCGATGCGCCGCAGCTGCAGCTCCGGCTCACCCGATGACGGCGAGCCCACCGGACTGCGGCTGTCCGTCGCCGGCGACAGCGACGTCAACGAGGCGTGCTCATTGCGCAGGGTCATCATCGAGGCGGTACTACCGAACGCCGGCGCTTCCTCCCTGCCCAAATGGGTGATTATGAGACGTTTCTTAAGTGGATCGATGTGCGAGGCTTACCCCTTGGCCGATTTGTCCGGCACGTCGTCGTCGTGGAACTCCGTCTCCTGGTTGACGTGCTCGACGTCGGCGCTCTCGCGCAGAATGGAGTGTCGCAGCTGGTGCTTGGGCCGCATCTTCACCAGGTAAATCACCTCGGAGAGCAGCGTGGTCGTCGAGATGGCCCGCGACGGCGGCCCGTGCAGCGAGCTCAGCGACGCCCGCGGCGTATGCAGATGCGAGCCCTCGTCCCGCCGCCGCGCCACGGCCAGGTGGTACTTGCGGTACCGCACCATGTACTGGGCACCTGTTGAATGCGAATCACGAGGGTAAGCTGGGAAGCGGCCGCAAGGCGCAGACTCCGGACACGACACGCTTCAGCTTGCTGCAACCCTTGTTGGCTGTAAAGCTGAAGGTGTCCTTGGCAGGAGCTTTTCTCCTACTTGATTGAGAGACTTGTGACGTCACAATTTCGGTTGGACTTTTAGCGAGCATAAAGCTAAAGTACGATGGTTTACATTTTTTGTACTGTATAATTAGATCGAAACATCATCTATGGAAGCTATTCTATATAGTGGTCCGATCGGAACAATTTAGATATATGTGCTGTGTGCACTAGTTAGACGGATCTATGCCTAGTTTCATTAAGATAGCTACTTCAAGAGCGAAATTGTGACGTCACAACCTGCGGCTCTCTCAATCGTGTGCAGCCCTGGCGAGTATTTAAGCTTTTCTGCCAGTGGCGCCAATTTGAAATGCAGCCAGCTGTGGAAAATACGCTTACAACTGTTCTGCCTCGCTTTGCTTACCCAAAAGTGCGCTGATCAGAATTATAATGGTGGCGAAGACCATGGCGCTTAGGTGCACCAGGGTGAAGCGCATCTTGGACAGGGGCTTCTTCTGCTGGATGGTGCGGCTCTTGACAGAGAGGCGCGTGGCAGCCAAGACCGTGTTGTTGTTGCCCAGGCTTCTGGGCACTGCAGGAGGAGAAGGCATAGAGTCAGCTAATTCCTGGCAAGCTGCCGGTTGAACCTACCCAAGGGCTTTACGTTGGCCATGAAGCCGCCCGTGCAGGACGCAGCATCGTCGCCTGTGTTTGTTGTATTGGAGGTCGCGTCGCCCGAGAAAAATTCGACCAGCAGCTGTGCTCCGTTGGACTCGACGGCCAAGGGCGGGCCAGCTTCAGCCGGGGGTCGCCTGCTGGCGCCCACTGCGGAGCCGTCTCCATTGAGCTCCAGCAGCAAGGTGGAGGACAGCGAGGGGCCGTCGCGCACCTTTATGTACTGGGCGGCACACGGTAGCCGCAGGAAGCTGAGCTGCATCGAAATGGTCTCTTCGCCGTCGACCTGTGCCCAAAGATGCGGTTAGGGTGGGGCCCAGCTGCGACAGTCCTCGTCTTACCTGTATTAGCCAGAAGGAGCGGCCCGGACAGCTTTGCGTGGCGCCAGCGATTATCCGCTTCGGCTTGGACGATCCCAGGTGCACGATGCAGCCGCAGCGGCAGCCGGGACCGATTTCCTGATTAACCTCGGTGACATTGGACTTGGTCAGGACGCTGCCGCTCGTCTCGTAGATACAGTCCCAGGTGTCCGCAATGCTCTTATTGCACTTCTCCGTCTGCACCGAGGGACCCTAAAGGTGAAGAGCAAACGGTTTAACAGTTGAATGTGAATACCAGAAGGTGGAGTAAATTTTCTAATTAAGGAGGTTCTGCCAAGGATCAAAGTTCCCCGATGTTCACTGCGTATACTCTTTATTTTTATCGGTGAGCCAAACAAATTTCAACAAAATATATATACAGTTATTGAATGCTCTGGCGATTAATAGAACAGATTGATTTCGAACTCATCCTCCTCCTCGTACTCCTCAGCGTCGAGAGTTACGCCAGTCAGGCCGCCGGCGGTTGACATGCTCTGCAGGGACCTGGAGTCGGCCACTTTCTCGATCTCCTCGGCCACCGGCTTGGCCAGCGGTATTGGACCCGGCGGAGCAGCGCTGCCCTCGCTGCTCGCCTTCTTTACGGAGAGGGAGCTGCTGGAGCCTTCGCCCTCCTCAAGCGGCTCCTCCTCCACCTCGATCAGGTCGTCCTCGCGCGACGAGGAGACGTATAGGGTGGTGCCGAACTCGACGTCGAATATGGATACGCGATCTTCCACCTTTTCGGCGTCCTTATCCTTGACTTGACCCTTCAGCAGACAGTCGGGGAGCGTCACCTGCAGGTCTGGCAGCTGATGGAGCACCTCCGTCTCGAACAGGTCACAGACGGCGGGCTTGGGCTTGTGCGGCATGAAGCCCATTTTGCCGGGCGTATACAAGGATGAGGTCACGGTGCTGATGGTCTCCACGGACGGCGTGCGCGGCAGCTCCGCGGAGTGGGAGCTGACGATGTTCATCAGCGTGGACAGGAGATCGATGCGTGCCAGTTTGTTCATGGCGATCGCCTCCTCCCTGACCTCGTTGATCACGTGCGGCTCATCGACGTTGGCCTCCTCCAGTCTCTCCGGAAACAGCTTGATGCTCTGCTGGCTAATGATGGCGTCGCGCACAGTGACCTTGATCTCCTGGATAATGCCGCGCAGTCGAATTATCTCCTTCTCGTGCTGATCGTGATCGGCCTCCAGCTGGCGCTTCTCGAGCGTGATGTTCTCGATGCGCCTGCACAGCGATCGCACTTTGCCAACGGCGTCCTTGTTCTCCGCATCCACGAGCTTGTCCGCCTCCTGCTGCTCCTCGTACGCCTTCCGGTACTGCAGCGCCTCGACGTACTTGCACTTGAGCCTCTCGTAGTTGGTGGTCAGACTTTCGATAATCTTGATCTTGTTGATGGAGTTGCGCACCAGCTCGTTCTTGATCTGATCCAGTGCGCTGTACTGCTCCATGATCTCCTTGTGCTTCTCCTTCTGGTTGTTGTACTGCTGCTGGAGCTTAATTTGGGACATCACCAGCAGGTCGATCTCCTTCTGGAGCGCGATGTTCTCCCGTATCAGGCGGCGTGTGTAGCCGGCGTTGCGGATCTCGCTGGATTTCGTGAAGTCCTCGGACACCTGGAGCAGCTTGGCCTCCACTTCCTTTTTCAGCGCGTCCTTCTCGACAACGGCCGCCTGCTCCATGTTGTAGAGCGCCTCCTTGTGCGTCTTCTCCTTCTCCCTGGCATCGCCCTCCTGCTCGTCGAACTTGGCCAGGAGTATGTCGCGCTGTATGCGAAACTCGTCCAGCGAGTTCAGCTTGCCGTTGAGCAGCTTTATTTCGGAGGTCAGCTGGTCGTGCATGGCCTTGTATTTGCCCTCCAGGTCGGCGATTTTCTCCTGGGCCACGCGATTCTCCACGTCGCGCACCTTCGATATCTCCACCAGCCGCTCCTCCAGCTCGGTTATGGAGTTGTTGCGATCGGCCAGCGTGCGCTCCAGATGGGCGGCCACGTCGGTTCGGTCGTGATCGATGTCCTGCAGTTTGCTCGAGAGGACGACATTCGACTCATCCAAGCTGGCCAGATGGGAGCGCAGGCGGCTCAGCTTCTGGTTGAGGTCCGTGATCTGCAGTTCGTAGAAGGTGCGATCGACCTGCGACATCTTATTGAGCTCGACGCTCTTCGCCTTCCCCTTCGACGACTTTCTGGCTTTTGGCGGCATTTTGATGGGATTCTTTCAATGGAACTCCTCGTTCAGTTGTGTGAGAATTTTGTGCCTCCAAACAACAGTTGAAACAATTACTATATGTGATTTATAAAATTCATTCGTTGACTTTTTGGGCCTGTTTAGAAAGTGCTCCAAACAAAATATAAACGCACGGTTGTCAAGGCGAAAAGCTTTCGTTACCAAGGTTGCAAGCGTTGGCAAGTAGACAAATTTGTTTAAGCCTTCACTGAGTCAGGCTTTTAAAACCAAGATCTCATCTTCATTACATTGCAGTTGAGAAGTAATATGGCCAAAAGCCCGACACCATCAAATCTTCCATCTATTTCACAATTGTCCTCAGCGAAAGTGCAAATAAAAGAACAAAAGCAAGAGTATTCTTTTGAAACTCAGGTGCAACAATCGCAGCGGAACTTCTTGGATAATGGAGTGGCGCTTGCAACAACAATGGGCGACTGAAAACAAAGGCTTAGTGGAGCACTCCGTTCCAATATGCCAGGAATCTTAATTGCAGCTCCATAAACACATATGCCCAACGATTTCCTCTGCTCGCAAACAAAAACTTAATAACTGTGCTGCAGTAAAGTAAACTTGTTTACCTTTTCAAAATTGTGTGTATAAATAAGCTAGAAGACAAAACACTTGCTGGGAATATTTTAAGCAGAACTTGAATACTCTAAGAAAATGTAGACTATTGATCTCATGATAAATGCATTTAGTTTAGTTTTTAGTTTTAGAGCCACTGGAAACTTGGAAAGGAAAAATAAATAAATATTATCAGCAGTGCGAGTATTTCTTAAAATAAATCCTTCCTTCAGCTATTTTAAATTGTGAAAAATAAAATATATCTGCGTTAATTTAGGACTGTTGAACAACAGTGCAAATTTTATTTATTAAAAATATCCTTTCCTCTTGCTAAGAAGTTTTTAATTTGCCTTTCAGCTATTTTAAGCAACGCTTTAATACCCTAAGGTATTACAAAATTAAGACTATTGAACTCATGATAAATGCATTTATATTAATTTTTATTTAGTTTTTAGTTTTAGAGCAATTGGAAACTTAGAAGGGAAAAATAGACAAATATTATCAGCAGTGCAAATATTTCTTAAAATAAATCCTTCGCTATTGCTAATAATTTTTTATTTACATTTCAGCTATTTTAAATTGTGAGAACTGCAAATTTGTTCTTAAAAATATCCTTTCCTATTGCTAAGAAGTTTTTAATTTAGTTTCAGCTATTTTAAGCTGAGCTTTAATACCCTAAGGTATTACAAAATTAAGACTATTGAACTCATGATAAATGCATTTATCTTAATTTTAATTTAGTTTTTAGTTTTAGAGCAACTGGAAACTATTGCTAATAATTTTCCGTGTACATTTCAGCTATTTGAAATTGTGGAAAATGCAAATTTGTTCTTAAAAATATCCTTTCCTATTGCTGAGAAGTTTTTAATTTAGTTTCGGATATTTTAAGCAAAACATGAATGCCCCAACTGCATCGTCCTTAACTTAAGACTGTTGGAGTCGTGACAAATGCAGTTATCCCAATGCATTCAGTTTACAGATGCCATAGTGCCAGGCCCAGAGCAGTCGGCGCCCAATGAGGGCGACTGGAAACTTGGAAAGGGTGTTTCCCGCCGCCCGTTGGCAGCGTTGTAAATTTGCCAACGCAATCTGGAGCAAGTGTCGCAATATTGTAACACTCTGCCAGACAACATGGGGCAACAAAAACATGGCCGCCAGCAATAGTCCTCTCCCTGCCACGTCCCCACCTTGCCACTCCCCCAATTATTTTTTTTTTGTGTTTGTTGTTGTTGTCGGCACAACGAGCTATGGCTGTGTGTGTGTTCGTTGTTGTAGATACGTGCAGTTGGGCAGACAAAGGCAAGAATGAACTGAATCATGAACTCGACTGTTAGCCAGGCGAGATACCAACATAATAGTACTTATATGCACGTGTGTGTGTGTGTGTGTGCGTGTGTGTGTGCCTCTCCCTAACTAAGTTGTGTCTACAAAATTTATAGACAGAGTTAAAAAGCAAAAGTTTCTAGCGAAAGTTCAACACGTATCCAAATTATGGAGCACACGAAGGAGCTTTAGTTTTACTAAAAGCCAGAGAGTAAAGAACAACTTTTGAGAAACTATTTAATGGGTGAATAAACTTTAGCAGCGATAAACTAAAATATACAAACCTCACAGAACTTGGCGCCATAACGCGGCGGAGGCGAATCGCAGAATCGATAGCGATTCCGAGTGCCGCCCAAGCAGTTGGTGGAGCAGGGGGTCCACTCGCTCCAAGCGCCCCAGCCGCCAGTGTCGGAATCTGTGAAAGCGTAGAGAAGATGCATGATATTTAAATAATAGTCATCATCTCTGACAGATTGAACGATTGAGCTCCGCTTACCACTGACAGGTAGAGTGGGCACACAGTCCATGCGGACGTCCGCGACGGCGCCGGAAATGGCCTGGCTGACGTAGACGAAGCAGTACTCCACGTACTTCTCGGAGAAGAGGTCGCAGCCGAAGTAGAGCGAGTGCTGGCTCTTGACGACCCGCTGCTCGGCGACGTAGTGCAGCGACGTCGGCGGCTTCAGTGAGGAGACGTCGGCGCGCAGCTTGGCGTAGAGGCGCACCCGGTCGCCCTGTTCGAGTATGCAGCCGGGGTACTCGTAGAGGACGCCGACGCCGGAGTGCGGATCGCAGGGGAAGATGCTGCGCGCATAGACGTTGAACACAAACTCGTCGCTCCAATCGACGCTGAGCATGCGCCGCGTGGTGGGCACGTTGAGGGCCGGCACCATGGGCCGCAGCTGCACGGCGTAGTTGCCGGCGAGGCCGAACAGCTCGCAGCCCAGCTCGAGGGCCTTGAACTTGGGAAAGCCGTGCACCTGCTCCGCGAAGAGCACGCTCGACTTGGACATGTTGGCGACGCTGTAGGCGCAGGTGCGCTCCTTGCCGCAGTAGACCAGCTCCAGCCAGAAGTCCGGCAGTGTCGGCTGTTCGCCGTGCGCGCCGTGCGCGCCGAGCGCACGCTCGCAGTTGACCTCCGGAAAGCGCAGCGTGACCTTCACGGGCGCCTTCGGGTACGTGCGCAGCGTCACCGGAGTCACGGTCATCTCGGCGCTGGGCCACCGCACGTCCAGCGTCTGCAGCAGACGCTCATCCTGCGCCGGCATCAATGTCGTTGTCGTCAACGTGTCCGGTTGGGCGTCCAGTCCGCCACGATTGAGGGTCGTCCTCAGGTTCCTGACCACCTGCATCTCGTAGAGGCCGCCACGCACAAACGTCTGACAGGGCACCGTCACCTGCGTGATATTCTGGCGCGGATCCGGAAAGAGCGGTATATTTTGGACAACCTCCTTGCGCCGGCGCTGCAGCACCAGCTGGCTGGTGGTGCTGTTCGTCCTGTTGCTCCTGCCAACGCCGCTGTGGGCCTGCGACTCCCCCTCAGCTGGCGCCGCATCATTAATGATTTTGCTAATGACTAAAGTGCTCATTATGGTGTTCACCATGCCCTCCGCGGCGGCCACGCCCGGACTGTCAGTGCTCAAGTGGGCGTCAGCGCTGCCGGCGCTTGTGAGACTGCGATTTTGAGGCTGCAGCTCCGGCGCACTGGTCCCGTTCCCAGTCGAAGCACGGCCGACGTCCTCCTCGCCGCTGAATTGTATCTGCACATGCAGGTCGCCGCTGAGTGCAGTGAATGTGCTCGGGGACATCAGGCGACCCCTCCGAACTGCCAGCACGTGACCTTTTGCAGAATTCGAGCCACAACAGAGCCGCAAATTAATCACCACATGCAAAGAGCAGAGATAAGAATTATGCCCAAGTCTGTGTAATTTATTTCTTATTGTCTGACAGCAGAAGCTGCCCCGACGCCGCCCCGACGCCGCCCCCTGACGCCCCTTTGTTGTGCTTAAGTGCCACCAGTTAGCATAGGAAACCCCTTTTACAACGGATCTCACTGCCAGAATGAAGTCCGCACTCAGCATTGTTCACTCCCCATTCGAGCTTCTCTTAGCTGTGTGTGTATTCCGAACAAACAGAATTGAACGCCAGGCCAGGTATCCTTGTTGTGCTCTTCACTAATATATGCACATTAGGTTATCCAAAATGGCAAACAAATCGAACAATTTTTATTTTCAATAATGCATACATTTTAAATGCAGATTCAATCTAAGCCATGACCCAAATGCCATCAAACATGAAAATCTGTGCAGTTTTGACAAAGTTATGGGCGTTTGAAATATGGGAACTATGGATTTAAATGCAGAATCAATCCTGAAGTCAAGTCATTAGCAAAATGCCATCAAACATGAAAATCTGTGCAATTTTGACAAAGTTATGGGCGTTTGAAATATGGGAGCTATGGATCCGAGAGCGTTACTTGTCAAAATTTTTGGAAATTTTCGCGTGATTTTTGACGAAATATTTGACCCCCTCAGAGTCGATTTTAATGTAGTTTTTTAAACTAATTGTGACAGCCACAATCGAATAAAAATATAAATTCGCAATTCTAAATTTTGAAAAAATTTTCTTTTTGAAAATGTGTAAGGGGGGGCGTGCTTTTTTGGCCAAAAAAAAAAAAAAAGTATTTTGAATAATGCATATATGTACTTTAAATGCAGAATCAATCCAGAAGTCAAGTCATTAGCAAAATGCCATCGAACATGAAAATCGGATTAGTTTTGACAAAATCATTAGAGTTTGGAAAGTGGGAGCCATGGATCCCGATCATTTCTTGAACGCGTACACAAATTAAAGACTAAACTTCGAGGGGTTACAGTGTCCCCCAATTATAAAAGCTCGTCGCGAGCCTTAAGACTTGTCAAGTAAAACAGGCTCGGCAACTAGTTAAACGGATTGTTGACGGAAGATATATTGTGGAAGGCTCTCACTTTGGTAATTGGTACTCCTAGCAATCTTTTACATAACTTTGGCACAGAATAGTCCTACCGAGTTAAGGTCTTCATTGGTCTTTCATAAATCAGACTGGAGATAAGTAACGGGAAAGCACTCGCACTGCCAACTCCCAGCTGGGTTGATAACTCAACTCATAACTTGGCTGAGAACAAAGAGGACTAAGAGTAAGGCTAGAGCAAATGACGCCTTAGTTTATGATAGATGTTAACGCAACTCGCAGAGAGGAGAGGAAAAGAAAACCATTGGGGAATTAAAGATTCACGCACACACACACACCCATTTGGATTGCTACGGGGACTGTCACTCACTTGTGCAGCAGAAAAGCAGGAACATTATTGATGATATCATAATCTTCCACTTGACTACTGATTTGGGGCCTGATGCTGACGTGCCAACTGTCTTCTTCCGCTTTCGATTCGTTGCCATTTTCGTTCTCGTGCGCTGCCTTCTGGCCATTGTCGCCTTCGTCTTGGCTGCCCCTTCGCTGTGCCCCACAGTCGCCGTGTGGATGGTGTCCGGGGTATGACGAATTGAGCCGTTATTGTTGTGGCTCGGTTGAGCGGCTCGCCAGGCACCCTCCCCGCCCCCCGGCCCCGCCAGTGGGTGTGGCAGCGGTCGCTCAGCGGAACAGCGTTCGCAATTCACTTCTGTTATTTATTGTGTATTGTGTTTCGCGCCGGTTAGAATCTCTTCCATTCGAAATTAATGCCAACGGTGTTTGGCTCAACATTGCTGCAAATACAAGAAAATTAACGTTAAATCAAAGCCAACAATGGGCTAGCCGAGCTCGGCAATAGCTGTAAATTATGGCCACAAAAGTGATTTTTCAATGCAATTGCGAATAAAACGATCCCAGTACACTGGACGAAATAATGGCTGTATTGTATAACGAACACAAATGGTTATTTATTATTCATTTGTTGGTTGCCTGTCCTTTTCTATTGGTTCTTTAATATTCATATTTAGCTTTACTAACTTTTATTTGAATTTTAACTACGTTTTATTTGCAGTTCAAATTACGTTGCGTAATTAAATTTTAAATTTAGAATATGCAGGGGTAAAATAGGTATGTATATCTATATGTCTAGGTAGATATGCCGGAGTGTTTAGGCAAGTTAGAATGCTTGAAATTATGCCCAATCTTATCCCGGCTCGCAACCGCAACATATTCACACCCCGGGTCTGAGCTACCCTGTTGCAAGCCTTTGAAAACTTAATGGCTCGTGCGTTATTAGTGAAATCGGCTGTCATTGAGCTCTGTCCGGTCATTAATTACTATCGCGTGCGTATGTTCATTTTCTCAACGGCTCCGTGTATCTGTTCTGGGCCTCAGTCATTTTTTCGGATGGTCTAATTTGGTTTTGCGGGCCACCTAATGCGAGCTGGTCCAAACGGGCGCACGTGCCACAGGGCGATATTTTGGCCTGCGCGAGAGGGATGATGATATAGGCCGGCTGTGGAAGCCCGATAAAAACAGCAAAAATTGTTCAAATATTCGACGTATTTAAAGTACTTTAAATATTTACAGCTGCGGCGGCTTCATACGGCTTCATTTCGCACCTCTGGCCAGGCCAAATTACGGAGCTAAATAGAGCTCGATGAGGAAAATCGATTGCAACTGATACGTTTGTTGTGAGTAGTGAGTGAATAAAGAATTTGATTCAAAGGAATTTTATTGTAGCCAAAACTATTCGAATCAATATCCCCCCTTTGGCACTCTATCGCCTCCAATTAAAAGCTATTGATGCGGCGCAAATGGGCTTGGTCACACTGTATGTGTGTGTGTGTGTGTGTGTGTGTGTGGCAAATGATCAAGTGAAAGTTGTAAATTTACAATCAATTGCACATTTTACACTACCCAATCTGAAAATCTCTCTCTGACACCCGCCCTGCACCACCATCAGCATAAATATTGATGAAAACACAGGCGCCCGGGGACGAGGGCCGTGCCGTAAATCTGCCTTTAATGTGCGACATGGGGGTTCCCCCAAAAAACTATTAACTGCACTGTGGACCGCCCCTTGCTGTTGGATGTGTATCTGCATCCTAATTCTACCCGGAGCACCAGAACTGTCGCAGCGTGGAAAATCAAAGCAAATGCGGCTGCGAAATTGCAAAATTGGTACCAAGCCTTGTTGTTGCTGTTGTTGTTGTTGTTGTTGGTGGTGGTGCTGCAGTTGTTGCTGTTCTTTGCGAGGGCAGTTTGATAGGCAAAATGTCAATGCCCCTGCCTGACCAGTTGGCGTGTGTCGTGTGCCTCTCCTACTCCGTGGCTATACTTTGTGCCTCGACTTTTTCATGCCATGCACATTTTACAGACTTTTACTTTGTGTGTGTGTGTGTGTGTGTGTGTGTGTGTGTGTGTGTGTGTGTGTGTGTGTGTGTGTGTGTGTGTGTGTGTGTGTGTGTTGCGCGGGGGTGGAATATTTCCCGAGTGCTGAAATGCGGCAAAAAGCAACCGCATACAAAGGGGAGAAAAAAGGGAAATGCTCGTTTCAAATATTCGTATTCAAACATTTACACGCTCTGTTTACCTCTAATCAGTAGATAAGGATGAGAACTAGCTCCATTTACTAGCCCACATGCAGTATCCCCTTTCATTTTCATGGCTAAATGTAAATATTGTTTAAAATGCTTACAGCCCTAATGGATTTTATAGCCCTATTATGTCATCAAAGTGATTAAAATGTAGTCAATTCAAACATGGCAGGCAAAATTGAATTTCGGATTGCATTTTCTGCTGAATTGTGTTACATTTCAAATTTATTTGAAAATTATTTGTGGAGCTAATCGAGTAATTGGAGAATAATTCAACAAAAAAATTTGGCTTGACAATTATTAAAAATAATAATTTGACTTTTATTGCACTTTCTTTTAAGTGCCAGCACATACTTATCTCTGGCCATACATATATCAAATAACAGTAGCTGTTGCCACTTTGTCTTTCTATTTTGGTCAGCTGTGCTTTACCTTAAACTACTTTTGTACGCCGTGACAGCTGCAGGTGTTGGAACGAGGCCAAGTAGCTTTCTTCGCTCCTCGTGAGGAGCGTGACAGAAATGCACTTGACCCAAGCCATAGAGAGCAGAATAAGCGAACTGTTGCAAAATATAACGTATACGCCCGGTTGCTGGCTTGGCTTGGGAACAGCAAACTTGTCAAGCCTCAGCCATTGTACGTTTAATTGACTTTACCTAACAGGTTACTTGAGGGATTGGCACTTGAATTGATATCAAATTATCGACGGTTTCCGTGACGATGACCCGTAGTTGCATACGGACGTACGGGCGAGTTCGCCCGGGCCCGGGCCAGACCGATTCATTATAATTACTGTTGCCTGACAATGCCGTTGCATGTGCAATTGACGTGCACTCAGTTGTGAAACGAACGAGTGCGAGTGCAACACAAATTATCGGCAAATTATGTGGCAGACTAGCAACGTTTCTGGATTTTCCACAACAGCAGCCATGTCGGAAAACTTACTCTGCACGGTGCGATTGACATTGAGGGACGGGGATGAGTGCCAGATGAGGAGCCGGTGGATGCCCCTACAAGGGCGGCTGGTTGTCGACAGCTAAGCACTTCCGCTGCTTAGTTAAAGGAGCATCTCTCTCTCTCTCTCTCTCTCTCTCTCACTCGCACACTTAACTTATCACAACTAAGTAAGAGTTGCACGTCAACAGAAGGCATATTAAAATAGCTGTGGGAATGCAACTGACACGCCCACCGCCCACATCGCTGCACCAACTAGTCCAACGGTTTAGCTTATCCTTCGCAATTTTCTATTTTCCACTCTATGTCGCTGACGCCATAACACGGCGCCAGGTAAGAAGCGCAGGTGACTGCAACCGAGGTCCATTTAAAACAACTCCGACGGCGAAAGGGTTGCCATATGGAAATACAAATAAGCATGAAATAAAAAAGCAACAAATGCGAGCATTTACAATGTATGTGCTATGAACATTCTATGCACATATGCGAGTGTGTGTGTGTGTGCCCAGACAGCCGCAGGCAAATGCTTGGCTTGCATGCAAGCGGACCCTGAAAGGACTCGACTCAGAGCGCCAGCTGGGCGGGCTAAGCTCCTTGGGCTGCCTCTGGCTCAAGCTTTATGTGTTGGCCGCTCAACTACTCAATATTTGAGTAGCGACGGCAGTTGGCAAATCAGCAACTTGGGTGGCCGACGCGCTGGGCATACCAGGGGCGTAGTCGGGCAACGCTAAACGGGGGACTTGGTTGGGATTTATAAGCGAAACTTCTGCAGTCAAATTGAAATTAATTACCCATTTTAGAGTAATCAATTAAATCAATTAAGTTTTCTTTGATGTTAAAATCTGTTTGAAGTTGAAAAAAGTGGAAAATAAAATATTAAATGTCCTTTCCTATAATATACTTAAGCATAGTTTCATAAATTCCCCACTTCTTCAAGTTGTTATTGGGCCCCTGCAGCATCTGCGCCACTGATTCAGTCTCTAAGGACGGCTTGCATAATCGGAAACAAGTGACTGGACCGTAAACTAAGATAGTGCCGACAACAACAATCCCTCAAATACGGAGCACATACGCTGAGGTATGTCCGTATTGGAGTCGTCGTTATTTTCACCGTTGCAGCTCTCGAATGTGCAGTCAAGTCGTTGTCAATGGATATTAGAAAGGATTATGGAGCTGGTTGGGGGCTGTGTGTGGGCGTCTTCACTTGGGTGTCTGGCTTAGATAGTCAAAGCTTGCATAGCTTGCAAGCATTTTAATTAATTCATTTGAGGAGATGCAAACTATTTGAAATTTGAGTGTACTTATCAATTTATTCTCACAGTCTGTGCACACTCCAATTCACTTTGAGATATATTGTCGATCGATATTTGAAATGTAAGCAGATAAAAAAGTTCCGATTTGGCGCACAAAAAATTGAATTGCGGTTAATCGGGGATGAAACTATGCGAAATAAGTAGGCCAACAGCAAAATCACGATGTGGAACCACCCAAAAAAAAAGAAAAACAACTTTAGCAACGCAAAGCAAACAACAACAACATCATCATAGATTCATATTTGTCTTTCGATGTGAATCCCCTCAAGCGACGCGTCACGATGCCACATGTCGATGCCTCCATGGGTGGTTCGGGGCGGGGGCAACATCTAAGTGATTGTTATGCTCGATATCGAATACATAAATTATGCTCTTATGCATGTATATTTATTTAGATTAATGCCAATAGTAGACCAACTTCATTAGATGTCATTGACGTCCTTTTTTGTGCTGAATAATCAATTTTTAAGGCCGACTTTTTGGCGCCAGTAAATTGATTTCTATTTTATGGAAACGGCGGGACGGCCAGACAAAAAATGATACAATAACAAATTTTAATATCTCTTAGCTTTAGTTTTACATTAACGTATATTTAAGGAAAAGAACATTTTTATGTTTGTTAAATTTTTATTAATAACCAAACATGTCTTGAATTAAAACGACGTATAAAATATGCAAATCAGTTTTTGCACTTGTAACAAGAATCTGCGCTATCTTTGGCGTAACGAAGACTTAATACCCTTGTGTGCACAGAAACAAACCTGAAATCTGTACTGAGCCCGAATCGATCAACATTTATATTGATCTTAGACCTTAGAGCAATAATAAGAATTTGCTAAGGGATATTCTTCTTTGTTTTTCTTTTAAGAAATTAATTGAATTGTAGCCATGGCTTATATCCGCGTTAAGATGTTTTTATAACATTCCGAATTCGATTAGACGGTCTAGATATTATCTTTATCTTATATAATGTTACAGATATTCCGGCACAATCAAACTACCCGCTGACTGTGGTGAAAAACACATGTATCCACTTAATTTCATTTAACAGGCAAATGAGTGTGGTCATCCTCTTTGCCATTTATGTAATTTGTGCCAGCTCATGAATAAAATTATAAAAAATTTTTAATATTGTTTTCACAAGTAACGGGGATGCGCAGAAAAAGTAATCAGGCGAATGATCATTAAGCAGCAATGTTTGACAGGACGAAGGTCCGACATTTATGTATATCCACGCTGTGCCGCCAGCTGACGTTATTTGGCCGTAAAATTTGCTGCGAATAAATCTAATTTGAATACGCGCTGAAATGTGCGCCTCCAACAGACACATCATAGACGGCACCTCCTTATCAACACACAACACTTTAGAGACAGCCGCACGGCGAAGTCAGCCTCTGCCCGACTCATAAATAAGGCGTGGGTGTGGGGGTAAGGGGCGGAAGGCAGGCAAATGAGATTGAAACTTAGGTGAACCAGGAAACCAGGAAGCAACAACCACTCGGCACCTGACGGAGGAGAATGCAGGACCTGCCAGGAGTCGGGGCGGCGGCCGTGAACGGGAGCAAGGAGCACAGTGAGTGCGATTTATGTATGTGCTGTCAACTGGCACCAAAAGTAAATTAAATTTTTCTATATATGTTGTAATGAAATATTTGATTGAATTTTATTGCTGTTGAATTTATGACACACATGTAAATTGGATATTTGATTTTTTACGGAATTCCGTGGATGCCAAAGGGTGGGGGAGTAACTCAGCTTTTATACTTTAAATAATGCACTGCAAGTAATTGTCACCAGCTCGGTAAATACGAAGCTTTTAGTCTTTAGACTTTATTCCGAATTTCGTTCATAGAACATCGGTGCCAGCAGCTATGAATGTTTACCAGCCAAAATAAAAATAAATGTCAAATGCTTAAAGTTTCTTTCCAACTTCAGAATAAACTAAGAACTTGTGCAATTAAGTACACAACAAGTTCTTCAAGTGGAAACGAAAACCGCCTGGAAACACATTAAGCAAAATGAAATGACTCTGTGAAAGTGAGCAAAGCAAAAACTTATTTTCAACTAAATGTGAAATTATTATACCAAGAAAATACCTCTATAAAAGTACTTATTTAGATGTTGGCGGCGAGGCAGACGTTCAACGCAGCGCTGAGAAAATGGAGTTAGAGTTGAAATTACAATTAAACTCGAAATGCACAGAAGCCTTCTAAAACATTCTCCCCTCAAGTACGCTGTTATACGATACGCTGGCTAAACTGAGGCCATTTATACATATATATATTCCATATATAGAGCTGACAAGGGCAGCTTTTTGTAAAACGAAAACTTACTGAAGCCCTGCGAAACAAAGTAAATTGTTGGCTTAACAAATTACTAATCCAACGCTGTTGGTTACCCAAACTTGTCAGGAATACAAGTTTGTCGCAAGAGATCTTTTAAGCTTAGAGCAAAAATATTCTATTTGCTTTTACTTAACATGTTTTCAAAGTATTTTGTTTAAAATAAGAAAAAGAGAAAAGAGACCACAAGGTAATTATGGAATGTTGCACTTAAATTATTTGATTCATATTGGCAAAAACGTGTCCTTGTCCGTTTCTGTTGGTTTGTGCGTGTTGAATTAAACGTGACTTTTGATCTATAGTTCAGAGTAGGATTTAAAGCTTAAAAAAATGTTATTATATAACGTTACCCCCTTTTCGCATTATCCGTCAGGAAAAAAGCTTTTTTAATTTGCAAACAGTGTTTTATGAGAAGGATGGGTGAAACTTTAAACACATTTACTCACACCGTGGTAAATTTCCATATTTTTTTTAAGCCTGAACCCACAATGCGGTTGCTTGTTCGCCTGACAACCTGACGAAAGAATTTTTCTGCACTTTTTTATAGTTTCTCATTTGCAAACCACTTAAAAGTTTTACGTGTTGTTGGCTTAAATAGTTTTCTCGTTAGTCGGGCTTACAGCAGCCAACAAAAAGAATGTTTTTAATACAAATTATGAGTATTCTTCGCAGTGCTGGCTTGACTAAATGTTTTTAACTGAAACAATAGCTTTTGTATACGGATAACACCCATTGCATTGCACATCCATCGACTTTATTACATATGTTCATGCCCTCGCCCGGTCTATCGCGTGTGCTGGTTACATTATTTGACTACCTCACAATGTGTATGCATTATGTGGCTTTCTTCGCCGGTCTTTTTACATTTGGCCAACCCCAACTAAGGTCAGCCGGGAGTTCAGTGCATTTTCAGTCAAAGGCATCAACTAAAAATGGAGTTTTTCCTTTTAAATGAACTCCGTGGCCTTTCCTTTGTCCGTCTCTCCTTCTCTCTCTCTCTAAATATATATTAGGCTGTTCAGCCTTTGTCATGTACCATGTATTATTACGTACTATTATACAAAGAACTTTATGTTTAATGATCTCTAATTTCTACATTTTCTACGATATTTTAATCAGCTTTTATTATTTGGTTTACAGATATGTATGTTTATTTCCAAGTATCTTATAAAGTAGCCAAATACCAAGTGAAAGTGAGCGCCATTTGGCACGTTTGGAATTGATTATCCCATACCTGTTCCTGGGTTAAAAAAAAAAACACCCCAAATTGCAGGCGATTTTAAAGACACCACCAAAAACAACAACAGGAACAGTTGTTAGACGGAAACGGCAACTTCTCCGCAAAGTTGCCGGGGTACTGTTATCATTTACCTGTCCATGGAGACGCATATTACGATCCAGCTGATAGCCAGCCCAAAAGTCAGTTCAGAGCCAAAGTGCCACTTGAAGAGGCTTAATTTGGAGACACACTCATATATGGATACATATTGTTTGCTTGTCTACAGACGCAAAAAGACACCATGGAAATCTGAAGGGCCTTTGTTTGCTTTTGCCATTTATTTCGCAGCGTGATTTTAGAGCTCAATTTTCGCAAATTTTCAAGTGGCGCTTGACCAAAACACTACGCAACACAGCACAACGCGTTGCCGCACATAAACAAAATTTCCCGGCTTTTTCTAGCGTCTGGTGGCTGGTGACTCAGAAAGACCGACGGATACGCGACGAACAACACGTTGCCCGTTCAATTTTGAGCCTCAAATCGCTGCGACTGACGGTGGACTTTCACCCACGAACGGAGACGCATGCAAACTGACGGCCACGCGGCTCGAATCTCACAACCAAAGCACAAACAAGCCAAACGAGCGGACACCCGAGCACGGCCTGCCGACGATTCCGTCCTGCGTGTCCTCTGCGGACGCGCCAACTGCCGGCTATTGCAGCTGTGGGGGCGCAAAAGAGAAAGAGCGAGGGTGAGAGCGAGAGCGAGAGAGAGAGAGAGAGAGAGAGAGCGGGTGAAAACAGAAGGTGGTTGTTTAACCAGCAACGAAGGTGGCGGGGCATTACACCCAAAGGGGTGGTTTGGGTGGTTGGCCTTAGATTGCATGCTATGTATACGAGTATTGCGACGTCGCGTCGTCTGTTGTGAGTTGTAATTCTGAGATCTGGACCTGGGAGGGTGGGTGGCGGGTGGCCTACAGTTAGCATACACTAGAGGTGGGTGCTTCCCTCGTGTCACAGAACGAGCATAAACAAACATGATATGCCTTGATATGCGTTCTTTTTATATAGCCATTTCAAACGTATTTTTGAAAATGCGTTACGATATTTCTCCGATTGCGATATTTGTCAGGCATAATCGACAATGCTTGTAATATCGATAACATAAACGTTGGTTACATTTGAAACTAAAGAGTTTAACTTAATCAAAGCTTTGGCAAGCGTAAGTCCAACTTAAGATTACTCGCCATTTGTTAGAAAGGAATCAACAATTTAAACACGTGTCAGCAATAAAATTTAACAGTTTTTTTTATAGCATTGGTTCTAACATAATTTTGAATAACAAAATCTTCTGATGGGCATGGAACTCTTGACACCACAAATGTCAAGTACATTACACAAACAGAATCGAACATTCTTGAAAAACTATAATCAAACATAGTTTTCGTAATTTAATTAAGCTTCTAATTTATTTACAATTGGGATATTGCAAATTTGTTTTCGTCACCGTCGCAGACGTGATTCGCCAGCTTTCTTTTGGTCTTAAAGGAGCTCGAACAATTTAAACAGTCGTGTGGATATTTCTTTTCATGTAAACCAATGTGCCGTTCAAAATGTCCTTTATGCCTAAACGATTTCGAACATTGCCCGCAATTAAACGAAGGCTCAACGATGTGGGGGCATTTATGTTTGCCGAAATCACGCTTTGTGGTAAAACCCTCGTCGCAAGTCCCACAGTGATAAATTTTCCGATTGCAAAGGCCCATCGAATTGGACGAGAGTTGTGTGGCCATATTTCCATTGGAGGCGCTACTGCAATTCGAGTTTTCATTAATTTCCATGCGTTCCTCGTCAATCACATCTTCAGACGGCTCAATAACTGAGCTTGGCGTTCTGTCTTCGAGACCATCCATGTTTGTTGATATCTCTTCTGGGGTATTTTCGCTAATCTTCTGTTCGCTGAAACGTTTCTTCAGATGTCGCTTGAGATGGTCCACAGTGGACGTTTTGAGAGCATGAACCTTGCTATGCTTAAGAAATTCGCAGCGTCTCGAAAAGGACCTAAAGCAGTTAAGACACTGGTAAGGCTTTAAGCTATGTACGCGAACGTGTCGCGTGAGCTTATCTTTCGCTGCAAAGGCAATTGGACACTCGGGACATTTGTACGGCCGTTCACCCGTGTGGCTGCGAATGTGTAACTGGAGGCAGTAACTGGTCGAAAGGATCCTGGGGCAGTGTGGACACTGGTACGATTTTCTTATATGACTTTGGGTATGCGAGCGGATGTGCTTAACGAGTGTGCTGCGCTGAACGAATCCCTTGAAGCATTGAGGACATTTGTACGGCCGTTCGCCGGTATGCTCAAACGAATGTCTCTTTAGATCATCTTTCCTCATAAATGTCCTTTTACACAGGCGACACTCGAATGGGCGTTCGCCGGTGTGGAGACGCATGTGCGTCTTGCAAGTGCTTGACGACTGGAATGCCATCGAGCAGTAGGAGCACTTGTAGGGCCGGAAATGCGATCGCTTGTGCACGTACAGCTTCTGTGAACACATGAATAGTTTTCCACAAGTCGGACATGGATAGGTTTTCTTTTTACGAGCTTTGCTGGTGTGTGCACTCTTCTTAGAGTCGTTTTGGAGACTATTGCACATCGACGTCCCTGAGCTGGCTGGCTTATCGTCGGCGTTCTCCCAATCGGCGCTGCTTTCCTGCTCCTGATTGTCGCACAGTTCCTCCTTGATGTCGACCACGTAAAAAGCGCACTCGGCAATTGGCCCATCTTCTGGTACAATCACTTCACAGTCGAGTTTCTTCTTGTTTTCATCGGTGAGCAGCTGCCAAAAGAACTGATGGCTCTCCTCGCATCTGCGCTTGAATCGAAATGCACTCTGAGCGGCCAATGTGCAGGACAGACATATGTTCTGGGGCAGTGGATCATTTAAGCTGATTTCACAGTTTGCACACTCGTTCAGCATGTCAACCAGATCCGGCTCTTGGTCCAGTTGTTCCCGCTTGTCAAAGATGTTCACCAGGGTGATGTTTCTCCCCGTGCAAATGCGACAAACCTCATCCATGGTTGTTTATTTCTACGTATGCACGTATTGAAAAGTTTTATACATTTCTAAAATACGCAAACATCTGATAAACAGCGAGTTACACGAACGGTACGTACCAATAAACATGGTGTTGCTTAGATATCGATAGCTGCACGATTTATTTTCGTTATTCTACGGTTTGGATACCATATGTCCATATGTCCAAATTCCTTACACGGAGGTTAACAATAAAAATTATATAGAAGCAAAATATCGTTGCCGAGAGCTCAATGGAAGTAAGTTTATTGAAAGTTGTGCCGCGTCAATGAATATTCGATAGGCCAATGGCTTTGAGATGAGCAAATGCATATTTACGATTTACCGCAATGTTATTAAGCACCCTGTATTTAAGAATAATTAAATCGACAAAAAAGAAGTTGCAGGTTGGCCCAGCAAGCGCTTGCTGTAATTTTTACGACCAGATCGTTCACAGCGCAAGCTTAACGGTCAGTATCACTGCTTAGCATTAAGATCTAGTTGAACACAGAGAGTATAGTGCGTCTCGCTCACATGTATGCTACTTACGCTACGTAGTATGCGCACATAAGCCGAGGCGATGTATGTATGTGTGTGCACACCCAGTAATGCGCCAAATTCAAATTTTTCACTTTTCTGTCGTATTTTGTTCCTCTTCGGATCTTTAACATCGATTTTTGGTGAGGGTACTTAAGCGCCGGTGATCGGGCATATTAAAATATAAGTTATTTCTGTGTGTTTTTATAAAAAGCAGCGCAAACTTCGTTAATTTCATTGTAGCGATATTTTACTTCACAGTACTTATGAATATATCGATGTTCTCAGGAAAATATCGCTTCGCAAACGTTACGATAAATGCAGATTCAATCAGTCGGTATCGTAAAGCTCACATCTCTACCTCACAGCTGTTTAGCTCTGATAATTTAGAATTTTTTACGAGAATTTCCACGCAGATAGCACAAATCTTTAGCATTCGCAGTTTTCAAAATGTGAGTATTGCAAAGTGTAATATTCTAGCGCGCTCCATGTGTGCTATGTGGCAATGGTTGGCGTGCGGCAGTTGCTTGTGCGTGTGTTGGTGACTAATGATGACAACATTTTTCGGTTTCTCTTTTCCCTTCCTTTTTTTGCACATCAGCTAGCTGGCGTTTGCCATATTTACGTGCTCGACGTGATTGCAGCAGGTGCATAGAGAAATTGACGTAAGTTTAGCAAATTGCTTCGAATCAAAAATTTCAATTGGAATCTAATGCGTTTTTTTTGCACACAAACACACGCTCTCATACACACACACACATACACAAACATAAACATACAAACATGTCCAACGGCAGTTTCATAACGCACACACGCACAAAAGCTGGCCAAGTGTCGGCATCGACATGTCGGAAAAGAACATAAAGGTGGGCGCCCGGGTCGAACTGACCGGCAAGGAGCTGTTCGGCACGATCGCCTACGTCGGCATGACCAGCTTTGCCGTTGGCAAGTGGGTGGGCGTGGTGCTGGACGAGCCGAAGGGGAAGAATAGCGGCTCCATAAAGGGCCAGCAGTACTTTCAGTGCGACGAGAATTGTGGCATGTTTGTGCGGCCCACGCAGCTGCGGGTGATCACACCCGTCGGCGAGACGGGCGGCAGCGGCGGTTCGGGCGGTGCCACGCCCATAGTACAACCCACAAGGGCACGGCTTAGCGGTTCACGCACCTCACTCTCATCCAGTCGCCAATCATTGCTCGGTTCACGCACACAGCTCACCACATCGCTGAGCGAACGCACTGCATCCAGCAGCAGCTTAGCAGCACGCAAATCTCTGGCGCCGCAGGGCAGCAAGGATAAGGATGCATCTAGCACGGGTTCGTTGGCAGGTGAAGCCGGCGCGGCACCACCAACAGCTGTATCAGCAGCCAAGCGCGCCTCGTTTGTGGAAACGGGCTTCCTCGAGATACTAAAGCCACAGTTCACGCCCTCGCAGCCGATGCGTTCGCCTTCGTTTACGACGCCGCCGAATACGACGGAGGACAAAGTCGCTTTGCTGGAGGCGCAGAAGACGAGTGCGGAGCTGCAGGCCCAGCTGGCAGATGTCACCGAGAAACTGGAGACGCTCAAGCAGCGTCGCAACGAGGACAAAGAGCGCCTACGCGAATTTGACAAGATGAAAATTCAGTTCGAGCAGCTGCAAGAGTTTCGCACCAAGATCATGGCAGCCCAGGCATCGCTGCAGAAGGAGCTGCAGCGTGCCAAGCAGGAGGCAAAGGATGCTATCGAG
The DNA here is from genome assembly GCA_035047465.1 of Drosophila sordidula. Taxonomy (NCBI): domain Eukaryota; kingdom Metazoa; phylum Arthropoda; class Insecta; order Diptera; family Drosophilidae; genus Drosophila; species Drosophila sordidula. Next base: position 6,708,949 of record JAWNPQ010000156.1, on the reverse strand, counting down.
GCGAAGGAGCGGCATGCCCAGGAAATGGCTGAGCTTTCCGACAACGTGGAAATGATCACCCTGGACAAGGAAATGGCCGAGGAAAAGGCCGATACGCTGCAACTGGAGTTGGAGTCAAGCAAGGAGCGCATTGAAGAGCTGCAAGTGGATCTCGAGCTGTTGCGCTCCGAAATGCAAAACAAGGCAGAGACCAACATAGCTGCCGCCGATGGCGGCATGTCCACCTACGAGTTTAAGCAGCTGGAACAGCAAAATATACGCCTCAAGGATACGCTGGTACGTCTGCGTGATTTGACCGCGCACGACAAACACGACATACAAAAACTCTCCAAGGAGCTGGAGATGAAACGCTCCGAGGTCGCCGAACTGGAACGCACCAAGGAGAAACTCAGCTCGAAGATCGACGATCTGGAGGCCACAGTCGCCGACTTGCAGGTGAGCGTGAATCGTACACAAACCGTTGATACACTCAGGCCTGTCCACCATATCCTTCAATTCCATTCGCAATTCACAGAGTTGTTATTCAAAATAAATGTTTTTGATTTTCACCTTATTAAATGGACGTAAATTTTACGAGTGTAGGAAAATGATGCTTCTTATTTGTGAGTAATTATATTTTTATTTGCGCATATCTTCTATGCAAGCATGCACAAATAATGTTGAACATTATTCAGTCTGTATATCAATTTCATAATTCTATAAACTGCATAAATATTATTCTTGTTGCTGGAAGCATTCAAAACACTTGTTGATATTGAAAAGAAATGGAAACAGGCCTGAATAAATGTTTTTTCTATTCGTTTGCTACTACTCTTCTAAACTACGCTCACGTCTATGCTTTAAACAGAGCTGCAGAATGTATTTAAAGTAACAAGCTTTCGCTCCTTTTCGGTACCTCTTTGTCTAACACGCGCACTCACACTCTTCTTTTTTATTTGCCTCACAAAAATGCTTGAAAAAAACAAAACCAAAAAACGTACAAATTTGCTGTTCTTTCGCTCCAAACTCTAAATAAATTTTAAATTTTCATTTAATTTCTTGCCGGCCTACATAAAAATAATATATAAAACGGTTTGCAGGAGGTAAATTCAAATTGTACAAGTTCATGTCCATTTTCATGTTCCTTTTATCCAAGTTTTTCCATTTTTCATTTACGCTAAACATTTGTCCCATATCGAAACACAAAGAATATATTTCAAAATCAAAACCAAAAATATTATTGCCATTCTCAAGGAACAAGTGGATGCTGCACTGGGTGCCGAGGAGATGGTGGAGCAGCTGGCCGAAAAGAAAATGGAGCTGGAGGACAAAGTGAAGCTGCTGGAGGAGGAAATAGCACAGCTCGAGGCGCTGGAGGAGGTGCACGAGCAGCTGGTGGAGAGCAATCACGAACTGGAGTTGGACTTGCGCGAGGAACTCGACCTGGCCAATGCCGCCAAGAAGGAGGTGCTGCGCGAACGCGACGCTGCCATTGAGACGATCTATGATCGCGACCAGACCATCACCAAGTTCCGTGAGCTCGTCCAGAAGCTCAACGAACAGCTGATCGAACTGCGCGAGCGCAGCTCCACAAACGAGCAGAAGTCACTGCAGGATTCCAGCCTCAAGCTGGCCACGGAGACCATCGACTACAAGCAAATGTTTGCCGAGTCGAAGGCCTACACGCGCGCCATTGACGTCCAGCTGCGCCAGATTGAGCTGAGCCAGGCCAACGAGCATGTCCACATGCTGACTGCGTTCATGCCCGAGTCGTTTATGAATCGCGGTGGCGACCACGACTCCATACTGGTCATACTGCTCATCTCGCGCATTGTGTTCAAGTGCGGCATCGTTGTCTCCCAGACGCGCGAACGTTTCCCAGCCGTCGAGGCGGTCACACGGGAGGCGGTCACCCAGGGCCATGCGGTGCAGCAGTACACCTTCAAATGCCGCCTGATGCACTACATCCACAGTCTGCAGTGTGCGCTGCATCAAATCCTTTACGGCCTGAACAGCTGCCAGCCGGACACGCTGCTGCGCGCCGGCAGCTCCTTGCCGGAAATGGTGGCCCAGGAGAAAATTGTCGACGGCATCATTGAGCTGCTCAAGTCGAATCAGCTGGACGAGAACAGCACCACGGACAACATCGAGAAATGTGTGGCGTTCTTCAATGCAATGAACTCGGTGCTGCTGGCCGGCGAGCAGCTGCTGAACGAGACCCAAATGATACGGGATTGCGTTGCCTCCTTGGGCGCTGCCTGTGAGTCGATACTGAACGATACGGCCATTGCCAAGGTGATCATACAGGAGGCGGGCGCCACCAGCGATCCGATGCTGCTCATTCAGTTCCTCAACGACAACTTGGAGAGCGTCAAGCAGCAGGTGAAGCTGATCAAGCGACGCCTGCCCAACGATCAGCATGTGATCAAGTGTGGTCTCTCGCCCCACAAAATGGATGCGATGCGCGCCCTCGCCCAGAATATCAGTCGCATCATGTCCGCCATGCATTTGGCCACCAAGCAGGCGCTGGCTGCCATTGTCGCCAACATCGAGAGCGACAATGCGGCGGAGCATACGCTGCCCCAGGACAAGTACTGGTCCCTGCTATCGGCTGCCTGTGAGCGCATCTACGAGCAGGACGATCGCGGGCCGACGCAGAACTTTAAGGCGCTGCTGGGTCAGGCCAACACGGATCTGCAGCACATTGCGCAGCATCTGCTGGACAAGGAGTATGAGATTATGTCGGCCGCTGGAGCAGCTCCGCGCGCCCAGACCCTCAGCACGCCGATCAATCAGCGGGCGCAGCTGATCAAGAAGCAGCTGGAGCAGAAGAACGTGCTGGCCGCCACGCTGGAGAACCGCGAGGCGGACATCAAGCAGCTCAAGCTGGCGGCCAAGATGAAGCTGAACGAGCTAAGCGAAATGCAAATACGCAAGGATCTCGCCGAGAAGAAGCTGAGCGTGCTCCAGGATGAATACGAGCATGCTGTGGGCAAGTGGAAGCTTCAGTTCGAGGATACGCACAAGAAGCTGCTGCAAAAGGAGAAGGAGTTCGAGGAGACCATGGATCATCTGCAGAGCGACATCGATGCCCTCGAGAGCGAGAAGAGCGATCTGCGCGACAAGCTCAAGCTGAACACCAGCGCCGGCAAGAGCCAGGCCTCCGATTCGCATTCCTCCCTGCACAATCTGTCGGCGACGGGCACGAGCAGTGCCAATGTCAGCTACACGGCGCCCGCGGGCACCGCACCGTTGGTGGCCGAGGAGCTGCAGCTGCTCAAGTGCGCCTTCAACAACGAGCGCAACGAGCGCCTGCGCCTGCAGGCTCAGGATATGCGCGCCAAGCTGCAACAGCTGGAGCCAATCTACGTGCCGCAGCCGCAGGATCAGCGCATCAACGCCCTCGAGTCGCAGCTGACCAAAATGAAGCACGCCTGGGTGCTCTCGCTGCTGCAGGTGCAGGCCAAGGGCGGCGGCGTCTCGGCGGCCAACATCAACACTGTGGCAATGCAGCGTCGCAACCAGCCGCTGCCCCAAAAGGCGGAGATCTGCAATCGGGCCTCGCGACTCGCCTCGGACATACTGACGGAATATCTGCAGCGGAAGCCGCATCGTGCGGCCGCTGGAGAATTCGCCGCCTTTCCCACCGTTGACGTGAAGCGTGTGCTGCAGATTTAAATGGTCGCAGGGCGGGGCAATATCTAGGCTAGGCTCATAGTTGTACTGATGGCACAATGGATTCGGACCGCGACTCTCAAGGAATGCGGCGTCCAAGCGGAGCATTTGCTGAATATCCGGCGAAGAGCTAAACTCACGTCGGAAGTTCACGAACCGGTTCCGCTCGGCTTACACATTGCTTGCCATCCACTAATTTGTTTTTTGGCTAAAAGACACACGCTTTCGCCGAAGCAGTTTCTACCCTTCGTCCTGTCCCCAATCTAATACTAACATCCACTAATTTCCCGTATACCCTTTCCCAGTATATGCCTTATATGGTGGCCGCTGCGTTGCTGCTGGTGATTGTATTTGCCTTTTGGCTGCGTTTTCCCCGAGATATTCGATTTGCTTGGAATATAGAAGGGCCCCTTAGCTGGATTTAAAGAGTGCACCGGATGCGTGTCATTCTTGTGTGTGCTTTCTTTAAAATTACTATTAAATCTATATCTGTATCATAATGTATGTAAACTATGTAACTGTGTATCTCTAACAAGGCCTGTCATGAAATCAACTCATGCGAACATGTATTATCGATCTATGAAGCGAGAACTATGTGAATAAAAGACACTTAAAAACACATGTAACTAAAAAATAAAGTCAAACAAATTGAATTTGCATATGAGAGTATATATATCTATAAAAATAAACGAGTATATTTTGCAAATGTTGATTGATAAATAAAATAAATTGAATTTTGAATTTTTGGAAATGTGGCTGTTAATATAATTTTCCAGCCGTTGCACAATTGGCGACAAATAAGAAAACCTCTACCTCTTAATAAAAAGTAATAGTATTATTACCATATACATTTAGCTTCATACATAATTTATAACGGACAAGGAATAAAATTGCTATGGACCTTTTGTCGGCAGTATATTTATTCTGCTTAATATTCGTTGCCAGCTATAAAAGTAACCTTTTTGCAATTAGACATCGTATTAATTTAAATCGGATTGTTTATTTGAACTCCAACTTTTGTATTTACCAAGTCCACCAGAACAACAAACAGCAAGAGAACCGTAAGAGGCCGCTTACGTTCCACTTGGCGTCCGCTCTTAGTTGCCATCAACAGGTTTTCTCTTCTGCTGGCGGCTCTCTGCAGCTGGTTTTGTTGCTGTCTCCGGCTTGCTCAACTATAGCAACAACAGCAGCGCTCAATGCCGCTTGGTTACAGCAACAACAGAAGCACCAACAACAATAAAAGCCACCATAATAACGACAACAACAGCTGCAATAGCCGTAGAAACTATTACACTAGCCGACCATAAACCATGATGGTCACAAAATAGAAGAGCCCCCCGCCCCCCCTGCCTCCCCCTGCGCCTATCGCCTGCCCTGCTGGCCGCAGGCGTAAGCAATGCAAATTATAAACAATTTTCCATTTGTCGGCTGGCGTCTTCTTCATTGCCCTCTGACTGCCCTAAGCCTGGCCCAAGAGCGAGCCTTCCAGCTGACCTTATTCTGGCCCCTGAGCAGTCACACTGCAATTGTATTTCTGTATTCCTCTATTCTTCGCTCTTTTCTTCAATTGAGCCGCCTGCGGATGTCATTGGCCCAGCTCCGTTCCGAGCCGAACCAGATCATGCACTGGAGCGTGTGGAGCATGCGTTGGGTTCTGTTCAGTTGTTCGCTTTGGTTAACTTTTATAGAGCGGGCTAAATGTGTGTCGGTTTGACGGGGCTCGCCTGTATTTTTCCCATTCGCCTCTTCATTGTCAATTCTCACGCCCAGCTTTTGACCTTTTTCACGGTATTTTGGTTAAGCTTCAAGTCTGGTTACTGTTTTGCTGTTGGCTGTTTTGTAATATGCTTTCAAAATTGCCCGGTTTTTGGGTTAAGAGCTAGACTTGTGGGTTCTAAAGTAACCAAAAAAAAAAAAAGCGCTTCTTAATGAAGTTGTAATGTATCTGTATCTCTATCGTGTAGCTGCACACGATGCGCTCTGCTGACTGAGATCCTTAACTGTCACTGACACACATATCCAATAACCAACACACTGACCGACCCAAGTTCTCTTGTCATTGGCTTACAAATCGCAATGCATTGCGAAAAGAAGAAACAACAACACCAGCAACAAAATCAAAACAAAACAAAAACGAAGTTTTTTGTTCATAAAGCATAGCTTGTAATGCCCCCGGAGCTGTTGACTCATGCCCAGTGCTAAAAACAACATAATTATGGTATTATAAAAGATGTCAGAACGAGCGCATCGGAAATGCTATGCCAGGCATATACCCTATAAATAATGCCTCTAGGAGTTTGATAGTAGTCTCTAAATAATCAAATTGCATTTTCGACCTTAAGTTAGGTGTCGTTATAAGATTTTCCATAAAACACTCTTCAGCTGGAGTCACGTATTTGCTATAAATATTCAAAGATTAGCTTATGTTCTTTAAGCTTTTGTCGCGCTTGGCCCATTTGGACTCGGCTTTTAATGTGGGACAGCTACCCTATTTACAGGGTATCACCCAAAAATTAATTAAACACAATTGCACGTTACGCTGTGGAGTAAAATCAAAACTGAAACCGGTTTGGGCGCCGCCCGAAGTAAGAGGGAGGCAGTGCGCTGGTCTTCCAAGTGACCGCAACAAGATCGAGAGTGCAAGACCTGTAAAGCAGCTCAAGAACATGCAATGCGTTACAAGTGGCTGAAGATCACAAAAACGCCAAGCAGATGCCCTACAAATGTTTGCCTCAAACCTAAAAGGAAGAAGCTGCCTCAAAGCCGGTTCAATACACTAAGAAAAAAACACAAGAACGTTGCAGTCGGGTGTAGCCGACAGCGCAATACCCGTTGACAGTGTAATCACGCGTTCATTAGCTTTATAAATTAAAAATAAAAAATAATAAGTTTGGGTGCGACTAATCGCAAATCAAATTGCTTGTGTTAGATAAGCTGTTTGATAAAAATTAGAATTATCCTTTCATCCGAAACCTGAAACCCGCTTCAACCAAGGTTAAACATTAAACAGCAGTACCCACCCACCGGACCCACTTACTTCCCAGCCCGATGAAATTCAATTTAAACAATACAACAGGAATTGTAGGTCTTTAAAAATAGAAAAAAGATTAGAAATCTACCTGCAGGGAGTTAGAATCGAACCCAAACTTATTGCGCACAAAGGGAGCGCTAAACAACGAGACCACCGACTATCTGAATTTCAGTCTGTGAAATTCTAGATAAGTTATACTCAATCGTTAAAAAAGAAAAAATATATGTATACTTCATTTGCGCCTGGACCGACCGAAGCGTGATTCGAACTCGGGACCAGCAGCACCATCAACGAGTTAATTTTCTATCTCGCGAAATTCCACTTAAGTTAGCCAACAAGAATTAAAGGCGATCGTTAAAAATTGCAAGCAAATTCTAAGAATGGGATGAATTAAACTAGCTATTAATGCACATGCTTTAAACTTAAAATACATATTTTAAGTTTCTCTCTAGCGGCACAAACCCAATACACTCTTTTCCTTTCGTGAACGAGTACAAAAACATACTTAAGATCGCCAGCGGAAGCGCAGAGGTTTCACTCTTGAAAAAAAAAAAAAAAAAAATATATATATATAAACAAAAGAAAACCAAAGTTCTGTGGGCCCTGTTAGTTACGCCTGGTTAATTGCAAAGCTGCAGCTAGATAGTCAAAAGCTCAATTTGGTAAATGACCAAACAGTAGCCATCAACAATCAGCAGACGCCCCAAACATAAACAAAAGGCCACGCAATGGATGCTACTAGCTAATGGCTGGCGGAGATGGCTGTCCGGGCTGGGGCTCGGCTCCGGAACTGTAAGAACAATGTGGCAAGCGCAAGAGTCGAGCTTGAGTCGTCTTCACTTGCTGCCAGGCCACTTGAGGCGCGCATTGTGCATGTTGTTTGGTTAAGAGGGGGAGGAGGGGGGGGGGCGGTGGATCTAGAGATTTGTTTAGTAGCACGCACTAGACCCTATGTCTGTGCCTGTGCCCCATTGTTATTGCCACTCTTATGTGGCCTATTGTTGTTGTTTTGGTCTGGCCTGGCGTCGTATGTAAATTTGAATTTCATTGAAATATTCGCAGCACCGACGCCGCTGTCGGTTCGCTTGCGTTTGGAGGTCCAGGCCTGAGCCCCCTCCCCCCGCCCCACCCCCTTTGGTACCTCTCAAGCGCCGCATGCACAATGCTTAGTTTCATTGTAGTTCACTTGAACGCTTTCGTAAGTCAGCCGCAAAAGGGTTAACAGAGAGAGAGAGAGAGGGAGCAACATCAGCGTGAGAGCGAGAGCGCAATGTAACAGATGGCAGTTAAGAGAGCGCGCTCAGGTGTCGCTTTTAGCGGGTTAGCTTTGAGTTCGAGTTGTGCTGAACATGATTGCCAGACTGCGCGAGTTTTTAAGCATATCTGGTTAGAAAAGTCCAAGTTGAATAATAGCAATCAAACTCTGTGTTCCAAAATATCCTTTATATATTCATAAGCAAATTACAAGCACTAAAAAAAATAGAAAATCACTGGAATATATTCACTCCAACTTAGTTTGAATTCTGTTATCTATGAATTGTCGGTCAGTGTCTAAATTGCCGCAATTGCACTTTTAATCTTATCTGTTGTCGACACCCACATATCTAGGTAGCCTTGAGATATGTCTTTATCAGCTTGCCTACTTAATTTCGTGTGCATTTTTACAGCACTCGACAACCCTTAAAGTCTCTCTTAAGCACAAGCTCTCTTCTGTGCAGCTCTCGGGCTCTCTTTGCGGTGGCCATTTGTTTAGTTGTTGTTGCCAAGTTACCAAGTTGGCTTGGTTACTCATTTGTTTTGCCAATTTTTGTGGCGTTGTGGCCAGTTTCAGTTAATTCCGAGCACTCGCGCCTTACAGACGTCGTACGCCTCCACAACGAAGAGCCGAGAAACACCCAAAACAGAAGTAAAAACCCAAAGCGAACTCCAAACATCGCGTTTCTTGGCATCGGCATCGGAATCGGAAGTTCTTTTGGCTTGTCGTCGTCGTGACCGAGGTTTCTGTTACTGCTACGATATACCTAGCTACATAAAAATACATTTATAGTTAGTCAGTTGGCTTGTTGCGAAAGTGGAAAGTATCTCATAGATACCATCCGAGTTGAGAGCTAAATGCATGTAAAGCGCGCGTTTTTTTTGTTGTTTTTTTTTTTGTTGTTTTGTCAATAAAACCTGAGAACCAGACGAATATATCTGGTGATATACTTAACTATGTGACTGTGACACAAATAACGGAAGTGCTTGACTATATAGTCAATCAGAACAACAACAACAACAACAACAGCAACAATATCAACAACTGTCTAGAGTGTGCCTGTGTGTGTGTGTGTGTGTGTGAGCGTGTGTTGCTAACCAACAACGAAACAAATTTAATGTTGGCCAAAAACGAACGCGTTAAGCACTTTTTATATTGGCTTAAACAACAATAACAGCTGCTGCCACCAAATGCAGCAAAGCGTGAAGTGCTTGCCAAATGAATTTTCTATATAATAAATGCGAAATGCAGCGCTTAAAAAATAAATTAGAAATTTGTATTTGAAGCGAAAAAATACCCGATCCAAATTTGGCGCGCTGAAACTCGGTTTCTAGGCAATAGCTCGGTGCATTTAAGCCAACAATTCGACGGTATGTTCTTGCGTTTGCTCAATTGACGTGAAACTAAACGAAATAAACGTTTTTTTTTTTGTATTTTTTTTTTTTCTGTTGTACACCCTAAAATGCGATATATTGATATATTGAGCAAAACTGTCATACATTAAAAACTGCTGCTTCAAAGCTGTGTGTGTGTAAACTGACTAAAAACTAAGCTAGCGCGATTTCGTCCCCCTTAAGCCTTAAGTTCACCTAACTCATAAAATTCATATTCTCACGTAAATCAGAATTATAAAGCGCCATAATTGCAGGTCTTGTTTAGTGGTAGCTCTCAAATCGCAAATACGTTTATAGAAATCTCAACTTCATTGTACAGTCCATTGCTGAATGAGCATTTAATTTGAAAGCAGTTGAAATAGTTCATGTCGATCGAATTCACTTTTCGAAAAGTAACCAAAACTAACCCCAAACATTAACACCTTCGCATGCCGCTTAACTAAACGCTCATTTTACATTGACTTAACCGAATGAAAGAAAGACTAGTTATATGTCATCACCTGGTATATACTGCTGGCTGACCCCTTCCCGGTAACCCCTGCCTGTAATCGAAAACGTGCTTGTAAATGTGCAACGTGACCGGCGCTCCTTTTGGTTAGCTTAGCTCAGTTTACGTGCTCGCTTTTGGGGCGAGAGCAGCTCTTGTATCATATTTCCACATGCCTGCTGCCGATTTGGCTCTAATACTCATTGACGCTATTTACTTACCAACTTACTCACTACTTGCCACTTACTACCAAAAGAAAACAACAGCGGCTAAATCGTCGAGCGGGTGTTTGGCCATTCATACAAACGCATGCTGAGCTGCTCTTGGGCAGCGGACGCCTATGGAAACATCATGTGGCTTGGGCCACAGCAACAACAGCAGCAACATCAACATCAACAGCAACAGCAACAGCAACATCAGCGACTACAACAGCAGCAGCAACAACAACAAGAACAACAACAGCCTAACCTAAAATAATAATACACCAAACAAATAATAATTGTAATTGCCGCTAACAAAATAATTCGCTAATCGCTCGCCCGATCGGCTTCATCATCTGTAACAAGCAATAATAGAAATATATCGCATTTGTGTTATGTTTGTGTGCGTTTTGTTTGTTGTTCGTAATACCACCCAACCACCACCTGCCTGCCGCTAACGATCATGCATAGACCAAAGCTAGCAAATCCTATAACTGCTGCCGGTATTGCCTCATCCATATCAAACAAACACAGCAACAACAACAACAGCAACAGCAACAGCAACAAATCAAAGCGCGCACGTCAATTCAGCAAGCCAGCAACGGCCGCAGCAGCAGCCCACGAATCTGCAGTGAATTCGTCATCGCCGCACTACGAAAATCATTCGCACTCGACACTAATTGACGCTTCAATTGATTTAGAACATTACATCAGCGCCATGGAGGCACGACGCAACGACAACGAGCCGGATGTGTGGGCCCAGCTCCAGCAGAAGGAGTCGGACATTTTGCTGGCCGCCGAGCTGGGCAAGGCGCTGCTCGAGAAGAACGAGGAGCTGGTCAAGCAGCAGGAGAAGCTAATTGAGGACTATTCGGGCAAGATCGAGGTGAGTCGCAGAAATATTAATGCTAGCTATATACATATATACGTAAATTCTTAAATTAAATTAAATATTTAAGTATATACTATACTTCCATATATATTTTAACTTTATGGATAACTCCCACTGGAGTCGTATCCTGCATCTTTATCTGTTCTAACTGCCTCCGCCTTTCATATCGATTTGAATGTAAGTTGCTGCGACTTTAAGGCACGCACCTTGCTGTCGTTTCCCATCATTATTACTGGGTATATGCATAATTTAGTGCATATCGATTTCTGGCCCCACCAACAAACTCGCGCTCCACCTGTTCACCTGGCCAATTGCAGTAAAACACATTTTGTCAACTGCAATGGCGTAGGACAATGTATTAAATATTTAGATACGAGCACACGACTGCCACAGAATATGTATGTATATAGACATATATATATATATAAGTGGATGGTCAACGAAATGTTTGCCTGTCATGTCACAGGGAATTCATGACAAAAGTGCGCAGTAAACTACTGAACTACATATGTACATACATATATCTATGTATA